>OY253744.1:30332341-31004841 GCA_958009045.1 Oxytorus armatus
TGGATGAAGAAAGAGTCAATCAAAAAAGAGAGAAGGATAAAGTACAGAATTTGGATGAGGAAAGTGGTAAATAAAAAACGAGAGACGGATAAAGTGCAGAATATGGATGAGGAAAGTGGTAAATAAAAAACGAGAGACGGATAATGTGCAGAATATGGATGAGGAAAGAGTAAACAAAAAAAGAGAGAATGATAAAGTGGCAAATATGGATGAAGAAAGAGTAAATAAAAAAAGAGAAAAGGATAAAGTGGGGAATTTGAATGAGAAAAGGGTAAATAAGAAAAGAGAGAAGGATAATGTAGAGAATATGGATAAAGGAAGACCAAATAAAAAAAGAGACAAGGATAAAGTAGAGAATATGGATGAAGACAGAGTAAATAAAAAAGAAACAAGGGTAAAGTGGAAAATATGAATGGAGAAAGAATAAATAAAAAAAGAGAAAAGGATGTTGCCGGGAATATGGAAAATGAACGCATCGGCAAGAGACGTAACATTCAACAAAGTATTAAATTATGGCACACTAAAAAGTTATATTTAGATTTTGGTGACATGAATTATATTTGTCCGTATTGTTCAGCGATATTTTGGCCAGTAGAATTTTCGAAAAGAAACTGTTGTCATAATGGAAAAGTGCAGCTTCCTCCTGAATTCCTGCGATTATGACGAAAACTTGAAAAGATTATTGTTGTGTAATAAAAAATATAGACAACTGATTCGTTATTACAATGGCCGTTTGTCGTTTGCAACCTTTAATGCGGATGTCATGAATAAATCTAAACGAGGAGTGTATAATTTAAAAATTCGAGGTGAAATATGTCACATAACCCCAAATAGCATTCATACCAATAATCACGAAACTCCGCATTGTGGTCAAATTTACATTTATGACAATTATGAAGCCACAGAACAAAGATTAAAAGGAAACAAAAATTTAATTAAAGACCATATCGAAATTATATCGAAAGTATTAAATAATCATAATCCATATGCTAAAAAATATAAACATTAATATGAATTAAATAAAAATCAATCATTGCCAGAGTATAATCTATATTTCGTTCGGAACATAAATTTAAATAAACATCAGTATAATTTACCCACGATGGCCGAATATGCAGCCTTAATAGTTTCAAAAGATGGGGAAGTACCATCGTCTTTCGATTTCCGGGGTTATCCAAAAGAACTTCCAAAAGGTGTAGTCTCTCATTCATATTTGAATAAATTATCATTCCATTTTCCTACGACTTTTCCGATATTATTTCCATCTGGAGATTTACGATGGGCTTCATCATTTAAACAAAATCAAAATAGTACAAAAAGGCTTACCGCTCTCCAACATTATTCATATCGTTTGGCTTACAGACCTACAGACAAGTTTAACCTTATTTTGTTTTGTGGCCGATTAACTCAACAGTATGTAATTCAAGCATATATTATCATAGAAAGCAATAGACTCAATTTCATAAGATATAACCAAAAACAATTACGCATTGAATGTTATCAGGGGTTAGTTGATCACGTAGCATGCAGTATTTTAAACAATTCGAATCATTTTGAAAAATCGGAGCGCTTGGGCAATATTTTTGTTTTGCCGTCGACATATTTGGGTAGTCCTAGAAATATGCAGCAAAATTATCAAGATGCAATGGCCATTGTTAGAACAATCGGTAGGCCGGACTTATTCATAACGATGACCTGCAACCCCAATTGGCCGGAGTTGAAGAGAGTTTTAAATAAGTTTCCAGTAGGAACAACATGTAACGATATTCCGAATATAACAGGTAGATTATTTTACTCTAAATTTCAAAAACGTGGGTTACCTCACGCGCACATGTTGTTCGTACTGGGATATAAAAATAAATTAACGAGCCCCGATGCCATAGATAAATATATTAGTGCGGAGATTCCTTCTACTGATCCCGAATTGCAGGAATTACTTATAAAACATATGCTACATGGACCTCATACCGATTACTCTCCGTGTTATGATAAAGAAAAACATGTTTGTTCAAAAAAATTCCCCAAACAATTTTGCGATTCGACTCAATTTGAACAAAATGGTTTTCCTAGATACAGGCGTAGAGATAACCGTGATGTGAGCCATGTGTATAATTGTATAATAGAATGATTGATGGAAATTTTGTAAGAGTGGATAACCCAATGGGAATTCCGTATAACCCTGAAATTTTGACATAATACAAATGTCATGTGAATGTTGAATATTGTACGTCGATAATGAGTACTAAATATCTTTATGCATACTTACACAAGGGACACGATCGAGCATTTATAAAATTGGAAAAAAAAATTAAAAGTGTAGATATAGAAACTCATGATGAAATTTCAGATTATATTGATAGTCGATACGTTAGTCCCATGGAAGCAGCTTGGCGAATAGAAGAACTTCCACTTTCCGGTAGATCTCATCCTATAGTCCGTTTAGCATTACATACAAAAAATCAACAGCATATTATTTTTGAAGAAAACAATGAAGAAAACGCCTTGACAAAAAACCGAACAATTTTAACTGCATGGTTTAAATTGAATAAAAGTGATCAAACCGCGAGAAAAATTATTAATGCTAATATTCCAAAAAATTATCTATTCGACTCATCGAAAAAATTATGGATTAAAAGACGTATATTTTCTAAATCTATTGGTCGTGTCGTTAGTGTAAGTTCAAAAGACGTTAAGCGATTCCATTTAAAATTAATAGTAAACCGTGTACCAGGAGCAACGTGTTTTAATGATTTAAAAATGTATGAAGGTGTAACGTATGATACTTTTAAAGAAACGGCAATTGCAATGGGATTAGTAGAAAGTGATACAGAAATGTTTAATATTTTTTAGGAGGTCTGTACCATCATGATGCCTACCGAGTTACGTAATTTTTTTGCATGGTTTCTTATTTCTGATAATAACGAGAATCGAGCATTACGCGAAATAAATGCGATTTTTAATTTGGAAAATATGAACTGTTCGGATTTCGGCCTTCCAGTTCCTGATAAAAAAATTTTTAATAATGGAAATTTTGACGAAGAAAAAGAAGAAACTCATCAAAATATATCTAATAACTTAATTCTTCAATTAAATTCCGAGCAAACTTTAATTTTTAATTATATAACTAAAAATAGTATGAAAAAGAAAATGATTTATATAGATGGCCCTAGAGGTACAGGAAAAACGTTTCTTTATGAAACTTTGATTCATTATTTTTTGGGCCTCGGAAAAAAAGTATTATCTATGGCATGGAGGGGCATGGCATCAATGTTATTGCCAGAAGGGATGACCAGTCATAAGACTTTTAAATTACCATTAGATTTGTCTGGAATAGAAACTACGTTTTTTAAATTAGAATTTGATAAAAAAAGACTGAGAGAAAGCGATGTGATTGTGTGGGATGAAGCATCTATGATACCGAAAAAAGCTTTCGAAATTGTTGATAACACCCTCCGTGACTGTTGCGAAATTCCCAATGTTCCACTTGCAGGTAAATTAATTATTTTAGATGGAGATTTTCGGTAAATTCTCCCGGTTGTGAAAAATTGATCAATATCAAATGTAATTAACGAAACTATAACATTTTCGAATGTGTAGTCACAATTTAAAGTTATGAAATTAAAAAGAAATATGCCTGCTGGTGATCAAAATTTTTCATCATTTTTATTAAAAATTGGATCTGGCATTATAAAGTCTTCAGAAATACCCGAAAATTGGAGAAGTGATGATATTTGTACCAGTATTTACGGTTCCAGTATTAATACAGATGATGATCTGTCAAATTGCGCTATTTTGTCTTGCCACAATGGTGATATTTATAAATTAAACGATAAAATACTAAAGAAAATTAAGAGTGAAGAACATATACGAGTATATCATAGTATCGATTATGCCAGACATAAAGGAGTTGATCAGACCGACCGCGACGCTGGGCTAAATTATCCACCGTAATACTTGAATTCTTTAATATTTCCAGGACTACCAGTTCATAAATTAGTTCTGAAAATTGATGCGATTGTCATGCTTATTCGAAATTTAAGTATAAATGATGGTTTATGTAATAGAACAAGAATGAAAATTGGTAAATTATTCAAATTCAACATCAGAGTAGAAATAATAACCGGGATTCGCGCGGGTAATTCTGCGTTCATTCCGAGAATCATTTTAGATACTGGCGAATTTTCGTCACTACCATTTATTCTATTCCGGAGACAGTTTCCTATCGTTCGGGCATTTGCCCGAACTAAATACTATTACTAAATCTCAGGGGCAAAGTGTAGAAAAAGTCGGTATATATTTTCAGAGGCCTTTGTTTTCTCATGATCAAATATATGTAGCACTTTCGAGATGTAAAAATTACGATAAATTATATATTGAAAATGATTCAGAAGATTTAAATTAAATTAATAACGTAGTCTGGAAGGAAGTTTTTGATTGATAAAAATTTGTGTGAAAATAATTGATTAATAGTTTACCTTACTACAAGATAACAGGAGAGGCCTTCATGTGTTCGGCCCTCAACTCTACAGATGCAATATTGCCCGGTGCGTGGCATGAATGCAAGACTGCCCGGAGCTTGTCGCGAAAGCACGACTGCCCGCCGCGTGTCACGAATGTAATACTGCCCGGTGCGTGGCACGTATGTGAGACTGCCCGACGCGCGGCACCAACGCAAGACTGCCCGGTGCGTGTCACAAATGCAATACTGCCCGGCAAGTGGCACGAATGCAATACAGCCCGGGAAAGTCACGGCAAGTGGCACGAATGCAATACTGCCCGGCAAATCATTCCCTCGAGGCCCGCTGGGCCTCGAGGGAATGATTTGCAATGGTAAATATTATTCATAAATAATTCATCAACTTCATAAGCAGATTACATTACGAAGCTGAAAAGGGTAAGTGTCCCGCTCGCTACCAAATGTTTTTATTAAATTTAATCAATTCTAGGAATTACACGATTTTTTCAAAAGTTATGAATTATGAGCATTTAACGAATTAAAGCACACATGGCTCCATCTAGCGGGTAAAATGAATACTTCAGCAGCAGCAGCAACAGCAGAACACTGTTTTACCGGGCTCCCAGTCGTTCTCATTGCGCGCGAACGTTGCGTCGGAGCGGTGCAGTGGCGTCGGGCCGTGTTGCATTCTCGCGGGCAGTATTGCATTTGTGACACGCACCGGACAGTCTTGCGTTGGTGCCGCGCGTCGGGCAGTCTCGCATACGTGCCACGCACCGGGCAGTATTACATTCGTGACACGCGGCGGGCAGTCTCGCTTTCGTGACAAGCTCCGGGCAGTCTTGCATTCGTGCCACGCACCGGGCAATATTGCATCTGTAGAGTTGAGGGCCGAAGACATGAAGACCTCTCGATAATAGTATTCATTCCAAACGTTTCCACTACAGTTGATTAGGCCTACTGGGGATATAACTGAAATGCGATTTACCTGTAATTTAATTAAAGCTCGAATTCATGTTGTTATTTTACGAATATTCTTAAAACAATGACCAGAGATAACACTTCTATTGAATTTCAGGGAAATCGATGAAAAAAAAACGCGCCAAATTATCTACTTCATAGTGGTATGGAAATGATAACATATTAACACACCTATCAATTAAAAGTACCTTGACTAATTGTTCCATTTCCAAATAAGAATAATGTTGACAAAATTATAATCATTTGAAATATTCTCCCTTAAGAATAATACAACTATGCATAATGGTGGTTTAAATTAAATGTTTTTTATAGGCTGCGCAATGGGCCGGGGGGTTGGCGCCCGAAGCACGCAGGGGGACAGAGCCCCCCTAGTATATATATTGTTACGTCCGGGGTTTCAAATCATTGGGAAACTCCATCAGTAGTTTCATCTTTTGATTTTTCATTAATTTTTCTCACGTATAACATTTTTGTTTTCAAAGATAGCTCGGATTTCCGGAATCTTCGCGTAAACATAAAGATAGGCCCTTATGGCATAAAACGGTCAAGCGACCGGTTCACACGCTCGAAAATACTTTTGAAAACTGAAACGCGCCTATCGCAGGATGTAGTCTAGACGCTGACTCAAAAGTCGGCGTTCTGAACACTGTACGCGTTCCCGCGACAAGGGCTTATGTCCGAGGCGGGATTCTGCGGATACCTTAGCTAAGCAAAATTTCTTGATAACGGAGATGTCGAGGCGTGTGGGAACGAATCATCCCCCACGCGCCGGCATCTCCCACTTCGTTGGCAAGATTAAAATGCGCCTTTCGTTTTAAAATGGATTAGAAGTAAGTTAGTCCTTCACGAGAGTTTGACCACGATGGTCAACCTCGAATATTAATCCGGTTACTCCGTGGTCGATCGGTGTGGTCGGCCACGTTAAAAACAAGGTTTGGTTCAATATAAAATAAAAGTGAGTGCTCCGTGTTCGATCAGTATGGTCGACCACGTTAAAATAAAGGTTCAGTGGCTCGAAAAGTAATCGCGAGTTTTACTCCGTGGTCGATCAGTATGGTCGACCACGTTAAAATAAAAGTAGGCCGTTACAAAAACACCGAAGCCCTCCTCTGCAGGGAGACTCGGTAACCCCGACTTAAAGCGGGCAGTAATTATTGCTCTTCGGAGGTCGGGTTTCATCGAGACCAATCTTAGCGACAGTCGAGATCCGATTTTCCGAGGGCACCTTCCTGAGCACTGCTCCTAGGGACAGTGCTCGGAGATGTTGAAGAAATGACATTTTGGTATCGCGGGTTTGTCGTTGCCGTTCGCGATAAGCTCTAGGGCAAAGCGTGGGCAAGCGTCAGCTCGCGTTAACCAAATATAAAACTGTAAAAAATATTGTAAACCTGAATTGTGAAACGAGAGACTACTGAACGAAAAATTGTGAGCACCATCGGGAGTGGAAATCCCGAGTCCAAATTTGTAAAAGCAAATAAAAATGTTAAATTGCGAAATCGTGAAACTGTAAAACTGTTCAGCGAAAATCCTAAATTGTGAAACCGAAAAAGTTAAAACCGAAAAGTGAATAAAATTAATATTTTGTTATTCGTTAAAAGTAAAATGTTCGACGAGTTTTATTTTAAAACCCGCTACGCCCTAACGCTCATGTTTTTAAATCAGTTTAATTTACGTCGACAATCGCCCTCGCTGCGCCTCGATCCCTGACCGGCACATTCCGGTCTAAATAAGAGGCAACCCCATATTCAACCGGGATTCGTTACGCTCTCTCCTTTCTCGACATATCGGGACGTAACAATATATATATATCTCCATTAAAAACTTATAAAGTTAAGAATGGTCGCCAAGTAATCAGAAAATGTGTCCAATCTAGAAACAAAAAACTTACGACTTCTAAAATCGTTTTCTAATATCTAATAAAAAGTGGAAAGAAATCATTTCATAAATTAGCCAAGTAAACTACTACTCCTTCCGCCAATCAACATACCGGACAAAAGGGGGCAGCCCTTTTGTACGGTATGCCACAAAAGTCTACTGAAAATCCTGTACAAAAACTTGGCGTGCATGGTGAAGACAAATAACCCCGGGAAGATCCAGGCGTGACGGGCGGCCCGGTGTTGTTGCTGGATAAACAACATACTCGTTTAGTGAGAAACCAATTTATTTAGTGTCCCAACATATTTTTTTCTCGGATATGGTGATATAAACGTTGAGTTTATGTCACATTGGAACATGTAACCAAAATTTAACGCCGTACTATCACCAACGAAATTAAAATTTGATCACAATAACCGGTTATTCACTTTGCCATATCTATGAAAAGATTTATTATGGCAAAACGGGATAATAGCGAATACCTAAGAGCAGTGTTGAATATTTCCAATACAATTCAACTATTCGGATGTTTTCAAGCAGATAATGACGATTTAATTACTTTGTCTTGTATAATGTTAGTGCAAGTAGTCGGAATAAACGAATAATCAAATTTTGTTATTAGAAAAATAGAACGCAGTGGTCGCAATATTTTTGTTCGATATCATTATGTATAACGCTATTAAACCATAATATGAATAAAGTGAAAAATGTTTTAAAGTATTCAGAATGAAACATGAAACGTCTCGAAAAGAGTATTGAGCCTATGCCAACTTTCCATGTACAACGCCATTCAATCCTTTCGTACCCAACTTCGATGATACCGTCGCGCCGATCCGACTCCCATTGCGTTAAACCGCCATGAAAGGTCGAATGACCCAGCTACGCCATCTCACGCTCTCCCTCAGTGTACTGAGATCAATTACGACGGTATTTCTCTCGTACTCGTAGGAGCTGGACACGAGGTGGTTTCGATTGATGTTCATACAAATGACACGCGTTAGATCCGGTTCAATCTACTGCAGGTACAAAGAGGCGGCGGCCCCTTCGCCGAGCTTATTGTTCTTAACCATGCACGCC
The DNA here is from genome assembly GCA_958009045.1 of Oxytorus armatus. Taxonomy (NCBI): domain Eukaryota; kingdom Metazoa; phylum Arthropoda; class Insecta; order Hymenoptera; family Ichneumonidae; genus Oxytorus; species Oxytorus armatus. Next base: position 30,340,731 of record OY253744.1, read on the forward strand.
AAGTTTTTGTACAGGATTTTCAGTAGACTTCTGTGGCATACCGTACAAAAGGGGCCAGCTTGATTGGCGGAAGGAGTAGTAGTTTACTTGGATAATTTATGAAATGATTTCTTTCCACTTTTTATTAGATATTAGAAAACGATTTTGGAAGTCATAAGTTTTTTGTTTCTAAATTGGACACATTTTCTGATTACTTGGTGTCCATTTTTTACTTTTTAAGTTTTTAATGAAGATTTCACTTTTTTTTTGAAAGACCTGATAGAAGTTCAGCATTGAGTCAACATTTCATCAAAATAGAAAAAATATTATCCAGAGTGAAATTAAGAACGACTTTCAAATATCTCTGATAAAACGATGCGTGTAAATGTTGTATACCTATTTTTTTCTTTTCACTTTTCATTAGATATTAGAAAGCGATTTTTAAAGTCGTAAGTTTTTTGTTCATAGACTGGACATCTATCTTTTCTATGGACAAATCTTTTCATAGATATGGCAAAGTGAATAATCGGTTATTGTGAGCCAATTTTAATTTCTTTGGTGATAGTACGATTTCCAAGGCGTTAAATTTTCGTTACATGTTCCAATGTGACATAAACTCAACGTTTATATCACCATATCCGAGATAAAAATATCTTGGAACATTAAATAAATTGGTTTATCACTAAACGAGTATGTTGTTTGTCCGGCAAGAACACCTGGGCGCCCGTCACGCCTGGACCTTCCCGGGCTTATTTGTCTTAACCATGCACGCCAAGTTTTTGTACATGATTTTCAGTAGACTTTTGTGGCATACCGTACAAAAGGGGGCAGGTTGATTGGCGGAAGGAGTAGTAGTTTACTTGGCTAATTTATGAAATGATTTCTTTTCATTTTTTATTAGATATTAGAAAACGATTTTGGAAGTCGTAAGGTTTTTGTTTATAGACTGGACACATTTCTTGAGATGAAATTTGTATGAAAGAGCGTATAACCTATATGCTGTACTGGGCACATATGCCCCTTTGTCGAAAACACGGAAGAAGAATTCTTGAGGTGAGAAAAGTTGCGTAAAAAATCATGGCAATATTACGATATCTCAACAATGCGTGGATGGATCTAAATAAATCTAAATGCATTCGAAAGAAAAAAATAACATCACATCGCAAAAATGTCGTCAGATTTGTTATAACTCGACGCGTTTGCACGTGAAGTCGATTTAGAGTTTGAATATAACGGTTTTCAGGCCACGTTACTGTATAGAGATATCGGCACAATTTAAAAAATCCTTTTTTATACTTGGGATCAAGACGCTGCCGCGTCTCTTGATATACTATAAAACGTTTTATTTATTTATTTCGCTATCCCCTTTCCCTTCTCCTGTCGTTTTTTAATCTTGGAGATTGTCATGGTCGTTGTCGTCGTACTCGTCATCGAAGTATTTGAAAAAAAAAAAACAAATAAAAATAAGAAAAAAATGGTACTCATATGGAGCTCTCACTCATCCTCACTTCTTCCCCCACCACCCATCTTATCACTCTGATTTTTTTCTACCCCTTCTGTAGAAGGGGGGAAAATTGGAGCGGTGGGGGTGGCCGCATATTGGAGAAGGAGTGGGGGCGCCATACGGGTACCAATACTACTTATATATTATAAGATATAGCAACTTAAGAAAAACAAAACAGAGGGAAGGCTGGCGGCCTGCCTTCGTCTAAGGGGAATGAAGGACAGGTCGGTACAGACAAATCTCCCCAACGGATTCATCGCCGCGAAGGCCCAAGATTTCGCGACAGATATAGTAGACCGCAAATTACGGGTTTTCGTTCGAACTTTTAATGTCAGTATATCCACACTTACAGGACTTTTAAAAAGTGGGACATACGAAAGTGGTACATTCTGTAACTTTTATAGTTTTTTATCCGTGTTCAGTACAGGTTAGCTCCAAATGAAGGAGCCGACAGGATTTACAGTCGCCGAGTTACGGGCGAAGCTCTAGAACGCGATCTGGCCGCAGGTGGAACGAAGGCCGAGCTCATCGTTCGTCTTCAAACTGCTGATTCAACGGGGGAGCCGAGACGAGACGAGCCAATTCGCGACAATGTCGAAAATAATCTCGAACCAGTTAACGCGGCTACGCTGCTTAGAGACGCACAACGAGAGTTGGAGTGGTTACGTCGGGAAGGGGAGCTGCGCGTAGGGAAATAGACTTCGCCCAACGTGAACTCGAGTTACTCCAAAATAGTGAATATCCCGAGATTGTTGCACCACAACCGGTTGTCGAAAGATTGAGGGTTAATATTAGGGCCCTATGAGATCTTCTTAACAAGTTTTCCGGTTCAGATGACACCTTCTGGAAATGGGAGTAACAATTGAATCTTCTCCGCCGAACCTATGAGTTGGACGAAAATGCCGCGAGAATTCTCACGGGATCGAAATTGAGAGATAAAGCGCTCAACTGGTTCCATTCGAAGCCTGCACGTGTAGAGATGCGGTTGGAGCAGTTATTAACAGCGATGCGCTGATATTCGACCATCGGCCTAACAAATTGGTACGTCAGAAGCGGTTCGAAGGTCGAAATTAACGCAGCAGCAAAACTTTCAGTGACTATTGTTACGAAAAGATCGTTTTCGCAAACCAAACTCCGATTGCAGACAAAGAAATCGTCGACTATATTATCGAGGGTATGCCAGATATTCATTTGCAAAACCAAGCTCGCTTTCGGGTTTTAACTCCGCAGCAGAAATAATCGAAGGCTTCAAGAATGTGTCCCTTCGCGGTGAGACCAGGCATCAAGGAAAACAAGGAATATTCGAAAATTCGAAAGGTAACACCTCAACATTACCCGATAAAAATGAACATCGTCCGAGGAAGTGTTTCTACTGTCACGAAGAGGGTCACGTGAAGCCAGATTGTTCGGTGTTCGGAGCTCGAGGCAGCTTGTTACAATTGCGGAAATGAAGGTCATTTCGCTAGGGACTGCGCCAAAAACCAGAAACAACGAATCAACATCGTAGAAGATGTCTTAGACGAAGAAGAGGATTTTCTACAGAACATCGTCTACATTATGCGTGCGGACGGTAATGTACATGAAGCGTGCTTAGAAACTCTGTTAGATATCGGTAATGCTGCTAGCTTTGTCAAATTACGATACATTCCGGGCCAGTTTTTCGAGACTTACGATAAACCACGGATACAATTCCACGGAATAAACAATAGCGATTTGGTTATATTAGGAACGGTTTGTGTTGATGTTTCACTTGGAAACGAAACACGACAAAATTTGCAGTTACTGGTAGTGCCGGATTTCACCATGCTCGTCCCTGTTGTCCTCGGAAAGAACATTCTAAAATCGTTTCAAATGAGACTCGTACCGAGCGTGTTGACGAATACTAACGAGATAGCCACGATAATGAATATCGAAGTATCGAAGCCCAATCAAGACATAACAGATACGTTGAATTTGAACCCTGCACTCTCAGTGGCAACACAGGCTGAAGTGAGGGAGATCTTTCGCGTTGACCACTTAGAAGCCGACTGTTCCAAAACCCCAAAAATCATGCTACAGGATAACTATCCGTTCTCACTTATCGAGGATCAACTCGACGTCTTGGGTGGGAAAAAATGTTTCAGCTTGCTTGACCTTAAAGATGGATTCCATCATGTATCCATGGCTAAAGAATTAATAAAATACACAACATTTATAATGCCTCTTGCCCAACTTGAATTCTTAAAAATGCCGTTTGGTTTAAAAACCGCGCCGACGACGTTACAGCGCCTTCATCAATACGGTTCTCTTAAAATACCTTCACGACGGCGATGTGGTAGCTTACACGGACGATTTCGATTGCGATAAAGGCGACAGAGCACAACAGTGAATTACTAAAATCTGAATTGGCAACGTCGATGGGAAATCGGTTCGAGCTGCGCCTCGACAATCGCAAAATTACTGTACGACTTACTGAAAAAAGGATATATAAATGTACATGTATTGTGACGAAACATTTGCCGTCTCGTCACTCGTACGGAGTGTATTCGTTCAGGGGGTCGGATTTACGACCCTGGGACGACGCGCGCTCGCTTCGTCACACGTCTGAAACGGTAAAAACTAAGAATCTCCGGTTACCTCGAGAGTTGACAATTTGGCAACGCTGTGGCTATCTGACGTTCAGCGACTTTGTTGGGCTCTCTGAGTTTATGACCCTATGGTTCGCTTGCTTCGAGCGCGAACGATAGAGTTTTTCTGTTTATTATATGTCCGCGTCTGTTTTTCTAGGCCGTTCCGTTCGGCTCTGTTAGCGTCCCGTTAGAGTAAATATTCAAGTCATTAAATTATATTATAAGCAAGTGCTTGGTTTGAAATTTGAGAAATTATTTTGGTATGGTTAAATTCTACAAATATTTGCGTCTCTTTATTTTTTTGTTTGCGCTCTCTCTGCCGGCTATCGTATGGCTCTCTTACTTCGGGCTCTCTGTATTTTAACAACGAATTAAGGCTCTCTGCGTTTCCTGGCGGGCGATCGGCGTTTATCACGGCATAGACATTATTTGTGGTACTCGGGAGACCGATCATCTCCCGAGGTTAGGATTTTAGGGACTTTGAGAGTCGGGAGTTCGTCCTTAAGGGGGCAGGCGGGTGCCGAACAACTGCACCCGTGGTCATGGTCGCCAGGGAGCGAGCTGGAGAAACGGCCGAAATTTACTGAGCCACCCTCCTCTCGTACGGCTTCCCAGCCTCGTGCTGGACCAGCCCGCCGTTGCATCGACCGTCGCGGTCCGAATGCCCTCCGGCGCCTCATTCGTAGAGGGCCTATGGGACCGATGGGGATCTGTGAGGTGGCAATGTGCCGGTTCTGGGATCCGCGTGGAAAGAGTTAGCGACCACCACCATCCACGGGCGGGATCCCGATCCTACCCTCGTCGGAGACCGGGTCCTAGGGGAAGACGGCCGAGACACGGCATATATAAAAAACTGCCGCACGGACACCGACTTGCTCCGTCTTTGTCGTGATATTCGCCGGGAGCTCTGCCATCGCTCGTTCTCTCTCTCTCTAGCTTTGGTCAAGAAGGACCTCTCTCCGCGCGCACCCCTCGAGACGACGAGAGAGGTGCCGGCTCTAGTAGAAGAGGCCGGCGTAACCCAGTGACCCGAGCGACAACGAGTGACTTACTTTGGAAATCAATTACCGTTCGGACTGCTACCACGCGTGACGCGTTTATCATAGTGCTCTCTCGAGTGCCGCCATCGATCTTAACGCTACCTTTGTTCTTCGCCATCGAGCTTCAACATCATTCAACAACGGCTTCGACGATCCTCCGCCATCTTGCGATCACCCGGTACGAGTTCCTCGCGTGTCGGCAGAGAATATTCGGGGAGGTACTTCTTCCTTTTTCATTTGTAAGGTTACTAACTTCGTCTTTCTCAATTGGCCGTGTGGCCGTTAGTTTTGGTTATTTTGAGAATTTTGGTATTTTATTCGTTATTGAGATTTAGTCCCGTTTGAGTCTGTTAGTGGGAAAACGAGCCGGTCCTCGGACCGCGTGACGAAGTTACTGGCCCATTATCGCCACGGGTTATATTTTTCGCATTTTCAATTTTGTTACGTTCTTTATTCGCGATCGAAATCGCCTTTCGGAATTTATTTTGTTAAGGCCTTACATACGTCCAGCGGTACCGAAAACGTACCAAAAGACAAACTGCTTTTAGGAGGGATAGAAATAGAAATTGATAAAAAAATTCTTACACATTGTTTATTACTGTGTTAAGTTTGTAAAAAAATTTATTTCAATTTTTTTTTTCAAAAATTACAACATGAAAAATCACATTTTTTGAAGCACTGTAAAAAAAAAGTTGCTCCACGGTCGGCAGTATTTCTTCCTCAAATGTTGACGGATCTGCAAAATGTAAAGAAATTCTTGTAAAATAAGGTAGTAGTTATAGTCTGTCGAGCCGGATTTTTGAAATTCGAAAAATTAAACAATTTACGGTAATTTGAAAAAAAATGTTAAGTTTGTATCAAAAAAGTCACACTTTAATTGTTTTTATAAAATTTTCTAATTATAATTTTAAAAATCCGGTTCGACAGACTATAGAAAAAACAATTTCGAATATTAAAAAAAAAAAATCATCAAAAAATATTAAAAACCGTACGAGTTATCATGCCGACCGTGTCAGAAAAAGTAGTTTTGAGAAAAACGCGTTTAAAGTTTCAAGCGCGTTTCGCTCGAAGTCGCGCGCGGCTGGAACAAGAACTTTATGAATTTTTTAAATTTATTTTGTTAACTTACGTCTAATCTCCCATTCCAGCTCCATATTGTACGCCTTCCTTGTCAGTAAAAAATTGTTGTTGTTTATTTTTGTCGAATCGACGAATTGTTCTGGCCTCTTTTGTTGCTTTGGTAGCGTTGATTCGAGCGCATCAGACCTTTGTCCTTTCGTCGGGCAGTCACATTATCTATAATAACTTTTGAACTATGGGGAATTTTTACAATCAGCTTACACAGAAATACGCCTAAGACTATAAGGAATAATAATCTGTAAACAAAAAAAAATCGATTTTTTGTAAATTCTCGACGTATGTAAGGCCTTAAGTGAAATTGTGTTATTGCGTTCAAGTTTGTTACCAATTTATTCGTTATTTCGGTTTTCGCGTTCCTTTCGTCATTCAATTCACGTCCGGACGTTACCGCTTACCGCACTGCTACCTCTTGCTTATTTTGTTTGCCTGTCTCTTCGAACCCCTTTTGTAATATTTGCTTTTGGTTATTATTCGCCATTTCCCTGCCCCGTTACTTGCGAGATTTCGAATCTCCGCCACCTTTGCCCGTATCTTCGCACCCGTTTGTAATATTTGCCCGTGATTGTTAATTGCGTTTTTCCCTTACCCGTTACCCGCGAGATTTTTCGGATCTCAGCTATCTTTACCGTTGCCAGTGGCAATCTTCGATTTCGATTACCCCTGTGTGAGTGGCGTGAGAAATCTTCGGATTTGCTCCACGTTCTCGCCGTTACCCCTCTGGCTGCCGTAAAACCCGGCTAATTTTACTCTCACGAGAGGCTACTTGAAAAGTCCGGCCAACTCTACACTCTCGAGAGGCTATCTCGGATTTGGGCTATCTTGGTGTGAGTGCCGTGAGAAATCTACGGATTTGCTTAACGTCCTCGCCGTTACTGCTTCTGCAATCGTCAAATCCGGCTAACTTTACCCTTACGAGGGGCTATCTCGAAATTCCGGCTAACTTTACTCTCACAAGAGGCTATCGTGAAATTCCGGCTAACTTTACCCTTACGAGGGGCTATCTTGAAATTCCCGCTAACTTTCCTCTTACGAGAGGCTATCTAGGATTTAAGCTATCTTTGTGTGAGAGTCGTGAGGAACCTTCGGATTCGCTCAACGTCCTCGCCGTTACCCCTTTTGCCATCTTCAAATCCGGCTAACTTTACTCTCACGCTATCGTGAAATTCCGGCTAACTTTACCCTTACGAGGGGCTATCTCGAAATTCCGGCTAACTTTACTCTCACGAGAGGCTATCGTGAAATTCCGGCTAACTTCACCCTTACGAGGGGCTATCTCGAAATTCCCGCTAACTTTCCTCTTACGGGAGGATATCTGGGATTCCCGCCATCTTCACCGTTGCCCCTTGGTCAATTTTGTTCTTTGTGCGTAAGCCGGTAACCCGTAACTTTGTTCGGTATCAATTCAGGTTAATTTTGTCCGTATTGTGTTTTTGGCTACGTTACGCGTTATCTTGCTTCCGCCGGATATTTGTTAAATTACGTCGAATCCTCCCTGAGGCGAATCCTCAGGTTATAATATCTTGTTTGAGTATTTCGTTAATTCTAGTCATTCTGGTCATTTATTGCGATTATTTCCGTCATTTTGTTACCTATTGTATTCGAATTTGTTGCGTTGTTGCGGTCGAAGTACGTGACTGCTGGCTTAAATTACGTTAAGTTATTTGTTTTGTTAATTTTAAGTATTGCCATTCTTTGTATTGTCGCAGAACGCTGATCATTTTATTTTTGTACGAATCTTCCGAATGCGTAGTAACCGTTCGTTTTCGTTACCGTTGGCAGTGTTGCCACGCTCCCTTGTTCAGGTTTTTGTACAACCAACGATCTCGTTGTACAGCCCCCGCCGCATACCGTGCGGGTGGTTTCCGGGATCAAATAAATAATTTTCACAGTTTCCCGAGTCACCGAGTTCGCTTATTCGCCCAAAAATCCCGCCCCTCTACCATTCTCAGAAGTATTAACTGAGTAACCGTAGTCTTTTGCCGAACGTTTTCAACTGTGTTCCTTTGGTATTAAACGGCGAGAGGGAAAAATTAAATAAGCCGTTCTCTTTACGGGAGCGGTGGTGACGCGCGAATCTCGCTCGTTGCCTGGCGCCTATCTCTCGTTCGTTTGGTCGGTACTTCCGACATTGTGTGAGAGTTGGTCACCTCTCCAACGTAATATTCATTTTTTTGGGGTTTTATTAGTGTTCATTAGGCCACGTTCGACACCCACGTGACGAGAGTTAAATATTTCGTTACAGTATGTATCCGTCTATTCGTGACAATGGTAATAAAAAGAAAAAGACGATGACATTAATCCAAGACGGATTATGGTCAGGTATGGCCGAACTATAAGGCGGGATGTGCGTATACCAAACACAAATAAATAGGATACCGTATACACCGTATTAACGAAGCACACACACGCGCCCGAGATATAAACATGTAACAGAAAGGGTAAATCACTGTTCTATTATCCTCAATGAAATTCACTGGACGTTGATATTTATTTCACCTCGTTCTTTGTAAATATCTCCCTTACATTATTGTGAGTATAAATAGTAAATGTAATCGGCAAAAAATATCTTCTTATGTAAAACATTCTCAGCTATCGAATAAAATTAATAACAATCCTATGCGAATTTGGGGAAATACTAAAAAAATAACTAAAAAACTTTAGCCACCTATCCATTGTGACGGTGTATTTTCGCTACCGTCACAAAGTATACCAAATTCTCGTATACTTAACACACGACACGCGAGAGCACCATCTCTTCGGGTCATGAGTCCCTTCTGAGCGAACACCGACAGGGTATAGCGTTAATGTACTGTATATTTTCTAATTCTCTTTGTATTATTTTCTCTTTCTCCCAAATTCACGAGCGTCAGCGAACTCGACAAGAGCGTTGAGTTCCGTTCACGAGACCATCCACCCCTTACCGTTGCCACGGCCTACCTAACATCCCGAGGAAGCGACGCCTGCGTACTGCCAGGCCTGGAATGACCGTTACCGCCTCAGACTCATTATCAAGAGTTGGTGTTAGCATAAGAATTGAGCCCACAATACTTTGAGAAACGTAGAGATGCTTGCGATGCAATCCTGACTGCTGTACCCCCCGGCAATGTAGTGTGGACTAGCGACGAAGCGCATTTTCATCTTAATGGCACAGTAAACAAACAAAACTTTCGTTACTGGGCATCTGAAAACCCCCGTCGACTGCATGAAAGACCTCTTCACAGCCCCAAAGTAACAGTTTGGTGTGCTGTGTCCTGTATAGGCGTTATTGGGCCTTATTTTTTTGAATCCGCAGGATTGACTGTTACTGTGAATTCGGCACGCTATTGTGACATGTTGGAGAACTTTTTGCGTCCCAAAATGGAAGAATATAGCAAGGGACGCGACACAGAAGCTTTCTGGTTTCAACAAGATAAAGCCACGGCCCATACTGCTCGTCGTCCACGCGAAATTTTGCAAGAGCCGTTTCCTGGTCGCCTGATCTGTTTGCGGGGGGGATGTTCCATAGCCCCCTCGCTCCCCCGATTTGGCGACGTGTGACTTTTTTCTGTGGGGATACGTTAAGGCAGTAGTCTGCTTTACAGGCGTCAAAAAATCGATTTTTCGTTTTTGTCTTAAATCTATTCCAAAACTATCCAAGAATATGTGTTCAAAATTTTAGAGGCCAATTCGACATATTTTCGAAGCTAGATCAGTTTTAGTGGCCGAGCGTCGAGCAGGTGCGAATGCTCGAGCAGACCCGAGCGCGCGCGCTTCGCTCCTTCATGTATTCTATTGTTTGACTATACTCGTATATACCTGAAAAGATCGAACCGTCCTTTGAAATATTATTTGGAGTTTCTAGAAGGTCTGTGTTGAGTAGTCGTTGGGATAACGGTATACAATATAACGGTAAACTATAGCTCTCGGCATCGGCTTCTACACTGCTATTTGTAGCGTCAGCTTTCAGTTTCATTTTTGATTTTGCCGAGCGCACATCGAAATGTCAACCTACCCGAAAGGTGATCGATTTACAAGACAGCGTGCTGCGGAACCGCGAAAGCGAAAATTTCACGGCAATCGTTTTACCAGTGTATCATCGGACGACGGAGACTTACACACGAGCCGCACTGAGCAAAACTTGAAGACAGCAAGCAGCGATGATGTCATTATTCATTCATCGCACTGCTACCGCATTATTGAATTCATATCGGTGTTTCTCGCCCTTTCGGAAATCGCAATTTGCAGATCATGCAACCAAAAATTAACGTTTGCAGAAAGCGGTCATCGAGGCCTAGGATTTAAAATTGTTGTCAAGCGTATGTGTGGTCAACGCAAAATCCAGTCAGGACCATTGATAAATACCGGCTACGAAATCAACAGACGGATTGTTTTTGTTATGAGGCTTCTTGGTATCGGACGAGAAGGGATAAACGTATTCTGCGGCCTTATGGATATGTCTGCAGGTTTTACAAAATCTACTTATCAAAATCGTTGAGCATTTGTACGCAGCGTCGAAGACACTGTTCGAGAGTACCTGCGAAAAAGCCGTCAAGGAAGAGAAAGAAAAAAACGTTGAACATGGAAGACCTGCGAATCATTTGAACGTTTCGGGCGATGGATCATGGAAAAAGCGCGGTTATACTTCTTTGTACGGTGTAACAACGCTCATCGGATACTACAGTGGCAAAGTAATCGATCTCATTGTAAAAAGTGGTTATTGTCATTCGTGTGCCATAAATAAAAATAGTTTGGACGAAGATGCATTTGAGGAGTGGTATGAGAATCATAAAGACTCATGCTCCTCAAATCATACAGGTTCGGCAGGGAAGATGGAGGTAAATTCCATAACAGAGATGTTTTCGAGATCCGTCGAGAAATTCGGAGTTATGTAAAGTAATTATATCGGCGATGGCGACTCCAAAACTTTTACTGGAATCTTATATAGCAATCCTTCCGGGGACGAGTGCACAGTGACGAAAAATGAGTGTGTTGGACACGTGCAAAAGCGTATGGGTACTCGTTTACGGAATAAAAGAAAAACCGAGAAACTTGGAGGAAAGAAGGGGCTAACGGAGAGTCTCATTAAGAAATTGACGATTTACTACGGTCTGTCAATTCGTCGAAATGTGAACTCAGTTGAAGATATGAAGAGAGCTATTATGGCAACATTAGACCATTATTGTTCCACCGATAAAAATCCTCGGCATGAAAATTGTCCAGAAGGCGCGGAGAGTTGGTGCGAATGGCGCAAGGCTCAAGCGGCGAATAATCTGGCATCTTTCAAACACCCGGCAAGATTAATTAATGACAATGTAGAGAAGCACATTCGTCCAATTTACGAAGATCTTTCAAATGACGATTTATTGACGCGGTGCTTAGGCGGACACACTCAAAATTCGAACGAATCGTTCAATTCGATTGTGTGGCGCCTAAATCCGAAACACGTAAATTCCGGCTATAAAATCGTCAAAATAGCAGCAAATATGGCTACAGGCATTTTCAACGAGGGTTATTCAGCTGTGCTTTCTACCATGCAGCTCCTCAATATTGTCATCGGGCAGCAGTGCAAAAATTTTGCTGACACCGTCGATGCTGAGCGCATAACGCGGGAGAACCGGCGCGCATCATTTTCCAGCAAGGAGGCTCGTACAGCTCGAAGATCGGAAAGCCTCCGCCAAAACGAGTTTTTTGAAGAAGAGGAAGGATTATTGTATGGCCCGGGGATAGCTGATTAACATCTAATTAGTGTAAGTATCCAAAAACTTATATTTTTTTGGACCGAAAACTTTAAAGCCCGTTTTCTCGAGTTTTCATTTTCACAAGTTTTAGAAAACGGTGCGGGCGATAGTAAAAACAATATATGTCCGATCGAAAAAAATCAAAGTGATCTAGCTTCAGTATTAAATTATCTTTTATTTGAACTAAAAAAGTTGGACAAAAGTACTATTTAAATTACTTGTTTTGCAACTTAAAGTGAATTTTTTTTTTCAAAAAAGTGAATTTTTTTTTCAAACTTCGAAAAAATTTGGAATTTCATCATTTCTTCGGTATTTTTTTAGTTCATATAGAAAAGGAACTTATAAAAATAAAAATAAAAATTTGGTTCGACTGTTTCAGATGCATCGCACGACCTCCATCACCGGCACCGATTTACAAGTCCAGACTCCAGGCGCCCCAGAAAAATCGTTACAACTTTGGAAAATTTCAATAATTTTTAATAATAAAAATTGTTATTTAAAGCTTGAATATAATACACTATCGTCTCAAAATTTCGTTTACTGCAATCATTACCTTCCCTTTCAAAAAAATTGCTGAAAAAACGCTTTTTTTCGGCTTCTAAAGCAGACTACTGCCTTAAAGCTGTGGTGTACAAAGTTCGACCTCGAACCCTTGAAGATCTGAAGGAAACGATTGAGAACGTCATCGTTGGAATTTCGAAAACTATGCTGGGAAGAGTGACCGAAAACTTCTTCGAAAGGCTCAATATGTGCATTGCTCGCCAAGGCCGCCACTTGAACGATATCATTTTCAAAAAATAATGAAAAAAAAACTGCATTATATGTACTTTTGAGCAATACAAACCTTTTCTATGTATCTCGAACCGTTCTCTTACAATTAACCCTTAAAATCAGGGAGCTCATTCTGCCCCACCCTGTATATTTTCACTTGTGTCGAACTCGGATCTAAGCGTGTGCCGCCATTACAGCGGTGTTTCAGAAATGGCAGTGATGATCTTCATTGAATTGAAATACTGTCAATCAATTACGGGCAAACGATGGTCCACGCTGTTTCGTTTGCAATATCCTATTATTGGGAGTACAAATTAGTTCGGTCCGTTTTTTTGTGTAAAAAATGCATTTATTTCAGAACAAAATGAATCAACAAATTAATTAAAGTATTGTCCATCACTGGCTATTACTTTTTGCCACCTCTTAGCAATTTTCGAATTCCATCTCCAAAAAATGTCTCGGCTTTTCAGGTGATCCAAGTTAGGGGTCAGTTTTCGATTTCCGCAAAAGAAGTGAATCGGTGACTTACCAAATCGTGCTGCACGATTTGGTAAGTCACCGATTGGTCGAAACAACCAGTTATCAGAAAGAACAATGTCCGAAGAGTACGGCGGGTGCGGTAAAACAACCCACTTGAGCGTTTCAAATATTTTTTTACGACTTTTGCGACATGAGGTCGAGCGTTATCATGCAGAAGAATAGCTTTGTCATGTCTTTGCTCGTATTCCGTGTGTATTTCACGGAATGTACGGCTCAAACAAGTCAATTGTAGCCTGTACCGATCGCCCGTAATGGAATCGCCAGTTTTTAGCAGCTCATAGTATACAACACCCTTTCGGTCCCACCAGATACAGAGCATAACCTTCAAACCATGAATATTCGGCTTTGGTATTGATGTTGAGGTCGATGGCAACGATTGTCCGGGTTTAGCGTAGTAATTTTTCTACTTGGGGTTGTCGTAGAATATCCATTTCTCATCCCCAGTCACAATCCGATGTAATAAACACTCTTCCCTCAGGCTTTGTTGCCTTTCAATCAGTTGCTGGCAAGCGAAAAATCGCCTTTCGGTTTCAGTTCATAGGGCACCCAATTTCCTTACTTTTGCATCATTCCCATGGATTTAAATCGTACGGAAACTGCTTGTTGAGACACTCCCAATGATTCTGCAAGATCCTCTTGACTCGAATCTTCTTCGAGTAATGCTTTTTTTGGCTGTCCAGAGCGAGGCTTGTCTTCAACGCTGAAATCACTATTCTTGAAACGTCGAAACCATTCCCTACATGATTTATCAGTGGGAGCACTGTCGATATAAACTTCCACAAGCATTCGATGTGCTTCAGCTGGTAAATATGGAGCAGAGGGGACCCACTTCCGATGACCTTTGGAATAGGCCCATTCGACGCGTTTTTGCACGAGAAACAACTTTTTCCTCTTACAAAATTGGGGTCGTTATTTATTAAAAAGTTATTAACAAATAAAGTTAATAATTCATACAGCTATTTCCCTTATACCAGAACAGTCCTAATCAACTTGTTCTTCACATGTGTTGTTAAGAATACCGCCCTGAGTAACATACATTTTATCCGTCACTCATCGTTTGTTAAAAATTTATTAACAACAGAAGTTTCATAAATCAAACATAAAATACTTGTACTGGTTTATGGTGAACACTACACGTATGAGCGGGAGGGCTGCGCCCGCCCAGCATCCGCCCCATACACCAGCTCAAAACAAACGAAAAACAACCCAAACAACCCGTAAATATAGTCAATAACACATATACGAGGTCTGTTCAAAAAGTATCGCGAATTTTGAATTTCCACGGGCTACGCATATTCGATTTTCGATTTTTTTGTGCCGTTAGGTTGGTACTCATGTCGGCCATTTTGAATGTTTAGTTAATTGTTGACAGCTGTTTTGGTTAGACGTGCTTTGGCTTGTCTTTGATTTTTGCCTATTCCAAAAAGCAGCTTCCATTGCGATGATTGAGCTTTGGTTTCCACGTCATAACCATAAACCCATGATTCGTCACCAGTTATGACCCTCTGGAGCAAATTTGGGTCGTCGCGGACCGAGTCCAACAGCTCCTTAACAATGTTAACGCGACACTGTTTTTGTTCGAAATTGAGCAATTTTGGCACGAATTTCGCGACGACCCGTCTCATGCCCAAATCATTGGTAAAAATCGAATAGCACGAGCCAATCGATATGTTTAGTTCCTCAGCAACGTCTCTAATGGTGATTAGACGATTGGCCAATATTATTTTCTCCATTTCATCAATGTTTTCGTCTGTTGTTGATGTGCTCGGGCGTCCGGAACGCATTTCGTTGTTCGCATCTTCTCGGCCCTCTAAGAACATTTTGTACCACCGATAAACGTTGCTTTGGTCCAAGGTAGCTTCACCATATGCCACAGTCAACATTCGGAATGCGTCCGCGCACTCAATTTTGTTTTTCACACAAAATTTGTTACAGATTCTTTGATCCATTTTTTTAAATAGGCAAAAATCGAAGACAAGTCAAAATACGTCTAACCAAAACAGCTGTCATCAATTAACTAAACATTCAAAATGGCCGATTATTTCAGCATAAGTGAGGAACATGAGTACCAACCTAACGCCACAAAATAATCAAAGATCGAATATACGAAGCCCGCGGAAATTCAAAATTCGTGATACTTTTTGAACAGACCTCGTATCCCTTGCTGATACGTATGCTACTCATCATTGTAACACAAATACACATGAGTGAATGGCGGTGCGACGGTGCGGGGGCGTGAGGGAGGAGGAGTGGGTCGTGTGTGGGGTGGGGGGATATTTGTTTGTTTGTTGGGTTGGTTTGATTGTTTGTTTAAGTTGTTTGGATTGTTTTTATTTTGTTTTTGGGCTGGTGTGTGGGAGGGGCACAGCCCTCTCGCTCATACGGATACTTTGCGCCACACACTAGTACAAGTATTTCATGTTCGATTTATGAAACTTCTTTTGTTAATAACTTTTTAACAAACAATGAGCGATGGATAAACCTTTTTGTATGTTAGAGGGTGATTCTTAACAACATACATGGAAGCCAAGATGATTGGAACTGGCATACAAGGAATATCTATATGAATAATTAACTTCATTTGTTAATAACTTTTTAATAAATAACGGCACCCAATTTTGTCAGGAGAAAAATTTGGTCAAGAAGACTCCCTTGACATCATATACCGTGTGGCCGACTTATCTGAAGACATTGAAATATTTCGAAAACTACGCATTGGATCAAAAAAAGTTCTGAATAAAATTTGTCCGCCTGGAAGAGGGTCATCCAGTGACACCGAACTCGACCCCTCGTCCCCACCCCCTGGGGCGGCGGGGGGCAACTTTAAAGTCATAAATGGGAACCCCCATTTTTGATTGCAGATTCAGATTCCCCGTAAAAAATAAGTAACTTTTATCTGAAACATTTTTATTCGATTCGTGATAGATGGCGCTGTAATCACAAAAAACCTGATTTTTGCGAATATCTCGAGAAATTACACATCGGATCGAAAAAAGAAAAAACACATGGTTAATTTTTCGAAAAACTATTCAGCGATACGAAACTCGATCCACCCTCCGCCCATCCCTACCCCACTGTGGTGAAAATGGAAGTTGCTTTAAAATCGTGATTGGAAAACCCTATTTTTTTCCTGGTTTTCCATGACAAAATGCATTGATTTGACTTTATTGTTGATATTAAATTTTCCCACACATGACATGGCGCTGCAATCGAAAGCATGTATTCGTTTATCAGTAAGCAAACAATTACTTTTAGCATTACCCAGGAACAACGACATGGACGTAGTAGTTTTTTGTTCCTATCGGGGTGCTTGTTTAAGGTGAGTCCCTCGCCTCTCACCATCGGGGTGCTTATTTTAGGTGAGTCCCCTTGTCTCTCACCATCAGAGTGCTTGTTTTAGGTGAGTCCCCTTGCCTCTCACCTTTGGAGTGCTTGTTTTAGCTGAGTCCCCTTGCCTCTCGCCATCGTGATGCATGTTTTAGGTGAGTCCCCTTGCCTCTCACTGTTGAATTAGATTTATGTTTGAAATTGTGACCTTGAACTTCGAGACACTTATTTATTCTTTTCTCGAATGAATGTACATAGGAGAGGAGCATATCTGCGGGAATTTCAGCGCAAGCGTTTCTTATTCGCTGTATCATGGTTGCACAGGTTGTTGGTGCTTGTTGAAAAACCTTATCTTTTAGATGACCCCACAGAAAAAAATCCGGCGATGTCAAATCAGGCGACCTAGCAGGCCAATTATTCGGGCCACCTCTGCCGATCCGTCGGCCATTAAAATCAAGGTTTAATACTTCCCGTCCTGTTATTGATTAAGGGAGGGGTAAGGGTTTCAGCGTTAAAAAAAACACTTTTTTGCGATTTTTTTTCTCAAATATGGATTGAGCAATTTTATTCGAACCTTTTGTACATTATTGAACATACTTTTGACAATGTTATGTAATTTTTTCATGCAGAAATATTGAAGCATAAGCCCGTAACAGAGCTTCCCCCAGAACGTCTTGGAAAAAAAACAATTTGCGGTGTTCACTATAACTCGGCCGGAAATTATCTGAAAATGAAAAACCATGAAAATTTAGTCAAATTATAATCAAATCTTCCCCCCAACGTTCTCTGATAATTTTTTTTTTTCATTTAAAAACTTTTGGCGGCCATCTAAAGTGTGAACTGTTATTTTCCACGAAAAATTCCGCCATTTTGTGGGTGGGAAACACCTTGAATGTAAAAAAAAAAATTTAACTAAATGTTGGGGGAGGTATTTTATATGTAGAAAATGTGTACAAAGTTTGAAATGAATCGGTCAAGTAGTTTTTAAATGGCAGTGAAACGGACTTTGAAAAAGTAGTTTTGAGAAAAACGCGTCTAAAGTTTATGAAGTAAAAAAGTGAAGAAATTTTTTTTTTCCCAACTTACACAGAATCATCGATTCCAGCTCCATACAGCAGACTTCCTGCGGCATTGTCGATGTCTTCAGCCGCTTTTCTCTCAAGTCTTCGTTTTATTCTGGCTTCTTTGCTCTGCTGCTCAGCTTGAATCTCGGCCCTGTCAATGCGATTGCTGTCCGTGAATGATGCATAATCATGAGCGCTTGGGCCGACGCTGACGTTCATGTCAGACAGAAAAGTTATAAAAGCACCAGCACCTTCATTGAAAGCAGAAAAATGCAGCTACATAAGATGCAAATTCAACAATTTGTCTGCTGCCAGATAATTTTTTCGGTGCAATTCTCCAAATCAGCTGGTTCAAACTTTCGTTGGCATTTTGAGTAAAGCCTCCAAGATACCTTTCTAGAAGTTCGTCTTTACTCAAATCTTAATAAATCGGTTTGATCGCTTCTATGACATCTTGTGGAAGTGGAGTGTAGTCATGTTTGAAATTTTCCACTCCTGTTGTGGCCAAAGCTTTTTGATATGAACACCACGAGTTCTCACCGCTCATGCACTTATGGTGTTGAGGGTTATCGTCTGTTGACTGCTGGTGGTAGAACGTTGCCCAGATTGCATTTTTCATTCCTTCCAGCGAATCACAATTATGTCTGATTGCTGCTCCGTAGTATCGACTCAAATTATCAATGACTTTTCCAGTGAGCTTTCCTTTGCCGCCGAGTAACTTACTTTGCCTTGCATTTTTTACGGATTTTACAACTTTATTTTCTACAGTTTTATTTACTAGATCACGTAGACGTTTACCCATTCTTTTTTGCACGTGACCTACACATTCTTTTTTATTTATAGTGAAATTTTCACCGTAAGGTTTAGCTTTCACTAAATTGCCGTAAGTTTTACTGTCACCGTCTCCGATATAGTTGCTGATCTTTGCTCCGTCATTTTTGTCTGATCGGCGGAATAATTCGATAACAGCATTAACTTCCATGTTACCTGATGGTCCGGTGTGATTAGCTTAGCATTCATCATTTTCAACATGTTCTTGGTACCACTCTTCAAATTCATTAGTATTTAATTGCTTTCTCCATAATTTGCAAGCCTGACAGTGCAAACTACTTATGAAAATATCGATAACTTTTCCAGACCAATATCCAATCAAGGAAGTGACGCCAAAGGAAGAGCTGAAGCCTTGCTTCTGCCACGTGCCGTCACCAGAAACAGTCAAAGTGTCTGACTCCGAATTTGCACGTGTTAGCTGTTTTTCTTCGTGTGCGGCGGAAACAAGAAATTTTTCAGCAGTCGTTTTGATGCTACAGCAAATAGATTTCATGAGATCCAAATAAGATGGTTTTGATAAAAAACTACTTGCTATGTCCATGAGCCCGCAAAATTTATTGCAGCCTGCTAAACCCAAACCTAATGTACGCATTACAAAGGCAAAACGAGTGTTGATTTCATAGCGATGACCAGTTTTCTCACTCGACGGTATAAAGCGTGGATCACAATTTGCACATTTGACTTGGATTTGGAAGCCAAGGCCTTCTTTTTTGCAGCGTTTGAACTCAACTGAACCATCACACTGAGCACATTTCACTAAACTTGCGATGGTTAAGAAAACAAGCAAAAAATCGATGATTCTGTAATGTTTTTCAACGTCTTCTGGTACACTTGCACTGGTATTTAGCTTGATTTTCTTCGATGAAGCACTTTTTGTGGTAGCCTCATCTTTAATTATTTTATTCGGATTAAACCGTTTTTTTTATCTACACAAATAAGTCCTTCCACTTTGTCGGTCTTCTCTCGAAACTTTGCTTACTCTCGGCATTTTTGTACAGAAAATTTTTTAGATGATTATAAAATGGCAAGCGCACGGACGAACGTCTAACGACAAACTGACGCTCGTTTCTTCTTTTAAAATATTGTAGTGTATAGTATACACTATATACTATACACACAATAGCAATGAATAAACTGTATACCTGTTCGACAGCTGCACTGCTAGCCCGACCGCCCGCAGCTGTTAGAGGTATAGCGTTAAAGGCCAGGAGATTAATAAGACAATAACTTCAAGAATATTGCTTAGATCGGTTTAAAATTTTAAGGACATATTCTTGAAATGTTAAACAATAAGATAAGACAAAAAAATTCGATTTTTCGAAAGTGAAAACCCTTACCCCGCCCTTAAAGCGCTGGGCAACCGTCATGCTAAAACCACATAATTTGTCGAATGGGCAACGCAACATTCTCAAGTAGAAGTTGTAGTTCAAGTTCCAGAAAATTTCCATATTTGATTCCATTTAAAGTACCATCAATAAAATAAGAACCAATGAGTTTGTTACCTACAATTCCACACTAAACGTTAACCGACCAGGGACGTTGATGTTCACCTTGTCGTAACCAGTGGGGATTTTGCACACTCCAGTAATGCATGTTATGCCGATTAAGGCAACCATGGTTTGTGAATGTGGACTCATCTGAAAATAGTACATTAGCGAAGAAATTTGGATTCATTTGTATTTGCTGAACTACCCATCCACAAAATTCTATTCGCAGACGAAAATCATCGCCATGAGGTTCCTGATGCAGTGAAACGTAGTATGGGTGATACTTGTGACGATGCGATATTCTGAGAATACTATCTCTAGAAATCCCGGAATCCCGATGTAATTTCCGAGTGCTTACATGAGGGTTTTGTTGAACAGTTGCTAGCACAATAATTTCATTAACTTCTCCTGTGACAGTGTTTCTTCGTTTTCTTTTTTTAGGTTGTACACTACCGTCGGACATAAAGGATTGAACAACGTTGTAAAAAAAAAACCTGAGCGAACATTATCTGGAAAGCGCTCATCATACAAATCAGAATTATTTTAATTTTTTTCTTCTACGGTTGCAGCATTCGTTTCGCACTCGTACTTCAGTTTAAAGAATGAAGGGTAAAGATAGTCAAGTGAATTGATAATGTTGGAGGTGTTTTCAATACAAATTTTGAAATAAAAGTCATCTTTGACAACGCTACACTGGCTTTTATAACCCGTAGTTCGCCACTGCGTTTACAAACATTTTCCAAGAAGAAATTTACTATCGGACTATTAGTGTTCGAGCTCTCGATACCACCAATTCGGAAAAAATCATTTTGAGAAAAACGCGATTGAAAGTTTAAGGTACGTATTTTGTTTAGAAAACTCAGAATTTGTTTACTTACTATGTCATCAAGTCCGGGCCCATAAGACGGTCCTTCTCCCGCATCGTCGTTGCTAGCCTTGTAGTTTTTCAACACACAAAATGCCGAGGAGTGTCTTCGGTTGATGTTTCTTGGTATAATGTGACCCATATGGGATTATACATTCCGTCGATGTTGTTACGATGGCGACGGATGGTAATACCATAATAATTTGTGAGATCATTGATTACCTTATCAGTTAACCGTCCTTATCCACCGAGACCTTTCGTCGATTTTTTCGGTGCTCTGAAGCGGCTGCGCATTCTTTTCTATACATGGATGATGCACTCTTTCTTGACTACCTGCACATCATCATAAGGCCCGGTATCAACGATACCTTTGTATGTCTCATTGTCAGTATCGCCATCCTCAATGTAATTGATGAATTCACGTTATGCATAAACTCTGACCTCGGGAACATCTCTTTGACACCGTCGGCTTCCATTTTTCTAGATGCACCGTCGTGATTAATTGGATAATTTTCAGCATGTTCTTCAAGCAATTTATTATACTCTGGAGTGGCTTCTGATGAAGCCACTTGTGCACATGAATTACAAACATTGAATTTCACGATGACGTCTAAAACTTTATCAGTGTTGAAACCGATCAACGAAGCAATGCCCAATAAAGATTTGAATTCTCTGCTTTTCCAGCTGCCATCTCCCGACACGGTGATGCCCGAGCTATCTTCTTTGTCCAATTGCTGTTTAGTGGCAGTAATGTCTTCTTCAGCTGCTCGTGATCAAGAGCACTCACGGACTGTTCTCGTCGCGTTTCTAATCGTTGGTAAAATGCGATAGTAAAAACTTCGAGAAATCGGCCTCGGTAAATCCATGAACGCACAAATTTTTCTGTTTCAATCAGTCCAACACCAATTAGCCTCATGGCTAATATCAAACGCCTATTTCAACACAGCAAAGACCGAATAAACGTTAAAAATTCTGTAACGTATTGCTAAATTAACGTTACAGTAAAAGTCATCTTGCACTTTTCTCGCAGACACACTCAAACGCCGCTCGGAGGTTACACCTTTTTCAATTCGATATCTGTTTGGAAGCCGATGTAATTTCCTCCCGTCTCGCTTTGCTCTCCGCTCAGGATCTTGAACTTTTACGGTTCATTGTGTACAAAATATAGCGTTGTGGAGCAGAACAGCAGCGTGCACTGTAAGCGCACTGTAAGCGACTCTGTAGTCGACTGAATGCGAAATCGACTTTTTACTTACCCTACCTTACCTAGAATTTAACCCAACTTGGATATCATATGAAAGTTTGACCATTAGAAGGTCTAGCAAGACTGTTGTAAGTCTACATAAAGGGAATTTGAGAGGGAACCGGAATTTCTCCGAATAAAGCAGATAGCCGACCCGTACAGCCAGCCGGGATCGGCCGTGCTTCCTGCTCCCACTCAAATGGCTATGACCTCGTCATTTTTGCGAATTTTTACATAAAAATTTGTACACATATTCTTAAAAATATGTACTTTAAGAAAATGCAAAAAATAAACCGATTTTTTCAATCCGCCACAGTGGGGTTCTCCCTTAAATTGATTAATAATTGTATACCAGTACTGTGTATCCGCATTTGGACATTGCCATGGGTTAATCCAACGGTTACTCGATCCGCTCTTTTTTTAAACTCCGCGGCAGCATTTTCTTAGAAGCAATAACTTATATCCTACAAAGCCGTCGGCGTTTCCGATAATAGTAGTACAATTAATCTACGAAACACGTGAAGATTCGAATTTTGGAAATAATAAACGGTGCTGTGCATCGCACTCAAGTTTTACAGGTAGGGAAGTGAAGGGGTAATCGATATCCATGCAAAGTTTCATGTCATTGGTAGCATTATGAGTTTGCCCCAAAACAACTGTACAATCGCTATATTAAAAAAAAACTTGCAAATTGCTTCCTCGAAATTTCACACAATGCTCAAAGCCTCCTCTATGAGGAATAATGTTTCTCAATGTTGGGTTCATCGTGGAGGAAGCTTTCAGCATTTTGTGAAATTTCGAGGAGCAATATGCAAGTCCCAACTTGCAGCTTTTCTTCCCGTGCTCGTAATATCATCTTAGATTTTTCTAAAAATAAAAATTTCGTGAAATCGGCACAGTTTCATCAAATTTCACTCAATTCAATACCAATTCAATTCTTGTTTATAAAGTTTCTACGTTATTTTTCAATATTAGTGAAAGTTAAAACAATGACGAATTTTGGGAAAAATTCAAATTTCCATAATATCGGAATTATTTCATCGATCCGCGTGTTTTATCAATTCTTGGTTAACATTCTTGGCTAATAGCCATGCTTGATTCTCGCAATATCAACGCACCTTAATAATATTTTATTCGTACAGAGAATTTCGGTGCGATATCTCACAATTTGCGGAAACTAGAGTTGTCTGCAACATTTTTAGAAAAATTCAAACTTTATAAAATCTGAACTCGTTTATATACTTTCGCGAAGTCCACCACCAATCATCTTTCAATGATACTCTATTAATGTAAAAAAAGTTGCGATCATAATAATTTTTGTTAAAATTCGAAATTTATTAAAATTCGAACCCTTTCACAGATTTCCTCCAAACTCAGTATCGATCGTTGTTTAATGGTACACTCTACATGTAAAAATGTCTAGTGTGATATCTCAAAATTTTCGGACATTATAACGAGCATAATCAGTTGTCGGAGAAATTCAAAATTCCATAAAATCTGACGCTTTTCGTGAATTTTCATAAAATTGTAGTAAATATATAAATTTCTAAATATGGTTTTCCCACGGTTTCGCACACTTGGAACACATTGGTATTGACAACTAGAACAATTTTGTTCACACATCACAAAGCTTCCTTCCTGTATGAGGAAATAAAATTATCCATTATTCGTAAATCGGAAAAATTATACTCAAAATACGATATCGACGTTGATATTTTGACAAAATACTGTGACGAAACATTTTACGTCCCGTGACCCGCACGGAGTGTACTCGTTCAGGGGGTCGGATTTACGACTCTGGGACGACGCGTGCTCCCTTTGTCGCGCATCCGAGACGGAGAAATTTCGAATCTCAGGTTACCTCGAGAGTTGACAGTTTGGCAACTCTACGGCTATCTGTCGTTCAGCGTCTTTGTTTGGCTCTCTGAATTTATTACCCTGTTGTTCGTTCGCCTCGAGCGCTCATATTAGAGTTTTTCTGTTTCATTATATTGTAGCGTCTGTTTATAAAGCCCGTTCTGTTCCGTTCTCTTAGCGTGCCGTTAAAGTAAATAGTAGAATCATTGAATTCTGGTATAACCAAGTCTTTCGTCCGTAATTTGAGAAATTATTTTGGTTTTTGTTGAGTTGAATAAATATTAGCGTCCCTTATTTTTTTGGTTTGGTTCTCTCTGCCGTTATCGTGTGGTTCTCTAATTACGTGCTCTCTATATTATAACGAATACCTAAGGCTCTCTACGTTCTCCAGCAGGCGATCGGCGGGTACCTCGGCATTGACATTATTTTGACTTTTCGAGTCGGAGTTCGTCCTTAAGGAGCAGGCGGGTTGCTTAACATCCGCACCCGTGGTCAATGGATGCCAGGGAGCGAGCTGGAAAAACGGCCGAGATTTACCGAGCCACCCTCCGGCGCCTCATTCGCAGAGGGCCTATGGGACCGACGTGGGTTTGTGGGGTGGCAATATGCCGATCTGGGCTCCGCGTCGAAAGAGTTGGCGGCCACCACCATCCACGGGCAGGACCTCGACCTTACCCGCGTCGGAGACCGGGTTCGAGGGGAAGACAGCCGAGACGCACCATATGAAAAAATGCCGGACGGACACCGACTCGCTTTTCGTCACTGCCGCGATATTCGCTGTGAGCCTCGCCATTATCTCATTCTCTCTCTAGCCTTCGTCGAGCAGGGCTTGAACCCGCTCCCCGCACACCCCTCGAGTCTACGCGGGAGGTGCCGGCACAAGAAGGAGAAACAGGCGTAACACAGTGACCCGAGCGATGAAGAGTGACCCCGGAAACGTACGAGTTTGCGCAGGTCTTGACCGAAGGGTCAAGAGTGGGGATCATCGACCCACGAAGAGCGACGATCCAGCATTGAAAATCAATTACCGTTTAGACTGTGTGACATCGCATGACGCGTTTAACGGAGAACACCACTGTGACCCCCTGTTTTTTGTCACATTTTTCAAGAATTTTTTATTGTGGGAAAAAAAAGAGATATTCTAAACATTTTTTTTGGTTTTGTTCCATGTTTATCAATGTATCAAAAAACATTTTTTCACATTTTTCACGCCGCATGGTGGCGCTGGGGAAGCTCTCGCGTCAGGTGCTATCATTTCCGCGGCACGCAGCAGAACTCTCTTCAACGTCGATCTGAAAAAAAATACCGAGTGTTTTCGTTAATAATATGATATTTTGAAGAGAAGTACACAGGGATTTGGAAAAATATTGTTTTAAAAAAAATAGGATCGACGTTGAAGAGAGTTCTGCTGCGTGCCGCGGAAATAACAGCACCTGACGCGAGAGCTTCTCCAGCGCCACTATGCGGCGTGAAAAATGTGAAAAAAAATGTTTTTTGATACATTAATAAACAAGGAACAAAACCCAAAAAAATTTTTCGAATACCTCTTTTTTTTCCCACAAAAAAAAATTATTGAAAAATGTGAAAAAAAACAGGGGGTCACAGTGGTGTTCTCCCTTAACCAGTGCTCTCTCAAGTGTCTACATCCCTATCGTCGCTACCTTTGAACTTCGTCATCATCGTTTCAACGACGGCATCGATCAACTACCGCCATCTTTGCGATCGTTGTGCACGAGTTCCTTGCGTTGAGTCAGAGAATTTCGGTAGAGTACTTCCTCCTTTTACTTTGTACAAATAGTAAATTCGTCTTTTCTCGTTTAGCCGTGTGACTGTTAATTGTGGTATTTTAGGAATTTTAGTATTTTGGTCAATTATTGAGATTTAGTCTCGTTCGAGTTTGGTAATAGGATACGAACCGGTTCTCGGACCGTGGAACGAAATTACTGTCCCATTATCGCCACTTGTTATATTATTCGTGTTTCGATTTCATTATTTTACATTAGCGATCGTAGTCGCATTTTGGGATCTTTATTGAGAGAATTTGTGCAGTAGCGTTCCAAATTTATTGGTCATTCGTTCTTTATTCCGATTTTCGCGTTGTTTTCGTTATTAATTTCGAGTTTTGGTTATCTGGGGAATACCGCTTATCGCACCGCTGCCCTTGGTTCTCAATTGCCCGTTGTTTTCGAACCCTTTGGACTATTTGCCTTGGCTATCTAGAATTACAGTTATCTTTGACCGCACGAGCCTTTGTCCGTAGTTACCTTTGTATTATCCGTTCCGTCCGTTACCTTCGAGATTTTTAATCTCGGCTATCTTTACTCTTGCCCGTGGTTGTCTTGAATTCTGGCTATTTTTACCTTTGCCCGTGGTTATATTGAATTCCGGTTATTTTTACCCGTACCCGTGGTTATCTTGAATTCCGGCTATCTTTACCCTTGCTCGTGGTTATCTTGAGTCCCGGTTATCTTTGTGTGAGTGGCGTGAGGAACCTTCGGATTCGCTCAACGTTCTCGCCGTTACCCCTTAGGTATCTTGAATTCCGGCTATCTTTACCCTTGACCGTGGTTATCTTGAATTCCGGCTATCTTTACCCTTGCCCGTTGTTATCTAGAATTCCGGCTATCTTTACATTTACCCGTGGTTATCTTGAATTCCGGCTATCTTTACCCTTGCCCGTGGTCATCTTGAATTCTGGCTATCTTCACCCTTGCCTGTGGTTATCTCGAATTCCGGTTATCTTTACCCGGACCCGTGGTTATCTGGAATTCTGGCTATCTTTACCCTTCCCGGGGTTATCTTGAATTCCGGCTATCTTTACCTTTGCCCGTGGTTATCTTGAATCCCGGTTCCCTTTACCCGTGCCCGTGGTTATCTCAAGTCTCGGTTATCTTTGTCTACCCGAGCCCGTGGATATCTGGTTGAGATATTGGAATCTCGGTTCTCTTTGTCCCTTGGTGCGTTAAGTCGGTAATCCGTAAGTTTGGTTCTGTATTAAATTCAGGCTAATTCGTAATATTTTTCCCTGAGGCGACTTCTCAAGTTATTGTCATTTGTTTCAATATTTTGGTAATTTTAGTCATTCTAGTCATTTGATTCGATTATTTTGTTCGTGTTGTTAATTATTGTATTTGAATTTGTTGCGTGCGTTGCGGTCATTAATTATGTAACTGCTGGCGAAACTTGCGTTTAGGTTATTAATATTGTTATTTATAAGTTTGGTTATCTCAATCATTATCGTAAAACGCTGATTCCATTTTTGTACGAATCTTCCGAGTGCGTGGTAACCGATCATTTCGTTATCGTTGGCAGTGTTGCCGCTCTAGCTAATAACAAGTTATTTTGTACAATCGCGGATCTCCGAAAACCACCCGCACTGTATGCGGCGGGGGTGGTACAAAGGTACCACCCCCGCCGCATAAAGTGCGGGTGGTTTTCGGGATCAAATAAATAGTTCCCATAGTTTCTCGAGTCATCGAATTTTGCTTACTCGCCCAAAAATCCCGCCCCTCTACCATTCTCAGAAATCTAATCTGAGTAGCCGAAGTCTTTTGCCGAACGGCTTCAACTGTGTTCATTTAATATTAAACAACGAGAAGGAAAAATACAACAAGCAGCTTTCTTTACGTGAGCGGTAGAGACGAGCGAATTTCGTTCGTTACCGGGCGCCTATCTCTCGTTCGTTTGGTCGGTGATTCTGACATTTTGGGAGAGTTGGTTACCTCTCCACCTTGGTGTTAATTCTGTGAGTTTTGTTATCGTTAATCGAGCCACGTTCGGAACCCACGTGACGGGAAATAAAGAATCCGTTAGATTGTTTTTATTATTATTAGGATATTTGATGGTACAGTAATTGAATAATCATTCTTTCAAGTGTGATAGAACGAAAATTTCCGAAAAGGATTTTGAACAATCGTGATATTTCTGCATGTTCTTACTTATTAAATGGCGCACAGAAAAACCGGATATATTTTGTACTTTTCCGTTGTTACAAACAAAAGACATATTTTTCCGATCTTTATCCTTTCAATGAACCATAAATTTATATTAGACGAACGGGTGGTCTCAAAATTATTACACTTGTATTACTTTCACAATATGCTTCAAAAGCATTTACAAATAGCTGTTATACTACATGTTTGAATATGACGTTACCATGTCGCAAGGCGCACCCAACTCACGTATTCGGTCGCGAGGCGACGGCCCCGTACTTGATGGGTTCAAGGTGTTTTGTGCTTCCATATGCGATTCATTTCGTAGCTCCTCTACGACTAATATCTGATCTAAAGACCACAGTTCAGTTTATTTTATTAAGCCATTCAGTTGCTAGAGAGGATACGCACATATGTACATCGTGCATACATTACCAAGCAAATATGTCGCTCGCACGCCCATACTCAAGCACACATGGACTAAAGCTATTAGAAAACGTTTAGAAAAAGTTTAAAACATAAAGTTATCATTATTTTTAAATAACTTTAACCAGGTAACGGATTTTGAGATGTCGAAGGTACAAGACACTTTTTTAGATACGGTCAGTCGTGTCGAAGAAGCCACGACATGTCCAGTTTCAGAGACGGTAATAACGAGTTTATTTGTATTTTTTAGGTGTGGGATTTCCTCATCAAATCTCGGACGTTCCAAATGACCTATAAATTCGACATCTGTTCGTAATGGACGACATTAAGATTCGTTATCCTGTATAAAATGTACTACGTTGTCTTAATAGACTTACATATTTCACCTTTAATCTATAAACAACTGATTCGATAAACTAAATGAAAAACAATCGTCGGAGAACGAGTAGCATGATTGCTAAAAATACCAACGCGATGAGGGTATTCCAGAATAAGTCATTGACGAAGGAAACGGTCGCGAGTTGTTGATTAACGATAATGTCTGCCTGAGCCTGGTCTGCATTATCCAGTATTTGTGAATTAATCCGTCGTTGCCTGACATCCGAATCCAAACTAATAGTTGAATCCGATGTAAATGACAAGGTTGTCGATGAAGTCTCCTCTGCCTAAAATTAGTTGGAAACTTTTGCTGACTGGAATGCAAATCTTGTGTGCTGAAAGATCACTTTACCTTGAGGGCAATGGTACTCAGCATATGCTGTTCGTCCTGTGTGATTGGCTGCTTGGTGCCATCTTTCGACAACAAATTTGCTATTTTTCCGCAACTCTCGCACTGCCAACTTAAGGATCTACAATAAATCCAAATGCGCAGTTTTTATTGGTGAAACATGGGGCAAATGTCGTACGGGGAATGTACATATTATTCCTTCACAATCCAACTTCAGTAACCGATATTTATTTTATTTTCATTTGTGCTTCACATTTCAACTGGTGGGTGATCTTGAAGATCCAAATAGGGAAACAATTAAGATCACTGTGCTTTTTAGTGAAAGTACCTTTGTGTATAAGCACAGATATGACTCTTCTTCAAGCTTATGATTAAGTGTATAAATATTCCAGTTAATCAGCTGCAATTTCCCCCACATTTAAGGAGGTTCATTAGATAGAGCGAGAATACACAGAAATTCATGAAATTTTTATTTTACATCCCGCGTCTATACACGGACAGAACTAAATTATTTTAGAATTTTCACCTACACTATTCTCGCCGAATTAAGGTACCAGACCACGGTAAACAATTTTTTTTTTCTTTTTTTTTTCATTTTATGAAAGATGCATTTATTAAGAATGCTCTCACCAAATTTTGTAAAGCTGATATACGTGGACCTTAGTAAAGACGAGCTTCTTGAACGATGTTTAGGCGCGTTTCACCAGAATAACATCGAGTGTTTGAACTCTGCTATATGGAAATTTGCGCCAAAGACGTCGTGGAGCGGCAGAACCACAGTTGAAACTGCCGCTAAAATTGCTTCAATACTTTTCAACAATGGTCATATTGGCCTCATTAATGTATTGGAGATATTGAAAATAAAAATTGATGAAGCACTCTACCAATATTGTCTAAACATTGATGAGAAGCGGATATGCGACACGGAGCACGAAGCCGAAAAAACACGCATGAAGTTCGTCTGCGTGCAAAACACGGAGAAAATTATGAGTCTCTGGATGCCAAGGAGCTATTCGATGGTCCAGGAATAGCTGACTGATGGTGAGAAACAAAAAAAAATACAGATATAAAATTTAGTTTGTATGTCTGTTCGCGAATGAGCCGTCGTGCGCGAGAGCAGCACCTCTCGGGCGCGCGGCTCTTTCTCGTCCTCCCGCCGTTCGCACCAACCACGCTTGCGGGCCCAGCAACAGGCGGTTCACTGGCAGTCTTCGTACAGCATCGTGTGAGCGTTGACGCGTTCCGCGACTCTTCTATATTCACCAGGTCTGAACTCTCTTTGCTCTATCAGTTATTCTATCTCAACTCTGTCAGCGAACTACGCTCACAACTCAGCACTCGTTTCATACTGTTTGTGTCTACACTCTCTCGGGGTTACGGAATCATCACAGTAAACGCCACGGGGGCTACGGTAGCTTTCCGATCGTGGTGCATCGCGTCTATTGCGGTGTCGGCAATAGCCGCTTCGGTGTTCGCATCTCTAAAGACTTCCGGGTTCTACGCTTCACCTCTTAACACATTCATCAACTCTGTATATACGTTATTATCCAACGATCTTTATTATAGACGCTACCTTTCCGTGAATAAACGGTGTTATATATTTTTGTTACATCTTCGTCTTCGTTTATTTATGCCCGCCGATCTCGTCACCCGCGAACTAGCGAACTCACGGTTATCATACATCTCTCAACATTTTGGTCCTTCGAGCCGGATTGGCGGGGTAATTAGCGAAGTGCGTTAACAGTTTTGCGGAAAGGTGTGTGTGCGTGAGTGCAGGGACAAAGGTCGGGCGGTGTCGGACGCGTGCGCGAGTCGAGGAGAGCGAGAGCGTCGTGTGCGAGCGTGTCGTGTCCGTGAGCGCGGCGTCTCGCTCGCTCGGGACCTTCGCGGCAAAACATCAACAAACCTTGGGGGCAGCAACGACGAAGGTCTCGACAAAGTGTCTCGAGTTATCTCGTTGAGAATTTAACATGGGAATAATTTTCGAGATAATATTTCGAGAATTATTTCATCAGTGAAATAATTCTCGCGCGGCTTAGCGCATTTGAATTTTCGCGCGACTCTTCGTGACGTCTCGAGGCAGTGACACTCACGCGACATCAGCACATCGGTGTGCAGTGTCTCTCATCTTGTCGAGTCTCGTGAGGGGGGCTTATCATTTTGACTTTTTTTTCGTCGGCTCGATTTTCGATTTTTTCTGCCGTTCCGATTTTCGAATCGCGATTTTTCCACGTGTGCGTGCGTGCGATATTCCGATTCTTTTTCGTCGATTCGGTTTTCGATTTTTTCCGCCGTTTCGATTTTCAAATCGCGACTTCGACATTTTTTCGTTTTGATTTTCGAATCCAAGTGCGGCGTGTGCGTGCGCAACACATTTTCGCGGTTTTTCGATTCGAGTTTCGAGTCCGAGTGCGGCGTGTGCGTGCGCGAGACATTTTCTCGTTTTTTCCGTTTCGATTTTCGAATCCGAATACGGCGCGTGCGTGCGCAAGACATTTTCGCGGGTTTTTTTCCGTTTCGATTTTCGAATCCGAGTGCGGCGCGTGCGCGCGCAAGCCATTTTCGCGGGTTTTCGTTTCGATTTTCGAATCCGAGTGCGGCGTGTGCGTGCGCAAGACGTTTTCTCGAGCTCTCGGATTTCCGGTTTCGAGTTTCGGTGTAGAGGTCCAGTCTACGAGTGGGCGTGCGGGAGGCGGTTCCTCGGATTCTCTCGTGAGGGCAGCGTTCACGATCAGGGCCAGAGTTCATCACGATGAGTGATACGGAGGCGGCAACGCAGGGTGCGGCGGCTGAGGTCGTCGCGACTCTAATCATTCCTACGCAGCCGGTGGCGCAGTCTGACGGCGCTGAAGCTCGGCGTCCGGCAAGCCATTGTGGGTCACCGAGGCCTTTGTCTGCCGAACTGTCACTCAAAGTCCGCACTCAACTCGGGAGGATCAGGACGCTGCGGGAGGTCGAGGCGAGTCTCATCATACCTGACGCGGTCGCGTCAGACCAGGCGCTCCGCTCGATGGAAGCTCAGGTCGCGCACATACATGCTCAATTCGAGCAGGAGCATGCCTACATGGAGTCCGCGTGGCCGGCGGCGCACCTGAGCCACGAGTAATTCGCGGAGGAACAGCACCGTCAAGAGTCGGGCCTCGTGTGGCGTCTTCACACGGAGATCGCGGAGCGTCAGGGCGATCGATCGGCCGCGGGGGGGGGGGGGGGGGGGTCGGCAGAGCGGCGCCAAGCTGCCGTTGATCCCTCTGCCGCAGTTCGATGGAGATTGCACCGAGTGGCCAGCGTTCGCGGATCTGTTTCAATCTCTGATCCTCTGGAACATGCGGCTGACCGATGTGGAACGATTCCATTATCTGCACACGAGTGTCGTCGGGGAGGCGGCGAAATTGTTGGTCGAGCTGCCGGTCAGGGGTGAGTCGTTGGCGACGGGGTGGAATATTCTCAACAAGAGATTTGTCAGTAAGCGGATCCTGATCCAGCGTCAGCTCGATAAGCTGTTCAGTATCACGGCCGCTGTCCCTCGCACGGTTCAGGCCCTCTCGCAACTGCAAGCCACGATCGCAGGTGTAAGGCGGACGCTCACCGCGCTGGAGGTGCCCGATCTGTTGGGGTGCATACTCGTGCACCAATTCTCGCGACACTTAGACAAGAACACACGAGAGGCGTGGAAGTTCTTGGTCGGGGCGACCAGCGAGTACCCCGAGCTCGACAAGCTTAACGACTTCGTAACGGCGAAGAGTCGAGCTCTGGAGGTGCTGGATTCAGCGCCTCACGACTCCACTCGAAGTCGTGCGAGGTCATCGAACCAGGCGTCAAGCTCAAGCACTCACCAACTCAAACCGGGTGAGCGCGCTCAGGAGGAGACGAAGCCGGCCAGGGAGGCAGGAGCGTCGACGAGGCCGAGCTTTGTTTGCGACTCGTGCGGCGAAGCGCACTTCATTATCACTTGCGATGCATTCCGCCAACTGAGCGTCAACGACCGGTGGAAGCTGGTGGACAGGAAACGGCTGTGTTCCAACTGCTGTGGCCGGCATTCCGCGAGGAGTTTCCGGTCAACAGCTCGATGCCGGGTCTGTCAAGGGCACCATCACTCGATGCTCCACCGGCCGACGAGCGCAAACTCGGCGGCGGCGAACTCATCGGAGCAGGCAAAATCGGCTCCGGCCAGTTCACAATAAGGAGGAAGTGTGGTCATCGACTCTGTTCGAAATTCACCAGGGAGGTCACTCAACAAGGTTTCAAGCACTCGCGAGGGTAGCAACTCACCAAACTCAAGGGCGGTCTATCACGCATATCACCGCGGCACGCTGCTCGCAACGGCGATGGCGCAACTCATCACGCCCTCAGCAACGCGGCTAGTACGGGTGCTAGTCGACTCCGGGTCGGAGCTTAGTTTTGTGGAGCGGGGGGGGGGGGCTAGTAGAGCAGATGGATCTACCACTCTCGCAATCGGCACTCAAGATTATCGGAATCGGTGGAGCCAGGATTTCCAGCACTCAAGGCAGGGTCAGTATCACGTTACGATCGTTGTTCTTTAATAAATCACTGCGCCTTGAACCGCACGTGCTGAGCACAGTCACTGCCGACCTGTCGTTATTCGATGTGCCACCGGGGGAATGGTCTCACATCCGAGGACTCAAGTTAGCTGAACCGGAGTATCGTCTCTCTCGGAGCGTCGACATCGTTATTGGAGCGGATGCCTATGGGCAAGTCGTTAGATCCAACATGAGAAGGGGCGAAGTAACGATGCCGATAGCTCAACTCTCCATCTTTGGCTGGTTAATTTTGGGACCTTTGCACTCATCGAACTCACAAGGATATCAGGCGTATTAGATGTCGACTCACGCGGACGATGCGGAGGCGGTTCTCCACGACTTGTTGCCGAAGTTCTGGCTGCAGGAGGAGCTACCATCAGCTCGATCGGGAGAGTTGACTGCAGAGGAGCAAGCCTGTGAGGATCACTTCGCATCGATTCACTCTCGAGATGCGGCGGGATGGTACGTCGTCCGTCTTCCGCTCAAGATGGATCCCGGTGTGTTGGGTGAGTCGCACTCAGTCGCGAGGAAGTGTTTGTCGCGGACCCTCACCAAGTTGGCGCGGGACACCACGTATCAGCAGCTATACAATAAGTTCATGCTGGAGTATGAAACGCTTCAGCATATGAGGAAAGCTCCATCTGTACTCTCTCGTGGCGCTCCGAGGTATTTCCTTCCGCATCACGGGGTGTTGCGGCCGGAGCGTGAAACGACCAAGCTGCGCGTGGTGTTCAACGGATCGTGTCCGATATCATCAGGGTACTCACTCAACGACATTATGCACACCGGGCCGAATCTACTACTCAACGTGTTGGACGTGCTCTTATGGGTACGGCACCATCATCTCGTCTTTGCGGCGGATATCAAGAAGATGTACCGGCAGATCCGAGTACATAAGAACGATTGGGATCTGCAGCGAATCCTGTGGGTGGACGAGCACTCACAGGAAAGGGAATTCCAGCTCACCACCGCCACGTATGGCACGCGTGCAGCGCCGTTCCTGGCTACGAGAGCGCTTCAACAGCTGGCGATTGATGAGGGTGTGAGCTATCCGTTAGCTGTGCCTTCAGTCACACAGGCTCGCTACGTCGACGACCTCTTTGGGGGTGCCGGCACGGGTGAGCAACTCGTACAAATTGCGTTTCAGCTTAGGGAAATGTGCGAGAAGGGTGGTTTCCCTCTCGCGAAGTGGCAATCCACCAGCTCGATGCTGTACGACTCAGCACTCACTCTAGATGACCACAACTCGAAGTTATTGGGGATGCGTTGGGATTCGAATAGCGACGCGTTCCATTTCTCATCTAACTCAACGTCACTAGCGACGACTAGCACCAAAAGGGGGGTACTGTCAGAAGTCGCCCAAGTTTTTGATCCGCTTGGCCTTTTGTCCCCAGTCACAATTCGATCGAAGATCTTGATCCAAGAATTGTGGCTGCACAAGCTGGGGTGGGACGACTCACTACCGGACCAACTCGCGACTCGTTGGAAGTCGCTCCGAGAGGACCTCGCTCAGTTAACTGCACTCACTATCCCTCGGTGGTTCGGCACGTTTGCCGAATCCGTCGTGGAGCTCCACGGGTTCTCGGACGCGTCTCAACAGGCCATGACCGCGGTAGTCTACCTTGTTACTAACGCGCCGTCCACAGAACTCATCACGACGTCATTGGTGTACTCGTGAACGCGAGTTGCACCGCTTAAGAGGCTCACAATCCCGCGGCACGAGCTCTCAGCCGCACTCATGCTAGCAAAACTCATCGGATACGTTCAGGCGAACCTCAGGCTCAACTGTGTGCACACTCACTTGTGGACGGACTCACAGGTCACGCTCGCGTGGATCAGGACTCACCCCTCACGCTGGAAAACGTACGTGAGCAATCGTGTGTCGGCTATCCAGGAGCTGACCCCTGGCGCATGTTGGGGCACGTGCCAGGCACTTCGAACCCAGCCGACTGTGCCTCTGCAAGGAGTCACAGCCGGGCAGCTTGAACGGCACTCGCTGTGGTGGACGGGACCACCATGGATGACTCAACCGAAGAGCGAATGGCCTGCTCAGCCATCAACCCCGGACGGCTCGGGCGCCATAGGGCACGTGCTGGGAACTCAGTCGCTCTCGCAGCTCAGCGGGTTGGATACCGCTGGGATCTCGTAGAGAAGTTCTCGTTCTCGACACTCGTTAACGTCACCGCTCTCTGCTTCCGATTCATCGCTAGGTGCCGAAACGACATCGACCGAGCACGGGGCAGTTCCATCACGCCCACGGAAACGGAAGCAGCACGGGAGTATTGGGTGATGGAAACTCAGGCCGCATACTTTGCGTCCGAACTCAAGTGTTTGCATTCTCAGGTGAAGTTGCCTGCCGCTCATGGGTTCAGCAAGCTGACAGCATTCATCGACAACAAGGAGATACTCCGGGTCGGAGGAAGATTAGAGAACTCAGCACTCCGCTACGAGGGCAAGCATCCCATCATTTTGCCCCGTCTCTCGCCACTCACCGCACTCATCGTTCGACAAGCGCACCTTGCGACGCTTCACGGAGGGACACAACTCAGCCTCGCCTAACTCAGAACTCATTACTGGGTGATCGGCGGGAGGGCGCCAGTGAAAACTCACATTTTGAGATGCGTGGTGTGTGCTCGTCAGAGGGGGATCCGTGCTCATCAACTGATGGCCCAACTACGGGTCACACCATTGCGCCCATTCCATTACACTGGCGTCGACTATGCCGATCGCATCTCACTCAGAACGTGGAAGGGGCGAGGGGCCAAGACTCAAAAGGGATGGATCTGCGTTTTCGTGTGTCTCACCACCTCAGCACTCCACCTTGAGCTCGTCAGTGACTACTCAAGCGATGGGTTCGTCGCAGCCTATCGCAGATTCACAGCTCGACGCGGCATCCCGCACAGCATTCATTCGGACTGCGGTACGAACTTTGTAGGTGCCGAGAGGTCGTTGCTGGCGATGTTCACCCAAGGGACGCACAAGTACTCACGACTCGCCCACCTTTTCCTCAACGACAAGGCCAGCTGGCATCTCAATCCACCAGCGGCACCGCACATGGGAGGGAAATAGGAGGCGGCAGTGAATTCCGTGAAGCATCACCTGAGGAGATCACTCGGGGAGATAGTGCTCACATTTGAGGAGTACTCGTCACTGCTGGCTCAGATCGAGGCCATCCTGAACTCACGGCCGATGGAAGCACTCAGCGACGACCCGAAGGACGTCGCTCCTCTCACACCGGCTCACTTCCTCGTCGGACAGCCGCTCACCACTCTTTCGGAGCCGTCTATTCCGCACTCACCACTCACACTAAGGTTGAGGTGGCAACTCATTCAACATCAAATCCAGCGGTTCTGGGTGCAGTGGAGCTCTCATTACTTGCAGCAGCAACTCTCGCAATCGAAATGGCACCACCCTCGGAACGAAATCGAGGTCGGCTCGCTGGTGTTAATCACCGACGAACGGTTGGCCGCCGAACCGCCCAGCAACAGGCGGTTCACTGGAAGTCTTCGTACAGCATCGTGTGAGCGTTGACGCATTCCGCGACTCTTCTATAGTCACCGGGTCTGAACTCTCTTTGCTCTATCACTTATTCTGTCTCAACTCTGTCAGCGAACTACGCTCACAACTCAGCAATCGTTTCATACTGTTTGTGTCTACACTCTCTCGGGGTTACGGAATCATCACAGTAAACGCCACGGGGGTTACGGTAGCTTTCCGATCGTGGTGCATCGCGTCTATTGCGGTGTCGGCAAGAGCCGCTTCGGTGTTCGCAACTCTAAAGACTTTCGGGTTCTACGCATCACCTCTTAACACATTCATCAACTCTGTATCCACGTTATTATCCAACGATCTTCATTATAGACGCTACCTTTCCGTGAATAAACGGTGTTATAAATTTTTGTTACATCTTCGTCTTCGTTCATTTATGCCCGCCGATCTCGTCACCCGCGAACTAGCGAACTCACGGTTATACATCTCTCAACAATGTCGAATTATCCTTCGGCAAAACTTTGAACGCGTTTTTCTCGAAACTACGTTTTTCAACCTGGTTGACAACATATTTAAAAAAAACTATTCATCCAATTTGCATGTATCAAGTCTTAAAATGTTCGAAACTCCAGTCTCTGTGGCACCACGTAGGGATTTTTTTTAAAGGGCCCTCTTCTATTTTTTTTTTATAAACGATGAAAATTTTCTGTGAAAATAAAATTTGCTGGTCCGCCATTTTGTTCAGAAATCGGAATTCCCCTACGTGATGCTATAAACCTATTTGTCTAGTTTATAAATATATTTTTTTTGTATTTTTCAGATGAACTGTATGGCTTAATTGCTGTCAACCACGAAGCAGCAACTTCGTCGGAGTGTCCTTTTGGAAGCGGCGTACACCGCAAACTATTCTTAAAATTCGAATTAAAAAATGTGTGTAGTGTCGTCTATATGTATATATTGAATATAAGTATCATTAATTTAAAAAACCATTCATCGTTTGCTCGAAATAAATTATGAAAAATACACCCTCGTACCGCGTACGCACCGTGGTCTGGTGCCTTAACATTGAAATGTTGCAATTTAACATAGGCCCTTATGACACTTCATGTTCTTGCCGTTATAACTCAAGTAGAAATACAGAGAAAATGAATTAAGGATAGTATAATGATAGAGTACATTTAAATGAAGCTCCATGACAAACATCAGATAGTTTCTCTACCTCGTTTAATAGCACTAAGGTTTTTACGGTAGAAGCAAATACCGAATCACAAACTGCCCCGGACGTTGTCCGCCCGAGCCGTGCATTCCCCTTGCCGCGCCCCGACAAACCTAGTGAATCTCCTTAAAATAACATCCATGCAACATTATCGCTGCAATTCCAAGCCAAGCGATTTCAAAGGGTTTCTGGTGATTTTTTATATTCTAGATTGTTGCAGTGGATCGTATAAGTCACCAAACACTTAAGCGGTATCGTTCAAATTTTGTAAACAATCGACAAAAAGTACAGGTTCAATTGCGCGCATTTCTTCTTCGTAATTTTAGAGATTTACAAATTCCCTCTATAATATTATGAAAACACAATTGAGTCAGACTCGTGATGTTTACGTTTGACCCGCGTCGTCTCCTACCACTTGGGTCCGGATTTCGTCGAGTTAAATGATACGGCAAGGGGTTAAGGGAAACTCAGAACCGATTCCCACTACTAATCCGCGAGTTAATTAGCTGTTCAAAAGCTTTCAGCGTCGCGCTCCAAAAGTCGCAGGCAATAAACATAGACTTCATTATTCCACAAACAACAACCGATCAACCATATATAAGATCGCGAAAAATAACCTCGATATCTCAATCTAATATCCTGTCAACGTGCGATAATGCCGAAAATTTTAAGCGTGAGCCTTTACTCTCGAATATTATGAACCACCTAACATTACCAGAAAATGTAATCAAATTCGCTAGGTTAACCCCTTGCCGTAAAATGTAGCTCGATAAAATCTGGGCCCTAGCCGTAGGAGACGACCCGCGCCAAACGTAAACTTTACGAGTTTAACTCGTAATATTCATGTTTGGCCGGCGAAATAAAAACAATCCGCCGTTCTATCACACAATCTACCATTTAAACAATCCGTAACATTCAACTACGGCCGTGACAGATCGTAAACGATATCTTCCCCACACAAGATAGGAAAACCCCGCCAAAAACCGTGTCTCCAACTAAACATCGCGACCACCAAAATTCTTACAGACTCGAAAAGTATAAAAGGCAAAACATATTTCGCTCTCTTTCACAAAGTATTCTTTTGGACCGCATTTCGATGTCAGATGATAACCAAACCAATTTCTGAAACTTCAACTCAGCCAAGTACCTCCGGGATGAGGTGTACAGACGACCACCCGGTACCTTCAGGACTTCGAGCAACTTAATAACAACAATCGATCTTTTTTCAAAGGATTGTACAACTCGCAGACTTAGTTCGCTTAAAGAAAACTTCCAGCTGCCTAATTAAGAGCCAAATTCGTGTAAGGCCTCGGCTATTACAGTCGGAAGTTCGGACTCCACTTTGGGGAACGTCTCAGATGTCCCTTACCCATAGGCAGGGGTATCCGTTGCCCCTACACCTCAAAGCCCCACGCACTGCGCAGGGAAGTTGGGTTCAAGGGAGAGAGTTGAGAGATCCAGAGAGATCTAAGGCATGATTAAAAGACCTCTTTTTTATCATCATTACTTGTGCTGGTATAACAGTTCGCTAGTGTTCAATGCTGAACGGACGATAACACCACTTTCACGTCTACACTACGAATATATCATTCTCTACAGACTAACGGATTCAAACCTATAATACGACTGACCCATTAGTCTTCTCAACAACATCCAGATTTAACATAATCGTCTGCATAACGTAGATATTTCTCGCGAAACCAGATTGTACTGGTTTTAGAGTCTGTTTGCTAATTAAATATTGCAAGGAGCTTTCGGACTTGCAGCATTATAATATGGACCCCAAACCATTCAAGTGGCCGATGATGAAAAGTAAAATCTACTTAGCACGTAACGCATAAGAGCGATACGAAGATTGAGGCGATCCCGAAAATTCTAATTAAAAAAATTAAACCAAAATCAAAGAATTTCGCCTCTGCCGTTTCCTGTCGAGTCTAATACTCGAATTCACGTTAACTTACTTGACGAAAATCATCTCGGGTATTAATGGATTCCGATAACAGAATAAAAATCGAGCAAAAATACGAAATAAACACTCGTATTAAAACACGAAACGTTTCAATACATATTAAGACTCCGATTGTTCGGAGTTTTTATATACTTTAACCAGTTTGAATGTATCGGCATTTGGCAACCGGGTCGCAAAAGTTGATAGAAGATTCATTTACAATATTATTTTCAATATATAATTCATTACGGAATAAAGCTCTGAGAAAAATTGAGTGCAATTTTAATTGGCGACTGTAAAATTTCGTAAAAAATAGGTGTAAAAGGTCCCAGTCTAAAAAAAAAACAATATCAGTTTCTTGCCTATTGTAGCTAACTCGACCCCCGTAATTAAAATTCCTGTTTGCGAGTTTAACATTTCGCATTCAGCGAGAATGAATTTTCTGGTATTTATTTTCTCTTTCTATAGATTGAGTTTAAAGCTCCACGACAAACGCCAGTCGTCTGTCGGGAATACTAAATTCATGCAGTTATATTACCGGATATATCAAAACCGTTTACGTAGTTTTAGACACAGATACAGCGTTAGTGGGTGATATTTCTGATGCACTTTTCGGATGATTACAATAACTTTCTTGCGCGCGCGCGCGTGTGTGTGTGTGTGTGTGTGTGTGTGTGTGTGTGTGTGTGTGTGTGCACAGGCGAACAATAGAGAACAGTGGCGCGATCGAAGTGTTTCGGTGTATTTTAGAACTGATTAGATTTTGGATAAGACCGATCCAGTGGTTTTGTCATTTTTTAGGAAACTCTTGGATTTTTTTATTCCATTCATTATAGAAATTATTTTTTTGTACAGCAATACTTTACCATTTGAATTTATGTTTTCGAGGTCGCTTATCATAAATACGATAACCTCTTTTACAAAGATTCTTATTGAATTCTTATGCGATATCGATCCATCAGGAAGTTCTTAGTGCGGTCCCAACGGGTCACATCCACTTCAACGCACAGCTAGTTCAATTAAGTGTTAATTTCCAGCTAGTTAATTAAGTGACATGATACAATACGAATTGCCAACGCATTAAATAACGTGGCCGTAGTTTCGCTAATAACAGTAAGTAGAATTAGAAAGTGCCAATAGGCTGCAATTGTAACATTTTGTTTCACTATTAAGCCTTTCGCTCTGCGTGACAATTTGTCCGCACACAAATTATGAAATTTAAAATATATCGGGCGATCGCAAGTGCGACCAGCATGCTTCAGAAGTAAACATATGTATCTGTTTGCATAAGTTAAAAGCTGTAGTCATAAACCAAGGCGAGACTGTAATGATGTACATACATGGTATATATGTATATCTTTACAAATTTTTATTACAAATATACAGCAGTATAGGGAGAATAAATAAATATGTTCATGTAGTTCATTGGGTCACCATACGCTGATATACTTTTACCGGCATGTCACGTTACCTCTCGCGCTGCGCGGCAGCAGGGAATGTAAATATACCCTCTATTTACTGTGTTAGAGGCATCAGATTC
Source organism: Oxytorus armatus (assembly GCA_958009045.1). NCBI lineage: Eukaryota > Metazoa > Arthropoda > Insecta > Hymenoptera > Ichneumonidae > Oxytorus > Oxytorus armatus. The sequence goes on from OY253744.1 coordinate 30,382,521, forward strand.
GCAAATGCGATTAGCTTGAGCTAGCTGACAGAATCGTATTTACGATACTTTTATCTCACTCTTCGTGTACGATATTTTTTACATTATCCATTCGTTAAACAATTGGGTGTCAATTCGCAGGATTTTCGTTCCTGTCCAATATCTTGTATTTTCTCCATTTCCATTATATTTTTATTTAATTTTTTACTTATTAATCTATAAGCAGTCGTCAATAAAGACCCGTTTCTTTTTTTGTATTTTATTGTAACCTGCGTATATTGCACTGTATTTATAAATTTATAAAAAAACTAAAAATAGTGGAAATTCTACTTAAAATTTAATTGCAAACAAGGCGAGAAAACATTATTTCTTACAGGTTGCAAACATTACACGGGTTAGGTTTGTGGATAACCACGTTCGATATTGAGTTTCAAATAAACTGGTGAAGTGCTTCAGGATTGTAAAAAATTGTTCATGTTTAGACTTTTGTATATTTTGCAAAATCAGTATATTGCTCTTAGTAAATTTTGCAAAATTATAATAAAGAATCATGAAACTTTGGACCCCGTGGGACCTTGAAATTTTTTAAATTGTATTCATTAAAAAAACCATGCAAATTAGAAACTCGCACACTGGGTCCTCATTATTTTATCTCGCTCATAAAGCTTACTCCATGAAGAAGCCCAAAGTAAACAAACAATTGGCTCGTAGAGGGAGATTTGCGAGCGAGATAAAATAATGAGGAAGCATTGTGCACGTTTCTAATTTGCATCTTTTTGCATTTGGTTCGCAATATTGCTTCCGCCATATTCAATTTTGAATTCATCTTCTTAATCAGCGATCTCAAAACCTCGTAGTACCGAGTTTCATCGAAATCGAGTAACTTTTTATATGTTGGCTTGCCATATTTCATCCACCACTTTGAATTACTGAATTTTGAGTTCAGATTTCTAATTAGCGAACTCAAGAATCCACAAATACAGAGTATCATTTAAATCAAGTTACTTTTTGCATTTTGATCCGCCATATTAGATTCAGCATTTTCAAATTATACATTTTTAGTTCAGATTCATATTCAGCGACTTCAAAATCCTACGAGTATCAAATTTCATAGAAATTGTACGTAACGCAAAATGTATTGTTTATGGAACTCAATTGTTAAGGAGGAACCCCACTGTGAACGGGCTCAGAAAAGGTCCTTTTTCACGAATTTTTATTTGCTACTTAATGAATTATTTCAAAATTGGGAAAATGGTATGTTTTAAGAACACTTTGGAGTTGCTTTATAAAAATTGTATTATTTATTAATTATCATGAAAAAATAATACAATTTTTGCATACAAATTATCATTTGTATACAACTTTAAAGTGTCCTTAAAAACATACCATTCTCCCAATTCTGAAATACAAACAAAAATTCGTGGAGAGGGACCTTTTTTGAGCTTGTTCACAATGGAGTTTCCCCTTAAATAACGGTTGAGTGACGTATTCACTTTCATTGCCTTGCACATGTAGCCTAGAAAGTCTGATTATATCTTACTACTATAATAAAGCTGGAGAGTTTGTACGTTTGTTCGAACCCGCTAATCTCAGGAAATACTAATCTGGTTTGAAAAATTCTTTGCATTAGATAGTCTGTTTATTCAGGAAGGCTCTAGGCCGTATAACTTCATGCTATGACCCTAAGGAGCGGCGGCGGCGTAGGTTTATTTTGTAGTCCATTTATTTTCCCACATAATTTCCGGATGGTATTTATTAATGAGATGCACTTGGTTATGTACTCATAATGCGTATGAAACAGATATATAATCCAAATTTAACGCGGGTGTAATCGCGGGGCACAGTTAGTATATTGTATATGTAACATAATAGATAACCCAGGTGCGCAAGGTAAATTAATTATATATGAATACTAGGGGGCCTTCGCCCCCCTGCGTGATTCGCGGGCCAACGCCCCAGGGGGTCCCCTCACTCAGCCGAACCGCCCCTGCTCGATCGCCTCACCCACCCTACCCGGTAAACAAAACCCCCGCTCGATCCCCTTACCCAGACCACTCGACCCCGCTCGCCCGCGCCAACTCTTGTACACCCCTGACCTCCTCAACTCTTGTACACGGCGGCGGCCGTGGCGATATCTCACTATATTATATAAATATTTCGCCGCCGCCGCCGCCGTGTACGAGAGTTGAGGCGATCATTCCCTTCACCGTACCCCACCAACCGGGGGAGGGGGGCGCCGACTGGAATGGCCCGGGAGGGTACGTTTAATGGAATAGCCCGGGTGGGGGGGGGGGGGGGGGGTGCGCCGAATGGAATGGCCGGGGGGGGTACGCCGAATGGAATGTCCCGAGGGGGGGTTGGCGCGCGAAGCGCGCAGGGGCACAGAGCCCCCCTAGTATTTATATAATATAGAGTGACTGGGAGGGCTTCGCCCCCCTGCGTGATTCGGGCGACAATCCGCCGGCTCGGGCGCTACCCGCCCTCGCATCAACCAAACCCAAACAGAATGACCGAAAATTACCCCGATGCACCTGTGCATGTTTGAGTTTGTTTAGGTTAGTTTGGTTTTATCGACGGGTGACCGTTGTCCCCTTACCGTAAAGGAAAACGGTCAGCTTCATCAAACGAGCAAGGACATTTCCCGTACGGTGAAGCTAACATCAACGATTGTACACAGCGGCGGCGACGGTGGTGGCGATATATTTGTTTATGTAATATCTAGAGATTACATTTTTATACATCATCCTGTTCTGTTGACAATGTCGCTATGCCACTACTCAATATTTATCTATCAAATGCCCGTAGTTTTTATGAAACCCTTTTGTTAACTAACAATTGAAAAAACATTTTTACTCAGAATGCGCAGTTTAGCGGTTTTCCGTAACATGTGAGATCTACAATAAACGACTGATGTGAAGTTAGTTGGCACACCTTACATCCAGTTATTTTAGGCATGGGTGTGCCATGACGACGACCACTGAAAAGCTGTAATCTATTTAGACGCAGCACCGAAGAGAAAGTCAACAATATTCAACAATATTGTCCATATACTTATACATTGCTTCCACATAGGAAAAGCTTTCTTTTCATGAAAACAAGGCAAGCTGCATATTGAAACTTGCAATCAGCTGCCTGGAAATTTCACACAACTCTTAAAGCGACGTGTATGGAGAAGTGTATCTATTTCAATGTTGGTTTCCACATAAAGGAATGTTTAAGTGTTGTATGAAATGTTGAGGAAGCAACTTGTAAGTTTCAACTGATAACTTGGTTCCATACATGTACTGAAAATCCCCAATTTTTCAAATCATTGTAAATTTTATATATGATCATCTCGAGAAATCGGTAAGTCGTCGGAACAACATATGTCAGTCGGTAAGAGGAATTGTCTTGAAACGCTGCCGCGTCTCCTAACAAATTTCTTGGCGCCGCCGCAGTCACTGCCGTGTACAAGAGGTGAGGAAGTGAGTTTACTGATTCCGTTCGGATTCGATACGAATTGTCTGTATGGGTTAATTTGGCATTTTTTTTGTAAAAATCTCTGACAAATTCCCAATTCCAAGTGGCTTTAACAAATTCCAGGCAGTAGAAGAGCAGATATCAAGACCCAACCCCATAACTTAACTTCTAATGATCGCACAACACATTTGGAAAAATTTTTCAATGCCAAAAATCGATATTTTGGATTGATCTGACTTTTTCCAAGGTCTCCAAAATTTTTCATAAAAAATGTAACACTCGTGGTAATTATACATGTTTATAATAGCAGAGAAAACATCCATGTAAAAAAATGTACATGTAAATTAATATTTATATACATATTGGGTGTACAAATTAATTCGGTGCGTTTTTAATAAAATAAAAATTTGAATTATTCAATAAAATCTACACAACTAATATTCGAAATAATCGCCATTGCTTTCTATTACTCTAGCCCATCTTTCGGGCAACTGATAAATGACATCGCGAAAAAACTTGGTGGTTTTGCTTTCATAAAATCTTCGATGCGATTTCCGACCTCGTCGAGCGTTTTAAAGTATTGATCAGGCGAATGATTTTGGAGCGATCGAAAAAGATGAAAATCTGAAGGAGCAAGATCTGGTAAATAAGCCGCGTGAGGTAGAATTTCCCAGCCCAAACTATAGATATATCCAGAGTCCCTTTTGTGACATGTGATTGAGCATTGTCCTGATGAAGAATCACTTGCCGACTTCCATTGCCATTATAAGGTCTTTTTTGCTGTAATGCATCACTTAAGGGGGGAAATAGGGTTAGACGGTTCAAAAAATCGATTTTTTTTTATTTCATAAATTGTTAGTAAAACTGTTGAAAAATATGTTCCCAAAATTTTAAATGAAAATTCCGACTCGTTCTATTGTTATAAGTCATTAATGTGAGTAGCTCTCCTTTAGGTCCCGAACGCGCCACGTGTATAACCGAGCGGTCACTCAGGTACCCATTTACTTACTACCTGGCACTTATTTGGGGGGTCACAGATACTCCGTAAAATGCCAGCAAATGTCCTTTTACCGATATTCGAAGATTTATCACGAGATGACTTATTAGAGAGGTGCTTAGGCGGCCACACCCAAAACGCAAACGAAAGCTTCAATTCAACAGTTTGGCGTTTAGCCCCGAAGCACCCACATTGTGGGTTGAAAGTGATTGAGGTCGCATCATACCTGGCTGCTTGCTTATTCAATGAAGGAAGTTCAAGTATTTTATCAGTGATGAAAGAGCTAAATATTATAGTAGGTAATCGCAGCTACAGTTTCGCATATCAAATGGGCGAACGACGCGTAAGTCGACAAAATCGACGCAGCGCTTTGGAGACCAGAGAAGCTCGAAAAGCCCGAAAAGACGAGCTACGAGCTCAAAATGAGGTATTTCAAAAAGAAGAGGGATTGCTTTATGGTGCTGGAATAGCAGATTAACCTGTTGGTAACTTAAACAAATTTATGACTGCCTTGACTTTGATTTTCTTGGTACTATTTTTTCAAACGCGTTTTTCTGAAAACGACTTTTTTTTAACTTGCGTACACGCTAGTTTGAAAAGTTTTCAACCAATCGTTGTGAAAACTGGCAGTTACTTTCTTTATAGTATTGCGCTCTATATGAACCTAAAACCGGAATATTATCATTATTTAAAATAATTTTTTTTGCAAATAAAGTTGTAAAAAATGGCAAAAAATCATGCCTTTTTTGTTTTGACCCCTGTAAAAAATTCAATTTTCTATTTTTTTAATAGCATTTAGGTTCATATAGAAGAGAGACATATAATAAAAGTAAATTCCAACCTCGTTTCATTTCAGATGAAAATTGCGGCTTCCAGAATGTACGCAAAATGTTGAGTCTGATTGTGACCCGCAATATGGGGTCGCTAATATCTTCGGTGTTTTTCAAGGAAATTCTTCAAAAATTGTATAGTATATACTTAAATATTTGTATAAATTATTCTCAAAGTTTCAATAAATTATATTCATTTTTTATACTATAAAAAAATTCACGAAAATCATTGAGAAAACGCTGTCCTAACCCTATTTCCCCCCTTAAACGAATAAGCGGTTGCTGATTAATATCCGTAGTAACAGTCCAGGATCTAACAACTCATAATGCACCACACCCTTCATATCCCGCCAAATCCTCAGCATCACTTTCTTTGTGTAAATATTTGGCTTTGGAGTCGATGTTGATGGTTTTCCTGGATCCACCCACGATTTTCTTAGTTTAGGGTTGTTATATAATATCCACTTTTCATCACCTGTACCGATCTTGTACAGGAAATCTTTTTTTTTTAAACGGGTTAACAAAGAAAGTGCCGTCTTTATATAAGGGGTTAGGCCACTCTAGGGGCCGAAATAATAGGCTTTTTGGGGATTTTTTTTTTCAGACAAACTACAAAATAAATCGCAATTACAAAATAGGATGTTTATCATGCAAATCAGTGACTGTATAAAATAATTTTTTTGAAGCGATTAATTTCAAAATGCCGGCTGTGCAGCATTTTACGATGACGTCTCCGTTTTTGTTGGCCGGAAACATAACTTAGACAATTTTCAACCGATTCACTTGAAATTTTGAATATATCTTGAAAAATACATTGTCTATGGAAGGGCGTAGCATGTTTTCGATATATTGATTTTTGGCCAAATGGCGCACTTCTAAAGTGAAAAGTGAAAAGTGAAAAATTTGCTCCAAAAATCGTCAAAAAATTGTTAATAACAAATGAACTATGCAATATAAAAAAAATCCTACGCACTTCATCGCAAGTCAGAGACGTCATCGCGAAAACGCTGCACAGCCGCCATTTCGAAATTAATCGCTTCAAAAAAATTATTGTATACAGTCACTGATATGTATGATAAACATCCTATTATGAAATCTCGATTTATTTTGTAGTTTTTCTGAAAAAAAATCCCCAAAAAAGCATATTTTTTCGGCCTCTAGAGTGGCCTAACCCGTTAAACTATGCGGAACCCACCTACCCTCGTTTTTAATTTTTCCAAGTTTATGTAAGCGGTAAGATATGCATTCCTGGGTGACACTAAGTTGTGAAGCAAATTCTTCTCAAGTTTGTGCAAAAACTTGATTAAAAAATTGCTTGAGAACCATGTCGTCGAATTTTTGAGGTTGGCCCGGACGTTCTCTATCCGAAAGATCAAAATCTCCGTCCCGAAATCTTTGATACCACTTTTCACATGTTTTATGTGTTACAGCATTCCCCACCAGTGCAGCACAGATCATTTCCGTTGCTTTGACGGCATTTTTTTTAAATTGAAATGCGAAAAGAATGCAGTGTCTTAAATGTAGTTTATCGAGAGCCATCGCGTTCGCTACTGTTTTGGAGGCTAAGTTATTTATTCAGATGAAACACACCACACAACATATCTTCAAAACTCAGTGTTGCCAACGTATACAAATTTAAATGATCAGAACTTATATAAATTTACAAAGGAAATATCAAGCAAGATTTATTGAGGCACCGAATTAATTTGTACACCTAATATTTTAATGTATTTTAGTATTTTTTATTCCTCATCACCGAAACTGTCCCTTTTTCAATACTTGAATGATTACTTAACATGTCTCAAATCGATGACTGTGTTGAGAAGCCTAAATTGACAGGAACTTGCAAGGGTCAACTTGCAGTTCTTTCCCTACATGTATTGTAAAACCCCAAATTTTTCGAATAATTTCAAATTTCATAAAGTCGCAACGTTTTCATCGTTTCAACCCCAATCATCATTCCATGTCATTTTATCTACAAATAAAATTGTTCCCTGGAATCGAAAAAGTTCAATACATATTGCACTAGCTAGAGTCTTAACAAACACCTATATAATTTACCCAATTATACAACATTTTTTTCTGAGTTTCCCATGCCAATGTGTTCAAAATGTGCGAAAACATTGGTAAATCCCATTTAGAAAATTGGGCGCACGAATGTGTGTATGAGTAAGTACGGCACAGCAAAATTCAAACGTCGATTTCTTGAGAAAAGGATTTGAGTTACACCGCTACAATTTCGCACACAAATAAAGCAGCACGCCCCCTTTATTTACTGCAATTTGTATACGAATTCATGAAGAATTCAGATTTTATGGCTTCTTGAATTTTTCGCGGTCTAGCCTCCTCAAATTCTGAGATTTCAGACTAAAATTCTTTATATGAATGAAATGTAAACTGTGCATCAATATTGCGAAGATCAACTATGAGTATCAACCGAGAGTATTAACCAAGAGTTGATGCAACGTGAGTATCGATGAAACCGTTCCGATTTTATATAATCTTCAATTTTTCAAAAGATCTGTGGGTTCATCTTACACAGATTTTAAAAAATCGCGTTAACACTTTGGAGATAATGAGAATATAATTAAATGGTGATTAGTATTGAATTTAGCAAGATTTAAAAAAACGTTTCAATTTCATGAAATTTAAAATTTTTCGAAAAATCTGCTATTGACAATACATGCAAAAACGAAAACATTGATACTTGCAGATTGCCTCCTGAAATGTCACTCAAAGCTCAATGTTTTCTCTACGCCAGAATTAAGAAACAAATTAAGAAACAAAGCCAGAATTAAGAAACGCAGTCCCTCTTAAAGGATTGGAGCATTCTGTAAAATTTGGAAGAAGCCATTTGCAACGTTTTTTAAGAGTCGTTGATTTTTAAATGAGATGATGCCACAAAAGTGTTCAACAAAATTCATGAAACCTTGCAAAATTAATATAAGTTTGGGGGGTTTGCAATCATTGCCACAATTATCCATGTGTCTTCTCAATATTTCAGAAGTCATCATCGCAACCACAATGTTTCAGACCGTAAGTTCTTCTTTTTGACATTTCATTAGACATGTTTTTATTCGTCTTTTCATCGTTTTCGATCAAAGTTCCGCTTTTTAGTTTAACGTGTTTAACAGAGACAGAACGATAAAAAGATGAATTAAATTACACATGTATATAGTCAATGAATAGATTTTTGTTTTTTTTACAAACCAAGCTTCCTCCATTAGGTTACAATTTTGCAGAATAACAATGTAGAACTGATATGGGGAATTTACAGTTAAGATTTAGGCAGCTTTTCAGTTTTCAGTTTCTCACCCATAGATGCATATTACGTCAATTTCAGACTAAGCTATCAAGGTTATACATGAACTTTGTATTGCAAAACGGAATTATGTGCACGAGTTGTTGGATGGCTGAAGCTGCTAAAACCAGCTAAATGCAAACTGATGATAACCATATAAAATCATATTGGCAATGGTTTACCAACTTTTTTGCTAGTTTTTGCCTTTCCTCAATGCTGTAATCCAGAGAGCCAATGGTATCATTTCCTGGCGTTGGCATGAAAGCAATAAGTGCTAACAAAGCTGTCCTAATACTCCATGAAGGTTGCCATGTTTCAGGATGATGACCCGATATGCTTAGGCAAATTTTTTTGTTTATCTCAAAGCGACCATTTGGCTGAAACCATAGATTTCATCACATAAAGCATGTCAGCAAAATTATTTGATCTCAACTATCAGACCACTCACGGTGAGGAGAATAATATTAGGTGGTTTCATGGGGTATTCAGGAGGCAGCAGAATCCTTCCATGGTAAACACCATCTTCAAATTCAGTTGATGGTGGCCCTTGGACGGTAAAATGCCATTCAAAAAGATTATCTTCCAAGGGACATGCTCTATATTCTTCTGTAGGTTCAGAAAGTTCCTGTGCTTCTCTCATCAAGCGTTTCACAGCTAAATCCAATATCGCAGTTTTTTTTAACATGTCCAAAGTTTGTGAGTCCAAAAATAAAAATAAGGTCTGTACGAACCCGGACTCTTGGTATTGTATTTCCCTTCAAATGACATGTCAGATTGAGTTCTTAAATTGTTCGCTCACTTATCCAAAGAGTTAACTTTTTGTATGTATAACCGTTTACGTTGCTGCGATGCGACAATGACTTTATATACGTCATGTTCTTACGTACAGGTGCGTTCCGAAAGCCAGCCCCGACGACTTTTCTCTCTCACTCTTTCGGAATCTCTTGTTTCCTTATGGACAAAATGTGTGGCGCTGCGACTCCCCAATTGTGACGCCTCGCTGACGTATTTCGGCGGGAACTTTGAAACTAAAACCAACGATGTCCAATTCGCTGGGCTCGCGCTGATAAAGAGCAAACCCTCACCTCGTGAGTGTTCTGAAAATATAACTCGGCGCGTAAAAAGGTAAAGAACTTAAAGAATCCAAGATATAAGGTGCAAAGTATATCGTATAACTATATTTTCGAACTGCTGTACAAAACAATTTCGTTGTTCGCTACTCTGAGATCGAGAACTGAGTGACTCTTCTTCTCGTGCTGTGTCCTCGCGAGGCTCGAGCCTCCCTTCGTGCATCCCTTCCCAAGGGGTTCCTTGGCCAATCGGTGTTCGTGTCGTTACGCGCCGTTTCGTCCACCCTTGTTTGGTCACCCATGTAGCGTCTTCCTGAATCTCGCGTCTGTACCCCTGCGCTGGCCCCCGGTGGTCAACACGTGTGGGCCACCCTTGCGAGCTGGTCCTTAAGTGAGGGTTTTTTCAAGTGGGTTCCCTTGATAAGTCCTTGCTCTTAAATTCCTCGTTTGAAACTCGAAGTTAACTGGATTGTTACGGCTAATAAATTTGCTAGATTTTCCAAAAGAAAAACTAAAGCTTGAAAATCATTGAACATCGAACATCCCGATCCTCTCAGCGTTGTATCCTGTGAAATAACTGTATGCGTTGGATGGAAGCGGTTCTATATTTTAATCTACATTTTAATGCATCTTCAATTCTCGCGCCTGTAGATAACGATAGCGATCTGTTTTACCCTAGGCGAACGTGGTGAGATATCGACACTCGTCACACAATGTCCCAAGATCCCTAGATATGTACCGGTGTTAAGTTAGCCGTGCGATTTGAACTTTTCGAACTATTAACTAATGCAATGAATTGATGGTCATTGGTGGTTCAATTAAAAAATTTGATGGTCAGCCATGCAACCCAGGGGTGCGATTCTGTTCTTGACGTAATATCATAGAGTCTGACGCAAAACTGAAATAGTATATGAGAGTCGCGCCTTTCCGCCGCAATCTTCCATGCAATTGGCTGTCGCTTGTTTGCGTCGGACGCTATGATATTGCGTCTGGGGTGCGATTTTCTGTACCAGGCGCAATATCATAGCGTTCGATGCAAAACCGAAATAGCCTATGGGAGTCGCGCCTTTCCGCTGGAATCTTCCTTGCAATTGGCTATTTCGGTTTTGCGTCGGACGCTATGATATTGCGCCTGGGGCTGAATTCCGTACTTGTCTACCGACAACTATCGGTGTCGTTAGCGAGCGATAGCCTATGAGAGTCGCCCCTTTCCGCTGGATTCTTCCTTGCAATTGGCTGTCGCTCGTTAACGACACCGATAGTTGTCGGTAGACAAGTACGGAATTCAGCCCGTGGTACAGAATCGCACCCCTGTAGCGGGATTCTATAACTCTTAACCGACAAATGTCGCTATCGTTAAGTAGCGATATTTATTGCTTGCACGACCGACGACTGCGATTCGGGGTAATTCTGTAACCTGACGTTAACGAATATAATCGTTGCAAGAATCGTTACGAGCGCATCGAAATAAGTCGATAACTGTGAAACGTTGCCAGATTTTAAGCGGTGAAATTCTAGTAATTTTCGCTTATTTTTTATGAACTTATGAACGCAAGCAACACAGAACTTTGTAAATGCCCTTTTTACTCACGAAAAATGAATTAGAACGGAAGATCTTACAAGGAAAGTACTCGAGGTGTCCCCCTCCGATTTAGTTAAAACTCAAATATGTTATAGAGCATTGAAAACTAAGCGACACGTATTTTTTTTTATCGGCGGAAAAACGGTTTCAAGGGGTGAAACCACCCCCTAAAGTTACACTTGTCGAGGGGCGATTTTGCAGTTTCACATAGAAGCAGTGCATCGATTTTGATGAAACAAAGATTAAAATGTTTCTTGTACGAAGAAATGAAGAACCCACCAAATAATGAAAATAAAAAATATTTTAAGGGGTTGAAACACCCTCGAACATCCACTTTTTGCCCCCTACATTGAAAACTTGCGAATCGATTGGAAGGAAAATTATGCTATTGTGTAGCGGAAATAAAATTATTGTTTACGTGTTTTTGTATTTGTGCGAGACATTTTTTTAAGGGGTAAACTACCCCCATTTGAGTTTTTACATTCCAGGTGTCCCCTCGTCATTCCAAATGTGCTTGCCGATACGAACTCTTCTCACTGAGCTAAAATTTATGTTTCACCATTTTTCTGTTATTTTAAGGGGTAGAAACACCCTTGAACATTTACGTCTTGCACCCTACATTGAAAACTTGCTAATCGATTGTAATGAAAATTATACTGTTTTATAGCGGAAATAAAATTAAAGTTAACGTGTTTTTGTATTTGTGCGAGAAAAAATTTTTAAGGGGAAAACTACCCCTATTTGAGTTTTTACATTCCAGTTGTCTCCGTGGGAGCAAAAAGTGGATGTTCGAGGGTGTTTCAACCCCTTAAAATATTTTTTTTTTTCATTATCTGGTGGATTCTCCATTTCTTCGGACAAGAAACATTTTAATCTTTGTTTCATCAAAATCGATGCACTGCTTCTATGTGAAACTGCAAAATCGCCCCTTGACATGTGTAACTTTAGGGGTGGTTTCACCCCTGGAAACCGTTTTTCCGCTGATAAAAAAAAAGTACTTGTCGCTTAGTTTTCAATGCTCTATAACATACTTGAGTTTCAACAAAATCGGAGGGGGACACCTCGAGTACTTTCCTTGTTAGAGATGCTCGTTGCCATTGTTTGAAAGACAAAGGGAGAGGGAGACTTGTTTTCGAGGTTAATATATAAATTTCAAGTATTTCTATCAACTCTAACAAAAAGAAAATGTCACAAACTACATACAAGTATGGATCATTAATTATAAATATACAATATGCACATAATAAAATGTAATAAAAAATAATTTATATTTTATTATACAATTTATTTCATTTTGCAGCAAAAAACAGGAACTGCAAGGGCCTCACAAATGCAGTTAATGAAAATGATAGATTATTTTTATTTAAATAAAGATCTCGATGAAGGAAAATTTCATGCTCTGCGTGGGAAAGAAGAATCTCAATAGAAATGGGCTGAATTAGCAAATGAATTAAATTCTTTTCAAGGGGCAATAAAAACAGCTGAGCAATGGCAAGTGGTATAAACAATCATGTGCATATATATTTAGTGTAATTGAAATGTGTCATGTTTAATAATATTTGAGCGTATTTATATGCTTTAGGATTGGAGGGATGTAAAAAGTCATACTTCTATAAAAGGCAAAGATTTGCGGAAAGCGAAGGGATTAACAGGAAATAAAGCTATCTTGAGTCCTGAATTGGCAGAATTTGAACAACGTGTAATTGGAATAATAGGAGCTGAATAGGTAGAAGGAAATAACACTTGAGCTTACAGCATCCCTGAAGAAGAGGTAATTTTCATAAAGTTTTAAAGTTGTGATATATGACGCATCATTTAATGAATGCGGTAATTAATTTTTACATTCTTATTTATTTGTATATATAGGATGCCCTGGAAGAATTGGAATGTGGAAATAATGCAATTTTGTTGGAGATTCCAAACCTAATAAGTGTTTGCAAAAATATCTCACAGAATATTTCTGAAGATATGGAATAATTATATGGTAAGAAGCATAATTATTTTAAAGTTTTAAACCGTCCAAACTTGTATATATAATCACTAGAGTGTGCCGTTTCAGGGCAACTTTTTTTTTCTCGGGGGACCAGGTTGTATACTTCCAGAAAGGTGAAAAAAGAAGCCAGTTCAAATGTGAGCTCTTAATATTGATATTTAGATGTCAATAGTTTCGCTGTAATATTTAAAAAAAGATGAATTTTTGTTCATTTGAACTTTGAACTCAGATATCATCGGAATGGCTACGTTTATCGAAAAACTGCAAGATATCTTTCTTGTAGAGCGTTCAATTCTCTGTAAAATATGCCATGCGCGTCATCAAACAATATGCCATTGCCGAATTATAAAATTCCAAATATGAAAAAAGTTTTTTCCCATGTTATTTAAATGGGAAATAGAAATTCGCGATGAGGCGCATCTAAATATTAAAATTAAGAGCTCAAATTTGAACAGGCTTCTTTTTTCATCTTCCTGAAAGTATACAACCTGATCCCCGGAGAAAAAAAAAGTTGCTCTGAAATGGCACACCCTAATAATCACACTATCTATGCAGATAATTGTCAACACTAGCATTCAAAGTGCGACATAATCTTTTATTTATAGATGATGACGTTGACGAAAATGTATCAAATACTAGACAGATTTTATTTGAACGCCATGATAAGGAGAATTGTAATGCTGCTGAGAATCTTGATAAACCCGAATCAAGAAAGGCTCAAAAACATGTTGCTACTTCATCCTTTAGGACAAATAGGAATGTCCCATATCCAACATCATCAAAGCCAACATCAAAATCAGCGGGAGCCTCAACTGGTCCTTCATCAAATATTGAAAGTACTACTTTATCAGGAAGATGTAAAGCTAAAATCTTATTCCATACATTATAATTTTTAATTCTTTTCTAAAGTAGTTGTTTTATATTTACGGTAAGAATAATTTTTGAAATTATAAACAATACTGTTTATAAAATTTATGAAAATATTCAATATTTTTATAATTGTAGGTAATCGAGCTAAATTTTCTGAATAATCATATTCATCGAAAGAACATTTTCAATCCATTGCTCAGAAGCAGGCTGATGCTGAGATGGTAAGACAAAATTTCTGATTATAAATATAATTTGAAATATGCGTTAATATTACAGATAAATCTTAATATTTTACAGATTCATGCTGAGTCAGCTAAAGTTCAAGCAGAAGCTTCTAAAACAAATGCGCTTGCAGTGACTGAAATTGCATAGGCTGTAAAAAAAATGGCTGATGCTGTTACTTTGCAAGCTGTTAATGACAGTGAACGATTACGGGTTTTTGAAAGACTTATGACAGTTTTAGAAAATTTGGTGCCTACTTATCTTCAGGATTAGCTCAATCCTGAACAATATAGTGAGTTTGTAATGTAATATTACCTAGTTAATGATTTGATATAATTAATCATAGTTTTGTTTAAATGATGTTGTACGTTAATGTGTTATTATTTTTTTAAACTAAAAAGTTCCGGAAAAACTGGATGAAGTGATACGGCTACTTGTCTGCCAAATGTGATTCATCCTGCCGTACAAAGTACCCTAGCAAGAACAGGGAATCGCACGTTATGCCCCACTCGCGAACCCAAAGCCAATCGGAATTCGGAAACGACTGCAGCGGTTGTACTCGCTTTGGCTATAAAAGCAGGGCTTTTGCGAGCACATGGATCAGTTCTGACACCATATCGTGCTGGTCATATTCATCGTCGAATTACTCTCCGAGTAATCTTTTATTTTCGGTTTTGTCCGTTTTTCCAAAACGGACAGCTCTTCAAGCATTAGTAATTAGAGTCACTTCGTGCTCGTTTCACCTAGGAACGAGTAATAATTACCGTACGCGAGTCTCAGTTTAGCTTCATCGATAAATTCAATTATTCATCGCACTACGCGGACATCGCTTCAAGTAATTATCTTGCAAAATGGAATAACCTCTTCGAGATTATTCTATTCTCTCCAACGATGCATTGGTTAAGGGAGAGTTTCATTTAATATCACTTCTCGTTTCGCGGCGTTGTCTTTTAGACATCGCTAACTTTATTTCAAATCGACGATCTTTCAATAAAGTTTTCAGCCACCCGTTAGGGAGCCGACTGTGGTAAGACCCCTTGCATTGCACCTGGAAGTTCTAGCCACAGAAGGTGCTATTCTCAGTCACCCCAAAAACACCCAGAGGTAGGGCCTTCGCTGAGTCGCCGCACCGAGCGTTATTGCAACGTGACGCTGCGTGCTTCCAGCGAAGAACGCATGAGTTAAGCACCCGAGGGAAACTTCGATCTCGATCTATCAAGGAAAAATCGTCTCAAACTCGAAAATATAAAAAGCATTCGTAAATTCACGACAGGCACACGACAGACGTTTCCCTTACGAAATTTACTCCTTCAAACATCTAATCCAATTAACACGTTCTTCAAGCAATTTATTTAAACAAAGAATCCTCGTAATACAACCTTCCAAAAGTAAAATCAATTCCTTCTAAGGTAAGCTATCATTTGAAAATAGCACAGTGAGATATCTTTCTGCCTGCTGGACATCGCTTCACGAGTCACAGCAGTTTTTGAATCAACCTCCACATCGCTCTTATGAGTGTCGATGATGATAGGTTAACTCGAGACATGCATTAAAATATGTGATGACGATTTACACCAAATCTGAGGCATCTTTTCAATTCAATTAAATTGTCATTAATGGAGTAGTCTGGTAACTTAAGCCGATTTTCATGTCTTTTTTGGGGGGCGTTTTTTTGTAGGAAAATAAAAATGAATCGTTTTGGATATTTAGGATGTTTTTATTTACATATTAAAGACACAAAAAAAAAATTGTTGAAAAAATGTAATAGTTTATTATTATTATTATTATTGATCGACGTTGGCAGTCCGGGTCCTAACTTTTTTTCTACCGAACCGATTGCTTTCAAATTTTAACAGGCTACTCTACACACTTATAGTTCTCGTCGGAACCACTGAGAAATTTTTTCACCCCTAACTTTTTATTTTACAACCCCTTCTTTGCTAAAATAAAAGAACTTTAGCAAAGAAGGGGTTGATGTGAAAAAATTTCTCGGTGGTTCCGACGAGAACTATAAGTGTGTAGAGTAGCCTGTTAAAATTTGAAAGCAATCGGTTCGGTAGAAAAAAAGTTAGGACCCGGGCTGCCAACTTCGAGGTGCCAACTTCGATCAATAATAATAATAATAATAAACTATTAAATTTTTTATCAAAAAATTTTTTTTTGTATCTTTAATATGTAAATAAAAACATCCTCAATATCCAAAACGATTCATTTTTATTTTCCTACAAAAAAACGCCCTCCAAAAAAGACATGAAAATCGGCTTAAGTTACCAGACTACTACCTTAATTAAACAAATTCTCATCACGTCGCCTCCCCGGAACTCCAGTTTTCCCTCGAGTCCAAGACACGAATTCTTTCTTTAGAATCAACCGATACGAGACAGACTTCTAATAATTTCAGTTTCATACGTTTATTAAAATCGATTAAACTAACGGAACGGTCCTTCCGACCGTCCCATAGACGTTAAACGTTTCACTATATTTGATTGAAAAATGAAAGAATTATATATATTCTTAGGTAGGACAGAATATCATGAAAATGTAACGATGATATCAAAATATAATAATATTAAATTTGGATTAAAAGTATCGTTTTATTTTTATTATTAAGTTATTTGAAATTTGTCGTGATTTTCTGTTCTACCTCTACTGGCTGGAACAAAAAATATAGAATTTATAAGATATAATGTAATATAACAAAACTTTTCACAGTAATACAATATTTCTGATACGAGATAACGTGTTTAAAAATAAAATAAAATTTACCAATAAGGTATGTTCGTCGGTCATCACGATTACATGCACGTTTCATAACTCGTCGTGCAGAAGCACTCCAAATATATGAATCATGCCGTGCTCCGGGATATCTTGCATTGACATTCAATATTTTTTAATTTGGGTCACAGATCTTAAAAATCAAGTATTAAATATCTAATTAGTTATTAAAATGTATACCCGCATAGGACAGTCAAAGTTCCAGAAACAGTCTCTATAAGAACGTTCAAGGAATATCTTAACGATCCTAGAACGTTCCTAAAACGTCTCTGGAATTTCTGTGGTATCTAGATATGAATAAACATGAATAAACAATGGTCAATAAATATTTACCATTTGCACATTTAGTGAATGATATCCATGATGATTAATGTACGCTTCTTCGTGTTCTTTGGGTGCGAGGATTGCTACATGAGTGCAATCAATCGCTTCGATAGCCTCGTCAAACGGCTGACGTGCATTTTGAAATTGCATTCTCGATAGCTGCCTTGCTCCTGGAGTTATGGGAAATTGCACCCACTGTCTAAATCATGGAGCCTAGAGTAGAGGAGTCCGATCTTCGTACTTTGAAGCGACCTCAAAAATTCAGCAAAAAAGGTGTTGCTGCGGTCGCAAAGTAGTTTGATGTGAAGTGGGCAAGAAATAAACTGTACGTGGAACCTTGCTGAAGCTAGGCACCTACAGTCAATATACACATGACCCTTCAGTGTTGAGTGTAATCACGCGTCATCGTTAATATAACAGTTTTATGAAATTTTCAATTACTATCAATCTATAAAGGTACAGATAAAGTAGCATTGATCGGTTTTATGGCAAACATCGGGTTTAGGGGACCCCTCTCCGATTCTTTCCGTAATAGGCTCATCCGACGCGTTTTCGCACGCGAAACAACTTTTTCCTCTGACAAAATTGGTGGACGTTATTGATTAAAAAGTTATTAACAAATAAACTTAATAATTCATATAGCTATTTTCCTTATACCAGCCAGTCCCAATCATCTTGTCCTTCACATGTGTTGTTAAGAATACCCCCTGAGTAACATACAAAAAGTTTTATCCGTCGCTCACTGTTTGTTAAAAAGTTATTGACAAAAGAAGTTTCATAAATCAAACATGAAATACTTATACTAGTGTATGGTGAACAGTACACGTATGAGCGGGTTCGCTGCGACCCCCGTGCACCCCCCACACTCCGGCCCAAAAACAACCCAAAAACAAACAAAACAAACCAAGAACAATCGAAAACAACCCAAAAACAAACCAAACAAATCAAAAACAACCCAAAAACAATCCAAACAACCCGTAAGTATAGTAAATAGTACATAACCCTTGCTTATACGTATGCTGCTAATCATACGAATACAAATATACATGAGTAAATGAGGGTGGGAAGGTGAGGTGGAGGTGGATCGCGTATGGGGTGGGGGGTTGTTTAATTTGTTGTTTGTTATTTTTGGTTTGTCTGTGGTTTGTTTTTGGTTTGTTTTGGGTTGTTTTTGGTTTGTTTTTGGTTTGTTTTAGGTTCTTTCTGGTTTGTTTTTGGTTTAGTTTGGTTGTTTTGGTTTGTTTTTTGTTTGTTTTTGGGTTGTTTTTGGGCTGGTGTGTAGGGGGTGCACGGGGGCGCAGCGAACCCGCTCATACGTGTACTGTTCACCATACACTAGTATAAGTATTTCATTTTTGATTTATGAAACTTCTTTTGTTAATAACTTTTTAACAAACAATGAGCGATGGATAAAACTTTTTGGATGTACTGAGGGGGTATTCTTAACAACACATGTGGAGAACAAGATAATTGGGACTGGCTGGTACAAGGAAAATAGCTGTATGAATTATTAACTTTATTTGTCAATAACTTTTTAATAAATAACGGCCCCTAATTTTGTCAGAGGAAAAAGTTGTTTCGCGTGCGAAAGCGCGTCGGATGAACCTATTACGAAAGGAATCGGAGGGGGGTCCCCTAAACCCGATGTTTACCTCATTATTTATTACACGCTCATCGTCTGTTTTTTTACCTGGGATGTCTTTATAGTTATTTATTGATCCTGGAATAATCAATGCACAATCTCCTCACCTATTGTACTTTAAATTTCGTTAAATATAAATCACATTGGTTTTTTTTGTAACCTTTACGAAACTATTTCATTTCTTTTTGTTTGTATATTATGAAGTCGATATAATGCTATTCTATGTTCTTATTTTTACAGATTGGCAGTAATTAAAAGTTTCATAAAACTGTTATATTAACGATGACGCGTGATTACACTCAATGACACTGAAGGGTCATGTGTATATTGACCGTAGGTGCCTAGCTTCAGCAAGGTTCCACGTACAGTCAATTTCTTGCTCACTTCACATCAAACTACTTTGCGACCGCAGCGACACCTTTTTTGCTGAATTTTGAGGTCGCTTTTTTCGGCCGTTCCCATTAGAGATTGTATATATACAGGCTCGAAACTCCTCCGCAGCGAATGGTCCTCTTAACGAAGCTGTTTTTAATTTCTGTAGCAGTCACTAGAGGCGTTGCGATCAGATAATGCCGATAGACATAACCTAAAAGCCCTTCGATACTGCTTTGACTGAATATTATGTTTATTTAGTGTAGATCACAGCACGGTCTTGTGATCACAGTCTTTTAGTGATTATTATATTAAGAATGACGAATCGGTGTGTGGTGCCACATTGTAAAACCGGTAGCAAAATAAATAAAAAATGTTGTACATTCCGAGTGCCTTAGAACATTGATATGTGGAAAAAGTGGGAACAATCTATTCCAGGCATTATAAAATTACACTCACGAATCGTGTATGTGACATTTTAACAATGAAGACATTGTTCGCGAATGGGTCAAGCTCGACGCAAATGGCCAAGTAATTGCACGGGTAAGTTTAATGAAAAGATTTTACACATAGTTTGAGAAGATAGTTGCTCATATCGTGTATTTTCAATATGTAAGGTCCCATACAAATACAATGCAACTCAAAGAGTTTCCTGTGTGAACAAGATTCGATGACATCTAAGTAGAAAAGGAAAATTGTGTGCCAGGGCATGGATATGCGAAACAAGTTTCGAATTCTGAAAGAAATTCTCCAAGCACTGTTCCGTCCTTCAAAGTCACGAAATCGTCAATTCAAGGAATCAGTACTCGTCTTGGTAAGTTTCCTTAAGAGAATGTATCTATTGCATCGTTAGTATATAAAAGCGATGAAATAAAAGTAATTTGAACATACATAAATTTCCTGTATTGATATTTCAGATATCCCTGAAGTTCCATAAAAAATATGAATCCTGTCCAGTGTGTCAAGAAGCTGTCAGATTGAAAACCTGCTGCGGATCTTCAGAGTCGCAACTGGTGTAAATGAAATCACACGGTGGCCTGATTCACGCAAATCCTCATTTCTTTTATCTGATCCGTCATATCAAAGCATCATATACAAAATATTCCTCTCGTATTGATGTCTTCGATATAACTCTAGATGAAGTAATTTAATTCATAAACCTTCACTTATCCCTGTAAAGTGCATGCATCTGAATTCTTATCACATGCCATAATTTACTATGTAAGATTAAGAATAAGGCAATATGCGCACCAGAAAAATTTTTAATTGAAAAAGAAATTTGTTGTTAAGAAAAATCGTCGAAATTAACTACTGAATAAATCTTATGTCAAGTTTTTGCAAGTGTTCCAGTTTTCGAAATCAAGGAAGTATGAATAAAAATAAATACTTCAATTTTTCTCTTCAATTGAGTTTTGTCAATATTCCGAAATGGACAGTATTTAGTAGCGTGCCAAAAAATAGTAGATTAAGGTAAGTAAAAATCAGCTCTTCACATTTTCTTACACTTCATTTTTTAGGTTTTCGAAAAGTGTTCCAGTTTTCAAAATCAAGTAAGTATGAATGAAAATAAATTCTTCAACTTTTAACTTTATTTGAGTACCTGCAATTTTCACAAAAATATAATGAAAAAGGATCAAATTAAATATATGGAACGGTTCGATGTATTTCTATTTTTGTAAATAAAAACTTTTGTTTATTTTATAGGATTTAAAAGAAAATCTAACGGAGATCGATCCATCAAGAGGCAGACAACTATTTCGCCTAATATATATTCATGACGTAGATATTTGCAAATAGTTTATATTTATCATACTCGGTTAACAGTTAGAATGTTTAAAACCCGATTTAAATTAAGAGCATATTTATTCAGTATATTCATTAAAGATGACGGGATTAATAACTTACAATTATATATAATACATATGTGTAACGCGGTGTCCGTTAGTGGGACAGAGACAGACAACCGCGAGAACTATCGAGGAGTTTTCAGGTTATGTCTATCGGCATTATCCGATCGCAACGCCTTTAGTGGCTGATACAGAAATTAAAAACAGCTTCGTTAACGGGCCATCCCCCACCACTGAAATTTGAGGGAGTTTCCAGCCTGTATACAAGACCGTGGATCGTACTCCTTTACCATGGAGCCTAGAGTGCTCCATGATCTGTTCACTTATGTTTTGACTTCAGCAATTATTAGGGCGGAATGATATCATAGCACCATCTAGCGTTCTTGCCAGTCAACATATCGTTACTTTTTGACCGCCGGGAACTTGACCGGACAATTTTGACTTTTTAATTGTTTATCATATCTGATCGTTTGGTGGTCGTTTGGTAGTGATTGGTAGTCTATTTAAAAAAGGTTTGGTGGTAAATAGTTTTTATTTTATAAGACTATCAAATTTTTTGAGTGAAGTTAGCCGGACAATTATTAAATGGTAACCAAAAATGTTTTATGAAGGCTTATTCGATGCGGAATCGTTTGGTAGTAACGAATATGTTAATGAAAAGGTTTGGTAGTTTTTGAAATACCTACAAAATATAAAAAACTATCTGAGGTCAGGTGGCGGGAGTACGGATTTTGTGGCGTGAAGTTAGCCGGACAAAATTATTGTTTCTCAACCAATGTCATATATTCTAATGCCTCAATGAACTCAATTGTAGTAAAATCGTTCGGTGGTGATTGGTAGTCTAATTACAACGTTTGGTGGTCCATCGTTTAGCTTGCCAGATAACAAATTCATACGCATCGACTGCACGGGGGAACGAGAGCTCCGATTGGTCGAGAAACGTATTCCATTGTATCGTGGTGCGTTATGAACTATAAAACCATTACTTGTCATCCGATTTTGTCCTGCAAGGTCTCAATAGAAGCAGAATCGTTTGGTGGTGATTGGTAGTCCAATTACAACGTTAGGTGGTCAATCGTTCAGCTTGCCAGATAACAAATTCATACGCGTCGACTGCACGGGCGAAAGAGAGCTCCGATTGGTCGAGAAACGTATTCCGTTGTATCGTGGCGCGTTATGAACGATAAAACCATTATTTTTCATCCGATTTTGTCTTGCAAGGGCTCAATAGAAGCAGAATTGTTTGGTGGTGATTGGTAGTCCAATTACAACGTTAGGTGGTCAATCGTTTAGCTTGCCAGATAAAAAATTCATACGGGTTGACTGGACGGGAGAACGAGAGCTCCGATTGGTCGAGAAACGTATTCCGTTGAATAGTGGCGCGTTATGGGCGATAAAATCATTATTTTTCATCGGATTTTGTCCTGCAAGGTCTCAATAGAAGCAGAATTGTTTGGTGGTCATTGGTACAACGCGCCACGATACAACGGAATACGTTTCTCGACCAATCGGAGCTCTCGTTCCTCCGTGCAGTCGACGCGTATGAATTTGTTATCTGGCAAGCTAAACGATTGACCACCTAACGTTGTAATTGGAGTACCAATCACCACCAAACAATTCTGCTTCTATTGAGACCTTGCAGGACAAAATCGGATGAAAAATAATGGTTTCATCGTTCATAACGCGCCACGATACAACGGAATACGTTTCTCGACCAATCGGAGCTCTCGTTCTCCCGTGCAGTCGACGCGTATGAATTTGTTATCTGGCAAGCTAAACGATTGACCACCTAACGTTGTAATTGCACTACCAATCACTACCAAGCAATTCTGCTTCTTTTGAGACCTTGCAGGACAAAATCGGATGGAAAATAATGGTTTTATCGTTCATAACGCGCCACGATACAACGGAATACATTTCTCGACCAATCGGAGCTCTCGTTCCCCCGTGCAGTCGAAGCGTATGAATTTGTTATCTGGCAAGTTAAACGATTGACCACCTAACGTTGTAATTGGACTACCAATCACCACTAAACGATTCTGCTTCTATTGCGACCTTGCAGGACAAAATCCGATGAAAAATAATGGTTTTATCGCCCATAACGCGCCACGATACAACGGAATACGTTTCTCGACCAATCGGAGCTCTCGTTCCTCCGTCCATTCGACGCGTATGAATTTGTTATCTGGCAAGCTAAACGATTGACCACCTAACGTTGTAATTGAACTACCAATCACCACCAAACAATTCTGCTTCTATTGGGACCTTGCAGGACAAAATCGGATGAAAAATAATGGTTTTATCGTTCATAACGCGCCACGATACAACGGAATACGTTTCTCGACCAATCGGAGCTCTCGTTCCCCCGTGCAGTCGACGCGTATGAATTTGTTATCTGGCAAGCTAAACGATTGACCACCTAACGTTGTAATTGGACTACCAATCACCGCCAAACAATTATGCTTCTATTGAGACCTTGCAAGACAAAATCGGATGAAAAATAATGGTTTTATCGTTCATAACGCGCCACGATACAACGGAATACGTTTCTCGACCAATCAGAGCTCTCTTTCGCCCGTGCAGTCGACGCGTATGAATTTGTTATCTGGCAAGCTGAACGATTGACCACCTAACGTTGTAATTGGACTACCAATCACCACCAAACGATTCTGCTTCTATTGAGACCTTGCAGGACAAAATCGGATGACAAATAATGGTTTTATCGTTCATAACGCACCACGATACAACGGAATACGTTTCTCGACCAATCGGAGCTCTCGTTCCCCCGTGCAGTCGACGCGTATGAATTTGTTCTCTGGCAAGCTAAACGATGGACCACCAAACGTTGTAATTAGACTACCAATCACCACCGAACGATTTTACTTGAATTGAGATCATTGAGACATTAGAATATATGACATTGGTTGAGAAACAATAATTTTGTCCGGCTAACTTCACGCCACAAAATCCGTACTCCCGCCACCTGACCACAGATAGTTTTTTATATTTTGTAGGTATTTCAAGAACTACCAAACCTTTTCATTAACATATTCGTTACTACCAAACGATTCCGCATCGAATAAGCCTTTATAAAACATTTTTGGTTACCATTTAATAATTGTCCGGCTAACTTCACTCAAAAAATTTGATTGTCTTATAAAATAAAAACTATTTACCACCAAACCTTTTAAATAGAATACCAATCACTACCAAACGACCACCAAACGATTAGATATGATAAACAATTAAAAAGTCAAAATTGTCCGGTCAAGTTCCCGGCGGTTACTTTTTGACGGGAATCAAATTTGACGGAATTCAGCATGGAGCCTAGAGTAAAGGAGTGCAATCTCCGTACTCTGAGGCGGCATAACAAATTCAGCAAGAAAGGTGTCGCTGCGGTCGCAAAGTAGTCCGATGTGAAGTGAGCAAGAAATAAACTGTACGTGGAACCTTGCTGGAGCTAGGCACCTACGGTCAATATACACATGCCCCTTCAATGCAATTGAGTATAATCACGCGTCATCGTTATTATAACAATTTTATGAAACTTTCAATTACTGCCAATCTGTAAAAGTAAGAACATAGAATAGCATTATATCGACTTTATAATATACTAACAAAAATAAATGAAATAGTTTCGTAAAGGTTACAAAAAAAACCAATGTGATTTACATTTAACGAAATTTAAAGTACAATAGGTGAGGAGATTGTGCATTGATTATTCCAGGATCAATAAATAACTATAAAGACATCCCAGTTAAAAAATACAGACGATGAGCGTGTAATAAATAATGAGGTAAACATCGTGTTTAGGCGACCCCCCTCCGATTCCTTTCGTAATAGGCTCATCTGACGCGCTTTTGCACGCGAAACAACTTTTTCCTCTGACAAAATAGGGGGACGTTATTTATTTAAAAGTTATTAACAAATAAAGTTAATAATCCATATAGCTATTTTCCTTATACCAGCCAGTCCCAATCATCTTGTCCTTCACATGTGTTGTTAAGAATACCCCCTGAGTAACATACAAAAAGTTTTATCTGTCGCTCATTGTTTGTTAAAAAGTTATTAACAAAAGAAGTTTCATAAATCAAACATGAAATACTTAACTAGTGTATGATGAACGGTACACGTACGAGTGGGTTCGCTGCGCCCCCCGTGCACCCCCCACACACCAGCCCAAAAACAACCCAAAAACAAACCAAACAAACCAAAAACAAACCAAACAACCCGTAAGTATAGTAAATAGCACATAGATCCCTTGCTTATACGTATGCTGCTCATCATACGAATACAAATATACATGAGAAAATGAGGGCGGGAAGGTGAGGTGGAGGTGGGTCGCGTATGGGGTGGGGAGTTGTTTAATTTGTTGTGTGTTATTTTTGGTTTGTTTTTGGGTTGGCTTTGGTTTGTTTTGGATTGTTTGTGGTTTGTTTTTGGTTTGTTTTTAATTTGTTTTTGGTTTGGTTTGGTTGTTTCGAGTTGTTTTTGGTTTGTTTTTGGGTTGTTTTTGAGCTGGTGTGTAGGGGATGCACGGGGGGTGCAGCGAACCCGCTCATACGTGTACTGTTCACCATACACTAGTATAAGTATTTCATTTTTGATATATGAAACTTCTTTTGTTACTAACTTTTTAACAAACACGGCAACCTGGTCTAAAGAAAATAGCTGTATGAATTATTAACTTTATTTGTTAATAACTTTTTAATAAATAACGTTCCCCAATTTTGTCAGAGGAAAAAGTTGTTTCGCGTGCAAAGGCGCGTCGGATGAGCCTATTACGAAAAGATTCGGAGGGGGGTCGCCTAAACCCGATGTTTACCTCATTATTTATTACACGCTCATCGTCTGTATTTTTCAACTGGGATGTCTTTATAGTTATTTATTGATCCTGGAATAATCAATGCACAATCTCCTCACCTATTGTACTTTAAATTTCGTTAAATATAAATCACATTGGTTTTTTTTGTAACCCTTACGAAACTATTTCATTTGTTTTTGTTAGTATATTATAAAGTCGATATAATGCTATTCTATGTTCTTACTTTTACAGATTGGCAGTAATTAAAAGTTTCATAAAATTGTTATAATAACGATGACGCGTGATTATACTCAATTACATTGAAGGGGCATGTGTATATTGACCGTAGGTGCCTAGCTCCAGCAAGGTTCCACGTACAGTTTATTTCTTGCTCACTTCACATCGGACTACTTTGCGACCGCAGCGACACCTTACTTGCTGAATTTTTGAGGTCGCTTTTTTCGGCCGTTCCCCATTAGAGATTGCACTCCTTTACTCTAGGCTCCATGGAATTCGGTTTGACGAAAAACAGACCTTAACCAAACGACCACCAAACGATTGATTAGACCTAAAATTAGTAAAGCCTAAATTGTCCGGCTAACTTCACATAGGTACGATTAGCCACTTGGAATAATAAAATACTTAACTGTACGTAACCGTCAAATCACACAGATAAGATTATGTTGTTGCACAACTTTCTTTGATATTGAATCCAGTGTATGACAGTAACGAGTAAAAAATATCGTAGACAACGTCAATTTTGTCTTAAGAGGAGGCTAAACACGCGTAGAGATTGCACGAGTGCAACTGGAATACCGGCATAAGAATAGTGCGAGAGCGTGAGAGAGGGTCTTTAGCTTCCTCTCAAGATCGTTCCTTGAATTCTTCACCGTTGGACACTAAATATTCGAGAACAAAGAACATACGGTGCAAACATCCGAATTTTCAACAATGGCAAATCACGATGTCCCGGGGCGCTGGTTACATCAACGAGTTCTCGGTGCCGGCGCATTTGGCGTTGTTGAACTGTGGCGAAACGATTATACAAACAAATTAATCGGCAAGTTTAAATTTATAGTTGACAATTCTACATTTAAGGTTATAGTGAATTTTTACTTGATATTGAACATTTCCAATAACACGATTATTTGTAAACAACTTTGCTGTATGCCTGCATTCAGTATATATATAAATTCGTTGATGATTCATCTGCAGACATATTTTCCACACATTTTATTGCACAATATCAAAATTGAAGGGTAGGCAATATTTTGAGTTTTGATAACTTTTTTGCTTATAAAATCTTCAAAATATCTGTGATGTGCTGCCAATTGATGAGTGAATATTTAGTCCCATGAAAATGTTAGCCTAATCCTTTTTATCGCAATACTAATTGATTGTTGACAGGCACTTAGTTGATTGATAGGGTATGTACTTCCATAAATATATTAAAAAATTTGAACGTTCGAAATAGCCAGAAAATGATATTTATAAAAAATGGTTGGATGGATGCTTGCGAGTGTGTGCCACAGGAAATTTAAACCGGTACAACTCCACAATAGATTGGTTCGTTGAACCAAATTTTGCACACATGAAACAATGGCACATGTTTGGTAATTATGAATTTCATTGAAATTGATAGATGCATTAAGAGCATGCAGAAGGTCTGTTTCGACTCTGTATTGCTGACAGAATGCATTGAAATTTTTGTCCAAATATCACTACCGAGCTATCAAACCGAATGATCTAATCTATAGTTTATTTATTCTGGATACTTATCACTATCATTAAGAAATATTAAGTGTGTTATGTGCGTGTACACATACTTGTAACAAATTAGTTTTTTATTACAGTGTTAATGTGCACGATATAAACATTTTTGTGAAGCGGACACTGTGTTATGTGTGTGTACAGATACTTTTGATCATTTTAGCTTTCAAATGCAGTGTAAATGTGCAGAAAAAAAGACTGGGAGAGTCTATCAAGGATTTTGAGTGGCCACTTCAACGTTAACTTCGCTAAGCCCAACCACTGATTGATTTTTTAGAAAAAGATTTTTCTTTAAGACTGACTAATGATAATAATAATAATAATAATAATCCTTTCGAGGTGCATTGCGCTTGTTTGAGCTCCTGCTTGCATTCAGGCCAGCAGCCCAGTGTACCCTCATTGCCCTCAGTACCCACACCGTGTCCTGGGGCTCCTCCCCAGACTCCTGAACATGGCAGACAGGCATTCTGGTGTTCATTTCTGACCTCGCAGGTCTTTTCGAGGCTAGTTATGTCTTTTAATAGGGACGTTGAGAGTCTGGGAGTATTTCCCTGCAGTCTCCCTTTATCCTCTGCCGTCCCTTCGTAACTGAACAGCTTATGCTGTTTACTTCCGGGAGGTTGTCTGGTATCCCGGAGGCACCGTTTCGACACACCATAGCCCTGTATCATGTAGTCCTCAGCATGGTAGCTAACACTCTGGCTAGGGATGGCTATTGCAAGATATTAAATGCCGCTTGGACACTTGGTACTCCGGGCGATGAGTGCGCCAGGTTCCCTATGCCAAGGGGCGATATGGACCCACTTTTGAAAGGTGGAATCTGAACCACCTGAAAGTTGCCGAAAAAAGCACGGCAAATATTCATTGGTGAAGACTGGGAAGCGAACCTAAGCCCACTGCGTGTGAACACAAGCCCCATCCACTAGGCCACTGCTCACCTCCACATACCAGTGATAAAAACATGTCAACTACAAGATATGGTACTACAGGTGATGCTGTTTTCAGTAAATTATTAGGAAATATTAGTTTACAAAAGGTCGTTTCATATTTTAACTATCACAAACCTATAGTGTCTGTCATACAATCACAAGATAATAGGCATCCATGAATTTTTTAAAAAGTTGTTAAAAATTGAAATGTATTTTACTCAATAATATTGAACAGTATTAAAAAATATTTAATTTGGAAATGGCTTCCTTTTTTATTTTACACTACCTTTGCAACTTTCATTTATTGTGTCAATAAACACAATAAACAGCGTTCGACGTGCTACATTTTTTGTATTTCTTCAGCCACCAAAAAGTGCAGGGGGGACAGCCATCAGCTATCCAAGAAGCAGAAAGAGAGATGGATGAATGAAGTTGAAACCATATATTCACTAACGCATCCCAACATAGTCTCAACAATACCTGTTCCATCGCAGCTTGGCAAACTACAGGCTGACCTGCCCATACTCTGTATGGAATATTGCAGACGAGGGGACTTGAGAACGGTGAATGATTTTTGTGATTCATACATCTACTACTGTTAATTCAGATATACAAAAAATACGTTATCCTTTGGTATTTCACACGCAGCTACTCAATCAAAGCTCAAATTTTTGTGGAATTAAAGAGCGCGAGGCTCTTAGGATAATGTATGACGTCGCATCAGCGGTGGAATATCTTCATTCGAAGAATTTCACTCATAGAGATTTGAAACCTGAGAACATTGTACTGCAGGACTCTGGAGAAAAGGCATTTATCTAATGGAACGATTTCAGCTCAAATTTCTCGCTCTAATTTTGGAAGTTTCATTGAACCTTCGTTATATTCCAACCATTATATTTACAGACGATATACAAACTCACGGATCTCGGATATGTTTGCGAACTCGGTGAGACGACCGTTGACGCTTCAGTAGTCGGTACTCTAAATTACCTGGCTCCTGAATTACTATGGATGACTGGTTATAAGTGTTCGGTTGATTACTGGAGTCTTGGAATTATATTCTACGAAATTGTGACGGGACGCAGACCGTTTCTTCCAGATATGGATGTCACACCCGCGTGGTAAAGTTTTTATTAGCACATTACTCTGTTTTTCCTTTCCCATAACATTTCCTTCGAAATGAAAAATATATACATTATTTCTATATTCTACACAAATAGACCATCATCAAATACTGTTCAAATAACTTCGGAAAAGATATACCTCCGTATTGAGGAGGCATTGAGCATTGTGTGAAATTTCAAAGAATCCACTGGCAAGTTTCAACCCGCAGCTTTTTTTTCCTTACATGTACCATAAATGTCAAATTTTCACATCCGCTAATTAAAAAAAAATATCTTATAAATATAGTATCGTTTCGAATTTCTTTGAATTACTCATGAAAACAGTTTATGCTCATTCGGCACTTCTGCAATTTGTGCGATATCGGGCTCAATTTTTTTACACGAATAGGGTATCATCGCACAATATTTAGGATTAAATGTCGGGCAAATCGGTTGAGTTTACATTTTATGAGACTTCGAATTTATTTTGAGTCTTTCAAAAAACTATCTGCGATTTTTGAAAACGAAATAAGAAAAAAGTATGCGAATCAGAAACTTGCACGTTACTTCCTCTTTATTGTATTTCGCTCGAAAAGTTTCCTCTACGGAGGAAGCGTAAAATTGAAAAACTAACTTGCTCATAGAGGTGAATTGGTGAGGGATTTAAAATAATGAGGAAGCAACATGGAAATTTCTAATTTTTTGTATCGTCTATATGTCTGCTTTACCATGCTTGCGCCAGATTGAGACGTCTCCTAAAACAGGAATCATTTTGATGAAGGAAAACGGACGGGAAAGCAATATGAAAGTTTTAATTTTTAGGATTTTTTCTCCAATTATTTCACCTGCCCTAAAGACCTAGCCCTAAATTCGTTGGTATTGAGCCGAATATTATCCTGCAGGATAGAGCACGTGAAGAAAAAGACTAACGATGATATCTGTGCACGCCAGGAGAATGGTCAAGTGGTTTTTAGCACCAAGATCGAAATACCAACGACGATATCCGAGTAAGAAGGAAGAAAAGAACAATTTACACAATTTATCGGAGAATGATGTATAGTTAGTTATTCGTTGTTCCATGTACACCCTTTCGGGTTTTTGCAGTGCCTTCCCTGTACATATCCCTCTCTTATATATCTATTTACACTCTCGCATCCTATTTGTATTCCCCGCTTCCCCCTTCCCTACATCTTTTCATTCCGTGACCTTATGTCCACTCCCATTTACTCTTTACATTTCTTACATTCTATGCCTTTACCCACTTTGTTTGCTCCTCCCCAATCTCTCGAATTCTGTCACGTAATCATTGAGAGCAACTATCGGTCTCTTTTCCCTTAGCGCAATCTCTATTTTTAGCTTAAGGCTAATTACTGAGGCTAACCAGCTCTTGAGTCCTTCTACCACCTCCCTTCTCGTAGCGCTTTTCTACACATTCGCAAATATGCACCAGCGTTTCCTCTCTTTCCCCGCATAGTGAACATTTCGTGTCGATAAAACCCTCTTCTTTCTCCATCCCTATATTCCCGCATCTCATCGTTGCTCACGTTCCCTTCGGTTTTTCCCCGGATATTCGTGTCTCCCCAGAATTTTTCTATTTCTACATCCTGCTATGGTATTCCTTGCAATAGTTAGACAGGTTGATCTTGCTCCAGTCGTTCTGAATTTCTTGGTGCGTCTTGATCGTCATCCCTCTCTTTATTTATTTTTTCAATTCTCTGCTATTTCCTGTTCGTATCGTTTCCCATATCCGTCCTTCTCCTACCTCCTCCATTGCTGCTCTTACATTAGTTCCTTTCCCTATTTCGCCGGATCTATATTCGTTACTCCTCTCGCTTGTTCTTTTAAGCATTTTTTTGGCCATCTTCCGTGTTCCATTTCTAAAACTTCTAAATATTTTGCCGCTCTCTTTTACAACTCTACCCCAAATTCTCGGCATCCCACCTCCATTCTCCATATGTAACTCGGTGTATTCCTCTTAATCGCCATCGCCATTTTAACGTATCTTGCCTGCAATCGCTCCATTAACTCGGAGAATTATGTATTTATTATTGACTCCACAATGCTCACAGGTGTGTACAAAACCAACTGACAACTTGGTTCAGAATAGCCCTCCGATGGGATCCCAAGAGCCGAGGCAGGATGAAGAATGAGCAAGGTATCAGCGTATTAAAGATATTCCATCTTCTGAAATCGATATTATCTCACAAGGTACATTGCAAAAAAAACAATCAAACAAAGCGAATATTCGATTTATCGTTGATGTCAAATGATTTTTTTTCTCTCGCGTACAGATTATCCACGTTTTCGTCATGCCGTTCTATCGAGTCGACTCGTACGCTGTAAGTCCTACAATAAGCATCCGCGAATTGAAGACTTTAATCCGCGATAAAACACAAATCGAATTGGACGATCAGATTCTCACCGATTCCAAGTGCAACGTTCTGCTCGAACCGGCCTCGTCAATCCTCAATTATAATTGCGCGGAGGTAGATACAAGTTTTTATTAATAAATCTCTTTATTTGCGATTTTCTTACACCCCATTGTTACGATGAGGGGAACATTTTTCAGGAGTGGCACCTTACCGTTTTCCACAAAAATTTCTCTCACGTGGATATCCAATCTAAACCACATTTATCTTCGGAGATTCAATTGATGCTTCGTGAGCCGAAAACATTACTCGATTCGGAAACTATAAGCAGATATTACGGTGCTGCCGTATTTTTCCTAAAGCAAGAACTCGCACTCTTCTCTTCGTACATTATAGCATTGAGTATAAAAATGTGAGTCTTTATTTATTTATTCATTTAACAATTGTAAATTCATTCATTTAATTATTATAATTTTTTTCAAAATAATTTCGTTAACAGTTTCACATTGCTAGTAAATATGCGTGACATTTTGCTTTCTCATAGAGGAAGCTCTGATTTTGTGGAAAAACAAAGAATCGAGGCCCGACCTCGAAACAATGTCCGTGTGTGTGTATGCGATGTATGCAAATAGTCTACAAATTCAACTTCCCAATCTCGAGAAAGAATTGAACAATATCTCGCAAACTATACACGGATAAAGGGCATTAAACCTCCGTTGTTTCCTGCCATTTTCGTTAGAATCCTCTGAGGATTCGAGATTTTATATTATTTTGAAATTTTCGAAAAATATCTGCGATCGCTCTAACTTTCGTGAATTTTCATTTATCGAGTCAAAACTCTTTCCCATAAAAGGGCTAGGGTACAAAGATATTTGGTATTGAATTTGGCAAAAATCGCTTAAGCGGTTCGAATGTTTTTAAATTTTGAATGTTTTGAAAAATGCTTGAGATTGATTTAATTTCCAAACGTTTTGAGATCTTGGATTAATTTGTCTCTACATGCATGTAGTACTACTAAAGATGCTTGGTATTGAATTTTGCATGAATCGGTGAAAGGGTTAAGTTTTTATTAAATTTTCATATTGTATAAGAAATTGGATTTTCGTTTAACTTTCTTAAATTTTCAACTATAGAGGTGGTACTTGCCATAAAAATAGGTTTGTGGATAACCACGTTCGATGTTGAGTTTAAAATAAACTGCTAAAATGCTTCGAGATAGTAAAAAAAATTTGAATCTTTGGACTTTAGTATATTTTACAAAATCAGTGAATTGCTCTAATTTTAGTAACTTTGCAGACTAATAATTAAGAATCATAAAACTTTGCGACCCGTGGTACCTTAGATTTGTTTGAATCGAATTCATTGAAAAAAAAATTCAAATTAAAAACTTGCACATTGTTTCCTCATTATTTTATTTGGCTCACAAAGCGTCTATGAGGAAGCTAAAATTGAAGAACCAACTTCGGCATGGAGAGGGATTCAAAAGCGAGATAACATAACGAGGAAGCAATACGCAAATTTATAATTTTTTAATATTGCGTTAAATGATAATGAAAAATAGTTATTAGATGGCTGAAAATTCAAATTTTTACTTTTAAATGTCAATGAAAAATTCGATTTTACCTATTTCTGTTTCGGCTTTGTTCACATTGAAAAAAAGAAGAAAACTTGAACGATTATCTCACAGAGACTTGAGCAAAATGGGGCTTGATGACCTTTGCGGAATCGTGACTACTCTCACGACGAGCGCGAATAAGTTGATGAATGACATCGCGGTATTTGCACAATCACCCGAGTACGGACGAATGAGCGACGAACTGAGAGGATCTGTGGAAACAACGAGATCGAAGATGCAAAAACTTGTCGACGGTACGAAAGAAGTTATCTCGAAGCTCAACGGATTGATCGAAGATTTTAACAATTTGAAAACCTTCTCCGAGAATAATTGGCTGGAACAGTGGACGTCCCTGTAAGTTTGAGGAATTGGGTGTGTGATGTGACAGACACATGTTGTCTGTCATATATGTGACACAATTACTTTCGTCAGGTACGACAAAGCAATGGGTTACTTGGAAGCGAGAGTAAAGTCAAATCGCAATCACCCAAAAAGCTCCCCTGTGAACATGGTGAAATTGTTATACCGAGCCCTGAAATTTCGCGAGGAACAGCTACGACGCCCACCCATTGCGTCAATCGTAAGGTATATGCGTCTTTTCCCCTTCAGTACTTTTTTTTCAACGATCATTCTTTTTCAGAATTGGTAATTGTTCATTCGTTTAAAATCATTGGCTAAATTAAAGACCTCAATAGATCAATAAAATTTTAATCATATTAATTAACCACTAATTCGACGAATAATGTTTCCGTAAATCCAATATTGCAAAAATGTCGTCAGATTTTTTATTACTCGATGGGTTTTCGAAACATTCAAAAATTGATAACATTCAATCGCTTTGACCGGTGGCCGCTAAATTTAATACCAACCGTGCTTTAATAATGTGCTATTTATAGATTTTAAGAAAATAAATTTTGTTCGATATCTCAAAAGTTGCGGAAATTAGAGCACTCACAAACATCTTTCGAAATATTCAAAATCCCGTAAAACCGGACACCGATTATAAACATTTCAATAAAAAGGGGCTTCGATGCTGAAGATGTGTGCAAAGTTTGAGCGAGATCAATGGAGGCGTTCTCGAGATATAGCCATTTGAATTTTACAAGGGCTGACAACCATACGTACACACATACGCCCAGATACTTTTTTCTAAACGTGATTTTTCTGACTATTTGGGACATTTTAAGCAGTTGGGCATGAAAATTTCGATGAAAGGTTTTTATTTCGCCATAAAGCTTTTTCCGCGAGGAAAAAAATACATTTTTCATTAAGTAATTGATATTACAGAAATGGAAAATTTCCATTATTCAAAGAAATGTTCAACTATATATGCTATTCATGGAATAAAGCCATTCGTAATTTTTATCTCGTAGAGACATCATGGAATTCGACAAGAATGTTATACAGCTACAGACAGCTCTAAATTCCTTTCGAGTTCTCGTCGAGCGTTGCCATAATAATTACGAAGGAGTCGTGACTAAGCGTGCTATTGACGAGCAGTGCTTAGCATTTATAAATTCGAGGACGCCAAGCGACGCTGTGATATTCGATAATATAGTTTTACGGAATTTGTAAGTAAACACAACATCAAATTACCCAAAGCTTCATGCTTCACTCACTTTTCCAGAAATTTGAAGACATCGAATATGTTCCAGGATCGATTCCCTCGATGTTTCTCATCCATCGTCCGAGGATATGTTTGAGAATTTCGATGATTCCCTCGACCGGGAGTTGGTATTTTCTTAAGATATTGCCACATTGACGCTATTTTATGTTTTCGTTACAGAGTGTGTACGGTTATTCTACGATGGTTGATAATGTAAGAAAATATATATAATAATAAGACGGCGTCGAGTTCCCCAAGAAATTTTAGGAATTGTGCCAAACGTAATGACGAACGCCCCATTTAACGTTGCCCTGTTTGTCGGTTTTCACGTAAGTATAGACAGGTCCTTTATTACGATTTTGTGTTCTTCCTCCGGGAGCTGTGAGACAAAAAGAGAGTAAGATACGAAACTTGATGCGGTTATAAAACTACGTATTAGTTATTTTTACAAGGATTTTAAAAATACATAAACAATTTTTTCACTCATTGCTATATTCAATAGGAGCATTTTGTGAAGGGTCTGTTTTACTGACAGAATGCACTGAAATTTTCGGATATATACCAGTCTCAAACTATCAAACCGAATGATTTGACTCTTGGTGAAGTTATTCTGGACACACTTAACTGTATCATAAATAACAGAAAATGTTGGAATTCAAAATAGTATTGTACATTGTCGGTTAAAAATGAAGAGGCCTATAACAAAAATGGATATAATTATTGTTTTATAGCGTGTAATTCCGGAAAATGTTACCATTACGATAGAGGCGGGTAAAGACCCTACAAAATCGAGGTCCTGATGTAAGTAGATTTGCACAGTGCCGACTACTTGAAATAACTAGCGCTCGACTGTACAACGTATTTTGGTATTGTAAGTCTAACTCATCAGATGATTTCCTAAAGGGAGGGTAGGGTTTTAAAATGATTTTTTTTGCATTTTTTTTCTGAAGGAACAATATGTCGAGAATGTTGTGTATAAATTTTAAGTCAATCGGAGTAAAACTAACGGAGTTACAGCGTTTCAAACGACCGGCCGTGATACGTGATACGTGATACGTGAAAACTTTAAATCGATTTTCCCGAAAACGTCATTTTTGAAGTTTGTGAACATTAGAACTCAAAATCTACTGAACCGATCCTTTTGAAAATTTAAACATTACTTCTTCACATAAATCAGCAGGTAATCAGGAGGAGTTTTTTTTTCTTCAACTTTTTAATAACAAATTAAGCGCGATTTTTTGAGCTAAAATTGCGTTTTTCACTTCCAAGTGCTGCAAAAAATAGAAAAAAAAAAAAAAAAACTCTTCCTGATTACCTCGAGAAATACATCACCTCTAAAATGCATATCAATTTTTTTGTTTCGGATGTTCCGGTAACGAGTTATAATGTTCACCGCAAAACCACTTTTTTTCAAGGCGCGTCTGGAGATTCAACGTCACCGGCTTATTTATCAATATTTTTCATTGAACATTTTTTCTGAGATACTTCAATAGTTGTACAATAATATGTAATTCTATTTAATAAAATTATATTACTCATGTCGCTGCAAAAAAAATCATAAAAATATGCCTTTTTTTCGCCTTTAACCCCCCCCCCCCCCCCCCTAAAGCTCTCTAAAATTGTCCGCGAATTGAAAATGGAGTAAGGAACATGTCGCGCTCGGGTCTACAAATTATCGCCAGTACAATATAAATGAACTAAACTAAAACACTTTTCCACAATGACTGTATTTTTCGACCAAATACCACGTCATTAATCCTGCACATATAGGAACAAACAAAGGCTTGTTAGTTAGCGTTTTTATCCGTCTATCGTAATGGTAAATTTTTTCGGAATAATTATATCCATTTTGTTGCAGATCTCTTTGTTTTATTCTGGAAATGTATGTTTCTCTCTTGAACTTCAACCGTTCCTGATCATTACTATTATGATAGAGGTGTCTAGAACTATTGGACCAAATTTCAGGTCACTCGGATTAATAGTTTAAGAATTGCATTTGGCCGAAAATTTCAATGCATTCTGTCGGCAAAACAGACCTCTCACATTTATTGTCAAAGCTGTGCATCAACCGTGCATTCGCTGTTGTCGGTTTGTTAATGGCTTTGTACGAGTTTGTAAAAAACTATTTTTTCTAATTGACCACTAATTTCACTATTATGCTACCTTTAGCATCTCTTTCCCCAGACGTTATACATCGGAACTTGCAGACTGCTTTTGTTACTGCGGCGAGAGACTGGAGAAGAAATAATGCCAGAAGCATTTGGTGAATCTGGAACGAGATACATCAAAGTTGCATAACAATATATAATATATTATGAATATATGGTTGATTATTTTGAAAAGTGACGCACTCTGGGGCCTCATTGTCATCGATTCGTTTCTAACTATTAACGTTAAGTCGTATGTTAGAGTGTACACCTGGTGATATTTTAGTGAAAGTCCTTTGATTTTTTTAAAACAATTTTATACCTGCCCGTTTGGTTGTGACACTCTAATCTATTACTGGTATTAAAAGAAAAATAATCGAAGCTAATTTATCTAATGAACGTCAAAAAAGGAATAAACAAATTCGTATATATACATATTCTTTTGTAAAAAGGTGTCAAGATTCCAAAAAAATGTCAAATTTAATGGAACTTTTGTAAATCTTCAAATAATATCCAAAAACTTTTTTCCGCGTCCAGATATTCGTATGAAAAATATTTTTCGTTTTCATGTAATTAGAGTTTCAGTTCTGATATAATGTTTTGAGGTAATAAATG
Source organism: Oxytorus armatus (assembly GCA_958009045.1). Taxonomy (NCBI): domain Eukaryota; kingdom Metazoa; phylum Arthropoda; class Insecta; order Hymenoptera; family Ichneumonidae; genus Oxytorus; species Oxytorus armatus. Next base: position 30,420,742 of record OY253744.1, read on the forward strand.
AAGGAATTCGGCGACTATGAGACAAAGTGCCGATCAATAATTATAATATTTTTTCGAACATGAGAATTGGATTTCTGTAACTATTAATTGAAACATGGTTCGTAATATATTTCTCGATAAAATTTATATTTTACCTGCAGGCTAAGGGGAAAAAAGAATGATGTGGATATCAATGGGCTTTTATGGTCAGAAAAATATTATATATTTTCTTGTTGACAGTTTACATCTATACTGAAATAAATCTTCATATCTTTTTGCTTCCTTATGGCGAAAGCTTTACTTTCGTGGAAGTAATTCTTCTACTTCCTCACAGAGGAAGCTTTGTGGTGGCGAAACATTTATTTATTTTTTTCGAGTTTTGAATGTCTATAGATTTAAAACGTGCAAAAAGGTCGGAACATAATATTTAAAAAAAAATATCTTGACGTATATACGTGCGTGTATGTATCCACCCTGCAAAATTTAAAGTCTATATCGCGGAAGATTTTCGAAAAATGTCGGTGTGCGCTCTAGCTTCTACAAGTTTTTGGATGACGGGCTAATTTAAAAAAAATAGATATACAGTATCTTTGAAGGACGGTTCGTATTGAATTTGGCGAATATCCGCTAATAGGTTAAAATTTTATATAGTTTTGAATTTTTCGAAAATTGCTTGACTTCGCTGTAACTTCCGCAAATTCTGAAATATTGGAGTACATTTTTTATATGAATATACTACCATTGAGGAACGTTGGATACTAAATTTGGTGAAATTCTGTTTGAAATGTTCAGATTTGATGGAATTTTACATTTTTCCAAAAATCAGTGGTTTCAACTTTTACAAATTTTAATGGATCACATTAAAGCTTTGAAGATACGTAAACAGAATATCATCAAATAAGTTAGTATTGAATTCGGCGAAAGTTGATGAAACGACTGCGATTTCATGAAATTTGACATTATTCGAAAAATCTGGGATTGATAATACATGCCGGCAAATAAGCTGCAAGGTGAACCTTGAACCCCCTCCTCGAAATCGCCTCGATGCATTGAAATTTCACACAATGCTTAAAGCTTCCTCTATGACGAAGTAAAAATTGAAAAACATATCGTATGGGGCATTATAGAGGCTTTGAGCATTGTGTGAAATTTTCGAAAAACCAAAGCTCTATAAGGAAGTAAAAAGCAGGCACTGGACCATGAGGGGCGTCAGTCTGCAAATTTGTAAAAAAAAATGGAACACTATCCTCAGGAACAGAAATCGGCACACTCAATTATTTTGGGTAATGAATTACTTTCCTAATTACGAGCACTATACGGAGTTGAAATATGGGGATGGAAAAGAAGAGAGCTGATAGAGAAACTGCAAGGAAGATTAGTCGAAATGGCGCTAGGAGTCGCACGCAATACTCCGGATTACCTCTGGAAAATGGAGGCGGAGAGGCAAAGCATGGAAATCGAAACGAGAAGGAGGGCAGGAAACTACCTGGTGAAGATCCTGCGGATGAAGGACAACAGATGGCCGAAAATCTGCCTAAGAGAGGAGATCAGAGGAATAATAAATGGCTCGCCATCGAGATGGGGGAAGGAGCTGGAGGAAGCAATGAAGGAAGTAGGGGAAGGGAGAGTCTGGAACCTTATCTGGGAGGAAGGACACGAGGAAAGCATAATACAACACATAGAAAAAATCCTTAAGGAAGCAACCGTCAGGAAAACGGAACAGGACACACAAGGTGACTGGGCCAAAATAGACCGATCAACGTTCTGTGAAATGTACCGGGAAATCAAGGCACAGCCCGGGAGGGCGGAGTACTGGGACTCTGAGGAAGTGAGGGGAGACCTGAGGGAACAATGGGCCAGACTACGGTTGGGAAACGTAGGGAAAGTGGAGAAAAAAGGCTTTGCCAGCTGGGTTTGTGGAATTTGCAAAACGGAAGAAGAGAGCCTGGAACATCTATGGAGCTGCGTCGAGGCGAGGAAGGGGATAATGAGAGAATGGGTTCAAAGTGTGGACATATGGCGGGGGGGGGGGGGGGGGGAGAACGGGCTACGAACTGGCGGAATGGACAAAGGAAACCCTGAGAGGGGAAATCAGGACAGATCTTTGTGAATACCTGAAAGCAATAGGGAGAATCAGAACGGCAAACAAGGGCGGCGACTAGCGCAGGGAACACGGCGAAGGGCAACGCGGGTGAAACTCAGACTGGGCGGGTAGCACGTAAGACGGGGCAATACTAAAATATAGCAACGACAACCAAGTGTATTACGCAAAGACTGAAAGACTGAATCGAATTAAGGTAGGCTAGGAAAACTTGTAATGTATAGAAGCAGAGAAAGGAAAGTGGGCGGCTGTAAATATTGTGATACTATGAAACAAAGATGTACAAAGCATAGGACGCTATGCTTATGGAAATAAATCTATCTACTTTCCTAATTACAGTTATTATCGTATATAATAAGAAGCCAAAATTTAAAAATTTCACATATCGTAATAGCAAAATAACGTTAAATTATATTTTTCGATATTATAAATAATGAAATAACGATTCTCTCATTTATCGATTTTCTCAATATTGAAATAACGGTAATTTTAATCTTTTGATATTCCGAATATAGCACAACGATAGATTTTATTTTTCATTATTCTTACTTTGAATAGCAAGAAACAATAATTATTGCTAATTAGCTATTAGGAGAATAAAAAATTATAATTATCGACACTTTCTTATAAAGGATAGCAAATAGTAATAATAGCCGCTTTTTTGTTACCACAATACACAATATTACGAAAAATTTCGTTGCCGTTACTTTGTTGTCAGGAAAATAAAAAAATTGTAATTATGCTTACGTTATTATCAAAAATAACAAATAATAATAATCGCTGCTATTTTGTTATCACGGTATTGAAAAAATTTGGTTGCCGTTTGCTACTTTGAAAAATTGTAATTGAATAACGTGTAATTATAATTTTGTCGATCAGTGCTCAGGAGTAACAAAACAAATAAAATCGGGAACAAAATAAAAAGTTGTTAGTCGACTTGATGGGCAATGCTCCATGGCATTAACATTAGGTGAAATTAAATTAATCCCTTGAATTCTATATTTTTTGGGCTTACCATACGGGCGATATTCATGACTCGTCGTTCCGGAATCTTCGACTGTCGCGAACTAAATGACGAGTATGGTTGCGAGTGTCACGATTCAACGAACATAACACAACAACAACAACAAAAAAGCGGTCACGCTTTCTCAGAATTACTATAAAGAATGTTTGGGAAATATCAGAGATTCAAACGGATAAATATTCGGGGTTTAAACGTATAGACAATTCCATTTTTATTAAAAAGTTGTGCACACGTACTGCTTAATGTCCATTAATCGAGCAACAATGTTAAAATAAATATCGTATTTTTTTATTCCTTTTATGTTTTGTCTTTTTTGTTTTCTTTTACTCCATACTCACTCATTTTCACTCCCACCGTCGATGAATCTCGTTCCGTACTGCACTCGTGTTATTAGTACTCGTGTTAATAGTATTATTCGTCCCATTCGACTTCTTTTATCTCGATCGTTCGCGCACATAATCACCCATAATCCGCTCGCTATTTATGAAATAGAGTTTTCCTGTGGTAGTTCTATCACGACTATGAGTACAAAAAGGATAGGGAAAAATCGACACACGGTTGAGCAGGGGGGAGGGGTTAAACAAGTGGAAATCGAGAATATAAACGAAGTGAGGCACGCGTTTTTTTGGCATTTGCGGCAAACACACCGCGGTCTTCGTAGTCGTACCGGAAGCTGCACTTCCGAGGGGTCCACGGTGGGGGAGAGCTTTTTTGTTCTTGTTTTTTTTTTACTACATTATTATTCATTGTCACTGATATCTTCGTCAGTCGTGTATTCGGAATGTTCGTCAATGGCGTCAACGTCCTCGGCCGTTTCTTCGTCGGAGATGTCCCATTGCGGATGCTCGGTGGGAACTTCCTGAGCCTCTTTGACATCCAGCTGCGATAACGACGAAACGTAAAAAAAATGGAATCGCCATTGGCATAAAATTTAAAAGCCGTATCGTGGAAAATGAAAATTATGAATTTACGGTGGATGTATAGGAAATAGGAGAAGATAGGTTACACGCGGTGATTCAGAAATCATTGTAATTTTGACTCACCGTCAAATGACATCGACATGCCGTTAAAATGACCGTCTTGTGACGTCATTTAATTTTTTCAAACGTGTTAATGTGAAATTACGGTTATTTTTGGGTTTGGTCATTTCACCGAACACCAATGCATAGAAAAAAATGTCCAGATTGGACGTTTATGTCTGTGATAAGTGTGCAAAATTGAAACTGCTGTAATTTCGGAATCATTTGAGCTTTCTGGATGAAATTTGACACACAAGTAAATCAGTTCCGGGCCTTCGCTCGCTACAATTTTTGTGGTAATTGACATTTTTTTTTGGGCATTATTAGATTTTGCAAATCTGCACAAATGTGCATTAAGAACATAGATCGTACAATTTTCGAGCTATTGCGCTAAACCTTTCTACAGAAATAGACCATGGCCATAGGATGTTCACTGTTGAGTTTTAAGAGAATTTATAGACGAGGCGTATCAGATTTGTAAAATTTTGGAACTGTTCGAAAATTCAATACAGGTGTTTGTTAAGAGATTTTAGGTCGTGCAATTTGTTACGATTTTTTTCGATTGCGGGGTAAAATTTTAGGTGTGGATGGAATATCATTGACGGCTGATCGGGGTCGTAATTTCCGAGAATCGATGAAACCGTTGTGACTTTGGGAAATTACAAATTATTCGAAAAAATTGAGATTTATTATATACGAGGGGAAGGAAGCTCCATGTTGCTTCGTCGAAGTTTCACACAATGCTCGAAGCATCCTCTATGACTAAGCCAACATTGAGAAAGATATAGCATCTCATATAGGGGGCTGTGAGCATTGTGCGAAATTTTAACGAAGCAAATTGCACCTTTCAACCCGCAGCTCTTTTTTATCGCCTAATTACCGTTTTACGTTATGTCGTGTTGTTATTACAAATTTAACGTACCAAAGAAATGTATTTACAAATATAGATAAACCGTACTTTCTCAAAGTAAAAGGTAAAAAAACGTATTTCGTCAATATCATATACCTTAATGTCGTGAGCTTGATCGAAGCCAAAGTACGAGTCGCTTCGCAAGCAGACCGTGAAAGTATAGACACCGGGCCACATCGGTGCGGTAAAGCGCAATTGCAACTCCTCCGTGTGCACTAACGAAGTCACGTGCACCGGACTCGTTAGAAGCGTACGTGATTTTCTGTCGCATATATAAACCCACCAATACTCCTGCTTAATGTCGGGAAATAGAGGACAGTGAACGACGTGGGAGACGTTACCTCTGCCCTCTAGGACCTTCTCCCTCTTTGATATTCGCTGTTGGAATCTATAGAAAGAAAAATATATATAAATAAGACATTTATCGCTAGTGTTACGTCGTGACATTTTTTCAGCGTAGTATTTTATCTTATTCGACGTTATTTCAATTGCAAACGAATTTAGACGGATAAATCGAGGCATCGGATGTATTTTCTCGTTTTTCTGCCTCTTTCATATTTCTGCAATTATATCTATCGTCGGAACTCTACGATTGTTCGATCGGAACGGATCTATTATCATATTTCCACTGACCAATATCCGCCACGGCGAGGCACGAGGCCTCGCGCTATATCTCTGCCTCTCTCCTTCCAATCCCTTCCATAATTCCCAATTTGTATATTCACACGTGCTGTGATAATTCAGCACTTTTTGGTTACTTCTTCACGACAAACAAGTCCACCATCTTTTCTTCAGTCTTCACCCAACAACTTGAATATCTAAGATAATCGAGTCTTCGTTCAACATTCGCCGTGGCAACACATCGGACTAGCCTAATTACTCTCGGTTCATTCCCTTGAATAATTGCGAGTTTACCGAAGTTCCTTCGCCATTCCTGATAATACAAGCTCTTGCGATTGCACACCATGAATTTATACCAAGCCCCGTGAACGGGGCTCGGATTAACGAAGTGTGCACTTTTTTTCGTTACGTTAGCGGAAAGAAGGACCCGGTGATTACGTATCGCTCACATTATACATGGCTCGTTTAAAAAAATACTATTCTGCGTTACGGGTATATATTACAAAAGATAATAATACCATTATATGGCAAGTGTTGTCAGTTTTTTTTATTAGTCGACGCGTTTGCGCAGGAGGTCGATTAGAAGTTCGAATATTGTGATTATTAGGTCGTCTTGATGTACAGAGACGAGCGGTAATCGAGCTAAAAACCCTTGTTTAATTACTTGGTGTTAAGACGCTGCTCGTGCCTCTTGATATTAATTGTGGGGCAAACCGACCGCTTCTTAGAAACGATGTGAATCATTGAACTCACCGTTGTCACTTGTCATTCTGCGACGCAACTAATAACCCGGGCCCCGTACTGCGACCATCGTAAACAAATGAACAAAAAAAACGCACCTAAAGAATTTAAAAACGAAGAAAATGACCAGTTAGCGAATTATAGAAATGTTGATAATATCATTACCTTCTAGTTGACAGAAATAGTTTTTGAAATATTAGAAAAACCACTACTTTTCAATACAAATTTTGCAAAAATTTTGCGTGAAATGTCGATTTTTTTCATAACGCGTGCCATTTTTTTAAATTTGCACTTTCTTCATTTTAATTACCGCCAAATAGAAACTGCACATGTTGTAACTGACAAATCTTTTGAATTTTGTTGCAGATCATAGTCTACAGGAAGCTAGGCTGCACACCGATTCGAAATTCCCGTCGCAGCCTTGCTGTAACACTCTGTATGGCTCCGCTATTTTTATGATAAACCCAAACAAATGAAACAGAATGACCGAAAATGATCGCACATGCACCTCCACATGTTTGGGTTTGTGGCGGCGTCAGCTTCATCATAGGGTGGGGGGGGGGCGTCCCGTATGGTGAAGCTGACCTCCTCTTGTACGCGGCAGCGGTGGCGATATATTTATCTAGCATAGATATATTTGTCGCAGCATAATGGAAATCTGTTTCCAACAGCGCTGTCGATGTATTCTGTGTTTATGGAGGGTCAAGTGGCAAGCGTCGGGTGACAGACCGACGACAAGGCGTCTTAAGAAAGACCTACCCCGTTGGTAGTGCGTGGTGCATGTACCACGAGTGTGTTGTATTGCGTGGAGGCCTAGGAAAGAGGAAAGGGAAGAGACTAAGAGGTCTCGGTCATTAAGTCATTCGTTGATTACGTGAATTCGTTCGTGGGTCATCGAGTCGGAAGGACTCGTTTTTAAAGAAAGGAAGGCTCTACGTAATACACCTCACTAGCACTGCTACCGGTCGTTTTCATTTTGTTTTAAAAATATTTGATTGTATAGAATCGTTAATAAAGCGTGTAAGTCGTGTCACTGCGGCAGTCAGTGAATTACACTGTTGTCTTTTCATTTATGATCAGAAGTTATTATTATTCTTATCGTTATATTTTTATATCTGACATCAGAAGTGGGATAAAGAACGTCTAATCCGAAGATTCGGGTGTTAAAATTTACGCGGAAATTGTGTTAGTGAAAAGTTTGAATACGACTATGGCAGGAGAGAGTGAAAACGGCACCAATGTGGAAGTTACAGACGGTGAAAAAAGTGCAAGTGAGCCAAGCAGTGTATTATCGAAAAATCGGAAAAGAGATCGTTCTCCAACATCATCGAAATCGGAACACGATGCTGATGACTTTGCGCAAAAGAGAAGAAAACGGAAGAAACGATCGTCAAAACTAAAGAAGGAAAATAAGCGACTGATTACGTTGCTTACTCAGCGAGATCGGGCTCCTATAGAACTTGTGAAATTTGACCCGAAACGTACTGACGCAACTGGCTGGGCGAAAATGGTCGATGAATGGATTCGACGATACAAACTGGATGATTGGGAAGTCGTTCAACACCTGGCTAAAGCTTTCCAGGACGAAGTAGCTCAGTGGTTCACCGGTATGGATCCTTGTGGAAAAAGCTGGACCGAGATTCGCGCTGAGTTTATGAGCGCATATGCGATGAATAAAAACGTTGCTTCGGAACTTCATACTATTTGGACGGACGACGCCGAGTTCACGCTCGAGAATTTCATGAAGAGGGGCAGGAAAATAAAAGCGTGGCTCAAGGGACGGACATCGGTGGACGAACTGGCCGGGTTATCATATTCGTTCAATAACCGATTCGTGCGAAACATATTTGTACGCGAATCGCCTAGGAATTTGCAAGAAGCAATGTCGTACCTCGATGGAAAAACGACCGATCACCATCGATCGCGTGCATCCTTCGGAGTCCCTGGTCCACATACTAGGACTTCGACGCCGCGAGATGGAAAGTCGCACCGTTCGGACATCGAGTGCTACAATTGCGGAAAGAAAGGACATCGTAAGGGTGATTGTAGATCATCTACGAAGTCACACAGGAGCCAGTCACGGGACAACAAAAGCTCGTATTCAAAGAAGGCGGTGACTTGTTACAACTGCAGAGAGGAAGGTCATATCTCCTCGAACTGACCAAAGAAAGAGGAGAAAATCGTGAAGCTTTGTAGCTCGAACTCTACTGAAGGTACTTTGAAGCTGGCGAGTGGGCTGGGGGGTGTTTGATGTCGCGAGTGTATCGATGGTGGGCATTCTTACAGTCCTTTGACTTTGAAATCGAATATCGTGCGGGTGAAAGAATGAAACACGCGGACTTTTTATCACGGAACCCCGTTTTGAAAGACAAAGTATTGAAAGTAGTTAAAAAGAACATGAATAAAATAATAGAATTAGCAGATGACTGGTTGATCGTAGCTCAACAGACAGACGATGAAATAAAAACGTTATACCGCGACGTATTGGACGGATCAGAAACCACAAAGACTTACTCGATAAAGGACAAAATCTTAATGCGGACGATAGAAAGAAAAGGTAAACAAATCACACTACCTGTAGTTCCGAGACTGATGGTATGGTCACTCATCCATCACGCACAGGAAAATATTTGTCATTTAGGCTGGGAAAAGACTCTAGATAAACTGTACGAACTTTATTAGTTTCCTCACATGTCGAAACAAGTAAAGAAATTTGTAGCAAATTGTATTTTGTGTCAAACTTGGAAATCGGTGTCGAGACCGTTGCAAGCACAACTGCATCCAATAGAGATATACAATATTCCTTGGCATACCATTCACATGTACATATCAGGGAAATTATCAGGTCCGTCTGAAAAGAAAGAATACGTTTTCGTAATAGTAGATGAATTTATGAAATTTGTCACATTAAACTGGATAGGCCGTTTAGACGCAGAAACAGCAATGAATCAGATTGAAAAACATTCGTTTACTTTTGGGGTACCGAAACGAATTATTTGTGACCAGGGTGCAGGATTTACGAATGCGCGATTTAAAGAATTCTGCAACGAAAAGAATATCTTGATTCATTTAATAGCTTCGGGAACACCGAGAGCGAATGGTCAGGTTGAAAGAATTATGTCAACAATGAGGAATATGCTGTCCATAAGCAAAGCTCAAGGAAAGCAATGGCAAAATGAATTAGGAAAAGTTCAGCTAGCAATAAATTCAACAGTTCATAAAACGTTGGGGAGAAGTCCCGCGGAGATTTTGTTTGGTACAAAAGTAAACGCAATAGAAATTGAACGCGTGAAACACAATAGTGTAATAACCGATAGCGTTGACTTGAGTGAGCTTCGGACTGCAGCTACAGATAGCATAAAAGCCGAAGGGGCAAAAGAAAACGCAAGATTTGATAAGAAAAACAAATCGGTGAACCCATTCAAAATTGGAGATTTTGTAATGGTTAGGAATAATGACAGCATAAAGACGAAACTGGATGCCAAATATCGAGGTCTAGTTGAAGTTTTTGCGGTGTTACCGAACGATAGATACCTTGTCAAGAAAGTAGGCTCCGGATTACGAGGCCGAAATAGCATAAAAGTATCTCATGACAAATTGATCGCTGCTCCAGGAAACGAGGCGAGTCAGGATAGCTATGTCGCAGAAAAAGAAAAAGGTGAGAACAAAATTGTACAACAATTTGTTTGATGTGATTCTGTTGAGAATTCGGATAGAACATGTGGTTCCAATTGAGGCGGACTTATGTGTAGAAATCCGCAGAGAGCATGAGGCTCTCTTGGTTATCATTGTTTCAATTTAAGAGTGCGACTTTGACTCTAGATGCTCTCTGAACTTGATCACCCAGAACCCTCGAACCTAAAGCCTAAATGTAACTTGAAAATGATTCAATGTAAACTTGAGTTGAAGGTAATAGTTAGAAATTGTATGGATGTTTGAGACATGCCTACAGAGCTATTATGAGTTGAAGATAATAGTTAGAAATTGTATGGATGTTTGAGACATGCCTACAGAGCTATTATGAGTTGAAGATAATAGTTAGAAATTGTATGGATGTTTGAGACTTGCCTACAGAGCTATTATGAATTGAAGATAATGGTTAGATAATGTATCGATGTATGAGACATGCCTACAGAGTTATTATGAGTACAAGATAGTAGTTTGAAATCGTACGGATGCGCAAGACATGCCTACGGAGCTACTAAGAGTAAAGGCAATGGTTCGAAAATGTATGGATGTGTAAGACATGCCTGCAGAGCTGTTTGTGCCTTGTAGACCGAATTTGTAGAAATTCGTTCCAACACTTTGCAAAACTTGCAGTGTGGCGGTAGAGAGTTAAAAGGAAACACTAACTAGAACAATACACATGGCTGTACACTTGATGTGGAGATAACAGAAGCCTGTAGGGCAAAGACAGATTTTTAAAGTCAGGAAAGCCGAACGAAAACTAATGCTCGTTCGTTCGACGTTTTTTTTTGTGTTGTTTCAGAAGTAAACTAGATGGATAAATACTGGGCACTCGAGACGCGTGCTAGTCAGTATGGCCGTGTCGCAGCACAATGGAAATCTGTTTCCAACAGCGCTGTCGATGCATTCTGTGTTTATGGAGGGTCAAGTGGCAAGCATCGGGAGACAGACCGACGACAAGGCATCTTCAGAAAGACCTACCCCGTTGGTAATGCGTGGTGCATGTACTACGAGTGTGTTGTATTGCGTGGAGGCCTAGGAAAGGGGAAAGGGAAGAGACTAAGGATCTCGGAAGGACTCGTTTTTAAAGAAAGAAAGGCTCTACGTAATACACCTCACTAGCACTGCTACCGGTGGTTTTCATTTTGTTTTAAAAATATTTGATTGTATAGAATCGTTAATAAAGCGTGTAAACCGTGTCACTGCGGCAGTCAGTGAATTACACTGTTGTCTTTTCATTTATGATCAGAAGTTATTATTATTCTTATCGTTATATTTTTATATCTGACATATATATTTCACTATATTATATAAATATATCGCCGCTGCCGCCGTGTACAAGAGTTGTGGCGGTCATTCCCTTCACCCCTCCCCCTCAACAAACAAATAACCCTTCTCGGTGGAGAGGATGACCCCCCCCCCCCCCTCGAGGCGGGGAGAATAGCGCGCAAGGGGGCGGAGCCCCCTAGTCTATCTATATATTATATAAATATATCGCCACCGCTGTGTACAAGAGTTGAAAAGGAGGGGAAGGGAGGGAGAGGCGCGCGAAGCGCGCAGGGAGGCGGAGCCCCGATAGTATTTCTCTACATTATATAAATATATCGCCGCCGCCGCCGCCGAGTACAAGAGTTGGGGGGGGGGGGGGGGGTTGACGCGCGAGGCGCACAGGGGGGCGAATCTCCCTAGTATATATATATATATCTCTATATTATATAAATATATCGCCGCCGCCGCTGCCGTGTACAAGAGTTGAGTAGGGGGTGTCCAAAATCGAGGTCAGGGGTGTCCAAAATCGAGCCCAGGGGTGCCCAAAATTGTGGTCAGGGGTGTCCAAAATTGTGGTTAGGGGTTGGCTAGTATATATATCTCTCTATATTGTATAAATATTTCGCCGCCGCCGCTGCCGTGTACAAGAGTTGAGGGGGGAGCCCGGGGCGAGATGGAACGGGAGGGTTGGCGGGCGAGGCGCGCAGGGGGGCAGAGCTCCCCTAGTATATATATATATATATATAAAAATTAGCTTACTTTTCCCACTCGGAATCATCGTCCTCGAAAGCTGCCTCTTTCTTGTCATTCGAACTCTCCTCCTCCTCACTTCTCTCGCTCTCGGCGTCGCTGTCGCTGCCCGCCGGTACTTTTTCTTTGGTTGACTCCTGTTCCGTCTTATCCTTGTCGTCCTTCTTTCTCGCCTTTGGCGTTTCCTCCTGCTGACATCCGGTCTTCGGTGTCGTAACAACTTTGGCTGGTACCAATTTTTTATTGGTTCTTTTCTTGTGTGCCTTTTTCGTTCCTTTCTTTTGCTTCAACCACACTGGTTTTTTCTCCGCAGCATTGTTCGGCTCCTCAGTTGCTTCGACATTATTGGTCTCACCCTCACCATTCTGCTTCTCTTCGTCTATAGCTGTTTGCTCCTTTACGGTATCGTCACCGAACAAATGTCTCATGTCCTTACGAGTCAGTATCACCGTCACAGTTACTATTGCATTTGCCGTGTAAACCGTTGGATTCTCGTCGTCAATAACTGCAAATTGCCCATAAATTCGAAACTCACATAGTAATCGTAACATAATGCTATCGTTTTTTTTCTCAACCCCTCGCTCAAGAAGGTTCGGCCATCATGGCAAATCTAAAATGAAATTCTAAATTTCGTTTACTCATTTGCGCGGCTTGAAAATGGATGATAGATTTTTTCAATATTTTTTGTACAAACTGGCATCGAATAATCGACAGTGATAAGATCAACAAAAAGGACTATTGGACCGACAGCGAAAGGTACGCGGACTACGTTCAACTTTGTCGGTTTCTTAAACAGCAATCCCGGCTGCTTGTATGGGTAACCGCCGAGACGTCCTCTGGCTGATGCATTCGTTCGCTGACCAGGTTATGTTTCCGAAGGATAGGGTGTGTACTCGTACGCATATTCACTCAAATGGGTGAAAGGGTCGCACTGTTTCGGTCATCTTTCCCGCAGTTCCCCTGTGGCCTCGGGCAAATGCAATACAGTATTGGGAATTACTACGGAGGCATGACCTGTCCAATATGGCCGCTTACACTTTTTTCGAAAATTAAAAAATGGCGTAAAATCTCTGACCCTCAAGCGATGGTAATGAAAATTTCATCAAGCAACGGGGGTTTGATGCCCTAAATCCGTGCCCAATTTCCAAGAAATCGGTCGAATTGTTTTCGAGATATCACAAGTTGAATCTTTGAGCCCCCCGCCCCACGCGCACACACGAGCACTGTGCTGCCCACACACATTTATCTACATGTGATTTTACCCTTCTCTGAAGCTTTAACAAGCCACCACTTTTTTTTACTACCAATATCGAATGATCCCGCACATCGTATATTGGTTGATCCACGAGACCCTATGCATTTTAAGGGTATATTTACGATTTTTTATCTCGGAAAGTAGATTGTGAATTTTGTTAACATTTTGCAGGTGCCCTTAATATCCTACAAATGTTTACAATGTGCTGTAAAAATTTCAACCCTGCTTTTTGGAGGCCTCCTTTTTAGATTAGAGCAGAATTGTAAACTCATTGACATTAAAAACCCAAACTTTTTTTTTCAAATAAAATTTCCCTGATGAGGAAGCAAAGCGATCGTAAAAAATAAATTACGATTCCATCATGAGAAATTGACAACCTACTGAAAACGTAAGGCATATTTTTTTTCACCAACGGACAATTGACCGAACCTTCTCAAGGCTTATCAATACTCACCTTCGGACTGAACTTTGAAATCGACGTAAGGCATGTTACCCAGTACCTTCATAACGTCCTCGTACTGTTCGTCTGATAAATTTCGCAAAATTTGTCGTCTGTCCTCGCCCTTGAGTTGAGCAAATTGCTGCAGACTCTTGATTTGTCGTTTTTTCGCGAGAAAATATTTCAAGTGTTCCTCCTCAATGTGGGGTAACTGCAGCAACGGATTTTTGAATTCCCAAAAACCCTGTATTATCATCGAGCTGAGCCTCATGCAATTCTCGATCGTCTGAATGCGCAAAAGTCGCGACACTGTTGAAGGATGAATTTTTGCACGTTAACGGTTAAATGATTGACGTTATATTTTTTTGCATTTTTCTCTCTTCCCACAACTCACCTCGTCTCGCGTAAGCCAACAGGATCAATTGATTGACGCAAGTTATCATTTCTTGTACGAGATAAGGACATTTTTTCACTATGTATTGTCTGTCCCTCTCCAGTGTCTCGGGATTAAGTGGAATTCGCGACAAATGGGCGTGAATAATTGCCCGAGCTTTTATAGAGTACATGTTGCACAAAAGTGGCTCCTTGTTCTTCTCTCCCAAGTTACTAATCTTTTTGATGAGCTGAAAAAAGAATCAGACTTGCCAGATTAATATATGATTTCAGTTGGAGCATGGCGATTATTTTTTCCTTTTTTAAATCCGTTAAATCCGTACCGAAGGGACTTCCTCGTTGTCGGATTGTCTCTCGACGACTTCTGCGTTACAACGTTTCGAAAATTCGCACGAAGCCCCCAGTATCATGATTACGCGCTTCAGCGCCGTTGAAGATGTTTTACTGAACAAACCGTAGTACATTTGCGTAGTTGCAAGTAAGACCTGGAAAAAAAACGAGAAAGAAGAGAAGGCATTGGGCGAAAGATCGATTCGAGAGAAATTTTTGAAACATATAGTTTGGAACGGAGATGTGCAAAATGCAATTTTCTAAATACATTTTAGAATATAATAATTGTTTCTTTTCCGTTTCTGGCTACCGGATTCTATTGCTACCGGAAATTTTGCTTAATAATGAATTTAATTGAAATTTAAGTAAAATTTGGGATTGAAGTTTTTCGAGTATAATTGAAAAAAAAAAAACGATATTACATGGCCATTTCACGATATATTCGATTATTATAAGACTTTCTATTTCGGAAAGAATTTATTTAGAAAATTTGGTATATTTATTTAAACAATGTGTGTGCGTATGCGTGCGTGTGTGCGTGTGCGTTGGCCTCATCAAATTCAAAGGGATATTTCAAGAACGTCTTCAGCAATCGAATCGATCTCTCGCATCCAACTAGACTATCATACCCCCATTATTTGTTGTAATTTTCGTCAACATTGTCGACTAGTTTTAGATTTTATAGGAGCGCTGAATTTGAAAAAAAAGTCTGTCATCGCTCCAATTTCCGCAAATTTCGGGATATCGGGTCAACTTTATTTTTGTTTTTTACTTGAATAGAGTATCACGATGGGAAGTGTTTGGTATTGAATTTGACGATAATCGATGGAAGGGTTCAGATTTTAGAAAATTTTTCATTTTTTCGAGTTCCTCAAGAAAAAAGTCTGACGATTGTAACTTCCACAATTTTTGAGATATTGAGCTATTTTTTTACATGAGTATCGTCAAACGATATTTAGTATTGATTTTATCAATAAACAGTGAAAGGATTCCGATGTTATGATTTTTTTTTTCGGATTAACAAAAACTGTGATCGTTGGAATCGACGTCAAAACGAAAGCGTGCAAATTTAAAAAATCGTAGATTATTGTATCATTATTTAGTTTCGCTCACAAAGTTCCCATTATGTGAAATTCAAAATTTAAAATAACACATTGACTCATTGGGAATTACCATTTGGTAAACCGACCTCCCTCGGTCAAATTTCAAACCACTCTCTCCCAGTCGGTGCCCAAAGATTACTATGCGAATGTGTCACATTTTAATCCCAATTAAACATGTACTGCTTTATTACAGCAACAATATAATAAATAATAATCAGAACACGGACGATGTTCGGTTCGAGGAGTACGAAATTTTCAGCTCACGCGGAAGATGAAACTGTTCTATTCGTGTCGTGGAAACAAGAGGCGCGATTGAAATTGCATAATTGCTGAAAAATGAACAATTTATAAATATAACATTATGTCATCCGATAGATTGATGTTATAAGTAATAGTTTATTGTTGTAAGTCATTTATTTAGTCGTAGATTGATGAGCAGTATTTTTGTGATTTGAGGTTAAACATGGTACGTCATATAGGTCCACCGTATCGTTATGGCAATAATGCACTCGGTCTGTATTCAACTGTCGCAGTTGATTCTGTTCACGCAGAAACATCAACGGTGATCATCCTGATTATCACATCGTAGCAAAAACATTACATTTTGCCAAAAAATATACGATAATCAAGGGTACTGCTACTGTTCCTCATGCTAACGAGCGCTGGCTGACTTGGGCTGACTGGGAATGAGCGGCCATATTGAATGGGACACGCCTCCGTAGTAATTCGCAATAGAGTGAACTTTGTGAGCAAGATAAAATAACGGAGCAATGTTCAAGATCTAATCTGCACGGTACTTTTGAATATAATTGAAAAATTTCTATTGGGAACAGAAAATATGGCGCCGGGTGCCAATATGGCGTCGAATAATAGGCTCTTGTGCTCGATATGCGCTTGCGTGTTCATACGCGCCCGCGCAGATGGTGTAAAAAACATGCAGTACACAAAAGTGCGTCGAAACGCTACCTTTAGTCAACGTCATTTTTCATGCTCAATTCTGGGAACGTGGAAAAAACGTTATTTTTCAAGAGTCCGCAAAGGCGTTAAAACACGTTTTTTCGATGTTCTCAATGCCTTGTATATAATATGACCTTAAACGATAGTTTATCATTTACGCGAAATACATGGAGGGCGTTTAAAAAAGCGTGATTTTTAATGTCTTTGGGTACTTTCGAATTGAATTTGTTTTTATGGGAGCCTCAGAACCGTGTTACGATTAATCGCCAGGTGGCGAAGGCCCGACTTCACTTCCCAATTCACACATCTGTGATTGATAAGAGAAAAAAAATGTATTTACTTGATCGCCAGTATACCGAATACTTCTGTACCACCACATGCCGACTACGGTAGGCATTGCGACCATGAATACGAGAGCGTACAGTCCTAAAACCCATACGGAATTTTCCTTCTCGACGATCCACGAAGGTAAGGCTATACCAAAACTCATTGCACCCGGACCATCCGGATTACCGTATTTTTCCCAATTCTTTCGTGCCTCGTCGTCCGTTAATGCCTTGTATGCTGCGTATCAACAAACACATCGAAAACAATTGTTGCCTTATTTGAATAATTTTTTTGTCCATTTTTTTAGTCATTAATCGACAATACTTCGTGATTATCCGTACTACCTTGTATTTTCCTAGTATATATTTAAAAAAAAAATATATCGATTTATTACTGAACAAGTATCCCAAGGTGATCAAAGTACAAGTTTTTTTTTATCTCAATTCTCATTTAATTATTCAGATTCCTTCTCGCAAAACGGGGAATGCTCGCAATTGAGTTTAAAACGAGCTTAAGGGGATCGAGTCATCAAAACGTGTCAAAAACTAAAACGGCTACACTGATGATTTCACCATGAACGCCGTTATCGATTTTGTTCGAATTTACACAGTTACTTCTCTTTGTAAAATAAAATTTTATTTTAACTAATATCGGAATTTTTATTTTATTATTTCCATTATGTTAAAGATAATATTTCTATGTGACAAGAATGGCTGAATAAAAAAAAATAGACTTCGAGTTATAATTCATTATTTTTATGACATAAAAATGATCGTGAAAAATGCCACGTAAATAATATAATTAGAAGACTCATTTTTTTTAATGGTCAAACATTTATGGCCATTGTTTCTAGGGTACCTTGAAAATTCATTTAAACGAAAATTTGGAGCATTCATTATTTTTCCTCTCTATTTACCTTTAGTTAATTTCATAAAAGCTTTTTCATTTCCAGTTTCCTTGTCAGGATGAAGAATGAGGGACAGCTTCCTGTAGGCTCTTTTGATTTCTCCTTGGGACGAACCCTGTAAATACAAATTTTTAAAAGCGAATTCCCACTCTACTCCAAATACGCATAGCTGCTGGTGTTGCTACAATTAATTTGCACAGATTTTAGTGGAAAAACAAAAATTAGCGGCCGAACTCACAGCTGAAATGCCCAAGATTTCGAAGGGGTCGAAATTGGCCATTTCCGTGTCATACTGAGATACTTTGTACGCCAATAGTATGAGTGCTGCCCAGCCAAGAATGATAAGTAACTTTCTGCAACATTTCATATCTTATTAATCCAATAATTTGTATTCCACGGAAAATGTTCGTACATTGCATTAACATGCAAATAGGATAGCCGCCGAGGGGGACGACAAGAATTTCCTCACTTTTTTAACAACGACGTTTATCACTTTTCCGAGCTCTTTTCCGAGCACGAAAAAAAAATGATTACATCTAATTAAAAAGCTTTAACACTAGAAGTACCGAATCATTCGAAATGACTGGTTTTACAATGATAGTACCAATCATTTTTACTGTGGTTCTAGTGTTAAAACGTCTTGATCAATTTTCAAATTTTCAGATTACATATTTTTCCTGACAGCAGCCACGTGCAAAAATTTGTCAGAAAAAATGTGTATTTACTGTACAAAGAATGTTGAGTCTAAACGAAAATAATGTACCAAAACTATATTCTCAAAGTCAAAAAAAAAAGTCATATTTGCTAATCGTTTCGAATATATAAAATTTTACTTTAATAAAGTTGTAGCGACTGTATTTATAGAATGAAAAAAAAAAAAAAAATTGAAGTACACTACGATTATTGAGTCAGAATAATAATGTCTAAAAAATATTTTAAGAAGTCTTCACTACCAAATATTCAGCAATTTATTTTCCTCTTGATATAATGGACAAGTGCTGATATTTTTTAACGTAGACTGTTTAAAAAAAATTGTCATCGATACAATCTCTATGAAGAGACGCGGCAGCATCTTGACACTATTATCTTAATATATGATCTTTCTATCATTTATTCCAATTCAATCATCAAATTCATACTATTATTATTTACTTTATTATCTAGCTTTATACATACTATGTACAATTCGTAAGGGCGAAAATGAGGGAACAAAAATTGCAACAACAAAAGTCCTTACGTAACAAAAGTTCTGGTCTCTTTCAGCGGATCATTCTGCTGAAGTATAATTTTTTTCTTCTTACAACCGTCGCAGCGGCACTCCTTTGACGCCTCATCTGGATCTGAATAAACGTAATAAGATATTTTGTAACACAAAACAAACAAAAACAAACCACAAAATGTACAAAATTCTGTTTAGATAAATATCAAGGGCGTATCATTGATCCATGCAAATATAATTGTTAATATTTTATCTTTATCCTCTTGCTTCTAGCAAATCTTACTTAAGTTCTTGTACCATGTATTTTTACAACATAACAAAATTTCGCACTGGACAAGTACAAATGTATGAGAAGAAACGTTGGCAACAACAATGATATTGCAAATATTTTTTGAGGACTAAACAAATCTGATTTCGATGAAATACTGTGTCATGAAAGTGAATGATTCGTTCGAACGATGCAATTCAATAAGAGTGTTCGTGGCAACGGTAAATTTTGTACTCGTGGCAAATGACAAGGACGTGACAACGATGAAGTGGCAATAAATAAAGTGTCTGTTTTTTTTTCTAACCTGGTTTTGAACAACGTGGCCACAGATAATACGTTCCGGGTACGAGTATAAGCGCCAAAAATGACAATAAAAAGTAAAAAAACGTTCCGCCGCTCTCGTCATACTGAAACTTTTGACCGCTCATTATCTTGTATTATCTCTTCTAACGCTTATCGTACACTCGTTTCTTGTGGTGCTCATTAATTCTTTCTTTTTACTTTGCACAACGGAGAGCGCGTGTTCTATCTCAGGGTTTTGAGCTGTTCGTCTGAATATATATATTTTTTTTATTACATTTAATTCAAAATTACACTATAGTACATTTCATAGTGGTTTTTGTTTAAAAAAAAAATTATTTTTCCGACTTTAGGCAGTCTATTTTCGTAGAATTATTATAGGATACACAGAAAATTAATGAATTTGCGGTGTATTTGTCAGAAGCGCCGAGCCGAGCACTGACTCTCCCGATCCCGAATCAACGAACAACCGTGACCGAGACTTGGTTGGATTTGGTGCAACTTGGCCAGATTCACTGAACTCACTCGGCGAAATTGAGAACTGAGCAAGACTATACACTATACTGACTATTCTATAAACCTATAAACAATAAACCTAGGCTCCATGGAATAAACTATCGAGACTCGAGAGGAATACCGAGCAATCTCCCCACCAGCATTGTGTATATGCGTGAATTTGGTGGGTTTATATATCTGTATATAGATGCGGCAGAACCGCGCTCAAGAACTGTAAGATGTAAGATTGCCAACTCAGCAAAACGGTTGGAACCGGAAATAAAATTTGATTTTTTTTCAAATCTCTCTCGAAATTCGATTCAAATTCTTTATGGAGCCGATATATCAGAGATTTGGAGAAGCGCCTATAATAGCTTCTCCAAGAGATTCTGTAAAAATTCCAAATAATATTATATATTATTTCTGCTAACATACGAACAGTCGGTAACAAAGCTTTTCACGGAGCATGTCAAAGTCCCGACATTCAAATGACGGTCTTGCAAGCCGTGATTAAAATCCCAACACACCTCTTACAATCAGTATAGGAGAGTATAGGTACACAGGGCAGTCGTCCTGGGAGTTTGAGGGAGTATGGAAAATCCCAACCACCTATAACAAAACAGTATAGGTATACACGAGAGTCGTAAGTCGGGAGTTTTACTGCCGAGACTTCGACAAGCTCTCCCGCACACACTTTTTTTGGGTAGGCTAACATTGTCCCGAAACTCATTATCCCGAAAATTGTTTTCCCGAAAAATAAAAGACTGTGCATAGCAACGGGTATACGGTAATGTCGTTGCAAAAGAGACGATGCGTCTGATGGTTACAGGTGGCGCAGTATGCATTATTTTAGTTAACTTTCGCCGATCGCGGAACACGCAACGGGGTCCGCAGGCCCCGCAAACGTCAAAGGTTTGAGGTGGTTGAAATTATCTCTCACTCGCAAAACTTGAACTACATACGTCGATTGTGATATATCTTGCATTTATTCAGTCTCGATAATTAGAACATAAAGAATAATTCGTGCTAGTACGTCGAAATAGTAATATTTTTGTTGTGGTTGTTATTATGTTTACTCTCGCTGTTTTGTAATTATGTCTTGTGAACGTGTATAATTAATAAACATTGTAATTACATTTTTTAAATAAATTGTAAAAATGTGTTGAACTTAGTTATCGTTATTAGTACGACTGCTTTTATATAATTGATTCGACAAGCACAATCTTAATGTACTCTGCGACTTGTCAGCAAGCTGCGAGGTACAACTGAGACGCTACAGAGCCAGAATTAAAAAATTACAGTTATCGTTAACAGAATAAGCTACATCCAATGGTCTTCAATGTAGCAAGTCGACGAATACTAATAATAACGCGAAACGTGCATGCCACTGACGAAAAATCCAATTGTCACTGCCAAAATGAAGACTTCCTGAACTATTACATGTCAGAAAAAAATCTTCACTCGTTGACAGTCAACAGTCTTCTGAACATGTTTGGATTTAAAAACATCGAGAAACTATGTTAGGATTGTCTTCTAACTTAATTTTTTAATCTTATTTAAACCAATTGCATTTTTTGCGGTTAACCATAACTAGTCTCATTGTTTTTGTTTTCAGAGATTTTGAACAAGGAAAAGTGCTTGACGGTGCAGTGGCCCGATGGAGAGTTGCAGTATCCAAGGACTGATCTTCTATAATATGATCGCCAGAGGAAAAAGTCTTGCCAGTTAACCCTGAAACAGAGTAAACATAAATTGTTATGCGATTAACATGTGTAGATATATAATTGCATTGCAATATGCAAAATTGTGAATATATAAAATCTAAATTCTCTCATCAATTTATGCAAAATTCAACACAAATCAACCTTCAATCATGCTCTGATTACGACATTTACAAGAGTAGTACAAAAGCGATCACAGACATTTTATGAACATTTCAAATTCTCATTAAATTTCAAACTCTCCAACAATTTCGACGAAAATTGCAGCAAAATAACGGAATTGAGCGCCCGAAATTCGGGCACCAATTCAAAGTGTTTTTCGATAATTATTATTGAAATGAGAATTCCATGGGCAATTTGAGAGCTAATTATTTTATTTTTCGCAATGCCCCTTAATGCTCTAACTCAAACAGATTTTGAGACTTCGCGTTAATAAATTTTCGACACAGACGAGAGTGCCAGCATCGCTCCTACAAAATTTCGTGACGAAGCCTTAAGGTGTTTAATTGTTATAAAAATTCTTAGTTTTTGAAATACTCCCTTAATGTCGTAAAAGAAAATGTAATATGTGAATAAAAAAAGAAAAGAGGCGAAATGTTGTTCGAAACGATAGATTAAGTTTAATTTTTTTAACCATTGTTTAGATCAAAAATGGAAAAGAACGTGAAACTCGAATGGCCAAAAATTGAAGGAAATCACTACGGATTACATAGCGAAAAATCCGGTCGTCAGAAACAACAACAGCAGCGATTACAGGGCCAAGAATAAAGTAAAAAATAACGAAAAACTCGAATCCTGGGACGACGAAACTAGGTAAAAGGTTGTCGATTTTTCATCGCAATTTTCTCGGAATATATATTTACCAAAAAGCTCGTTTTTTTTATTAATTGTTTTTTTTTTTAAGTGATGAAAAGAAGAATACAGCATTGAAAAATTATATAATGGAAACGTTTAGTTCGACGCTGCTTACGAAAACTAGCATGTTTCGGATTTCTTACGAAAACTAACACGTTACGAATTCCACCACGAAAACTAGCATGTTTCGGCTTTCACCGCGAAAACTAGCTCGTTTCGGCTTTCACCGCAAAAACTAGCATGATTCGGCTTCTGCCGCGAAAAGTGGCATGTTTCGGCTTCCGTCGCGAAAACTAGCATATTTCGATTTGCACTGGAAAAAGTAGTATATTTGCCGAACTAAATCGAATAAGATTCAGATCTTTCACAAATGTTTTAATAATTTTTTCGGGAGCACTATAAGGAATAAATGAAAAACATTAAGGGAGTATCGCCCGTACACCCTTAAACATTTATATTCGTTTTCTATTTTTTAAAATAATAACATTATTGAAAATACGATTCAACAAATTTACTGGAATCTTAGAGATCGCTATCGTCTAATATTCTCGAAAAATGAGAAACAATTCCAGTGATACTGAAACGTGCTAATTTTCGCGGTGAAAGTCGAATCCTGCCGAAACATGCTAGTTTTCGCGGCGAATATAGAAATGTGCTAGTTTTCGTGGCAAATGCCGAAACATGCTAATTTTCGCGGTGATATCAAACGTGCTTGTTTTCCTAAGAAATCTGAAACATGCTAGCCTTCGTAAGCAGCGTCGAATTTATGTCAGGGTTTTACAGTCCAAGTAAAAATATAAAATGTGTTTTTTTTGTAAAATTTAATCCTTCAGTGACTAAAGTCAAAAAACTTTTTTAAATTATTTTGAATGATTTTTTTTAAGCTAAAAAAATTCACAAAATGTTTCTTATTTTTCATTTTTTTAAACGACAGGACACCATTGGCGTGAGACCGGTTACGGTACTGTTCGCCAATCCTCTGCCAAGCATTCGTCCACCGGTGTTACAGCATAATAACGATGATTGTATGAAAAATTTGTTGCCAACATTGAGGAACGCAACAAACAACGACAGCGTGGAGAGAAGATCAGAGAAGACAGCGCGTACGCTGGCGACGTACGAGCACGAATTATTCTTTATGTTCTAATTATCGAGACTGAATAAATGGAAGATATATCACAATCGACGTATGTAGTTCGAGTTTTGCGAGTGACAGATAACTAGGGTTGCCATAATTTTTTAGAATCAAGTCCGGACGGTCGCGGATTTTTTTTTTTTTTTGTATTTTCATTCAAATGTCGGTCGTAAATACATAACAAACGAATTACTGAATGTCCCACCTTAAGGGACAGATTGTAGATGATATATATATATTGTTAAAAAAAAAAATGTTGGTTGAAGAATTTCGGAAAACTAAGAGCAAAGCTATTGAAAAGTGTATAGGGGACATGAGGTAAGTTTAAATTTGTAATTAAAACACTCGAGTTCAATATATTATGTATTTATTTATATTTAAAACATACAATTATGTTTATGTACTTATTATTATCTTAATAGCTACTGATTCGGTATTGCTTCATCCCCAGCTTCATTTTCACGTCTTCGTTTGGTTCCTTCTGAATCTGAGTACCATTCGTACTTGTCGGATGTAAGGGCTTTCTTTAATAAAGCTTTGTTTGTTTTTATTTTATCATAAAAACTTGAGCAGTTGTTGTCACTGTTAATTTTTATATTCAAAAGTCCTGCTACTACCGAGACCCGCATGAGACCTCGATCGGGTGTCCATAAATGTTTTATGAGAGAAAAAGTTCTCTCTACTGTTGCTGAAGTTCCGGGGATGCATAAAACAAACTCTACAATCTTTTGTAATTTTTCAGATTGACGTAACTGGTTCTATCTCAATAACTCTCAGCCATTTATCTGCGCCTGATAATTTCTGCAACTTCTCTGTAGGTTTTTCACCATTGACTATCTTGTTTGCTAAGGTTATCTCATCAAAAAGTACATCTTCGTTTAAGTCATAGGCAGTAGCATGCGTACGGTTTTTAACAATTGCAATGCTGTTCTCTACATCCTCCCATTTTATTTCATTTTGAATCGTCACCCACTGAAATTGTGATACTTTTGTAAAGTTGTTTTGCCATTTAGCTAGGTAATCTAATACCACAGTATAAAAGCGTGACACATTTTCTAAAAAAACAGTGTCATCCACACTACCTGGGCATTCACTCTTAAACTTCAACCAACATTGTTTTCCGGAAAATGAAAAAAATTTTTCGGATTTGCGGGTTTCCAGCTTCTCAATTAAGTTATTATAAACAGTTGCTGTTTCAGTCGTACTTATTGATTCTTTTTCCATACAGAGGATTGCATCTTGAAAAATCGTAAGACTCCCGTGTAAAAAAAAGTGTATAGATTTTATTCATAGGATCGCTGAAATAAGATCTAATAACTTGTGGACAATTACTCAGTTCATTGAAGTATTGCTTGAGTGCGTCATACATTTGTAATATACGAGTAAGCGCCGGTTGCAAGCTTAAAAAGTGCGTATCACCGTGGGACATTTTTTTGTATTCAATTTCAGCGTTGTCACAGATTGCTTTTAAATCGGTATTCCTCACCGTATATATGTAGAAAAATTTGTAAATTTTTACTGTGATTAGTTCGAGGTCGACAGGTAAACTATCAGCTGCTGTTTGTATAATGTTATGCACAATATGTGCAGAGCAACATACACCAAGAATGGGCCGATTGAGCTCCATTTCCAACTTTCTATACACATTTTCTTGGCCTCGTCTAGCTACACCACCAAAGTTAGTGTTTGTATTATTGTATTATCGGCTGATAGAGCGACAACTTTTAGTTCCAATCCATGTTTTTTTAGAGCCTCTAACACATGGTCCTTCATAATCTCTAATGTTTCTCCTGGTACTTCGTAAAAATCAAAAAGTCTAATCCTGACACCGTAAATATGGTTGTAATAACGTACAAGAATCGGTATTAATTTTAGATTTTTTCTATTGGAGGCATCGATAATGATGGATACAAATTGCGCAATTTTCAGTTCTTCTAAAACTTCGGAGAAAATGTATGGCCCAATCACACCTACAGCCAATGCTTCTAACTTGGTTTTACCTGCACTAAACTTTGAATCATATAGTTTTGCTATTAATTTAGATGTGCAGTCTAAATTAATAGAACTAATGTCATGTATAACAGCATGGTATGCAAAAACTAATTCCTTAGCCACGAATTGAAGATCCTCTGAGGTTGGTTCTTGCTTCTTAAAGAAATTTGCAATCGAAGCCATCTGTCCCATTTTTAAAGCATTTTGTGTTTAAGTACCGAGTGATCGGTATGTGTGATCCAGGCATAAGTCGCAGCGTGTTGCGCTGGCAGTGGAGAGGCGGATTGTAGTCGGTAGTTGATTAGCAGTGTGCACGAATATTATAAAAATCCGGACGTAATTACGAGTCCGGACAAAAATCCGGACATGGTTATCGAATCCGGACAGTCCGGACTAAATCCGGACGTATGGCAAGCCTACAGATAACCTCAAACCTTTGACATTGGCGGGGCCTGCGGACCCCGTTGTGTGTACCGCGATTGGCGAAAGATAATTAAAAAAATGCATACTGCGCCACTTGTAACCATCGGACGCATCGTCTCTTTCGCAACGACATTACCGTCTAGCCGTTGCTCTGCACATTCTTTTATTTTTCGGGTTAACGAGTTTCGGGAAAACAATTTTCGGGACAATGATAGCTTACCTTTTATTGTTGTATGGTAACATACTACGTGATAAAAGAACTTACCTACCTTACCAGTACTTTCTTTTCATTTCTATCCATATAACTAGACCTATTTAGATACAGATAGATCTGTTATTCCATCGTGGAATTCCACGCGACTAACTATACCTTTGTCTTTTGTACATGTGTTAATGTCATTCGAGGGACTTTTGTGGCGCACAGAAATTAGTGAACAAAAAAACGTGTGCGGTTTTTATTTAGAAAAAATAAAATAAAAACTGCGTAATATTACGTTTTGAGGTGTCTAATGATCAGGACCGATCGTGCGTTTCAAAAGAATTTAGTTGACAGTGACATTTCCATTGTATTGTTCGAAATGAAATAAAACACGTTATAAAAAAAAAGAAGCTGTAATAATAATAATCTCGTAGTGAACGACGTGTGGCATAACAAATTTTTTGACGATAATAATTGTACATTTCGAAAATAATAATTTCAAAATGGACAGATGACAATGATTTTGGGGTAAAATATTAAGAATATTTCAATATTTCCAATTTTACTACATTGCAATATCGTCATTTTTTACGTAAAAATATCATAAAAAATATCAGCTTCATAATGTCACAATCGTTTCATTAAATTTTGTGCGCAGTGATCATATAATTTTCTAAAACATCGCTCCATTGTCTTTCCCCTACGTTGAGAATGCAAAACATTCGCATTCGAGCTTGTTTTTGTTTTTTTCGTTTACATACGAATTGAGTATTTCAAGTTTCAGACACATGCCTATATTTGCAAAAGTTCTATATCTTGTTCAATCCAACGTAGATAAGACAAATGTTAATCTATATGGGCTGAGCTAGCAATGAAACAGAGGTCAAAGTCTACTTTGTTAAGTGACAGAAAAAAAAACAGATATTTTACTTATAGACGTTTAGTTTCGTTTATTCAATGAAAACATGTACATTACAAATTTGTCATCTAACGCACGAGTGTGGAAAAGCCATCAGCCGTATTATTTTTACAAAGCAAGATTTGGGAACTTCCAAAATTTTATACATTTCTTAGGCCAATTCTTAATTGCCTTCTGTTCAGAGAGAAGACCACTCTGCGTTGTCCGAGGCTATCACGAGGGCACAGAAAGATCTACTCCGTCGACTAGCCAATTGCAATATGCTGAGCAATAACGTTGCTGATTGGAGCCGTCACGATGTGATTATATGGCTCAGGGATATGGGACACGCGGATTATATATCTGTGTTTACTCATCATGAGATTGATGGTAAAGCCCTACTTACGCTCAAAGAAGAGGATAAAATTATTTGGGACACGAATGAGTGTCACAAACTTGGCCCGTACAAGAAGCTCTTCATCAGTATAAAGAAACTTCAGAGGGACAACATTGGATTATTGTTTGAGCTTGGACAGATGGATCTGTTTCCCTCTTCTACCTTTTATACTCAACAAAAACACGAGGTATTTACTTGGCTTCCTCATACAGGGAACTTTGTTTGCTATAATGAATCCTCCGCTATAATGAATCCCTACAAAATGTTTCCAACTTTTGGCTCCCTCCTGGATGAAGTGTTGAAAGCTTTGAGCATTGTGTGAAAGTTCGAGGAAACAATAGGAAAATTTTGACTTGTAGCTCAGTTCCATAGATGTATCATACATCCTAAATTTAATTATTTAAAAATGAATATAGCCACAACCGTCGCATGGATTCTTGCTATGTTCGACCCCAATCATTTTTCAATGACATTCTATCTACATACAACATTTTAGGCGGAAAATTAAAAACGTCGGTTACGTTGCACAAAATGTCTTGATTACATTGCACAAAATGTCTCGATTGAATTTTCGTCTTCAAATTCAATACAGAGTATTTTTTAATACTGTCCAATGGATGTACAGAATTTTATCTCGATAGCTCAAAAATGACACAAGCTAGTCTTAAAAACCACCTATATAGATTTTTGAAAAAATCACCAATTTCATAAATCTAAAACAGCTAAAGCGATTTTGTTCAAATTCGATTAGAAATATGTTTTAATGGTTCCTGAACCAAATTTCCCTCGACAAAATCTCTCTGACGAAATCTCCCCCCAAACAATATTGAACCGTGCACAGATCACACCACAAAAAATTATATAATATAGTTATTACAGGTATTATAGTTATTATATTATTATTATTATTATCATATCAATAATCATGATTACATGTCACCACACACTTATCACTATTACATTGCACAGTTCGATATAACACGGAGAGAGCACAACACTATATCAATACAATGCATAACAATACTGTACTAGGCCAGTCAAGGTAGAGAACATTTATGCTTTAAACTCCACTAAAAAAGCAGAGGTGGAAAATGAGCACAATCGATGGGGATCACCTTCAAGCACAACATATTGATTTGTTGTGAATCAAGTGCATGCAGTGTTGCAACAAAAAAATTAATAACTAAGAACAATGCCCGAAATTGCGCTGCGCCGTTGTTTTTCGCTTACGCTGCGAAAACCGTGATAGATACGGAAGAACCTTCTGGACCAATTTTGTAGAGGAGAACATTTTCCATCAAAAGTCACTATTCCGAGACTGAGTTTCTGTGTGATAAACGTCTGAACATTAACGCCCGAAAACGCGCCATGTTCCCGTGCGCTCGCATTTCAATTTAGTTGCCAAAATCGGTTTCAACTATGAAAAATGCATTAAAAAATCTTTAAAAAATCTGAATATTCAGAAGACCCTAAATTATTATTTCCAAAAAAAAAAAATTTTTTTTCTCAATTTTTCCAAATATACAAAAAAACCAAATTGACCTTTTTTCTTTGTTTTTCTTTGATTGTTGATAACTATTGATTTATTAAGCCGATTTGGCTACAAAAAAATTCTAATTTTAAAGCCTTGACAAATCGCTATAGCGATTTTTCGAAGGATTCGAAATACTATAACTGTGGAATGGCATGATGTAGAAAAGTTTAGGCCGATAGCTTGAAAATAGCATGAGTTATGCTATTGCAACATACACAGTTTTGAGCATTTTCGAAATGTTATGAATTCAAAAAAATTGTCAAATATCACAAAACCGTCGTGCACAAAGGCCCTTTACTGATTTAATTATGTACTAAATTTCAGTCCAAAAGCTCAAATGAACGAGATGGTAGCAACCGTCTTAAGTTTAACTCTCATGTGTGTCAACTCTCGTGTTTCAACTGTCATCTAGCCTAACTCTCATGGCGTTCAACTGGTCTCGCGCTGCTTCAGTTTTGGCAGTTCGTTCGATCCGACCCGGTTGAACTGTCGGACGTGCCAAGTCTCACGTGTATCAACTGTCTTCACGTTCGAGCGACGGCTTTGTGTACATTAGACTCGCGCTGTTTATACGAAGTGTGGCAACTTCGTACCTAAGTCCTGTCGTTTCCAAATCCCCTGCGCTCAGGTGGGGATATACATGGGGCGCTCCATTAAATACTTCAGCGGTTCTGAATTTTAAAGTTCCACAGCCGCAATGTCGAATTTCAATGGATCATTGGGATGAATTAATGATATGAAATTAATAAATTTAAGGAATGTCTTCTTTATTACCAAAATTTAAAAAGTGGCCTTGTAAAACTTAAACGCATATAACTCGAGTACGGCTTGAGCAATGGTGCTGAAATCTTGCGAACAAGCAGAGCTTTAATCGCTCATTATTTGCAGAAGTTCTTATCGAAATTACTCAAGAATTTTACATTTTTGTATGGAAAACCAACTTTGCCGCATCAGAGGTGCTTAACATTATCCGTTCTCCCGTAAACGAGCAAAAGAGTAAAAAAAAAAACGTTTCTGTCGCGTAAATTCTATTAAAGTTGCGATCAATTGCCAGGCGATAAAAAATGTATTACGTGGAACGATAACGAACGAGGGGTAGTAAAGGGGATCCCGAGTATGGTAAACACTTTTTTCGCAGAGTCAATTTGCTTCTCGAATTTGTGTCTCTCGTAATAAAAAAAAGCGCAAGTTCTGCACACGAGATCCAGATCAACTGAGAATTATGTATTCATCCATCACGCGCGGGCGATGAGACTCTAATAATCAGTTCGACGAATTCACCGATTCTTGCAAGATATGTAAGCGTGATCATTTTTTTTGTTTTATGTTTCGCACCATCGATCAACGAATGATCAATCACAACAGAGACGATTGGATTTTGCTTGTGCGCAAAATTTGAGCTCTATTGCTCAAGTCGTACTCGAATTATATTCGTTTAAGTTTTACAAGCCCTCTTAAAATTTTTTTATAATAAACTAGATATTCCTTAAATTCATTAATTTCGTATCATTAATTCATCCGAATGATCCATTGAAATTCGACATTGCGGCTGTGGAACTTAAAAATCCAGAACCGCTGGAGTATTTAATTGAGCGCCCCATGTATATCCCCACCTGATCGCGAAGAGAGTTGGAAACGACGGGACTTGGGTACGAAGGCAGTTGCCACACTTCGTATAAAAGCTAGCGAAACCAAATCAGTCTACATCGCGTTTGCCACCAGGAAAGGTAACTGCCCCAACGTCACGCTCTACAAACAACCGCTACCGACCGTAGAAGAGGCTAAATACCTAGGAATGCACCTAGACCGAAGATTAACATAGGCCAAACACATTAAAACCAAAAGGAGAGAGCTGGATCTAAGAGTCCGAAAAATGTATTGGCTTATCGGTAAAAACTCAAAACTGTCGCTACACAACAAATTAACGATCTACAAAGCAATACTTAAGCCAATATGGAGTTATGGTATACAGCTATGGGGTACAGCCAGCAACTCAAACATCGACATACTGCAGAGGCTGCAATCAAAAATCCTGCGGATAATAGTCAACGCCCCCTGGTACGTGTCCAATAACATCATACACAGAGACCTGAAAATTGACACAAGCAAAAAGAAATCCAACGCCTCAGCCAACGTTACAAAATGAGGATCGATAACCACCCCGACGAACTAGCCTCAGGCCTACTCATGGAAAACGCAATCATAAGAAGACTAAAGAAATACAAACCAAGGGACCACGATCTATTCAAATAAACCACACATCAACCCAATTGCCGAGTGTTAGGATATAACAGGTAGCAATACAAAATAAAAAAAATAAAAAACATGAGACTTGGCACGCCCGACACTTCAACCCGGTCGGATCGAACGAACTGCCGAAACTAAAGCAGCGCGAGGCCAGTTGAACGCCATGAGAGTTGGGCTAGATGAGAGTTGGAACACGAGAGTTGACATACATGAAAGTTAAACTTAAGACGGTTGCTACCATCCCATCCCAAATGAATACGAAGTTACAGCGGCTTCAATTTATCTCTCTCACACACACACGCATATCCGTCCGGACATTTTTTCTAAATTTGATTTTTTAATGGTTTGGAACATTTGAAAGACATTGACATTAAAAACACGATTTCTTTTCATGACTGAAAAGTTCCTTCATGAGGGAGCAAAATAAATAAACATTTTCTATAATAATGCGGACACGTTGAAAATTGCAGTCATGTTAGTTATGTTACCTCATAACTTAACTAAAATTCACAATACACTAGGACCTCGATTTTAACGAAAATCCCTACTCTTGTGCCTCGCCTGCGCATGGTGGCATGCATCTACGTCACGACGGCCAGGACCGTAGTCGTATTTCTCTTAAAAGTCATTTGAGCCGTTTTTAGGTTAGGTTGTTTGCACGTAGCATAACGTTGTGTACTTATGTGCAAAATATGGACGTACATAACCCTAAAAATGACAAGAAAGATCATATGCTTATGATGCGGTACTGGCCATACGCGCGTGAGTGCCTGGCTGTGTTATAACACAGCCAGGCCCCTAAAGGGGCCGGGCTTGGGCAGCCTCGATTATAAGAACTTCCGGTTCCAGTTTGATCTTAAAATCCAGGTCTTACTGTATGTTTCCTCTATGAAGAAATGAAAATTGGAAAATAGAGGAACTTCATTATGAAGCGGTTTTTTGTGAATCTGAAAAAATGACATGGAAGGAACGTGCACTTTTCAACTTCAACTTTTTTTATATTCAGAGATTAATATATTTTGTTTCCTCGTGGAAGTTTTGTATTCGTGAAACTCGACATTTTCATACCAGACTGTTTAAAATGCTCCAAATAGTTAAAAACTCATATTTTGAAAAAAAAAATAGATACTTGCTCATTGCTTCCTTATTATTTTATCTCGCTTACAACCCCCCCCCCCCCCCCCCCCCCCGTCTATGAGCAAATCAGTTTTTCAGTTTTGGTTTCCTCCATGAGGAAGTCAAATTGGAGTAATTGTGTGTTCAAGTGTTGATTGTGCTTGATTCGTTTAAAATTTGATTGTATACTGTAGCGATTATCTTTAAATAATTTGTATATCAAATATATAATTGACTAAATTGAAGTCATAACTAGTTTTTGTTTCCTCATGAACAGAGCTTTGTTTTCGTGAAAGAAAATTTCGAATTGTTAATGTCAATGTGCTTAAAATGTGCCAAAATATTGGAAAATCACGTCTAGAAAAAAAAAAATTCTAGCGTGCACGGTGTGTATGTGATAGGCTCAAAAAATTCAACTTGTTATATTTCGACAACGACTTGACCGATATCTTGTAAACTTCGCACGGATTTGGCGCATCGAAATTCCATCGCTTGCCCCAATTTTCGTTCGAATTATTCAAGGGGTAGAGTATTTACAACATTTTAAATTTTCGGAAGAAGTGTTTGGTCGCTATAACCTTCGTAAATTATCAGCTATCGAGTCAACATTTTCTACATAAAAGGATTAGGTGCCAAGGATGTTTCGTATCAAATTGGGCAAGGATCGCATTAAGGGTTCAGATTTTATAAAATATTGAATTTTTTGCTAAATTTTTGAGATTGATTTAATTTTCAAAAATTTGAGATTTTGCGTTAATTTTTTATTCGTAAATAAAGTATCATTAAAGGATGATTGATATTGAATTTGGCAGGAATCGGTGTAAGGATTAAGATTTTATAAAATTTGTATATTTTATAAGAAATTGTATGTTGGGTCAACTTTTTTAAATTTTCAACTATAGAGACGGTACTTGCCATAAAAATAGGTTAGTCGATAACCATGTTGAGTATTGAGTTTGGGATTCGGTGACGAGCTATCGCCGGGAACGGACGTGTTCTCGCGAAGCTTCGCTACCGAGCAGCGCCATCGAGTTTCGAGCGCGAAAAATATATCCGAGGACAAGAACCAAGTTACATGTGTGAACTAATTAAAACAAACACAGTAAAATAAAACAAACAAAAAATAACATAAGTAAACGATTTACCGAGTTATTTAATTAACTGAGTGAAAAGTAATAACAAGCGGCCAGCCAAATGGCTGAGCCAAAGAAAAAGACAAAGTTTATCGGGAAACGCGAGTTTCTCGACAAATGTGACGGAATAAAAGACAACGCTACATACGACGTAAGCGACGCGCAAAAATATGAAAGTGCCAAAACGTCGTTCGAAAATAACAATGAAAGAAAACTCAGCCCTGACGTGCACAAACTAATTGTACCCGTGATCGCATATGAATGAAAAAAGAAAATGGATATAATACCAGGTGATAGTAAATATGAAGAAATCGACCACGGAGATACCATCGAGGAATTACTCCAGATGATGTGTGACCAGGACGACGAAACGCGGAGAGAAGAAAACGAGAGAGATGAGATCGAAACTAAAAAAAGCAGAGAAAAGCCAGTGGAATCGGCACTAGGGAAAAAGGCGAACCATGAACCTAGAAAACCAGGTAACAAAAAGAAAAACAACAAGAACAATAATAATAATCATGATAATGGTAGAAACAAGAAGCCGATTGAACAGGATAAAACCAGCCCAAATTTGCTCGCACAATCCCTACCGGGAAACACGACATACAGCGTCTCCCAACCGGCCAGCAATAATGAGACAATGGAAATAGAAAATACGATGACGGCTGGGCGTAAGCGAAAACTCACCCCACCATCAGGCACTATACATAAGAGAATAACGAGTGTTGAAGAGAGACAATAAATCGACGATCGGCAACTAAGCAATGAGGAGAAATGGAACGTTACGTCAATAATAATAAAGAGTAACCGTATCCAAGAACGAAGAATAGCGAAGTCAATTTGGAACATATGTAAGGCAAGCAATTTTCTGTGTAGCACCAACGGGCAAAATAGCTGGAAAGTAAATCTTCAGAAAGGAGGACAGAGAGGATACAACGAACTGATCTCATACCTAAAGGCAAACAGCGTGAGTTATGTTATACACACGAAAAACGACCCAATGAAACGAGTCATCGTTGGGGGGGGGGGGGGGGGGGGGGGGTTAAAGGCGAAAAACCATATTTTTATGATTTTTTGGCGGCGACATGAGTAATATAATTTTATTAAATAGAATTACATATTATTGTACAACTATTGAAGTATCTCAGAAAAAATTTTCAATGAAAAATATTGATAAATAAGCCGGTGACGTTGAATCTCCAGAGGCGCCTTGAAAAAAAGTGGTTTTGCGGTGAACATTATAACTCGTTACCGGATCATCTGAAACAAAAAAATTGATATGCATTTTAAAGGTGATGTATTTCTCGAGGTAATCAGGAAGAGTTTTTTTTTTTTTTTTCTATTTTTTGCAGCACTTGGAAGTGAAAAACGCAATTTTAGCTAAAAAAATTGCGCTTAATTTGTTATTAAAAAATTGAAAAAAAACTCCTGATTACCTGTTGATTTATGTGAAGAAGTAATGTTTAAATTTTCAAAAGGATCGGTTCAGTAGATTTTGAGTTCTAATGTTCACAAACTTCAGAAATGACGTTTTCGGGAAAATCGATTTAAAGTTTTTTATACGTGAAAATTCGAAATAAACCATCAATAAAAGAACATGAATTTTTATACTTATATAGAGTCATCAATGCCAGCTCCATACAGTGAAACGCTGTCATTCAGCATATCCAATGCATCTTTTTGCTCTTGTCTACGTTGAATTCTACCCTGTTTTGTTGTACGCGCAGCTTCTTCGTTCGCTCGGGTTATTCGTAGTTCATCAGTTTGGCGCGCCCACTGGTGAGCACTTGGGCCTGTAGAGATGCTCATTTCATCCAAAAAGGATAAAAGAGCAAAACATCCTTCATTGAAAATGCATGCTGCTACATTTGCTGCAATTTCAACAACGATTGCAGTACCGCTTACTGATTTTGGAGAGATTTTCCAAATAAGTTGATTGAGACTCTCGTTGTTATTTTGCGTGAAACCTCCAAGACAACGCTGCAAAAGTGCGTCTTTGCTCAAATCTTCATAGATTGGCTTTATGGCTGTTGTAACATCTGTAGGAAGAGCATTGTACCTGTGTCTGAACGAAAGCAGAGTATTTGCAGCTGCCGCTTTTTGTCATTCACACCAAGAGTCATCACCGCTCGGGCATTTGTCGTGCTGTGGTACCTCGTCTGTCGAGCAGTAGTGATAGTATGTCACCCAAATCGCATTTTTCATTTTCGTTACACAATCGGAGTTGCGTCGAATGGCCAGTCCATAATATACGGTCAATTTCTCTATCATTTTTGGAGTGAGTTTACCTTTTCCAGAGAGACTTTTCCTCTTTATTTTTTTGCCTGTTTTAGTTTCTCTATCGACCACAGTTGTTTTTACTAGTTCGCGTAAACGTGTACCCATTCTTTTCTGCACGTGCCCTATGCACTCTTTCTTATTTATTGTGAAATCTTCACCATACGGTTTTGAATTTACCACACCACTGTAGGTTTTCGAGTCGCCATCTCCTATATAATTTTTAAACATCACTCCGTAATATTCTGTGGACCGTTTGAACATCTGTATGATGGCGTTTACTTCCATGTTACCTGATGGACCATCATGATTTGCTTTACAGTCTCCGCTGTTGACGTGTTCTTCGTACCATTCTTTAAATTCGACAGTATCTAACTTATTTTCCCAAGTTTTACATTGGTGGCAATAAGAACTCTTGACAAACACATCAACAATCTTTCCCGTGTAGTAACCGATCAAAGAAGCGACACCGAATAGCGAAGTGAACCCACGTTTCCTCCATGTTCCGTCACCTGATATTGTTAATTCGTTAGTATCTTGTACGTTATTCGCTTTGCATGTTTCCTCTTTTTCTTCTTTTATAGCAGCAGCCAGAAATCTTTTCGTAACATCATTTACAGTCGTATGTATCTTCTGTATATGCGTGTTATAACATGATTTTGACAAGAAAGATTCCGCTAAATCCATCAAACCACAAAACTTATTACATCCAGCTAAACCTAGGCCTAACAGACGCATGACGAAAGCAAAACGATGATTCACTTCATAAAATGATTGCCTTGACTCTTTTTTCACTCTTTCACTAGACGGAACATACCGAGGCGCTTTGCATTTTTCACATGACACTTTGATGGTGAAAGCTATACCTTCGGATTTGCATGTGCGAAATCTCATTTTTCCATCACATTCAACGCACTGCACTAGTGTACTTATCGTTGAAAATACTAACAGGAAGTCTATAATCCTGTAATGTTTCTCCAAATCTTGCTCTACATGTTCAGATGTACTAAGTTTTATTTTCTTATGCGACGCGCTGGACGCTTCGACACTATCATTTCCACGTTTGGGAAAGATTTTTTTCTCGGTCGACCCACAATATTGCCACTTTCTTGGCAATCTTGCCGGGTTACTTTTTTTGGCATTTTGCAAATAAATAAATAAATTACAAAACAACACTAAACGGGTGAAAATATAACTGTAAAAGAACGAACAGAAACGAAAATTTAAGAATAATTCCGAGAAAATGTTAGCTCTGTTATAGTACACAACCGTTCAGCAGAGAGTGTGTCAGTAAACTATTTTATATTCGATATACCGAAAAATATACAATATATTCAAGGTCAGTTTACATTGTTTGATAGAAACACAGACTGAAAAAGGGATTTGAGGAAACAAAAGAAATTGCAGCTGCTTTCTACTAGGGGTATCGAGCGGCTACCGAGCAGGTATAAAAATCAGGTATCACGGCCGGTCGTTTGAAACGCTGTAACTCCGTTAGTTTTACTCCGATTGACTTAAAATTTATACACAATATTCTCGACATATTGTTCATTCCGAAGAAAAAAAATGCCAAAAAAATAATTTAAAAACCCTACCCCCCCTTAAAGGGCTACCCCACCACACCAGAGAGAACGAGGATCTCTTATCCGAGTTCACTATACTGTAGAAAACAAAACCAATCAAAATAATACCGTTTGCAAACAACAACACCTTACTGATCGTGTTGTTAGAGAAAGACGCAAACCTATCGGAAATTTACAAAACAAAAACAATCCTTAACGTCTGCGTTAAGGTAGAAAAATACAGAACCAAGGAACCACGATCACCACAATGTATAAACTGCCTAGATTTCGGACATCTTGCAATTAACTGTGGAAAACCGAAAGTTATGCCGTTCAACTGGGATGAAAACAGTCAAACCAAACACTGCCTATGATGCTAGAGCCCTAACCATGACGCAAGAAACAACAAATGTAAACGCTAGATAACAAAATGCCAAACAGCAACTCAAAAACGCGTCGAAAGACGACCGGAGGCTAAGGTGATTTAAGGGGATTTTTATTTTTATTTTTGTTTTGTATCACGTGATCTGGGTCATTCTGCTGTCTGCCAGCAAGAGATGGAAAGTTTCTTGTGCTGTACTCGATCCCACTATCAGTTGCTGTGTATCTTATAGTCACTAGGGATACACAGCAACTGATAGTGGGATCGAGTACAGCACAAGAAACTTTCCATCTCTTGCTGGCAGACAGCAGAATAACCCAGATCACGTGATACAAAACAAAAATAAAAATAAAAACATAAATGCGACAATGATCACAAGCACCCCTAAACAACCCTCCATCTCAAGGACGCAAAACCATCAACCCTCCACAACAGGAGCGCAAATAGAACCATGCATATTGACTAAGCACACCCCCAGCACCGACACAGAAACGGTCGAAAATACCATCCAACGGTCGAAAATACCATCCAAAAACACGACGTGAAATCGGCAAAATCATATAGTCAATCGGTCAAAAAACAACAACCGGATCAAAAACAAAAACAAAAACAAAACCAAACTAACAAGGAAAGTACTCGAGGTGTTGAAACCCCCTCCGATTTTGTTGAAACTCAAGTATGTTATAGAGCATTAAAAACTAAGCGACACGTATTTTTTTATCGGCAGAAAAACGGTTTCAAGGGGTGAAACCACCCCCTAAAGTTACACATGTCAAGGGGCGATTTTGCAGTTTCACATAGAAGCAGTGCATCGATTTTGATGAAACAAAGATTAAAATGTTTCTTGTGCGAAGAAATGAAGAACCCACCAGATAATGAAAAAAATATATATTTTAAGGGGTTGTAACACCCTCGGACAACCACTATTTGCACCCTACATTGAAAACTTGCAAATCGATTGGAATGAAAATAATGCTATTGTGTAGCGGAAACAAAATTACAGTTGATGTGTTTTTGTATTTGTGCGAGAAAACATTTTTTAGGAGGTAAACTACCCCTATTTGAGTTTTTACATTCCAGGTGTCTCCTTGTCATTCAAAATGTGCTTGCCGATAGGAACTCTTCTC
This sequence comes from Oxytorus armatus, assembly GCA_958009045.1. NCBI lineage: Eukaryota > Metazoa > Arthropoda > Insecta > Hymenoptera > Ichneumonidae > Oxytorus > Oxytorus armatus. The sequence goes on from OY253744.1 coordinate 30,459,834, forward strand.
ATTAAGCTGAAATTAATGTGTCACCATTTTTTTGTTATTTTCAGTGGTAGAAACTCCTTTGAACATCTACGTTTTGCACCGTACATTGAAAACTTGCGAATCGATTGGAATGGAAATTATACTGTTTTATAGCGGAAATAAAATTATAGTTCACGTATTTTTCTGTTTGTACAAGAAAACAGTTTTAAGGAGGCAAGCTACCTCTATTTGATTCTTTACATTCCAGTTGTCTCCTTGTCATTGCAAATGTGTTTGCCGATAAGAACTCTCCTCATTAAGCTAAAATTAATGATTCGCCGTGTTTTTTAAAATAGAACGTACACATAAGGGGGCAGACCATCCTTGGTAACCCCTTTTTTAATAGTTATTCAAAAGTTTCCGAACCACTTCCAAGAAATTTTATGATGGTATGATTTTCGCATTCAGATAAACTTACGTATTTACGAGAAGCATAATTAAGACGGATTATAGTATACTTCATTCACTAACGCATCCGTTTTTTACAACATTTTCCTTGCTTTTTCACACGTTGCTGCAGGAGCATATTTTCAATATTAGCAGTATAGCTATATGCCTGACCGTCAAAATATACTTTTGATTGTGCCTTCGTATCATTATCCGTAATTGAGAAATTTACAACTTCAGTACTATTTCGTTTTACTACCTAAATTTGGTACTAATACTTTGCTGTTCGGTGACACCACGTGAATGTCACGGGCAATGCTCATCAGTAAATCCCGTGGGAGGCGAGCCAGAGCGTAGGCGTGGGCGTATCCGTGAAAAACAAAGTCATTAACATACCATGAAGTGTTTTTAGCACTGATGAAATCATCATCTTCTTGTGTTAGTGCGCGATGTCTCTCGTTTTTTGGATGCATCAAAATTTGAATATTGGATACGAATTGACGTTCGGACTCGGGCTCTACACCTCGTTCTCCGAGCAGCGTTTAAAATCTCTTTGTGCAAGATATACAAAAGTGGGCTATTCAAGCTCAAAAAGAGATAGGCCACGAAAATATACGGTTCAAAGCTTCTCGTACTTGGCTGTCGAAATTCAAGAAATTACATCGTATCACATCTAGAAAAATTACTAAATTTATATCGTAGAAAACTATAGAAGAAGAAGCGGTTATACGACAAACAGGAGAACATTTTGTAAATAAGGTTAAACCCTATATCTCAACATACGGAGCAGAACATATATATAATTCAGATCAAAATGGTTTTCAACTGGAAATTCACTCGGGACGAACTTTAGCAATTGAAGGGTCAAAGAAAGTCGAATGTGTAGTATAATCAGTCTCTTCAACAACCCATAGTAACACGATTCAGCCTACAATAAGTGCTGATGGAAAATTACTTTCTCCACTTTTTATCGTTCTAAAGGAAGCAAAAGGTGAATTTGGACCGATACTAAAAAAATAATTATTTAGGCCGGAAAACGTCATACTGACAGCTTCAAAATCTGGAAAACTCACTTCAGGTATGAATAAACTTTTTGTGAAACTTATTTTGATATCGATTGCATTACGTCAAGACACTTGATTATCATATCATGTACGGATTTTTTTTATAATTAAAAATATGTTTACGTCAACAGAACATTTCAAAACATGGCTGGAAAAAGTATTTTTTCCTAATGTCGGTAAAGACAGCATATTATTGATAGATTCCCGGAGTGGACACTGTCCATAAGTGATTCGTGAAGCAGCACCTCATGACAAAATTATCATCCCAATGATTATACCAAAAGGTATTGCTGGAAGAATTCAACCACTCGATGTGCACGGGTTCCGGGTATGGAAAAATTTCTTGCGACATTTTTCTGATAGTGTTATTTTATTAAAGTCTGATATAAATTTACATTCACGAAATAATATAATCAAACTCCGATCTCTCACACATAATCAACTTTCAAGTCCGAGGTATAAGAATCTTTTCAAATATTCGTGGTTTAAAAGCAATTATGTAGCTGAAAGACCAGGATAATTTACAAACCCCGTTGAATTTGGATTTGGTGGTTCTAAAACACATTGTGAAGTACCTGGTTGTAATAATGTAGCCGTTATTAAATGTGCGTGGTGTAAAAAATCGATGTGCTTGAAGCATTTTTTTGATGACTACCATTTTTGTTCGGGCTATGAACCATGATTGTGGTTAAAAGTTGATAATAACGGACAGTAGATAATGAACATGTATACAAAAGATGATGGCGTGTGTTAGAGTAAAGTTACTATGTAAATAAAGTGTGTACGTCAAACGCGCTTATACACATATGATTCTTTCGAAAGAAGCAACCGATTCACTTGAAATATACTATTAAGGTTCCTGTTTCAAATAATCTAGCACATCTGTTTTCCGTAAAAGTAACACCTAACTGAAAATCTATACAGAAAAACTAGTCCCTCCATTAGAACCCGTCACTTTATTACGGGTAATATCATTTAATAATATATAAACACCGTGTTTATGCTAATAATAAAAAAATGCTCCTACAGTGATATGTGAAAGAGTGAGGAAAATTATATAAAAAATGGATGTGTATATAGTATAATTCCTCTTAATTATGCTTCTCGTAGATGCGTAAGTTTATCTAAATACGAAAAGCGTACCATCATAAAATTTCTTGGCAGTGGTTCGGAAACATTCGAATATCTATTTAAAAAGGGGCTACAAATGGTGGTCTACGCCCTTAAGTATTCGTACTAATTTAAAAAAAACAGTGAATCATTAATTTTAGCTTAAGGAGAAAAGTTAGTATCGGCAAACACATTTGGAATGACAAGGAGACACCTGGAATGTAAAAACTCAAATAGGGGTAGTGTGGGCCCTTAAAACTGTTTTCTCGCACATATAGAAAAACACATCAACTTTAATTTTATTTCCGCTATACAACGGCATAATTTTCATTACAATCGATTCGCAAGTTTTCAATGTAGGGTGCAAGACGTAGATGTTCAAGGGCGTTTCTACTACTAATTTTAGCTTAATGAGAAGAGTTCCTATCGGCAAGCACATTTGGAATGACAAGGAGATACCTGGAATGTAAAAAGTAAAATAGGGATAGTTTACCCCCTTAAACAAATTTTCTCGCCAAGTATAAAAACACGTCAACTTTAATTTTACTTCCGCTACACAATAGCATAATTTTCATTCCAATCGATTCGCCAGTCTTCAATGTAGGGTGCAAAAAGTGGATGTTCGAGGGTGTTTCAATCCCTTAAAATATATTTTTTTTTTTCATTATCTGGTAGGTACTTCATTTCTTCGCACAAGAAACATTTTAATCTTTGTTTCATCAAAATCGATGCACTGCTTCTATGTGAAACTGCAAAATTGCTCCTTGACATGTGTAACTTTAGGGGGTGCTTTAACCCCTTGAAACCGTTTTTCCGCCGATAAAAAAAATACGTGTCGCTTAGTTTTTAATGCTCTATAACATACTTGAGTTTCAACAAAGTCGGAGGGGGGCACCTCGAGTACTTTCCAAGCAGCAGAAATATACTCTACCAAATCTGCCACCGACAAAGCCGTCTGAACGCACCGAGTACATCAGAAATCAACGGGACGACGGTACCCCAGACCTGTGCAAAAAATCCACAACGTACAATTACTCGGTACCACCAAAAATCAGAGTAGGTCAGCTAATCGTCGACTCATACTCACAAGGTGAAATTGGTGAAAGCTCCACAAAAACCATCATGGATATGATCACGGACCTCGACAACCGCGAACCAATTAAACGCTCTTTCATCGGATACCTAAACGTGGCAGAACACATCCTGAACCAGCTATGGATAACTCAACAATCCGCATGATCCAGTGCAATGTCAACAGGATCCATCGACGGATCAACGAAGTACGCAACCTCGTTGGAAACCACAACCCACATATTGTAATCTTAAATGAAATAAATATAAAGGCGAGAAATAATATCTACAAGTACAATATTCAGGGGTACAGTAAAATCCACGATCTCAAAAAACCAGAATGGTGCGCCGATGGGAGCAGAGGTACATTCATGTACGTGCGCAACGATCTGTACTGGAGCCGTAAAAAATCATCAAAAAATCTAGAATGCTGCTTGGTACTGCTGAAAACAAGTATGGGTGAGATCACGGTGAACGGGATCTATGCTTCACCATCATGCGGTGGTCCCGTATGCCGTAACGGAGAAACAGATAACATTGTAAAGATACTATCAGAAAACAAATCGATTTCCCTGGGTGACTGGAACGCACGGCACACTGCATTCGGCCACTCAAATAACGAACCACAGGGGAAACTCGATCATGGATCTAATCAACGAAAGTATAATCGATGTCTCTGTCGACCCATCGGGCGCTCGACCAACAACAGCAAATAACCGTTCGCAACTCGACTATGTACTAACCAACATTGGATTCAACCTGATTGAATGCAAAAACATCGAAAGCGTTCAGAGCGACCATATGCCAATCCTGGTGACCGCAAAACTCGGCACACCAACAGCACCACGCGGACGAACAAGAATTAAAGGCGATGCATGGCAAGAGTACCGAACGAAACCGAACGAAACTACCACACCAGCCAACAATTAACACAACAGAAGAGGTCGAGGAGGCGGTTAAAACAATCACCCTCCATCTACAAAAAATTAACGAAAAAATGACGAAAACGATTAAACAAAGCAGAGAAACACTCCCGGATGAAATTCGACAACACATCAGGGAAAGATACAGAATCAGACACGCAATGGCGCGACAGGGTAGAACCCACTCCCCAACGTAGCAAAATGCGTTAAAAGATGCAAGAAAAACAGTCATTTCGAGCATTAGAGAATACAAACAAGGAAAATGGGAAAAAATAATCGAGAATGAAACGGATAATCACAAAGTGACATGGAGAATACAAAAATCTCTCAAGCTGCCTGAAAATAAAATCCCCTCTTTTGAGGGATGCAACTCACAAAAACAAGTTGCTGAGAAACTCCTTGAGGCTACAATGATACGGGACTCCCACATGGCGGCGGAGCTCACTACAGAGCTTTCACCAGCGATGATCCAATCCGACCGCTAAACAACACATACCCGCGCGAGATGAAAATGGCACTTGCAAAATAAAAAAATAACAAAGCCTCCGGGCCTGACGGCCTTGGAAACAAACATCTTAAAACAATGCATGACAGCTGCTGGACACGGATGGGAGAAATTTTCAACTGCTGTCTAGCTCACAACTATTTTTTTTTCACAAACAAGGGAAACCGGTGAACGAAGCCTCATCATATCGACCAATTACACTATAGAATATCATGGGCAAATGGTTCGAGCGAATTATACAAAATCGTATGGGAGACTGGTTCGTAACGATCCCAGACTCGCAACACGGATTTCGGCCAGGACTTGGAACGGCGTCACAGCTCACAAGAACTGTGCACTTCGTCCAGAAAAACCTGGAGGACGACAGAAGCATATGTGTCGCAGCGCTCGACCTATCAAAAGCATTCGACTGTATAAATCACAAAGTGACTTCCTTAACGAAGTCATTTTTCATTTCTGTAGCAACTACTAGAGGCGTTCCGATAAGAACTTATAATGCCAGAGGCAAAACCTGAAAACCCCTCGATACTGCCATCCGCGCATATTACGTTTATTTGGTGTATATCACGTCTATTCACGTCTATTAGTGATAATTCTATACAAAATGAGTAATCAGTGCGTGGTCCCACATTGTAAAACAGGCAGCGAAAGAAAGAAAACATTTTCTCCATTTTACGTGCCAAAAGACCTTGATATGCGAAAAAAGTGAGAAAAGTCTATTCCAGGCATTGTTAAATTACAAAAGACGGATCGTGTATGTGAACAGCATTTTAATGATGAAGACATAGTTCGCGAATGGGTTAAGCTCGACGCAATTGGCCAAGTAAGTACACGGGTAAGTTTAATGAAAAGATTTTACACGTAAGTTGAGAAGATAGTTATTCAGAAATTGATTTTTCCACAATTTTCCTTCAATGAGTCTCTTGTGCATAAGCGTACGTTCGTTTCTTTAGATTCTCCTGGTCCCGACATGTTTGGTCAGCATCCGGTGCAATGCATCTTGAGAAATGTATGGGAGTGGGACGAAATAGTTCCAGAATAGCGTCACGAAGGATAGCAAACAGTTCAAAGGACATGAGTAATTTCAGCAGTGTGATAAGCGACGACGACCACGACGTTGACTGAAGCTTGTCAAATGACAAATGTAAATGTCGTAAGGATCGTAACGGTATAAAGCGATCAAAGTAACTGAAGAGCGGTCAGAGAAACAGTGATACAATGGGCGATCATGTGCAATTGAGTAACGAGAACTCACCTTCAAACTACGAGAATATGTTGATCGAAGACAAACGAGCTCTGTTGATGCAAATATGCAGTGTTGTGACGGAACACACAACGAAATTGTGCACCCGCTCGATGCGATGTCCAAAATACACGGAGGATCCGTGAAAAGAGATGAGAGCCAATCACGAAACTTTGGGAATTGGATGTGGGAACCAGGACAATTTCCACATCGACGTGGACGCTTATGACGAGACTGAAGGACAATATTTGTGCGAGGCACTGGCTCGTTGGATCGCGACCGTTCGAATCACTCGAGTCCGGCTGACTGATCGTTGATACGCAAACGCGACACCAAGTCCAAAGGAAAAGGCAAAGGCTCGAAAAGAGATCGCGGCTCTCCGGTCTCACAGGGTGATTGATCCTTTGTGTTCTTGCTTTTTTTTAGCTATATGTTATAATTCATTTTGTGTTTTCAACCGTTCAAACGTTCACGACGGGATGTAAACTGTAATGCTACGAATCGTGATATGAATACGTCCTATGCGCTTTGTGTGCAAACGACGAGGAGTAACGTGACGTATAATTTTCATTAGGATACTGATAATAAATTATCGTTTGTGTATACGTCCTATGCGCTTTGTGTGCAAACGACGAGGAGTAACGTGACGTGTAATTTTCATTAGGATATTGATAATAAATTATCGTTTGTGTCACGATTTCGTCCTTTTATCCCGTCTGTTTTTGTAGTTTTTTTGATAATTGGCTATGCATCTCATTATTATTTGGAGCTTATCTCGTTTATCAACGTACGTTGGCAAGATCATTTACTACTTTTCGAGTTGAAAGTGTTGGATGTTGCAAAGTTTTAAGTATTTTTTTGAGATAAGAAAACGAAAAAAATGCTCTATGTAGTCGAAGCTAGCAGCCAGAGCTAATAGCCAACGGCTCGCGGCCAGGGTCGAAACAACTATCGGGCCCCGTGCATACTGTTAAATCGTGAAATTCAATAGCAATGAAGAGTTTAGTTCAAATTCACACTGAATTCACTCTTTACCTTTTAGAATCAATTAAATAAGTAATCGCAATGAGATCTGCAGTGTCGTAATTGTTATTATTTTTTTAAGCATCAAATAATTAGTTAGTCTATCTCATGGCCGATAGCAAAAAACGATTTTGTTCAAATTCACACTAATTTCACTATTCACCCTTAGCAATCGATTAAGCAATTAATCGGAGGAAGACCCGCTTTTCCAAATTGTTTTTAATTTTTAGAGCTTCAAGTAAATAGTTTTTCTATCTCATGATCGACAGTAAAGAACGAGTTTGTTCAAATTCACATTAAATTCACTATTCATCCTTAGAAATTGATTAAGCAAGTAATCGGAGGAAAACCCGCTATTTCCAAATTGTTATTAATTTTAAAAGCTTGAAATGTGGTGCATTCTTATACCTCATGTGGAGGTTAGGATCAAAATAAGACGTCCGGATTGGTCAAGGAAGTGAATAGAAAAAGGATGGAAGTTATATTCTGGTCGGGCGAGACGCTTCGTCGATAGGGATGCCTCTTCGGCTATCAGTCAGGATACGCGGTCAACAAAGGGGTGCCATAAAACATTATGAGAGTTGGTGACGCTGGAAAAGACGATTTTATGGACCCGTCTCGCCTCGTTGGAGAATTCGGGAAGGAAAACAATAAAGACGGTACATTGCAATTTCAAACATTGAACCAAATAAACAATATACATACACTTTCATGTTATGCATAGCATTTTGTGTGAAGAGAATGAAGTACAATAGTTGATGGAAAAATGTCGGCGCCGATCTGATTGTCACGTCTAAACGTACTACCGTTTCTTCAAAACTTGATAGAAAAATTCATTTTAGAAAAACCTGATCAGTGGAAGAACTATTGGAATAAGATTTTAGTGAGACCATTGTAGATTTGTTCACGAATAAACTGAACTTTATTTACGTGCATTATAGTGTCTCATGCAATGCTCCACTTCATGGTCGATAGCAAACAGCGTTTTTTTTCAAATTTATACTTAATTCACTATTTACCCTGTATCATCTAGGCTAAGCAAGCAATTGCCGGGAGACCTACCCTTTCGATATTATCTATAACTTTTAGAGGTTGAACTATTCTGTTTTTCTGTCCCATGACCGATAGCAACAAACAATTTTCTTTCAAATTCTTGTTTAATGCACTATTTTCCGTGAATATGTAACGAAAGGAACATATCAATTCTGCAGCTTCAAAAAAAAAATCATAAATACAAAATGGAAGGAATTGAATTACATAGTCATTTAGATGCGTAAATAGCTTCCGCAGACTGACGAGTAAACAATTGTGATGAAACGAAACCTGAATTAACTCAAATAAATATTTGTAATTTGGAAATTTACACAATGGAGAATGGCAAGATGACGCGAAAAGAATACGTGTTTTTTAATTACGAATGAGGTGAATGGCATTGTCTCTCGAATATCGAATTTTGTTATCAGCCATGAGATAGACCTACTAATTATTTGATGGTTAAACAATTAATAACAATTACGGCACTGCAGATCTCATTGCGATTACTTGTTTAATTGATTCTAAAAGTTGAAGAGTGAATTGAGTGTGAATTTGAAATAAATTCTTCATCGCTATTGAATTTCATGATTTAATAGTATGCACGGGGCCCGACCGCTGTTTCGCCCCTGACTGCGAACCCCTTGGCTGCTAGCTCTGGCTGGTAGTTTCAGCTACATAATTGCTCTAGTGAATTCTCAGATATATGAGCTCAGAGACAAATTATTTAAGCGTAATCTTTTATATATTTGTTCATCCGAATTGAGTGCAACTCAAAAGTTGCCATCTTTTTAAATGAAAGTTGTTTAACTACTTATTAGCAACAAAAAAAGAACCATCAATTCAACTGCTCTATTTTCAGAAGGAAAAATTACCATGCATTCAATTTTGTTACAAGTTCATTGTCTCTGGTACCTAGTACACGACCACAAAACTGTTAGCATCCAAACATTTTTATATACCAATTTGAGGAACCGCAAGATCCTCTGTCAGGACCGGTACTGTTTTTTAACATACTTCATTAGCACGTGTTTTCAGATTATGTCTGTTGACAGTGTTGATATCACCCCACATTTGCCTAGGGTAAAACAGATCGCTATCGTTATCTACAGGCGCGAGAATTATAATATAGATTAAAATATAGAACCGCTTCTATCCAACGCATACTGTACGGTTAATTCATAGGATACAATGCTGAGAGGATCGGGATGGTCAGTGTGGTGACTGAAATAGCTAATTCAAATATATGAAATTCTATATGACTTGAGCGTAAAAAAGAGAAACTAAAAATTTATTTTACTTTTTACTTCCATATGCCTAAACAGTCAAAGAAACTTTGTAATTTAACACGCTTAACGGTACATGGTTAAGCTTTAGTTTTTCCTTTGGAAAATCGAGTAGATTTATTAGCCGTAAAAATCCAGTTACCATCGAGTTTCAAAAAACGAGGAATTTACGAGCAAGAACTTAACAAGGGAACCCACTTGAAAAAAACCTCGCTTAAGGACCAGCTTGCAAGGGTGGCCGACACTTATTGACAGTGCTACAGACACGAGATCCATGAGGCCTCTACGTGGGCGACCAAACAAGGGTGGAGAAAACGACGCGCATCGACAATAAAACCGATTGGCCAAGGAACCCCTTGGGAAGGGATGTACGAAGGGAGGCTCTAGCCTCGCAAGAACGCAGCACGGGAAGAAGAGACACTCAATTCTCGATCTCAAAGTAGCGATCCGATAGTTATACGATATATTTTGCACCTTATATCTTGGTTTCCTTAATTTATTTACTTTTTCACGTCCAAAATCACATTTTCTGAACACTCACGAGGTGAGGTTTTGCTCTTCATCAGCGCGAACCCAGCGAATTGGACATCGTTCCCGCCGAAATACGTTAGCGAAGCATCACATTATTAAGATCGGAATGCCTCTAGTGGTTGCTACCAGAAAGTAAAACCGACTTCGTTAAGAGGCGTCCCTCCCCCGCCACCGAAATTTGAGGAGGTTTCCTGACCTGTATACAAGACCGTGGTCCCGTCATTTACGATCTCGAGTATGCGCATGACTGAATTTCGAGCGCGACATCGACATCCAATCAAAACGCATCTCTGCCCGCGGCTTCAGAAATAAATCGCATTTTGAGATATTTCGTGACATGTATTTTTTATAGAAGGAATGGTTTACTCGAAATTGCTCTATTGAAATAATCACATTTTCCAGAACTGTCGGTGATTTTGATATGGAATGTTTTAGCGGCCCGTTATTGATATCGTTACATTTCACCATTTCTAGTTACCCAGCACGATAACGAACAACGAAGGCTCGGTCGAGCACGAATTTTGCTCGGCATCGGTATCCGAGGACGGTCACGCGTCTCACCTGCCACCCGAAATATGGAAGGCTTTCATAAGTCTCGGATACTTGTTCATTGTAACGTGGATAACGGCATTTGTGATGGTGATAGTGCATGATCGTGTACCCGATATGAAGAAGTATCCTCCTCTGCCCGATATATTTCTCGACAACGTGCCTCACATACCGTGGGCATTTGACATGTGCGAGGTCACCGGAACCGTTCTATTCGCCATATGGCTCGTTGTTCTCATATTTCACAAATATAGGCGAGTATTCCAGGCACGCTACTGGATTTTCTTTATTCCAATCTATGCTAAAAACTGCTATTTCAACGTTTTCAATTATGTTCTCATCATTTTGTTTCCTCATGGGGGAAATTCTCATCATTTACTGGATGTGGCTCCATGTGCGTGCGTGCGTGCGAGCGTATATGTATGTGTGTGTGTGTGTGAATTTTTATGATATCTAGCTACAACTTTTGCACGAACAAACTATTATTAAAACTTTTTCGATTACTGAATTAGAAGAGAATTGATAGAGGCGTTTAAAATTTACGAATTTTTACATTTCAACGGCTGCAATTTTCGCATATAAACGAACCGTGCAAATCAGAAACGTGAATATAAGAATTCAGAAACCTTCGTCATATTCGCTTGGTCGAAAAGCTTCATCTATGACGAAGCACAAGTATAAAAAACTCACTTACTCATAGAGGGAACTGTGTAAACAGGATATGTTATTTGATCAACGTAGAAAGATAAAGCTCGCTTGAACAATGTTTGTTGGAGTAAGTGATTTTTGATAATTTTTGAAAATATAAAATTTAATAATATTGCAACATCTTTATTTACAGACTCGGTACGAAAGAACCTTGATTATTGCCTCATGTGTAAAAAGTTGTAGATCTACAGTTTAAAATTTGCAAAGGGCTTACTCTCATATGCGCTCACTTACACTCAAGCTTGCACTGAAACTTGCATCCAAACCTGCACCCAAGCTTACACTCAAAATTGCACTTAAATTTACAGTCAAAACTGCACCCAAATTCAAATTCAACCTCACACTTAAACTGCAACTGAAATTTGAAATCAAACTTTCACTCAAACTAAAGTTATATTTGTCCTTACATTTTCCCTAACACTTGTATTGAAACCAACAAGTACACATACACTCATACATCCTGACATTTTTCTCATAGAGAAATTTTTGTTTTTGAGAAAATTGATTTTTATCGTGATTCTTGTGTCAGGCTGATTAAAATGTCGAAAATATTCAGAAAAAGACATTTACAAATAAAAAATGTCTGGGCGCATTTGTGTATGTATGTACGTCTGTCCGTGGCAGGTCTCAAAAGTCAAATGGTTATATATATCTGAAGAACGATTCGACCGATCTCGCTCAAACTTCCCACACATCTTGCGCTTCAAAATTTCTTTATTGACATTTTTGGCAAGCTTATGACGGTTGTCTGGTTTAAAGGACTTTGAACTTTTCGAAATTGTCTGTAACTTGTCTGTATCTGCTTCAACTTCGCAAGTTTTAAGCTAACGAGAGTTTTTTTTTGACAAATAGGGCATTATTGAAGTACGACTGGAATAGAATTTAGTGAAAATCGGTCGAAGCATTTGATGGTATGGATTTTCGACTTTTTCGAAAAATGACTCTGATCGCCTTACATCCCTAAATTTTGAAATATCCGGTCATTAATTTTTTATCCGAATACAGTATCATCAAAGGATGCATGGTGTTGAATTTAGCGAGAGTCGACTTGAAGGTTAAAATTTTAGGAAGGTCGTTTTTTTTAAATTATAAAACAAAATTCAGTGATAATTCTACCGTTCCTTAGTTTTGACACATTGGACTAAATTTTTTTTAATACCAATAGAGTATTATCAAGTAGATACTTGCGGATGTTGAATTTTGAGCGAATCGCTGAAAGGATTACGATTTTATGAAATAAATTTGTCAAAAGAATAGTCTGTGATTTTGAAAGTTAGAAAAGAGGGTCCATATTAGAAATTTGCACATTGCTTCTTCATTATTTTATTTCGTTCACAAAGCGTCTATGAGGAAGCCAAAATTGAAAAATTATCTGGCTCGTAGAAGACTATTTGCGAGCGAGATATGATAATGAGGAAACGATGTATAAGTTTATAATTTTCATGCTTTCTATGAATGTGATTTTTTACCTATCCGTGAACATTATTACGTACTCCGCCTGGATATTTCGAAAAGTTTTTTTACTTGCACAAAAACATTTAACTTTACGACAAAGCAAAATTTGTATCTTTGCTAACTCCAACAATTCCACCCCCCTCAGGTTCATATTACTGAGAAGATTTTTCGCTCTGTCCGGCACGGTCTTCCTGCTTCGATGCGTGACTATGCTCATCACGTCGCTCTCCGTGCCGGGAGCACATCTGCAGTGCCAACCAAGAGCCATCTCCGATGAGCCGTGGGCTAGGTAAGTTCCCTCGTACTCTTGGGAAAAAAGAAAGAAATCACCCCATACCCGATGTACTTAATGATCGTGAATTTTATTTTATTTTTTTGTAGAACCGCTTACGGAGAATTGTATAACAAGATCGCGATGGCGTACGTTATATGGCGAGGGGCTGGTATGTCGATACAGGGTGTACGAACCTGCGGCGATTACATGTTCAGCGGTCACACCGTAGCTCTTACAATGCTGAATTTTTTCATAACCGAATGTAAGATTTTTTGAAACACATTTTTTTATTAATAATATTAGGAGCATGTGGGAGACGACGAGAAACTCCAATAGCATCGCTATAGTGGGGACCTTTGAAATCTTGGTAACATTCAAGGAACACGTATCAAATACGCGAGCTAACCGGGCCAGAAGCGATTTCCTATGTGCCATGTAGTTACTAGGATCTCGACTTTAAGGAAACTCTTCACTCTTTTGCCTTGCCTGATCATGGTGGAACGCATTACGTCACGGCGGCCAGGACGGTAGTGGTGTTTCTCTTAAGTCATTGGGGCCCTGTTTAGGTTAGGTTGTTTGCACTTTAGTATAACGTAGTGTACTTATGTTACTTATATGAAAAATATGGGCATACATAACTCTAAACATGACGGGATAAGGCGCCCCGATCAGATGCCATGATACGGTCCGGGCCATAATTGCGCGAGTGACTGTTTACGTTATAAAGGATGGGTGGGTTTAGCCAGCCTCGATTATAAGAACTTCCGATTCTAGTTTCTTCATAAAATCGAAGTCCTAGTGCGTTTTGGCATGACCTCATTTTTCTGGTAGGAACCTCCGAAATTCCTGGAAATTGTCTGTGAATTAAACATTCGCTATGGAAAATCTCGTGTTTGGAAAAATCCCTAGATACGTTAGGTTAAGACACGCGTGGACAAGACCATATAAATATTGGGAATTACCATTTAGCAACCTGACCTCTGTCGGCCGAATTTTAAACTACTCTCTCCCAGTCGGGCCTGATGATTACTGTGCGAATGTGTTATATTTTAATCACAATTAAAAATGTACTGCTTTATTACGGCAACAATGTAATAAATAAAAATCGGGAGACCATGGACGATTTTCGGTCGGAGGGGTATGAGATTTTCAGCCCACGCTAAAGATCAAAAACCGTTTTATTCGTGTCGTGTAAACAACGAGAGGCGCGATTGAAACCGCATAATTGCTGAAAAATAAACAATTTATAACAAAACATTATGTCATGCGATAGACTGATGTTATAAGGGTTCCCGGATTAAATCTCCCCGGACCAAATCCACCCCCCCCCCGTACGAAATCGTCCCTGGACAAAATTCCCCCCAAAGAATATTGAGCCGTGCACAGAGCACTCTACAAGAAATTCTATCATATACTTATATAACCCAACAAAATCCAACAAGACCATAATTTGTATACATCCGCGACCCAAACATACAACATACACATACCAGAACGAATCATCGTCGATGTATGGCACGATCCACGGTTTCTGCCTTTAAATAAAATACGCCGCAAAATAAATTTATCCTGGCCCTCTATGTGGAAATGGTACAACAATCCATCATGTACCAGTATCTTCCCACCTTTTTTCTGACTGGACGAAAACTTCAACGGTATAATAATTCGCGTACGACGTACACGCAACGGACATGCAGATGGAACTGATTAGTAATTATACATCAAGCAACGTTCGATACAGATTACACACACATCTACATACACCGATCGAACTCTCCGAAGCGTACCTCACCATTTATAATATTCCGATCAAGAAACAAATACGCGAACTCCCTACTTGGGTGATCTCACAAACACATCCACGTACACGAATGAAAATAATTCCGCACATCCCACTGTGTACGACATTTCAAAAAATGCTACATGCTAAAGAGATTTAGTCCGGGGGAGATTTTACCAGGGGGGATTTCGTCCGGGACGATTTTGTCCGGGGCGACTTAGGCCGGCCACCGTTATATAAGTAATAGTTTATTGTACGAAGTCATTTATTTAGCCGTAGAGTGGTGGACAGTATTTTTGTGATTTTGAGGTTAAACATGGCTCGTCATGTTGGGTTACCGTATCGGTATGGCAATAATGCACTCCGTCTGTATTTAACTATCGCAGTTGATTCTGTTAACGCACAAACATCAACGGTATAATGCTGATTATCATATCGTAGTAAGAACGTTTCAATCCGCCAAAAAATATACGATAATCAAGGGTTGAAGAACACTATTGCTACTGTTCTTCATGATAATTAGCGTTGGCTGACTTGGACTACTGGAAATGAGCGGCCATATTGAATAGGCCACGCCTCCGTGGTAATTGCCAATAGTAATGCATTGTTTACCCACAGTCTGAAGTTGGAACTCGAGAACGCGTGTCCTGAGGGGCGATTCTGTACCAGGCGCAATATCATAGCGTCCGACGCAAAACCAAAATAGTCTATGAGAGCCGTGCCTTTCCGCTGGAATCTTCCTTGTAATTGGCTGTCGCGGTTTTGCGTCAGACGCTATGATATTGCGTCTGGTTCAGAATCGCCCCTCTGACCTCCCATAATCTAGGGATCTTCGTGTTCGGGTCTGCAATTGGCTTCAGTGTGATATAATTGAACTAAACCAGAGCTCGGAATAAGCTGCACAGTTCGGCCCCGGTAGGAAGGCTACGCCTCCGTTACCTCCTCTACCACATAACGTGCGGCAGCTACAACGGCGAGCGCGTCATCTCAGGAGCGTTCCGATAAAAAAAATACATGGCACCCGCGACAAATTGTCATTCAAATATTTTATCGTTCCGTAATATTATATTAATTAATCATTAAAAATATAATTATTTACCACAACTTTTTATTAATACCGCATAATTATAAAATGATTTTAACAATAGTTTTCCACATCACCCGTGAGGTACTATCGCAGATGCGTTTTTTTTAGAGTGGTTTCCCCAGGATGCCTATTCCACTGAAAATTAATGCAATGATGAAACCTGGCTCAGTAGGAAAAAACGAAGAAAGTATAGCAACCAATTTTCCGACAAATATTAATTGGATCGTCTGGGTTTTTTTATAAAAGATTCAACTAGGGACGGTACATCCACAGACATTTTTGAAGAACTTGCTCGCATTAAGGAGGTCAATGACGCATCGTTCATGGAAGAACGTTTGTCTGTTTTCGTCAGTTTCATTTTTGAGAACGAGCATTCGCATAAATATGTGAATCCAAACATGGAGAAAATTCGAAGACTGAAATCCCTAAGACGTGGATAACGCGACGCATCTAAAATTTTGGAGAAGTCAATCCCTTTTTCTGGCCGTGCTTTTAACGAAATATCACTTTGCAAATCGCACAATTCTGCCAGAAGTTGTAGGCTCTGTTCCTCGATTTGCACGGTGAGAGGATTTTCAAAGAGTATCAAATCTTTTCGCAGCGTTTCAAAATCACTAAAACGCGTATCAAATCGACTTATCAAAGAATCAATTATATTTTAAAATTGTATAAAATAAAAACCTGCGCCATTATCGCAATCATGTTCTTCAAAGATAATTTGACAAGAAGGGAAAAAATGAAGAATGTTCTTTTCTAAATGATTTTTCAAAAGTACTAACTTTCTGCGGAAAGAATCGATATGACTAATTACCTGTGAGATGATTTGGTCGATTTTTTGCAGCTTAAAATTTTTTATATTTAAAATTTAAATATTTTAAATATTAAGAAATTAAATATTTCACATTCAGAAAGTTAGTACTTTTAAAAAATCATTTAGAAAATAACATTCTTCATTTTTTCCCTTGTTGTCAAATTATCTTTGAAGAACATGATTGCGATGATGGCGCAGGTTGCAATTTTATACAATTTTTAAATATAATTGATTCTTTGATGAATCAATTTGATACGCGTTTTAGTGATTTTGAAACGCTGCGGAAAGATTTGATACTTTTCGAAAATCCTCTCACTGTGCAAATCGAGGAACAGAGCCTACAATTTCTGGCTGAATTGTGCGATTTGCAAAGTGATATTTCGTTAAAAGCACGGCCAGAAAAAGGGATTGACTTCTTCAAAATTTTAGATGCGTCGCGTTATCCAAGTCTTAGGGATTTCAGTCTTCGAATTTTCTCCATGTTTGGGTCCACATATTTATGCGAATGCTCGTTCTCAAAAATGAAATTGACGAAAACAGATAAACATTCGTCCATGAACGATGCGTCATTGACCTCCTTAATGCGAGCAAATTCTTCAAAAATTTCTGTGGATGTACCGT
Source organism: Oxytorus armatus (assembly GCA_958009045.1). NCBI lineage: Eukaryota > Metazoa > Arthropoda > Insecta > Hymenoptera > Ichneumonidae > Oxytorus > Oxytorus armatus. The sequence continues at coordinate 30,477,312 of OY253744.1, forward strand.
ACCTAATGGTATCTTCTACAAAAAAACTCAAACGATCTAATTAATATTTGTCGGAAAATTGGTTGCTATCTTTCTTCGTTTTTTCCTACTGAGCCAGATTTCATCATTGCATTAATTTTCAGTGGAATAGGCCTCCTGGGGAAACCACTCTAAAAAAAAGCGCATCTGCGATAGTACCTCACGGGTGATGTGGAAAACTATTGTTAAAATCATTTAATAATTATGCGATATTAATAAAAAATTGTGGTAAATAATTATATTTTTAATGATTAATTAATATAATATTACGGAACGATAAAATATTTGAATGACAATTTGTCGCGGGTGCCATGTATTTTTTTGGTCGGAACGCTCCTGAGATGACGCGCTCGCCGCTGTAGCCGCCGCGCGTTACGTGGTAGAGGGGGTAACGGTGGCATAGCCTTCCTACCGGGGTCGGAGTGTGCAGTTTATTCCGAGCTCTGAACTAAACCGAAAGACTTTTCCTCAATTATTGTGTATTTTTCGGCCAAATGCCATTTCGTAAATCGTGCAGATACATCAACAAATGAATGCTCGTTAGTTAGCGTTTCCTCCGTCTCTATCGTAATGGCAATATTTGTCGGAATTACGCTATGCAATAATATTAATATCTATTTTTGTTTCGACCTCTTCGTTTTTAGCTGAAAATGTACATTTCTATCTTGAATTTCAATATTTTTTGGTATATATCATAGAGGTAAAGGTATCTAGAATAACTTGACCGGATTTTTCAATCATTCGGTTTCATAGTTTAGAAGAGGTATTTGGCCGCAAATTTCACTAGAACCTCGATTTTAAGAAAATCCCCACTCTTTTCCCTCGCTCGTGCCTGGCGCGGAGCGGGGGGGGGGGGGATTTTCAGGTTAGGTTGCTTGCGCGTGAACATAACGTAGTGTACTTATGTAAAAAAGATGGACGTATGACCCTAAACATGACGAGAAAGGGCGCCCGATCAATATGTTACGGTCCTGGCCATAAGCGCGTGAGTGGTTGTCTTATAAGGGCCGGGCTTAGGCAGAATCGATTATGAAGACTTCGGTCCCAGTTTGTTCTCAAAATTGAGATCTTACTGTAACACGCGGTCGGTAATGCAGAGTCGATAAAGCAGATGTTTCACATGCTCTTAAAGGCGATTGGAGGATTCGCATTTTTTTAAATTCGGTTCCTCGAGATGAAGCGCAACTATGAAGAAGAAAGGTAACAAATAAATATATACATATGTTTTTGTTTGCAGATACGCCGAGAAACTTGTATTTTCTTCACACATTCACGTGGATGCTCAACATGTTTGGTATATTTTTCATTCTCGCCGCTCACGAGCACTATTCGATCGACGTTTTCGTCGCGTTCTACATTACATCGAGGCTCTTTCTTTATTATCACACGCTCGCTAATAATCAAGCCTTGATGCAACGTGACTCGAACAGAACGAGAATATGGTTTCCGCTCTTCAGTTTCTTCGAGTCATCGGTAGACGGTATCGTACCGAACGAGTACGAAACACCGTCGTTGATTATTTACAATTTAGCCTGTAGGTGCAATGACGTTGGTAAATTCGTCAGATCCCGCTGTAATTCTGAGAAAACGAGACACTCCGTGAACGGCGATGCAAATTCAACGAAAAAAGGACTTTAACCGTAGCGTACTACCCCATGTCTCATTATGAATAGTATTTGCGTGATTTGGCGGTACAGAGATCGAAAAAATCCAATTTTTCAATTACATTTACGAGATAACATTTGTTTATCTTCATCTAATAACCGTTTTATTTTGTTACCGTATGCTATATCGCGTTTTTTGGTAGATATTTTTTCCTGTCAACGAATTTGTTCAAAAAAAACAATTAAGCAACGCGATTATGGGTTGAATGTATTCAGGACTGGGCAAAATCTCATTTTCAAATAACATTTTCGGTAATTTTTATTCAAATCGTTAACTCATCTCATCTCATTACTGTTCTTCATTGACATTATTATACGTGTACGTCGCTAGTAGAAAATTTTACCTCTCAATCCACTATTTCAAGTGTAATTAGAATGAATCGATTTTGCACGTTACTGTACACGGGGCGTTCCTGCACCCAATAACAAGACCGTAACTCCTCACCGTTTTTATTTATTTGTCTTTTTAGTATGTTTTCAAACGACATAGAACAATACTCCACACAAACTTTCATTATGTTTTTTTTCTCTTGTTTTAAAAAATTCATTTGATCATTATCAACGTGAATGTTAAATTTATTTTCGGACAAATAACGGTAAGTGAAGTTGGGCGAATTAAGGACCGCAGCCAAAGACATTATATTACGCTTTTTTTTAACCTCATCAATGTTTTTTCACATTCAATGATGTTAAATGAACATTCGTTCAAGGTATATGCAAGATATTGATGAGATCGAGAAAGGGTGTTTTTATCGCCGTCACAGACTCTTGAAAATGAACGTTTTTTCCATGGTGACAACGTTGAGCATGCAAAATGCCGTTTCAATGAAAATGTATGTAATGTCATTTTTTACAAGAGAAATATAAGAATATCGAAAAAAGCGGTACACTAGGCCCTCGATTTTAAGGACGAACTTGAACCGGAAGTTCTTATAATTGGGGCAGCCTAACCGCAGACCCTATAACGCAAACTGTCACTCACGCAAGTATGACCAGGACCGTATCATAGCATATGATCGGGACACCCTACCCCTCATGTTTAGGGTTATGTACTTTCATATTTTTTATATAAGGATACTACGTTATAGTAACTTGTAAACTGCCTTTTTTTAAACTTTGTGTCGCCTTACAACAAACAGATTGAAACACTTGCACATCGATTCCTTGTAGTTTGTCAAAGATTCACAAAGCATCGCTCATGTTCGAATTCTGCGAGGAATCAATGTGCAAGTTCCAACTTCAATCATTCGATTCTTTTTCATCTTCCGAGCTGAGATTTTTCATCTCTATTCAAGTTTTGCGCCAAACTTTAATTCGCCAGGACAAACCATTCTCATGCATACTGATTCTAATTATTCACATACACACACACATCCGGATACTATTTTTTGATGTTTTATATCATTTTTGGTGTGTCTTACTTTGAAATCTCGAAAAAACAAGTTTTTTTTACGAGAACAGCTTCTCATACATGAAGTAAAAAAAATAATAATGGTGATTGTCTTAGACGGGCATCTCTCGCTACTTTGGAAATAGCATTCATTTTTATATATTCTATACTTTGCTCATTATTAATTATATTATAAAAATATCCTACAATATTTGTGACTGCATGTGTTAGGCTGCTTCTGTCAGGAAAATCGTGAAAAACAAATGTAGCGAAGAAAATTAGCGCATCGCTACTCTCTTCGCTACTCGTTACTCGCTACATTTAATCTTTATGATTTTTTTAAATGCAACGCAAAGGTAAAATAATCATTTAATTTATTCATTACAGAGGTAAGACATGCAGTTATAAATATTGTTAGGTCATTTTTATAAATAATTAATACTAAGCAATTTATAGAGCAAATAAACAATGTACGATTGTTTTAAAGTATAGCGAGTTGCCCATCTGTGGTGAGGCTTGCCAACCGGTCGATTTCGCCCGGACTCTGCTCCCGACATATCAGAGATGAGCAAAAACTAATTTTCTAATTTCGGAAATGATAATCATTTTTATCACCTAATTACAGGTTCTATTTGTTCGATATCATCATATATCCCATTGCTAGTACACATTTTATCTACCAATTGGAGTTGCTTGATGAATTGGAGTATCTACTAGTAGGAAAGGAAATAACCATTTCTTTTCCAATGTAATTGAAAAATTCGATTTACATATTCGATTACAAATATAGAATTATATATATATATATATATATATATGTATATATATATATTAGACCATGCCTTTTTTGGGCGACTTTTTTTCATTTTTTTCTAAACAGATTGTATACTCTCAAAAAGGGAAAAAAAGAAGTCGGTCTAAATTTTAGCCCTTAATATTAATATTCGAAGATCGCTCATCACGATTTCCTATTTCGCATCTAAATAACATGGGAATTTTTTCTTTATATCAGCAAAATTGATGAGCAGCCTCTGAATATTAAGATTAAGGGCTAAAATTTTGACAGACTTCTTTTTTTTCCTTTTTGAGAATATACAATATGTTAGGAAAAAAAAAAAAAGTTGCCCAAAAATGACACAGTCTAATATGTATGGTATATATTAAATACATATTAGACTGGGCAACTTTTTTTTTCTTTCCTAACAGATTGTATACCCTTAATAAGGGAAAAAAAGAAGTATTAGAAAATGTTAGCCCTTGATATTAATATTCAGAGGTGGCCCATCAATTTTGCAGATATAAAGAAAAATTGTCCATGTTATTTAGATGGGAGATAGGAAATCGTGATGAGCGACCTTTGAATATTAATATTAAGGGCTAACATTTTGACAGACGTTTTTTTCCCTTTTTGAGAGTATACAATCTGTTCGGAAAGAAAAAAAAAGTTGCCTAAAAATGGCACGTTCTAATATATATATTAGGGTGATTTTTTTTTCGACTATTTTCTTTTCTCTGTCCCCACCTGAAATTTTATTGGATATGTCGAAAAAACAAATTCCCTGAAATTTACAGCCCTTAATATTAATTCTAAGTACTTTCCCTTGCGGTGAAAAGATTTTCCATCTAAAATACACGTAAATGAAATTTTTTTTTTTCAAAATTCTATAACTCAGCCGCATTTTATGCTATTATATTGTTCTTGGTTTCGATTTACTCAGAATAAAACAATCTAGAAAAGTGCCCATTGCGGCGAAAGTGTAAATTGTACTGGTGAGTTGGTACGGGTCACTGAAGTTGATTTTTACCCAAAATTCTCGTTTTTTTGCTGTTATCTCCGAAGCAATTGATTTTACGAAAAAAATGTAAATGAAAAATTTGTTGCAAATTTAATTTCCTACAAAAAAGTTCTTATCGAACCAATTGCTTAGATTAATATTTCTTGAGATATTGAACTTTAACTTATGAGTAGTATAAAATTTTCACGGTAATATAAACCTAAAAAATGTTATACTACTCATAAGTTAAAGTTCAATATCTCAAGAAATATTAATCTAAGCAATTGGGATGATAAGACCTTTTTTGTAGGGAATTGAATTTCCAACAAATTTTGCATGTACTTTTTTTTGGTAAAGTTAATTGTTTCGGAGATAACAGCAAAAAAACGAGAATTTCGGGTAAAAATCAACTTCTGTTACCCGTACCAACTCTACAGTACAATTTACACTTTCGCCGCAATAGGCACTTTTCTAGATTGTTTTATTCTGAGCAAATCGAAACCAAGAACAATATAATAGCATAAAATGCGGATGAGTTATAGAATTTTGAAAAAAAAAAAAATTCGATTTACGTGTATTCAAAATGGAAAATCTTTTCACGTTAAGGGAAAGTACTTAGAATTAATATTAAGGGCTGTAACTTTCCGGGATTTTGTTTTTCGACATATCCACTAAAATTTCAGGTGGGGACTGAAAAAAAATAGTCGAAAAAAAAATCGCCCTCATATATATATATATATATATATATATATATATATATATATATATATAATATGGTATAGGTATATATATATATATATATATACATATGTTGTGCTACTTGATATAGAGTGGCATTTCCCTGCGATCTCACTTCAGGCGAAAGCTAAAAAAAGACAATTGCTTACAGGACTCGAGCCGAATCGCGTTTCTGGTCGCGCCACCGTTCTCGAATGATACTTAATCTTTTATCTCTAGTATCCTCGCACAGCTGCTGAAAATTTATTGGAAAAAAATAATTCAAGAAAGATATTAGAGAATTCGACAAAAAAATGGTTGAAAAACATATACCATAACTTTTAATCGATTGATATTTTTATATCGATATACTAGTTATATATATAAATAATGACTCCGCTACGAATGTATGATAATTATACAAAATATCGTGGTACAGTTTCTATTTAGATTTTATATCGGAGCAAACGCCGAGATGAAAGAGCGATATTTAGCGAGTGAAACGAAAATTTTGTGATTTAAATCCGGCAAAGTCGCAGCACCCAACAGTGATCGATAAACACACAAAACGAGAGGGATCTTTTTTCTTTATTTCAATGTCGGTACTGTTTATTGGTCATGACACTTGTACTAAAACTGTCGAGCGCATTATTCAACGTTAGTATTGACTATTTTTCGTTTTTCGTCAATATGCATAAAATTGAAAAAAGAAAGAAAAAAAAACATTCTTCGGCGTTCTCCACGTAGAAAGCCGAGAGATTCGAGGTTGACTGTTCGGTTCATTATCGGCCGAAAACTGGGATCGTCTAACGCTCGTAGAAAAAGAAGTGTTCTGATTTTTCGTTTTTTTTCTCTCGATGTCCGAAAGTGTTCTTTATTTTTTATTTTTTTTCTATCTCAACCAGGGACCTCATATATCGACTGTAATATCATTGTAACATTAACATGTAATAACTTATTGCGTATCCGAAAGACTAGTTTAACATTGCGATCGTAACGGCGAAAACCACAAGTCGGTATAATGGCCGATTGAGAATGTTGCACGGCATTCGCGGTAGTAAGCGATATACACAGAAATATCTACCTGCATGCATTTGCAAGTGGTGGTACTCTTGGTTTTTTTCTACGAATTACATAGCCAATATCGAAAATTTTGCAATGATGAGACAAAACAACGGACAAAAGGGAGACAGTTTTTACACGACATTGACGCACAGGCCGTGACTGCAAAGCCAAAACAAAACAGGAGAGAGATAGACGAGCGTAAGGACTTTTACGTTTATATATTAATTAATTAATTATGATATATATATATATAATATATATGATTATTATTACAATTATTATACATTTATGCGTCTTACCAATGAATGCACAACGTTGTTGTTTCGTCGAACTGCGACCTGTTAAATCCACGTGTACCTCCGGTTGTTATACATTCGGCATTACGGGAAAAGAATACAAACAGCAAGATCGAAGAAATTACTATTTTTAGTATTGTCGACGAACCCTTTTTGACTCTAGCTTATCATCGAGAGCGGCAGAAGATTAACGGTAAGAAAAGCACAATTTTTTTTTATGCCCGATTCCACCGACGTGGTTTAAGGGTGAACACCACTGTGACCCCCTGTTTTTTTTCACATTTTTCAAGAATTTTTTTTTGTGGGAAAAAAAGTGATATTCGAAAAAATTTTTTGGGTTTTGTTCTTTGTTTATTCATGTATCAAAAAACATTTTTTTCACATTTTTCACGCCGCATGGTGGCGCTGGGGAAGCTCTCGCGTTAGGTGCTGTCATCTCCGCGGCACGCAGCAGAACTCTCTTCAACGTCGATCTGAAAAAAAATACCGAATGTTTTCGTTAATAATATTATATTTTGAAGAGAAGTACATAGGTATTTGGAAAAATATTGTTTTAAAAAAAATAGGCACGCCTATTTAACTTTAATCTCAAAGGCGTGCCTATTTTTTTTTAAACAATATTTTTCCAAATGCCTATGTACTTCTCTTTAAAATATCATATTATTAACGAAACCACTCGGTATTTTTTTTCAGATCGACGTTGAAGAGAGTTCTGCTGCGTGCGGCGGAATGACAGCACCTGACGCGAGAGCTTCCCCAGCGCCACCATGCGACGTGAAAAATGTGAAAAAAATGTTTTTTGATACATTAATAAACAAGGAACAAAACCCAAACAAATTTTTCGAATATCTCTTTTTTTTCCCACAAAAAAAAATTCTTGAAAAATGTGAAAAAAAACAGGGGGTCACAGTGGTTCACCCTTAAACCGGGTTCAATTCTTTTTTATGGTTCAGAGATAGGCTGAACTGAGTTTAAACTTCGATTAAGGGCGGGGTAAGGGTTTTCACTTTCGAAAAATCGATTTTTTTTTGTCTTATCTTATTGTTTAACATTTCAAGAATATGTCCTTAAAATTTTAAACCGATCTAAGCCACATTCTTGAAGTTATTGTCTTATTAATCTCCTGGCCTTTAACGCTATACCTCCAACAGCTGCGGGCGGTCGGGCTAGCAGTCCAGCTGTCGAACAGGTATACAGTTTATTTATTGCTATTGTGTATATAGTATATAGTGTATATTATACACTACAATATTTTAAAAGAAGAGTATGGAGCTGGAATCGACGATTCTGTGTAAGTTGGAAAAAAAAAATTTTTTCTTCACTTTTTTACTTCATAAGCTTTAGACGCGTTTTTCTCAAAACTACTTTTTCAAAGTCCGTGTTCACTGCCATTTAAAAACTACTTGACCGATTCATTTCAAACTTCGTACACATTTTCTACATATAAAATACCTCCCCCCAACGTTTAGTTACATTTTTTTTTTTACTTTAAGGGTGTTTCCCACCCACAAAATGGCGGAGTTTTTCGGGGAAAATAACAGTACACACTTTAGATGGCCGCCAACAATTTTCAAATGAAAAAAATTTATCATAGAACGTTGGGGGCAAGATTTGATTATAATTTGACTAAATTTTCATGGTTTTTCATTTTCAGATAATTTCCGGCCGAGTTATAGTGAACACCGCAAATTATTTTTTTTCCAAGACGTTCTGGTGGAAGCTCTGTTACGGGCTTATGCTTCAATATTTCTGCATGAAAAAATTACACAACATTGTCAAAAGTATGCTCAATAATGTACAAAAGGTTTGAATAAAATTGCTCAATCCATATTTGAGAAAAAAAAGTGTTTTTTATTACGCTGAAACCCTTACCCCTCCCTTAAGGGGGGGAATAGGGTTGGGACGTTTTCTCAATGATTTTCATGAATTTTTTTAGAGTATAAAAAATGAATATAATTTATTGAAACTTCGAGAATATTTTATACATATATTTAAGTATATACTATAACATTTTTGAAGAATTTCCTTGAAAAACACCGAAGATATTAGCGACCCCATATTGCAGGTCACAATCAGATTTAGCATTTTGCGTACAGTCTTCAAGCCGCAATTTTCATCTGAAATCAAACGGGGTTGGAATTTACTTTTATTATATATCTCTCTTCTATATGAACCTAAATGCTATCAAAAAAATAGAAAATTAAATTTTTTACAGGGGTCAAAACAAAAAAGCATGATTTTTTGCCGTTTTTTACAACTTTATTTGCAAAAAAAAAAATTCTTTAAAATAATGATAATATTCCGATTTTAGGTTCACGTAGAGCGCAACACTATGAAGAAAGTAACTGCCAATTTTAAAAACGATTGGTTGAAAACTTTTCAAACTAGCGTGTACGCAAGTTCAAAAAAGTCGTTTTCAGAAAAACGCGTTTAAAAAAATCGTACGGCTTGGTTATACACGTGGCGCGTTCGGGCCCTGAAGGAGAGCTACTCACTTTAATGGCTTATAACAATAGAATGAGTCGGAATTTTCATTAAAAATTTTGGGAACATATTTTTCAATAGTTTTACTAACAATTTATGAAATAAAAAAAATCGATTTTTTGAACCGTAACCTAACCCTATTTCCCCCCTTAATGTTGGAGGAATCAGGCGTTAAAGTTTGGAGTCGTGGAAATATTGCAACTAAAAGCTTCAAGAACCAATCATACTTTATGGGCCTCCGGAATATCGCGCGGTTTTTTTCTGCTTTCTTATACTATACCTCTGTAAGCCGTTTTGAGGTGACTAGAGTGCTGCACTGGTCAAGTGAGCGTCAGCATTAAAAAAAAATGATTAATAAACTTTTATCGATCAATCGACAGTAACGCCACGTGCGGCTTGCACTGCAGAATGTGTTCTCTAGCCGACTTATGTACCGTAGAAATCGCGGTGATAATACCAGGGGTGTTAGTTGAAATTTGCCGGTTTTTTCGATAAAGAAAACACTTAATTTTCAGAGGAATCTCAAAATTTTTTTATTCACAGTATTGACCGTTGGTTTCTACACATTTCGCCCATCTCTCAGGCAAATTATGGATACCATCCCAAAAAAACTTTTTCTCTTTCGAGGTTAACCATTCGATGAGCCATTTTTCGACTTCTTCAAAATTAGCGAAGCACTGCTCTGCAAGGGAGTGTCCCATCGATGCGAATAGGTGATAGTCGGACAGGGCGAGGTCTGGAGAGTACGGCGGGTGTGATAATATTTCCCAATTAAGTGTTTTTAATGTATCTTTCACCAGTTTAGCGGTATGAGACGGCGCGTTGTCATGTTGCAAGATAACTTTGCCATGTCTTCGGGCCCATTCCGGCCGTTTTTCGATCAACGCATAATTCAAATTGATCATTTGTTGTCGGTAGCGATCCTTGTTCACCGTTTCACCAGGTTTTAACAACTCGTAGTACACCACACCACACTGGTCCCACCAAACACAGAGCATTGTCTTACGGCCAAAGCGATTTGGCCTTGCAGTCGATGGGCCGGCTTTACCAGGTGAAAGCCATGATTTTTTTCGCTTCGGGTTCTCAAAATAAATCCACTTTTCGTCCCCCGTGACAATTCGATGCAGAAAAGATTTCCTTTCGAATCGTTGAAGCAGCATTTCACAAACGGTTTTTCGATTTTGCATTTGTCTATCGTTCAGCTGGTGTGGCACCCATTTTCCATACTTTTGGATCTTTCTCATGGCTTTTAAACGTTGGCAAATTGCTCCTCGAGTCACATTTAGTGTTTCTGCCAATTTTTGTTGCGATTGGGTTGGATCAACATCCAATAACGCCTGCAATTCCTCGTCTTCGAACTTTTTCGCTGCACCAGGATGTTCATTGTCTGTCAAATCGAAATCTCCACTTTTAAATTGACGAAACCATGTTTCACATGTTCTAATCACTGGAGCATGTTCATCATAAGTTTCTACCAGCAACCGGTGAGCTTCAGCTGCTTTTTTCTTTTGATGAAATAAGAAAAGCAACGAATGCCGCAAATGCGATTTACTTGGAACGAAACTCGACATATTCACTGAGGTAAACAAATATGACGCTATTATTTTGGCGGAATGTGACTTGCGTATTTTTGTAGGTTAATGTCAATAGAAAAAAATGACGTACATGCGAAATCATAGAAATGTATACATATTGCTAGCGATATCTACTGGTAAAACCGGCAAACTGCAACTAACACCCCTGGTACCTCTAAAATATCAGACCGTGACGTTTGACAAAAGTTTTTCAAGAATTCACCGTTCAATATGGAAGATAATTGTTACGGTGACTTTTTAAGAAATCACTGTGCTATCATCTTTGTCAACACGTTCTGGTTATGTTCTATTTCATGAATGTATGTTTCCTACTTCAACGCATATTGTTAAGCAGCATAAAAAATGTCCAATCAAATGTATATTGTGCGGTAGAATGCGCCCCTCCCCTCCCCAACAAAATGGCTAAAAGCGATATTTACCAATGTTGTTTGGGGTTGTTATCGGGTGGACGAAAGGTATATGGTACTCCATTAAAAACTTAAAAAGTTAAAAATGGACGCCAGTAATCAGAAAATGTGTCCAATCTAGAAACAAAAAACTTACGACTTTAAAAATCGTTTTCTAATATCTAGTAAAAAGTGAAAAGAAATCATTTCATAAATTAGGCAAGTAAACTACTACTCCTTCCGCCAATCAACCTGCTCCTTTTTGTGCGGTATGCCACAGAAGTCAACTGAAAATGCTGTATAAAAAATTGGCGTACATGGTTAAGACAAATAACCCCGGGAAGATCCAGGCGTGACAAACAACATATTCGTTCAGTGAGAAACCAATTTATTTAATGTTCCAACATATTTTTTTTCTCTGATATGGTGATATAAACGTTCAGTTTATGTCACATTGGAACATGTAACGAAAATGTAACACCTTCGAAATCGTATTATCACCAAAGAAATTAAAATTTAATCACAACAACCGATTATTCACTTTGCCATATCCATCGAAAGATTCATTATGGGAGAACGCGATAATGGCGAATACCTAAGAGCAGTGTTGAATATTTCCGATACAATTCAACTATACGGATGTTTTCAAGCAGATAATGACGATTTAATAACTTTTTCTTGTATAATGTTAGCCCAAGCAGTCGGAATAAACGAATAATCAAATTTTGTTATTAGAAAAATAGAACGCAGTGGTCGCAATATTTTTGTTCGATATCATTATGTATAACGCTATTAAACCATAATATGAATAGAGTGAAAAATGTTTTAAGGTATTCAGAATGAAACATGAAACGTCTCGAAAAGAGTATTGAGCCTATGGCAACTTTCCATGTACAACGCCATTCAATCCTTTCGTACCCAACTTCGATGATACCACCGCGCCGACCCAACTCCCATTGCGTTCAACCGCCATGAAAGTTCGAATGACCCAGCTACATCATTTCACGCTCTCTCTCAGTCTACCGAGATCACTTACGACGGTATATCTCTCGTACTCGTAGGAGCTGGACACGAGGTGGTTTCGATTGATGTTCACACAAATGACACGCGTTAAATCCGGTTCAATCTACTGCGTGTACAAAGAGGCGGCGGCCCCTTCGCCGAGCTTATTGTTCCTAACCATGCACGCCAAGTTTTTTTACAGCATTTTCAGTAGACTTCTGTGGCATACCGCACAAAAGGGGGCAGGTTGATTGACAGAAGGAGTAGTAGTTTACTTGGCTATTTTATGAAATGATTTCTTTTCACTTTTTATGAGATATTAGAAAACGATTTTTAAAGTCATAAGTTTTTTGTCTCTAGATTTGACACATTTTCTGATTACTTGGCGGCCATTTTTAACTTCTTAAGTTTTTAATGGAGAATTTTGTTTAAAGACCTAATAGAAGTCCAGCATTGAATCAACATTTTTAATAATAAACGTTGATATAGTGATATACCGATTTCCACAATTGTAATTAATTCAACTCTTTTCCTGTTATAAACCATGAATGTACTAAAAAATCTTGAATCGCTGTATCATATGCAACATCACTGCGATGAAAAATTCAGCATCGATGCATTATGATACCGTTGCATATTTTTTTGCGATCAGAAATTCTGAATCGCGTATCATATCCACCATTGATAGTAAGTAGCAGTAATAATTTACAGTTCGTGGATGCAAATATTATTCAATTTTCAACTTATCCTAAAGTTCAAACTGCCCCGATGAACTGACTTGGCTGTGCAAAATCTCATTATCTTTTTAAGAAAATTCGTTTGAGTCTGAGTGTAGGAATTTTTTAATTGAAATTCATGCACAGAAGTTATACTCATTTACACAGTACCTTATCTTTACGCAGTGATAATTTACATTTCATAAATACAAACGTTCCATTTTGAACTTATCCTAAAGTTCAAACTGCCCCGATGAACTGAATTAGCTGTGCAAAATCGCATTATTTTTTTAAGGAAATTCTTTCAGGTCTGAGTGTAGGAATTTTTAAATTGTAATTCATGCACAGAAGTTATACTCATTTACACAGTACCTTGTCTTTACGCAGTAATAATTTAAACTTCATGAACGCAAACATTATTCAATTTTAAACTTATCTTAAAGTTCAAACTGCCCCCATGAACTGAATTGGTTTTGCAAAATCTCATTATCTTTTTAAGAAAATTCTTTCAGGTTTGAGTGTAAGAATATTTCAATTGAAATTTATGCACAGAAATTATACTCATTTACGCAGTATCTTATCTTTACGCAGTAATAAATTACACTTCATGCATGCAAACATTATTCCATTTTGAACATATCCTAAAGTTCACACTGCCCCAATGAACTGAATTAGCTGTGCAAAATTGCATCATCTTTTTTAAAAAATTCTTTCGGGTCTGAGTGTAAGAATTTTTCAATTGAAATTCATGCACAGACGTTACACTCATTTCCGCAGTACCTTATCTTTACGCAGTAATAATTTACACTTCATGAATGCAAGCATTATTCCATTTTCAACCTATCTTAAAGTTCAAACTGCCATGATCAACTGAATTAGCTTTGCAAAATCTCATTATCTTTTAAAGAAAATTCTTTCGGGTCTGAGTGTAGGAATTTTTCAATTGAAATGCATGCACAGAAGTTATACTCATTTACGCAGTAATAATTTACACTGTATGAATGTAAACATTATTCCATCTTGAACTTATCTTAAAGTTCAAACTGCCCCCATGAACTGAATTGGCTTTGCAAAATCTCAGTATCTTTTTAAGAAAATTCTTTGGGGTCTGAGTGTAGGAATTATTCAATTGAAATTGAATAATTATCTTAAAGTTGAAACTCCTCCGATGAACAGAATTGGCTATGCAAAAAATAATGTTTTTTTATTATTCGTCAGGTTACACCGAATAAAGTTATTTTATTCCCAACTGTTGTACGCTGAATAAGCATAAGGTACAACGAACTTCGGACATTGAACCGAAGATGATATTTTGAAAGAATGAGCAATCGTATTGAGAAATACGTTGATGCTAGTTCACTGTCGCAAGTATCCGAAATCGCTGAGCAAGCACAGGACAATCAACTTGCAACCAAATATTCTTAAGTATTAATTGATTCGTCGAGTCGAGCGGTTGATCCCGAATTAAAACGACGTTTGTAATTAATTCCCATTACGGAAATTGTAAGAACACTTGAAGCAATTTATTTGAATAAAATAAAATGCTTCATGCTTCATGCTTGTTTTTTTTATCTAATTTGTAACTCCTAACTTGACTCCTTATTCTTTATTGGCAAAAATCCTGAATTATTATCTCGTATTGGCTAATTATCCAATTTCTCAATACAACATTGGTGGCAGCGGTGGGATTTGCCATAGTTAGTGTGTTCAAAATTTTCTGAGACACTGTCCGCGGGAAGTGTTAAGTGACTGTCGTGGCAGTGATAACGTGGTACAAAAAAAAAGGAAAACTGCGCACAACGAGCCTACGTTGTATGGAACGATTGGAACCGAATCAACACACAGAGGTTGAGTTTCGGAAAGGTCCGACCCGACACGCAGACGTCGCGGAACGAACGACAACTCCTAAGAGAACGACCGAGTCGTTCAGTTGCAAGTCATCCCGAGGATCGACGCTAGAGTACCAACCGAAGGGAAACTCCAAAGACCAAAGGGAGAACGAGACAACCACCGAAAACCGACTACGCAGAGGCCGGAACAACCCGCAACGACGTGCAACCCCTATAACGTCATGATCTACCAGACCATCCTAACGTAGTGGCGGTTCACAATTTCCCGTAAAGCGTAGACTAAAACCAGTTAGGGTTACATCTCGGAAGACGATCGCGTAAACCGACTAAGATTACCGGGTAGGAGCCTTCTATCGAGATCGTTAGAGTAATTTTTCGAGCAATCGTTAAATTACGAGCGGGAAAACGCGACCGAGTTAGAAACCGGCGTCAAACGTCGCCGAGGGTTAAATACAACAGACAATTCGGATCAGTCTTTTGTAGCCGCGAGCTCACGGTTCGATAAGCGCAGAAGGGTATCGTGTGGTAGCAACGACGCTCGCACGCCCGACGGCACCCGTAACGCAGACGAGGAATTTGCCGACGCGGTAGATTGGGAACGCGGAAGGAAGATAAACACCGCGGGTTTCTCTTTGCTAAATACGATAGAAAGCGACATGCACGTCAACGAAATGGCCACGTCCGCATATATGACGATGAAAGAGGCAAGGGCCCTGATTCCCCGTTTTGACGGGTCAACGCCCGAGGAAGTAGACGATGTCATAAATGCATATCGCTACGCGGATCGCAAGATAGCACCCGCCGATAAGCCGGACCTCCTCGATGCGATCTTGAGTACGAAGGTAGTCGGGAAAGCGGCTAAGGAGATTAGGTATAAGCAAATAAATAGTTTCGCCAAGTTCGAAGAGGAGATGACTGCACTGTACGGCACACGGCGAACCGTAGCCGCCCTACAAGTCGAATTCAACATGGTCAGACAGAAGCCGAACGAAACCGTGTTAGCCTTCGGACAAAGGCTAGAGAAAATAATGATGGAGCTGATCGACGCGAGCACTGCGAGCGAGGCCAACGCGTCTGATAAGCAGGCCGTAGAGAAATACATCCGCCTGATGGGCCTCCACAACTTCGAAAGGGGTCGCAGGAAGGAATACCAGGTCATCGTAAAGGCGCGCGCTTTCCCTGACCTCTCCGCCGCCATGAAGGGCGCAATGGAGGAGGAGAAAACCGCGCAGGGCAGTGAGTCGATCAGCAGGCAGACTCACAGCGACCGACCGGCACCCGCGAAGTGCCACAGCTGCGGAAAAATAGGGCATCTCGCCAGGGAATGCCGAAGCTCAAGGGGACGATACAGCCTCCCCACACCGGGACCAAGCCGAACGATGAACAATGTAGTAATCACATGCCACTACTGCAAAAAGCCCGGGCATATCCAGAAAGAATGCCGTAAACGATTGCGTGAGCAGGGCCAACGGCAGCAAGGGCAGGGACAGTATCGGCAATGGCGCACCAGCCACGGGGTAGAGCTTAGAGGACAGGGTAACCCTCCGCTGGGGACCGAGAGGCAGCGCACCACGGAAACGCGACGGACGTGGGGTATGCTGGAGATATGCCCCGAAGTGAGGGGGAATACGGCCCAGGTGACGACGCGCCGGTGCTGATATGTAAAGTCGGCGCCCCAACGGCGGCCGAGGCCGCCAGTGACTTCCATATTGGCTCACCACAGGCGGTAACGGGGACACTGACCCTTAAGGCCGACACCGGGGCCCAATGCAGCGTCATCCAAAGGGGTGCCCTGAGGTCTGATACGCCGATGTACGAAGCAAAGGCCACCCTGAAGGGAATGGGAGGCCAGAAAATAGAAGTCACTGCAAGGCCGAAGTGACCCTCGAAACTCGCGCAGTGACGATAGCGAACGGGTTCTACGTAGTGAACGACAACGCGGCCATGGAAATCGACGGACTGCTGGGTATGGATTTCATGAGAAAACACCGAGTAGACATCTTAGAGTCGCGAAGAATAAAAATATACGGAGATAGCATATCGCTAATCGTTGGGACGGCGAAAATTAAACTCCCGCCACGTAGCGAGAATATAGTCCGGGTAAGGACCCGGGATGAGTTCGTTGGACTCGTAGAGCGAGTTGGGATCGCGGAAGGCGTCATCCTCGGCTCGTGTGTCACACCGTCTGTCGGGAACAGTTGCATCGTGAGCATTTTGAATACGAGGGTAAGCGAAGCCGAGGTACGACGCCCGACGGTGGAAAAGAAACCGCTGACGCTGGAGGAGGTGGACGACAACGGCAAGGCCGGCGAGGCCAACGTGTGGGCCACCCGAGTGTGCGACAGGGGTACCCGATTAGAGAGGTTACGCAAAGACAGTCGAACGAAATGCTCGGTGAGGGGATAATCCGACCAAGTAAGAGCCAATGGAACGCGCCACTACTAGTCGTCGCGAAACAACCGGACGACACGGGGAAAACACGGATGAGAGTCGTAGTAGACTTCCGGAAGCTGAATGAAGCTACAGTAGGAGACTCATACCCACTGCCCAATATCTCGGGGATATTGGATCAGCTGGGAAAAGCGAAATATTCTTCCACGCTCGATCTCGCCTGGGGATTTCATCAAATCGCGATGGCAGAGGAAGACAAGGAGAAAACAGCATTGTCCACCCCACAAGGGCACTTCGAATATAACCGAATGCCCATCGGTCTAGAAAACGCACCGCCGACGTTTCAGCGGCTGATGAATGCCGTACTGGCTGGCATAGAGGGGACGAAATGCTACGTGTACCTTGACGATATCGTCATCTATAGAGCAGCGTTGAAAGAACACAACGAACGACTTGGAAACGTGTTTCAACGCCTCAGAGACGGCTAGCTCGCCGTTCAACCGCGGAAATGCCGCTTCTTACGAAAAGAAACGCAGTACCTCGGACACATCATTTCCGAGAGGGGGGTGGAACCGGACCCCGGAAAAATCACAGCGGTGAAGGGATTTCCAGTTCCAAAAAACGTGAAGGGCGTGCAGTCCTTCCTTGGACTCGCGGGCTATTATCGCAAATTCACACGAGATTTCGCAAAACTAGCCAAACCTCTGACTGAACTGACGAAGAAAGAAACGAAATTCGAGTGGACAACGAAGCACTAAGAAGCCTTCGACAAACTTAAAACGACACTGACGACAGCACCCTTGCTGCAATACCCCGACTTCGAGAAAAAATTCATAGTCACGACGGGAGCGTCCGACCGAGCGTTAGGTGCAATACTATCGCAAGGCGAGGTAGGTCAGGATCTGCCGATATGCTACGCGAGCCGAACGTTCAACAAGGCCGAACAAAATTACTCCACAACGGAAAAGGAGCTACTCGCTATCGTATGGGCGATCTCGCAATTCCGGCCATACGTCTATGGCACAAAATTCAAAGTCGTAACAGACCATAAGCCCTTGACTTGGCTGTTCAGTGTAAAGGATCCAGGCTCCAGGTTAATGAGGTGGAAACTGAAATTGGCCGAACATGAAGTCGAAGTCGAATACAAGGCCGGGAAAGTAAATACGAACGCAGACGCGCTGAGCAGAATATATGCGATCACGCGCGCACAGGCGAAAGAAAAATTGAGCGAAGTAGCTACGAATGACCGCGCGTAGGAAGGAGACAGCGAGCGTGCAAACGACGACGTATCGCCGAGCGACGGGACACCTCGCGTCAGGGGAAGCGCGGTGCAGGCGGACAGCCACGCGCGCGGGCCCAGTAACGAGAGACCCCGTGAGCGCAAGAGCCGCCGAGGAAGCGAAAGTGACGAGGATGGCTGCAGCATAGGCGCCGCCTGCCCTAGCGAAGCGCACAGGGAACAACTCATACGCAAGTATCACGATGCCCCCCTGGGGGGGTACCAGGGCACAACTCGGACACTCCAACGTATGCAGCTCCGATATCACTGGCCAGGCACGGAAGAGGAAATAAAAAAGTATATACACAAATGCGACAAGTGCCAAAGAAATAAAAACAAACTGAGAGGGAGAGCACCGATGGTCATCACCGACACGCCAAGCTGGGCATTTCAAAAATGCGCGGTAGACATCGTTGGCCCGATCACCGAAACATTCTCGGGGAACCGCTATATATTAACTTTTCAGGACGCGCTCACCAAATACAGCATAGCGATACCAATGCCCCACCAGGAGGCCAACGGAGTGGCACGCGCATTCGTCTCCGAAATAATCTGCAAATTCGGAACCCCGGAAATTTTGTTGTCCGACCAAGGAACGAATTTTCTGAGCGAAACATTCAAAGGAGCATGCAAACTGCTAAAAATAAAAAAGATCCAAACAACAGCGTATCATCCGGAATCAAATAGAGCCCTAGAAAGGTCCCATCGCACCCTCGCGGAATACCTAAAAAATTATATCGATGAGGATCAGGGGAACTGGGACGCATGGCTGCCGTACGCGATGTTCACCTATAATACGACTCCACACATCGCTACTGGCTACACGCCACATGAACTGGTATTCGGAAGCAAGGCAGAATTGCCGACGGTACTAAAACAAGAGCCGCGCGCGACATACTCTTACGACGACTACGCGCAGGAATTACGCCAAAGATTAAGAGCTGCATGGAAGACAGCACGAGGGAACTTAACCGACGCAAAAGAAAATTCGAAATTGCAGTACGACAAGAAATCGAAAAAACAAGCATTCCGGGTGGGCGACCGGGTGTTACTACACGACGAGACGGTACGACGGGGACGATCAGCGAAATTGACACCGAAATGAATCGGTCCCTACACGATAGTCAACGTCAACTCCGATGTTAATTTCACCATCAAAAAAAGGACAAAAAACTACGCGCGTACACATAAACAGACTAAAACTTTTCATTGAACACTAACGCAAGGGTCGCGCGGGGGCGAAAAAAAAAAAAAAAAAAAAACGAGGAAATACAGCACGTAGAAATATCCAATACCATAAGATATGTCGTATTACAGGGTAATGGCGCTGGCCGACATCCGAGTGGGAGGAAGCAGCACGACACCGTGGGAGATACAGACTTTTTCGACGACGCCGGGCATATTTTACGAAGAGATAGGAACATTGTCCGTCTACCACGACAAATGGACTCTTATAATAAACATGGATCTACATACCATAAGAATGCAGACAAAACCGATATTGACGGCTCTAAACGAACTACAGAAGACGTGTAAAAAGCAACTGAAAACAGACGCGCTGTGCGAAATTCTCGACGACGCGGTCGCACGTCTAGCAAGAAAAATTGAGAAAAAAATGGAAGTCATCCGAGACATAACCGGCACAGTCACAACACGGCAACGCAGACGACTCATCAACGGAATTGGAACCGTGATAAAATCTCTAACGGGCAACATGGACGCTGACGATGCAGAAAAAATAGACAACGAGATAAACGAACTAAAAGCCAACCAAAAAACAATGGAGAGTAGTTTGAAAGAAAACTTGCAAATAATAGAGTCAACAAT
This sequence comes from Oxytorus armatus, assembly GCA_958009045.1. Taxonomy (NCBI): domain Eukaryota; kingdom Metazoa; phylum Arthropoda; class Insecta; order Hymenoptera; family Ichneumonidae; genus Oxytorus; species Oxytorus armatus. The sequence continues at coordinate 30,497,767 of OY253744.1, forward strand.
CGACATATTTAATAAGACGGCGATCCACGTACAAAGAAACGAAGAAAATCTAAAAAAACTTGTAAAGAAGATAGAGGATTCCATCAATTTCAAAATATCGAACTTATTGGTGCGACAAGAACTAGACGAACATATCACGGGACTAGGGATTGTCGTGGAAACACTACTCGACGATGTCAGGGAATTAGAACAATTTTTATCCGGTCTGAATCAAGGCATAATCACACCAATGGTGCTTTCGCCACACAAAATAGCCAGATACCTCACAGACGCACTACCACATCTACCCAGAGGTAGTAGTTTCCCGACGAAGACGACACCAAACCATTATACTATAGGTTACAACATAGTATTGGTGATCGAGGTACCACTCGTAGGAACAACAGAATACAGGGTAAGCAAAGCATACCCACTACCAACGCACGCGCTCAACGATACTTACCAATACATAGAGGTTACGAACGACCTCGTCGTAGTGGACAGGGAACACCGTACATACCTACGACTGACGAACGACGACCTACGAAAATGCAAACGTGTGTAGAAATTGTATATATGCCGACCAACGCATCCAACGCTGACAATTAAAGATGATGTACCGTGCGAAATACTAATATACGTAAAAAATACTATAGACAAGAATAGATGTATAATAATATAGACAAGAATAGATTATAGGAGGGTAATCACTCTGAAAAACACCATAGTGCTGCCGTTACAACAGCTCGGTAAGTGGATTTTCGTGGTGCCCACCATCGAACCATTAGTGATAGCTTGTAAAAACGAAAAGATAAAATATTTAGAACTGCGAAAAACAGGAACACTGGCTTTAGTAGGGAAATGCGTTGTGACCGTCACACATTTAAAAATAGAAACTGTACAAGAATTTACACAACAAATATACGAAACATACCTTCCACCGTATAATTTAACATTTTTGAGGGACGAAGGAGAAGTGTTACCGAAAGCATTAAGCGAAACCGAAAAAATGAAACTCGAAAACGTAATAAGCAACCCCCAAGAGTTGAACGAATTAGGTACGCGAATACATTCATTGCGGACGGATTTAGACAAAAAAAGCAATAACAATTACCATTCGCATACTATAGGAACATATTCATTAAGTACCATAACACTAATATTGATTATAGCATATATTGCCTATCGATTTCTGAAAAAACGGCAAGCAACGCCGGAAATGGTAGAATCACCGCCAGCTCAAGTAATAGAAGCGCGACCGGACATACCAAAAGCAGCAAAACGAAAGGCTTCACTCAGCAAACTTAAAGTTACTTTCAAGCGAAATAATCCGAGCACTAGCACAATGTAATAAATCGATAGAATGTATTGAACAAAATTAAAATTAATGAAAGGGAAATAAATTTGGGGATAAAAAATTTTAAAAGCGGGATTACGACTAGTGCTTTAAGAACAATTGTAACAGTCATCGAATAAAGAAATCCTGCGGATTCCTTTCTCCTAGGGGGGAGGAATGTTGTACGCTGAATAAGCATAAGGTACAACGAACTTCGGACATTGAACCGAAGATGATATTTCGAAAGAATGAGCAATCCTATTGAGAAATACGTCGATGCTAGTTCACTGTCGCAAGTATCCGAAATTGTTGAGCAAGCACAGGACAATGACCGGGCTCAATTGCGAAACCGCAACCACACGACTTCGACACATCAACTTGCAACCAAATATTCTTAAGTCTTAATTGATTCGTCGAGTCGAGCGGTTGATCCCTAATTAAAACCACGTTTGTAATTAATTCCCATTACGGAAATTATTAGAACACTTGAAGCATTTTATTTGAATAAATCTTTATCTAATTTGTAACTCCTAACTTGAATTCTTATTCTTTATTGGCAAAAATCCCGAATTATTATCTCGTATTGGCTAATTATCCAATTTCCCAATACAACACAACCTCGTAAATTTAGGATTAATATTTTTTATTAAATGCATAATTTTCTCACCTGACAGCTGACACTTACTCGTTGATCACACAAAATCAACAGAGTCTCGTCTATGTCATCTACGCAATTACAGGTTTCATGCCCGTTATTGACTTCATTTCAAATGTAGCACGAAACGTTTTGTTTTAATTAAAAAATCAACTAACGCACACGCGAAAACAAAAACAACCAGCTGACAACTCCACGTGCTTTCTCTCTCTCCCCCCCCCTCTCCTTCTCGCCCTCTCTTCGATTTTAGTAAGGCTTTTGACACTGTGCCCCACCTCAATTTATTGCTTAAGCTTAAAGCGTTGGGGTTCACTAACCCTGCGATATCATGGTTTTATTCGTACTTAACGGGTAGATCTCAGGCTGTGGTTGGTCGTCGGAATCTCTCCTCTTGTTGGCTAAGCACTACGATGGGAGTACCGCAGGGTTCTGTCCTTGGTCCTCTTCTCTTTTCACTATTTATCAATGATATTGGTAGTAACCTGCGGTATACGGAGCACATGATTTTTGCTGACGACACGCAAATCTATTTGCAATGTTTACCATCGGAGATTAATCAGGCGATTGCCAAGATTGCGCATGATGCTAATGTCATTGCCGATTTTGGTCATACCAGTAGCTTATCTCTCAATGTGGGGAAATCGAAAGCTTTAGTGCTTGGCAGTAATTCTTATTTGAGAACTATCGATCTCTCCGAGCTGCCTCTTCTTCTGGTGTTGGGGAGCTCTGTCCCGTATGTTTCGGAGGTGCGTAATCTTGGGGTCTTCTTGTCGTCAAATCTACCGTGGAGCAAGCATGTCTCGAATGTGTCTCAAAAGGTGCATGGAACTCTATACAAGCTTAAGTTTCATCGGAATGCTCTCTCGACTAATCTTAGGATTAATCTTGTTTCTACGCTTTTTTTTCGCACCTTGAGTATTGTTGCCTAGTTTTCCATGACCTAACGGATGAGCTTAGCGCTGAGCTACAGAAACTGCTCAACTGTTCGATAAGATTTATCTTCAATCTTCGGCGGGATGAGCACATTACGCCTTATCGGCTTCGGCTAGGTTGGTTGTCAGTTAAGAGCAGAAGGCTGTACTTTCTTGGTATCATAACGTATCGCCGGCTTCACTTGCCTTCTCCATCGTATTTAGTTGATGTGTTACCGAGGGTAGGACATGCTTCACTGCGCTCGACGCGTCGTCTGGAGTCAGCTAATACGTTTTTTATTCCTATTCACCGGACTTCCACCTATCACAGGTCTCTTCGTTTGTCAGCATCTCATTTTTGGCACTCGCTTCCCCCTGATGTCATTTCGTCGCCTTCCATTGATGTCTTTAAATCTCGACTCTATTCTTTTCTACTACGCTCTGAGGTCGAACAGTATGTGGTTCAGTAGTGATGATCGACTGTGGTTATTAACTTCTTTGTAGCTTGTTTTTAGTTTAACCTGTCGCGTTTTAGGCTTATCAAGGTAAATTGTTGCTTGGAAAATGCTTATAGCTACTTCTACTGGGTCGTAAGCGCGTGGATTTGAGTGTCAAACCGTCATTATGCCTAATTGTTCTTTTGCGCGGGAGTGTGGATTGTGCTGAGCTAGCAAATAGTGTATTATTTAAGTTTTGCTTTGTATAACGTCATTATTGTGATGTATTTGTGTGATTTATTAGTAAATCAGTACCAGTTCAGTCAGTGTCAGTTTATTAGTAATCAGTTTGTGTAGTATGATTAGTATGTAAGTTATGCTTGGAATTCAGTCCAGTTCAGTCAGTGTCAGTTTATTAGTAATCAGTTAGTGTAGTATAATTAGTATGTAAGTTATGCTTGGAATTTTTGTATTATATAATATTTGCCTAACAGCAGAGCTAAGGCATAAATAAATTTATCAATCAATCAATAAATCTCTTCCTCTCTCCCTCCTCCCCTCTCTCACTCTCTCTCTCTCGTGCACCGCGATGGCCCGGCCGCCGGCACCGGCTCGACTGATGACACGTACGTACGCGCAACGAGACCGCGCAGCATCGTGGTGAAGTGACCACGAGCTCGCATCGAACATAGGTGATATATATATGATTTGTATGAAATGGCGTACAAGCTATTTGCTGTATTAGGCACATATGCCCCTTTGACGAGAGACGGAAAAAACGATTCTTGAGATAAGAAAAGTTGCGTGAAAAATCATGGCAATATTACGATATCTCAACAATTCGTCGATGGATTTAAATATATCTAAATGCATTCGAAAGAAAAAAAAAACATTACATCGCAAAAATGTCGTCAGATTTGTTATAACCCGACGCGTTTGCGCCTGAAGTTATAAAAAATCTGACGAAATCTCGATTTAGAGTTTGAATATAACGGTTTTCAGGCCACCTTACTGTATAGAGACATGGATCGAGACATCGGCACAGTCTAAAAACTTTTTTTTAATACTTGGCGTCAAGACGCTGCCGCGTCTCTTGATATATGATACATGATGAAGCGATTGCAAAATAAAGCCACAGGTGGTCGGATTGTGTCGAAGCAGAGACTGTGTACAGTGTTGCCAGGTGGTATGTGCGGATGCCCCCAGGTTTATTTTGTTTCTCCCTAGAAATCCCCTAGATAGTCCCCATCCGCTGCCAGGCCATTGTTCATTGTCCCAACGGCCAAGTGCAAACCTTTCAGCTCGAACGGTACCCGGAGCGCACCCCAGATGGCGGTGCAGTTTGGTTTGAATAAAAAAAAAAAAAATTCATACTTTCATAAATACAAGACTGTTTAACCGTAATTATCATAATAATTATGTTTCTTTGGTCTATTTTTTATATTTGAGTATTTGCAATTGTACCTAAATACCAGTGAACCTCAAACACGTTTACTATACGTACAATTGATACGTAAAACTATATTTATATAAATCACATTTTTCCAGGAATCAACACCGTTTTTAAAACTGACTTTTAATTCGCCGATCTCAGATCATCGCCGAACATTATTTCTTGGGGTAAACATCCAGACTTGCGACGTCATTTTCAGTTATATCTGTACACATTTTTTGTGTTGAAACGCTTCAGCATATCACTTCTCGGCTTAAAATCACAGCAATTAACGTTTAGAGTAAAACGAATGTGCATAATTGCCTCGACCATTGCACCCGACATTTTATTTTGCCACTTATCCTTCACTATTCTATTCACGATCGAGAGGGCGCGTTCGCCGGCAGCGTTTGAAAACGGCAGACTCAATAGAGCCAGTACAAGCTTGGCAATATTTTCAAATCGTTTCGTTCCGCCGGCGTCCTTGATATCGTACACTGCGGTCCAAAAACTCTCGGTGCTCGTATAGTTCTGTACTTGAGCTGTATGGAGAAGATTCCACTCTCGGATTGTCGAATCTATATCAGAACAGACACTTTTTTGAAAAATCGAGGCGATCCCGGTTATATCCACTTTGTTGACCTGGGAAGAAGCTGTTTCCGGTGATAAATTGGATATTTTTTCGAACATCTTAATATTTTCCGGTATTCTTTTTTGTAGCTCCGAACAAAGCAAGATTCAAAGGTCTCTACACCGTTCTTTTATTTCAATGACAATTTTTGACTTTATGCTTGTACTCAAGTTATTGAACTCATAGCCAAAGTTGATGCATTGCAGAGCCATCAAGTGTTGTTTAAAATCGAACGTAGCTAGCTCGAATCTCGATACTTTTTGAAGTCTTGAAGGAACAACAAGGGTTTGGAGGTTCGAATAAATCAAATTAATCACATCTTCAAACAGTTTGATCGCATCGACAGATTCCGATTGAAATAATAATCCATTCCTCGCCATGACGCCTTTTAGGCTGTTGCTTAAAAAAGTTAGGAATAGTTTATTTTCGGGCGTAGAGTACATCCTGTACAATTCACTTGCTGTGTAGCAACGTTCTTTATTGCTTGCAGTTATGTGAAAGTGCAATTTAAGAGCATCCCACTGTTCCAGAACACTGTCTATAGCCTGAAGCCTTACTACCCATCATGTACTCGAGATTTGGACGATTTTTTTTGGTAATTCACCGGCTCTAGCCGTACAAACCTCTCCATACTCCAATTGCCGTTTTGTACTGTGTGAAAACCAGTTATGCGCCTCACGTACAATAAAGTTCAAATACCTTGGTAGTGCTTTGCAGGCTGCTTCGGCCGCGAGATGGAAAGAGTGACATGTGCAACTAATAACAATCAGGTCTGGATTGATCTCTCGGAATAATATTATGACTGAATGATGCCGTCCAACATTTACGCTCGCTCCATCAACACCAAGGCCTAATCGTTTTTCCGGTCATAAACCGTCGGTCTTTAATTGATTTAGCACTGCTGCCGCAATAGCATCTGACGTCCGGACTTTCATTTCAACTAGTCGATAAAAAGGTTGTGACGATCTTTTTTTTGACTTGCTAAAGTAGCGTATCATCAAGCAAAGCATCGTCTTAGAATCAATCGTAGTAGATTTGTCAAGTATTAACGAATAATACGATTGATCGATGTCCTTTATCAACTTTTCCAAAATACAGGGTGATAAAACATTCTTTATAAGAGCCGAGCATTTTGTTCGATGGAGCTTGATATCCTGTAGAACTTGAGATTCTACATCTAAGCTCTTTATCACGATCGAGAGATGATGGACGGTTTTTATAGGGCAATGCTCTGCCACATATGTCGCGATTTTCAATTCGGCTTCCTTTCGTTGTTGGGACACAGTTGGTTTAGTAAATGTATGGTTTTCGGTAAAGCGGCAATGGTGTCCCGATTTTTGGTAGCCTGTGTGAGTTTTTTCGACACAGAATGGTGTTGTAGAGTTTTCTTATGAGCGATGAGAATCGTCTTGCAATAAGCACAAAGCGCTTTGGTTGAGTCCCCATCAGGCGATGGTTTTAACCAGCCTATATATCGTATGAATGAGATTTATTTAAACGTTATTATGTTCGAGAGTTATTACGTAGAATTATTCTACAAAATGTAGAAGTTATACATATATAAATAAACTTAGAAATTTCGGAATGAACTCTCGAAATCAACGAAAAATCCATGTAATTTCAGCGAAGATCTGCAATAACAACCTACCTTTAAAATTAGGTTCAAACTCCCTATTTTTAACGTACTTTTGCAGGTATGTTTTTTTACCACTATCGTTTTTGGGCATGTTTATTCTTTTATGTATCGATCAAATCATTTTATTTGTTAATATATCGGGATTTCCCCGTATTAGTATGTAATATATAAGAGCAAATCCACAACAATCGACTGGATGAATCGACTTCAGATGAATGAAACTATTTGTTGTGATCATAGATATCTATACCATTCTAGATCGCTAACAGCGGCGAAAAAGCTGTCAATCGGATCTTCGATTTCGGCCATCACACCTTACAATTCAATGGCCGTTGCCGCCTCTTATCAAATACAGCCTAAAATATATTAGAATATTTTTATCGTTTCATTGATGTTTTTAACTGAATTGACATTAAACTTTTCAATTTAATATTTAAAGGGTACTCACGATGTTCATAAAATAATAAAACCAACGTCCGACTGTTGGTGAAGTGTTTAATTACGTATTGTGCTAATATTATAATAATTGTTAAGTGATACAGGCAGCCAATTTTGTGATTTTTATGGAAATGTAAGCATGAAAAGGAAGTGAAAGAAGTGCATAAATAGATGGATATTAAGTTACTTTTATAAAGATTTCTATTATTAATAATTAAAGGATAATAATAAAACTAACGTTTTTAATAAAAAATACATTTTATTATAAAAGTTGCAAACACACACACACACAGATAAAGAAAAGGACAGAGAGAAATTTTAACATACATATATTACTGGTACAAAAGAAATAAAGTCTATGTATTACTGAAAAGTATTATTCTGGATAATTTTTGCCGTTTATTGACGGTATTTACAATGTCCTTGGTTAATGTACGACAATATGAATGCATTCGAATCGTTAAATATTCCCGGCAGATAATATTTATTAACTGGAGGCGATGTGGTGTATCTACGGCTATCTCGAATCCTTCGTAACAATCGTTATTAGTTGAAAATAAATCAGTATTTAATGCATATCTGCGTGTTACCCGGTAAATTATTTGAGAATATATATTTCTATTAAGTAATTTATTGTTACATTTTGCTCATAATCGACGAAATTCTATTTCCGTAGCATAAAAAATTGTTTGCAATAATTTCCCCTTGCATCTCTCTCCAGAAGATTCTTTGTCCTTTATTAATTGTATGCAGGATTTAATATATGTACGATTCACGTCAATGCATTTAATTCAACCTATTTTCATATTTTATATTATTTGAATAAAACTACTTATAAATCTATTGAGACGGTCCCGATCTCCCCGGTGACGTCACCCGTCCCCCAGCGCAAGTGCCACGTTTGGCCACACACCAGGGGAAGGGGGCGCCACGAGTCCCAACCCTCGGGCGAATCCTCTAACGCCGATGACCGGGAAAGCCAACCCGAAATAGGGCCAACAATAAGAAACCTGTGAACAAAGAAAACAACCAATCAGAAAATAAGAATACAAAAGACAACAAATACCGCAATGCGGCAAAAAGGGTAAAGAGAAAGGGTAAAGGAACGAGGAAGGGAAGGTCCGCAACCAGGGTATAAAAAGGCCGGTTTTACCCAGGAACGGCACTCTTGAGCCCTCTTGAGTCCGAAAGGAAGCGTGACTACCGGTCTCCATGACTACTTGTCCTTTGTCGTAGGGAAAGTGGAGATTACGGGAAAGAGACGAATAAAGGAGGAAAAGGGTTAAAAGAGGTTTGGCGAAAGGGAGAAGGAAGGCCAGTATTGTGAAACTCACACGACTACTGTCCTTTGTCGTAGGAAAGTGTGAGGGGATCGGGAAAACTGGATCTCTGCTTAGAACCAAAAGATATATGAGTATCGGGATGAGAGAGAGAGAGAGACAGAAGGAATTTGAAAAATATAAATTTGAAGCTTACCTCAGGGTACGTGAAGAAAGAGAGCAGTCCCGGGGCGGAAGTGGAACCGCGGGTGACATCATCTCTACTCTTTGAAGTCACGGGACCCCTAAAAGGAAAGAAAGAAAAAAGAATTAAAAATTAGAAATTTTTAATTAAAATAAAACTAAGAAATACATTCACACAAGAGAGAAAGAGAGAGAGAGAGAGAGAGAGAGAGAAAGAGAGAGAGAGAGAGAGAGAGAGAGAGAGAAAAAGAGAGAGAGAGAGAGAGGAAGTACAGAATTAAATAATTATTACGAATAAAAATATTCATAATAGAAAATATTTTGACACTCCACCAAGAGTGAGAGAGAGAGAGAGAAAAAGACAGGTGTGATGTCACACAGGCAAGCGTCCGTGTGCTCACGCACGCACACAAGGAGACTATACACACGGGGAATAGTACACTCACCTGGGGATACTCCAAGGAAAATTCACAAGAACCCACGAAACACCACGTCCGGAGGAACCACAAAGAACAAACAAAACACGACGGACGTCACTACTTCCGGTTTAAAAACGACGAAAACCGAGGAAATTCTATACGAGGAACGCGAACTATCACAGCTGATCGACCGCGAGCCGTCGCTACAGTGAGGACCATCGACCGCGCGCCGAGGATCCCCGAGCGGTCACGGCAAAGCCCGAGCGGCTCTCCCGCCTTCGCGAGGCAGGCACTAAGGCTCACACGTACGATAGCCGCGTATGCATAGAATACCTTAGAGGGAGGACACCCGAGGGCAGCACCTTACGGACAGCAAATTCACTACAAGGATTACTGATCCCAACGCCGTATAATTTGTTAAATGAGAGTACATATGCGATATACAACAATTAAAAACAATTATTAATACTAAATAAAAATATATATGCGATCTACAACAATTAGTACACAATTATAAATATTAAATAAAAATATACACACAATATACAACGATTAAGACACAAGTATCAACACAAAAAGGGCTACGGAGATTGTATATAAATAAACAGTAATTATTGATAACCCTATCCTGACTCAATGTCTTTATTTCTTTCGAGTCCGAACCTATAAAAAAAAATAGCTAACGCATTGATACCGTTACACTTTGGCGCCCGAACAGGGACTCGAATGAATTAAAAGATAGAGTCTCATTGGGAAATCATAATTTACTGGAAGAAAAATGTCAACAAACGACAAGTCTATTGCAAGGGAGATCAGAGAACTCCAAATAATGGAGGAATATGAGGACAGGTATCGGGAAGCGCGACAAAAGAATGACGAAGAAAGTGCGCGTTCATTACAGTGGGAATCGACGACGGCCGATGGACTGCTCGAAGAGCAGAGACAAAGCGAAAGGAGAACCATCGGGAGGTTGTCGGAAATTGCCCCAGTGATGGAGGAAAGTTCGGTAGAACAAGACTCCGTACTCGCGGAAACAACCACTGACAATGAAGGGTTGAACGTCACCCGGATAACCGAAATGCCGGAGGATCTGAAAAACGTAATTCTCTCATTAAATAAAATTAGAGAGTCCCAGCAATGCGCAAGCGAGGACCTCGGCAAGGCGATTATAGAGAAAGACGATGCATGTGTTGTGCGGACGGGGTTACTTCGTGAAGAAGCACGGAAAACGACAAATCAGATAATAGAAGAAACCGATGCTCGTCTGGAAAGGAGAATGGCGCATCTGAGAGAGATAATGCAAAAGAATCACGAGGTATTCGAAGACTTTACTCGGGGAAAGCTCGCAGCGCAAGGAATCGCGATCACGGACTTGACGGAAAATTTCTCGACGATAGCGAAAAATACCGCTGCGATAACGAGCACGGTTAACGAGCATGAGGCTCGATTGAAACGCTGTGAGGAGGAACTACGAAGACGGCCCCGTTCGGATCTACAAAATACTACGACCTGCGGGGGACTCAATCTCAGTCGAGTTTATGCAGCGAACCAAAAACCACCGACATATAACGGGGATGGTCAAGAGAGGCCCGTTCGCTACCTGAAGGATTTTGTCGAATATTACCGAGTGACAGAATGCGAGGATTTGCACTAGGCGGTAAGCCAATCGTTAAAAGGAGTGGCGAAAGATGGGTGGCGCGTAGTGGAAGGTTCAATCGGGACCATCGACGAGTTCACGACACGCTTTCGAGCTCGATACTGGAACCGAGAAATCCAAGACAAAGTCCGGACCGATCTCGAATTCGGCGCGTACGTACGGGACCGACAAAAAACAACAAGGGCCGAATACGCAACAAGGGTCTTCGGAAACGCTCGGGACCTCACACAGACTCTCACGGACGAAGAAATTATTCGGAAGTTGGCAAATGACTTCGACGATCAAGTCCGTGCAGCGGTGATTGTCAACGGAATAAAAACGGTGGACGACTTACTCGACCTATTGGAAAGGACAGACGGAGCAGGTCCCCTAAACTCTCAGAGGACCCCGCCGAGGGGAAACAATTATCAAAACACACCTCGTCAGGATAATGGAGGAAGTTATAATAACCGTGGTGGAGGGGAAGAGAGAGGAAATAGTACTCCGAGCAACAACGGAAATTACAGCGGACCTCGGCAACAATATCCGCCGCGGCAATACTCTTCTCCATGACAACAATGGACGCCAAACAAACAAGAGAATACACCGCCATGGACGACCGGAACGCCAACGTCACATCAGCCACAATGGGGACCACAGCAGCCGCAGTGGTCGCCACCAATGACGCCGGAAGTACTGCCAGACGATCGGAAAAATAACGGAGTCTCAACCAATGCAATAAGCAGTTCGGCACGGCAACAACAAGGACCATATTGTGGGCAACCAAACCCACAAGCGACGTCGATAACTGAAACGACAAGGTCGGGAAACGCCTAGCCGTTGCGCCCGGAAAAGTAATTCCTGAGACAGAAACGACGGAAATACACCGAGGTGCAACGGTAGACGACGAAATGACGAAATGGGCCTTGAACGAAGCGAGGGAAAGACAGAAGAAAAACATGAAAAAGAAAGAGCGCAAGAAACGACGGCAAGAGGAAAAAGTACCCGAAGGAGAGAAAATAGTAATTGCAGCACTATCCAGGACGGACCAGGAAGAAGAGGAGGAAAACAGGGAGAAGGAAAAGGAGGATGAGAAAGCAGAAAGTAAAAACTCGTCATCTGGGCGGAACATAAGGGGAAACGGCGGCGAATCAATGGTACGCAGCGGCGCGACCAAGTCGTACGGAATACCCTGTGGAAAGTCGATGATTGAGAATAAATGAAAGAGTCAGATAGAGGAGGTAAAGAAAGAATTGGACGAGCAGAGAGAGGAGGAGATAGAGGAAATGGTCAATAATAGAGTAGCTGCATATACAATTTTCGAAGGAAAGGAATTTTCGAGGAAACTGAAGAAAAAGCGGGGGTCTGGTACGACGACGCACATCCACGATGTCCAGAGATTCCGATCTGTGTCGAGGGTGTCATCGTACCGGTGCTTGTCGACTGTGGGAGCGAGGTATCATGTATCTCGGAAGACCTCTACCAACAGTACCAATAAGCGTTCTTAGACTGTCCGATGCTACCTGTGACCTGTACGGAAATCTTCGGAGCATTCGGAGGAAATTCCGGCCGCATAAGACCTCAAATAATGGCAGAAGTGGAGGCATATGGGTCAGAAGGCGCTATACAATTACTTATCGTCCCGAGACTCCTACAAGCGATGATACTCGGATTCGACGGAATGATGAAATTAAAAATATACGTGGATACGAATATAGGCGTGGTACGCGTAAACGAAAAAATCGTTGCCCGCTTAGTTGGAGGTTACTGGCGTCAGGAGGTACACGGACCAATTGAAGGGTATCGAGAACGGCAGTCGGCAACAAAAATGATCCAAATGTTACAGAAACGGGACGAGCCAACGAAAATAACAACCGCTGCGATACAGAAGGATGATATAATTCCAGATGAGGAACTAACAGAAGCAGACGTCGATCAAAAGCTACTAGAATGTCCTGAACTACCACCACAGGTACAGGCAGCATTCAAGAGCCTGATTCACCGGTATCGGAGGATATTTAGCAAAAGACCAGGACGGATGGAGGCCTATGAGCACCGCCTGGCACTAAAAGGTCTTGAGCCGTACGTACACCGATCGTACCCAGTACCAACGCAGTACCGCGAAAAGGTGTCAGCAGAAATTCAAAGGATGCTGGGACACGGGGTTATCGAACGCGCTAAGAGTCGTTTTATCAATCCGCTGGTGACGGTGATAAAAAAAGATGGGACTGTAAGACTGTGTCTTGATGCTAGACAACTAAACAAATATCTCATCGAGGATCACGATACGGCACAGCCCACAGAGGAAATTTTCCAGAGATGTGGTGGAAAACAGGTTATGTCGAGCCTGGACATGACCAGCAGTTTCTGGCAAATTCATTTGCACGAGGACTCACGCAAGTATACGGCATTCCAGCACGAGGGGAAGTGTTACCAATTCACGGTTACCCCATTCGGATTAAAAACAAGTACGGCGAGCCTTATTAGAGGACTGGATATCGTACTCCAGGGTCTGGGGGACTCCGTGGTAAATTTCGTGGACGACCTACTCTGCCTTTCTACCAGTTATTTCGGCCATCTTGGGGATCTGGCGGCACTACTCCAGCGAATGGAAACAAACAAAATGACACTGAATTTCAAGAAGTCAGCGTTTTTCCGGAGGGAGGTGCCATTTCTAGGGCACACGCTGTCGACGGATGGACTGAAACCACAACCTGAAAAGATCCAAGCGATTAAGGAATTCCCTCGACCGAAGAATATCCGTCAACTCCGCGGTTTTCTGGGACTAATCAACTTCTACACGAAATTCACCAGTAAGCATGCAAACGAAACGATACCGCTGCTGGAATTGCTTAAAAAGGAGCAACAATGGCACTGGGACGAGCGACGTGCCCAGGCATTCGAAAGGATAAAGGATTTATTCTGTGAAAGCGTAATCCTCCGACACGCGGATACACGAAGGCCCTATATTCTAACCACAGACGCCAGCGACTACGCGCTCGGCGCAACCCTCTCACAAGAGGACGAAAAAGGGGAAATAGGCGTCGTCGCCTTCGCGAGTCGTACTCTAAAAGGAGCTGAAATGGGATATATCACCACGGAGAAGGAGCTCCTCGCCATCGTGTGGGCGCTTCAGAAATTCCGGACGTATCTACGTGGGGCCAAAATAAAAATTATTACGGACCACAAAGCACTCACCTTCATGAAAACGTGTCGCTTTGTGGGTGACCGGTTGATGAGATGGGCTCTCCTCATCCAAGACTACGATATGGAGGTAGAGCATCTCCCTGGGAAACGTAATAAGGTCGCAGACGCGCTGAGCCGTGTACGCAACAACGAACAACCCGAGACGCCAAAGGTACCTGGAAAGATTGTCATTGCGGCACTTCTCGCCCAGAAACCCTCCAAGGACTTGGCAAAAGCGATGAAAAATCTTTCGAAGCTCCAAGGAGGACAAGAAGACCTAGCGGCATACGAGAACTCCTCGAAGACGAACAAGTGGATCCCAGGATAACCACGAAGTACCGTATGTATAAGGGACACTTACAGAAAGTGACAAGGACCGGACTTTGGAAAATCATGTTACCCCACAATCTCGTCACAAACTTAATCCAAGAAAGCCACGAGATCTACGGACACCGTGGAGCGAGAAAGGTTTTCCGGATGTTAGACGAGGATTTTGCCTACCCACGGCTAGCAAAGAAGGTACGGCAGGTTTTGGCAACGTGTGATACGTGCCAGAGAAACAAAGTCGCGACACAGACTAATTATGCCGCGATGCAAACAATTATCCCGGAAGGACCACGAGATCTAGTGTCCATCGACTTCTACGGGCCATTACCGGCATCTGTAGGGGGAGTTAAACACATCTTAGTAACAATAGACGCGTTCACCAAGTAGGTCGTCCTATACCCACTGAGAAAAGCAAGTACGGGAGCAACCATCAAGAAGATCTTCGAGGACTATATACCAAAACAGGGCAAACCGAAAAGGATCCAATTCGACCACGGGACGCAGTTCACGGCGAAAGCATGGCTCGCAGAACTGAAGGCAGAAGGTATCACGGGAGTATTCTCCTCCATACGACATCCACAGGGAAACATTGTCGAACGAGTGAACCGAGAGCTCGGAAGATTCTTTCGAACGTTCCCGAAGGAAAAGCATTCAGGGTGGTTTAAATGGGTGCCGATCGTTCAGACGTGCATTAACGAGGCACACCACGAAACCACCGAATTCACCCCAAAGGAACTACAGACAAAAAAAAACCCACATCGAGTATGGCGCGACTGGATACCGTCCTTGCAAGAAGCGCGAGACGACGGCCTCACATACGAGATGAAAATTCAAATCGTGAAGGAAAGAATTACGAAAAAAGGACTACGACGTGCCGAGATCTTTGACGCCACACACAAAACAACGACTTTCGACATCGGGGAATTTGTTTTAGTAAGGGCCCTGAATGTCTCCGATCCAACGAAACAACTTACAGCAAAATTCCTGCCGAGATACAAAGGCCCGTACCGAATCAAGAAATGCGTAGGACTAGCGACGTATCTCCTAGAGACTGGGGCACCGAGACGGACGCGAGGCTGGAGAGCTTCCACACCGCGCCAGCCTCCATGCGCACCGTCCCCCTGCAGGCAGTAGCCTGCGGGCTGAGCGGGATCCAACCCAACAACGGCGGAAACTGGACACGAGAGAAATGTCGGACGTTCGAGCGACTCCTCGACAAAAAAAATGGGACCTCATCGTCGAGGGCCACGCAACAAACGGAGAGGCACTTTGGGTGAGCCTGAAACGACACGACTCTGGGTATCAGGTGCCAATACAAGATTCCCTCCGGATGCGGCGATGTGCGCGTCGGGGCGAAAACGATCGTTTGTACGATTGGGGACAAGATGGCGGAGCTTGGTGCGACCGCACGAGGCGGACAATAAAATACTGTGCGCTCCAAGGCGTCCACGTCGTCCCCTGGACTACCTACGATAGCGCAGACGAGACCGAGCACGAGGAGGAAGCGGCCCCAGAGCAGGATACAGACCAAGACATCCTCGACTTCCTCGACGCTCTCTCCGAACTCTCGGCCACCGGAGTGGACTTCGGGGAGAGGGAGGACGACAGGGACCCAAATGAAGACTATCACTCGGAGGAGGACTGGCCAGGAAACTGGCCGGTCGAGGAAGAAGGGGAGGACTACGACAGCGACAACAACAGCACGGACTCCTATCAATGACCAAAGAAAATGAAAATAACAACAGAAAACCTGAATAAAAACAAATGAAAATGAAACATATTAAAAACCTTTCTTTCTTATACCCGCGCGAACCCTCCTTAGCGAATCCACTGTTTTAAAGACATCAAAAGATAAAAAGAAACTCGCGAAAGGTATCCGGGCATCAGAACCCGCAAAGAGGTCGAACAACGGAGACGGGCAGATCGATGACGTCACCCACAACTCGGACAGGCGAAATAGTCAAGGGATATATGAGCAAAGTATCCGGAGCTGAGAGGGCTGAAAGAGGTAAACGGACGAAAAATCGACAAAATAGGGACCTAAGGAAATGCCCAGGAAAGACCAATCGAAAAACGGGCTACGGTCGGTAAAAGAAAAAGAAAAGGGAAAACCACCGAAGGTAACCACCCGAATGGTAGGCAAGGAATAAAATCGACAACCAAATGGCAGTTGGTCAGCAAGGACTTCAAGAAACCCCACAGCCAAGCAATCGACCATGGATCACCGTCAAGGTAAATGATCGATAAGGACAAGGAGGACAGGGCGAAAAGCAGACAGCCAGAGAGGTAAGGAAGGACGCGAGACACATAGGAAAGATAGGTCAAATGACCGGGACGACACCACCGCCCACCTGCGACATCCGACCTGCAACAGAAAGAAAAACTAACCTGCAAAGGCACAGAACCTCAACCACCGTCGAAGAACCTGGCACACACCAAGCGATCTGCAACAAACAAAAAGAAAAACGCAAAGAACAAGCCGGGAAAGGATAGACGAAGCAGTACGCATTTGGTTCTTTCTTCTTCACAACAAAATTAATAAAACAACAGCCGCTACATAAAGAACCGGGGTTCCGCAAGCAAAGAGCAAATAAAAACATTGTACAAGCGTAAACAGCAAAGAAAAAGCATTAAATAAATCAACGCGGCTCAAGCAAAGTCAAGCGAGAAGAAGCAGGCAGGAAAGACGATGCCGACGGAACTAGCAGGACCTTCGTGCCTGGACTCCAGCCAAGGACTTCCGTCAGCCCCGAAGATCCGGGGGACATTGAGACGGTCCCGATCTCCGCGGTGACGTCATCCGTCCTCCAGCGCAAGTGCCACGTTTGGCCACACACCAGGGGAAGGGGGCGCCACGAGTCGATTTTCTATTATCCATAATAGAAAATATTTTGACACTCCACCAAGAGAGAGAGAGAGAGAGAGAGGAAGTACAGAATTAAATAATTATTACGAATAAAAATATTCATAATAGAAAATATTTTGACACTCCACCAAGAGTGAGAGAGAGAGAGAGAAAAGGACAGGTGTGACGTCACACAGGCAAGCGTCCGTGTGCTCACGCACGCACACAAGGAGACTATACACACGGGGGATAGTACACTCCCCTGGGGATACTCCAAGGAAGTTCACAAGAACCCACGAAACACCACGTCCGGAGGAACCACAAAGAACAAACAAAACACGACGGACGTCACTACTTCCGGTTTAAAAACGACGAAAACCGAGGAAATTCTATACGAGGAACGCGAACTATCACAGCTGATCGACCGCGAGCCGTCGCTACAGTGAGGACCATCGACCGCGCGCCGAGGATCCCCGAGCGGTCACGGCAAAGCCCGAGCGGCTCTCCCGTTTTCGCGAGGCAGGCACTAAGGCTCACACTCACGATAGCGGCGTATGCATAGAATACCTTAGAGGGAGGACACCCGAGGGCAGCACCTTACGGACAGCAAATTCACTACAAGGATTACTGATACCAACGCCGTATAATTTGTTAAATGAGAGTACATATGCGATATACAACAATTAAAAACAATTATTAATACTAAATAAAAATATATATGCGATCTACAACAATTAGTACACAATTATTAATATTAAATAAAAATATACACACAATATACAACGATTAAGACACAAGTATCAACACAAAAAGGGCTACGGAGATTGTATATAAATAAACAGTAATTATTGATAACCCTATCCTGACTCAATGTCTTTATTTCTTTCGAGTCCGAACCTATAAAAAAAAATACCTAACGCATTGATACCGTTACACTATATGTAAAGTTTTGTTCATTTGATCTTGCTCCCATTGCATTAGTTTGTTCGACACAGAATACAATAATACTTCATTGTGCTTGTTTACTTTGTATTTATTTACAGACTAACAGGTTACATTTTGATACACACGAATTTCATTAGTTAATTCATTTTAACATGATCATTTTATATTGGCAATCACCCACCAAAGCAGTGTAAATAGCCATTTGAACAGCAAAATAACTGTACACACACGTTATTTGTCTCTCTATCTATATATATAAAAAGGATGTCTGTATGTTTTAGCTTAACGGAGAACACCAATGTGACCTCCTGTTTTTTTCACATTTTTCAAGAATTTTTTTTGTGGAAAAAAAAGAGATATTCGAAAAATTTTTTTGGGTTTTGTTCCTTGTTTATTAATGTATCAAAAAATATTTTTTTGATAGACATAGACTTCGAGACCGTTTGACCGATCACCATGAAAGTTGGTATACATATGTATTTTTTCATGGAGAAGGTTTTTGCGCCATCCATTTTGTTGTAACTCGCCACTAGATGGCGCTGCAGCACATCAACTTCTATACCGTCCAACCGATCGCCATGAAAATTGGTATACATAGGTATTTGAGCACGGCGAATATTTTCGCCCTATTAATTTTGTTGTAACTCGCCACTAGATGGTGCTGCGGCACATCAACTGCTATACCGTTCAACCGATCACCACGAAAGCGACAGATCAACAAATTATTGCTGACTTACGAGCATTATTCCACGAGCACAGCTGTTTGGTCTGAGATTTCAAATCGGTATTAGAGAATGTAAGAGCCTTGACTTGAAAGTCATTATCAGGGCAGACAAAACGCCGTTGAATAAGCGCAATATGAATAAATATTTTTCTTTTGTTTTGAGGCGATTGACATTGCATTCTTCCTTTGTTTTTTGGCTAATGAAATTTGTGTCAGACACAACTACACTATCATCTGTCACCAAACATTAAGAACAGAAAATTATTTGAAATGCCACCCAAAAAATCAAACATTGGAAGATCAACCAGACATGCGCGGCAACTATCAGCCAGCAGAGCTGCTGAAACATCTCAAAATCGAGACGCGCGATGGGAAACTGAACGAATCAGAGTCTATACTTCAAGAGCTGCTGAAACATCTGGAGAGCGAGACGCACGAATTGAAAACCTGCGAGAGCGAGCTTCTACTTCAAGAGCTGCTGAAACACTCGAAGAGCGAGACACACGATGTGACGCTGACCGCTCACGCCATAGACGATCAAGAACGAGAATCGATCTCAAGAAAGCGGCCTTCAATTACGATACAAACTACGATTGGCGATTGGATCTCGCCAATTGATCCGTTTCCGCAAGCGAAAAGTTGCAGATTGTTATTTCTTTGATATCAGAAATGAAATTTATGATCTGACTTATTTTGTCACATTCAATTTCATATTCTACTATTTCTACTATAAGTTCCGTAATTAGTTTAATCTCTTCTCGTGAAAGGAAACGTAATCTGCTAGATTAGAAAAATAACAATCTGCGACTCGCCGCATGCGGAAACGAGTACCGAGACTGCAGGGACCACGTTCCCTTTCGAACGTCCTACATTTCTCTTTAACTGAGAGGAAAATACTTACCTGCTTCTCAACCATTTTATTAAATATCACAAATACTTACCTGCTTCTCAACCATTTTATTAAATATTGCGTGCTTAAAAAATAAGCTGGACTGAGGTCTGTGGTCGCAATGGCGGGAGGACATTTCTGGGTTTCGCTGTTTGGAGATAAACTCATTGAAAAAAAAAACGACTCTTATAGTAGTCGCATATGATGTGTAATATCTGACATCTCACCTTGGTAATAAGCAACACTAACATTATATCCTGAACAAAATGGCTCAGGTATTATTGGAAATGATTTTTCGTAACGAAAAATAATTCTTTTTAATGAAAATTGTATTTTATTTAATGAACACTAGGAGTAATGCAATTTTTTATTGATGACAGTTATTTTTATTCAATTTGAGGGAGAGCGGAGATAATAGACTTATGATAACTAAAATATGAGACATATACTTGTGATTTCAAAGTATTTAAAAATCGTTGAAATACTGCATCAATAACAGTACCACTGTTAGTTGTCGAAACATTTCGATCTGTGTTCATTTCGAGCTTGAGTTCATCATTTAAAAAAGGTATGAGCAGCTCAGTTTCAGGTGAACTGAAGTTTACGTTAAAATCACCACTTAAAATCATGGGAAGAGAGTGATAGTTTTTTTTTAAAGAGCGGAACCACCTTCGGTATATGGTAAAAGTACGAAATGGAGAAAATCAATTATTTTTTGAGTTGAATGATTGGGAGAGATGTAGACAACTACCGAAATCACTGTTTGTCCATTTTCAAATAAGCATTCTGCCGCACATATGTCCCCAATATCTTGAGTAACAACACCCAGTACACTTGTTTGACGATAAGTGATGTCCATATGAGGAGTCACAACGTGTGAGTTGTTGTTCTTGCGATAGATTGCTACACCAGCTGTTCTTTTGCCCGGTCGTTTAAATTGTACGCAATAATCGAAGTTCGGTACTGTGAGAGCCGTGATACTGTCACGCGAATGAGAGTTAGGGTAGGGATAAGACGAGAAGAAGGAATGGGACAGATGAGTCTGAGTCCAGTCTGTGTACAACGTCCGCACAAATAAAGTCGTATATAATTATCTGGTGTTTACCTATCGAGCCCCTCGTTATATCCAACAGGTACCGAAATACGTTCATCATTATCTAACCACGTTACTCGCGAAATCGAAATCGAGGAAAAATGAAAAAGTCGCAATTACGAAGCTCCAGAATAAACACAAAAATGCGAACACACCGTTCGAAAAGTCACGACTCGAGCACTTGCGAAGTCGAAAATCGAGAGAAAATGCAAAAAAGAATTGCAATTACAAAGTCCAAAAAATGTTGAGATGAGGGTCATTGAGTACGAAACTCAGCGGCTCGTGACGTCACAGAACTCGAGCGAAAATTCAAACGCGAGACGGCACTGACTCGAAGTCGTTAAGTTCCACTGACGCGTGAGCTCGCTACGTTGAGATGAGCGCTACTGTCGATCACTGGAATAAATATTATTTCGGAAATATTATTTCGGAAATATTATTTCGGAAATATTATTTCGGAAATATTATTTCGGAAATATTATTTCGGAAATATTATTTCGGAAATATTATTTCGGAAATATTATTTCGGAAATATTATTTCGGAAATATTATTTCCTATGCGAGACTTAAACGAGATAGTTTCAAGCACTGTTGAGAAAAAACCGCGACGTAGCCGGCTCATAGTTTGTTTACTTCTCGCGTATGCGACCCGCGACCTTGATAGAGAGAGACAGCGTTGCTGCCGGCACGACGCGGCACTCACACACGAAAACTTGCTCGTAGCTGAAACTTGCACACGCGCTCGACTTCGAGAACCCTTGTCCGCGCACTTTTATTAATAGCTTTATTAACTTTTTAACTTTGTTAAATTGATTAAACTAACAACGCGATGATCGCGTTGCACCACAAGAGATTATCGAGTAAAGTTCCGTGGCCTTTTCCCTGGTGAGTTCAAATACACAGTTTACGAAAGTACGTGTGAATTGAGACGCTGTTCGTTGAAAACTAATCTTTCTCGCCACACATGCACACGCTGTTGGCTAACAGTACCAACCTCTCGAAAAATGGGTTGGTACCATCTGACGGCCAACGCTACCACCGCGCGCGCTCATTGGTCAAATCAAATAGCGCGCGCTTCTCAGGCTTCCTGTTACACACTTCCGTTTCTTTTCGCGAGATCAGTGCCACAGAAACCGAGAGTAAAAATATTACACATCAAAAAAGAAGTATCTGACCTGGAATTGAACCCAGAATCGCCCCATGGCGAATCCGACGTCTCATTCACAAGACCATCCATCGCTATTACAAATGTAACTGACAAATCCCATCGTATTTGTCAGGTGTTTTGTATTTATTAAAAAAACAAATGTATTCTCTTTCGCCGTGCTGACCGACAGCTTATCAAACACTATCTGGTCACTACGATGAAAGAGAATACATTTCTTTCTTTGCAGTAAATAAATGATGTCATTACACTGGCGAGAAATTAATATTTCCGTGCATTTTAATCTCTTCATGCACGAGGTTTCGATGAGATCGAAGTGGGAGATATTAAAAAAATTCTCTCACTATTAAGGCTCATGTATGAATTCGTGAATGCCATCGAAATCTCGCCACTAAAGCAGCTTGATTAAAAATAATTAAAAAATTCAATTGACCTGCATTACACGGCCGGAAATTATGACAGCCCCGCATACATTTGTCTACCGCTCGGTTCGAGCAACCACACCCGCCAGCTGTTTTTTGACATAAAAGATCCATGAGAATGCTTGGCCGTGACTGGTCGACTTCAAACGCTTATAACTCATTCAGTAACTACTCATGTTGGAATTTACGCATAAATTACGAGTTCAGAAACGAATCGATCCAGAGAGTTAAGTTAATAGTCTGGTAACTTAAGCCGATTTTCATGTCTTTTTTGGAGGGCGTTTTTTTGTAGGAAAATAAAAATGAATCGTTTTGGATATTTAGGATGTTTTTATTTACATATTAAAGATTAAAAAAAAATGTTTTGAAGAAATTTAATAGTTTATTATGATTATTATTATTGATCGAAGTTGGCACCTCGAAGTTGGCAGCCCGGGTCCTAACTTTTTTTCTACCGAACCGATTGCTTTCAAATTTTAACAGGCTACTCTACACACTTATAGTTCTCGTCGGAACCACCGAGAAATTCTTTCACCCCTAACTTTTTATTTTACAACCCCTTCTTTGCTAAAGTTCTTTTATTTTAGCAAAGAAAGGGTTGTAAAATAAAAAGTTAGTGGTGAAAAAATTTCTCGGTGGTTCCGACGAGAACTATAAGTGTGTAGAGTAGCCAGTTAAAATTTGAAAGCAATCGGATCAGTAGAAAAAAAGTGAGGACCAGGGTTGCCAAATTCGAGGTGCCAACTTCGATCAATAATAATAAAAATAATAAACTATTAAATTTTTTCAAACAAATTTTTTTTGTATCTTTAATATGTAAATAAAAACGTCCTATATATCCAAAACGATTCATTTTTATTTTCCTACAAAAAAACGCCCTCCAAAAAAGACATGAAAATCGGCTTAAGTTACCAGACTACTACCTTAACATGTGGGTCTTCAGTGATTTGGCCATGCTTGGTTCTTTACGAAGGCTCCTTTTTACATTGTCCATATTTTATACTTAAGCTGAGAGCGAGCCTTGCTGTAATAAGCGTGGCCGTCTGTCCGCGCAGGGGGACGAAGCCCCCTAGTATATATATATATATACTAGGGGGGCTCTGCCCCCCTGCGCGTTTCGCGCGCCACTCGCCCCCCCCCCAACCGCCCACGCCCCCACCCGCGCCTCCCCCGCCCCCGCTCGATCCCCTCAACTCTTGTACACGGCGGCGACGGCGGCGGCGGCGGCGGCGAAATATTTATATAATATAGAGAGATATATATATACACACATGAAACGCGTGGCAGTCGCTGCTGGCACACGGACAAGGCGGTCGGATGCCACTCTATAGCTGTGATTGGCCGGCACTACGTGTTGGTGCACGACCAGTGCGTTCCGGCTCGTGTGTGTGATCACAGAATGCTAACGTTGTTTCATGTGCGAGGACCTTCACTTGGAATACTATATTGCAGTGGTGCGTTACCCACACCTATGCAGCGCGGTTCAGTGTTGCCAGATGGTCCGTGTGAGTTACCCCCAGATTATTTTCGTTTCCCCCTAAAAATCCCCTGACCAACCGCCAAGCCAATCTCGGTCACTTGACCGTCAGATACGGTCAAGTGACTGCAGTTTTTAAAAGGTTCAATTGACAGTCATCTTGAGAAATTTTGTGGTAAATTGTGTCGGTTTTAAATCGTGAAAAAAATCTTATCCAATATCAGTTTGAAATGTTATATATACACAAAAGTTGAAAAATAAATTATTTTTATTTTTATTTTTATAGCAGCAAAGGCTTATCCTCTCTAGTTCTACTCCGTTATCGGCTATCGCCAGCTCGCAACGGCATATGTCACAAGAGGCAATGTACTTTGTACTCGTTTGGCTATACCGCCATCCCTAATCCACTAGCGGATACTGATATGTGTTTCATATGTGAACTGTGTGGAGTGTGTGACATCTTTTGGCTTATTCCATAAGATCCGCGAATCGCATAAATACAAGCTGCGGCATCTATTGGACATTCCCCTGTACCGTACCGTTTGACCTATAAGGGGAAAACCCGAATTATACTATAGTAAACGAAAAATTCACTGGACCCACATCGATATTTTTTGGTAAATGTATTAATAAACTTATTAATAAGATTCAAGGCGAGTTAGTAAAATTAAAAACGAGTAAAAAAAATTAAAAAATGCCCAAAGCGCAAATAATCAAACCATACGTACAGAAGTACGTAAAAAGTTGGGAGTTAGAATCAACTTTCAAAGGTACGTAACCTATAATTAGACAACTAACCCGTAATTGGTAAAGAAACCTGTAAGGTGATTTATAATTAAACATATAAAACGAACAAAATCTACAATTCAAATAAAATTTGCATATCGATTCCTCGAACTTTCACCCAATCAAAGCTCGACGGGCCCTCTACGACTCTACGCTTTACGAGGAACTATCTTTCTCAATGTTGGTTACCGATTTTTGCCAAATTTAATAGCTTCCTCTAATCCTCTATTGAATATTCCGTATAATTTTTACTTTACTATATTGTCTACTGAAGAGTATAGTCTAAATCCCTTTTGTTTTTTAACGATAAAGGTTGGTTGAAACAGTCGCCTGGTGGAGACCCGTGCAAAGCGTTTTGTGCGTTTTGCAATACGATTCTCGCGGCGCATAAAAAAGGATTGTCGGAACATGCTGCATCAAAGAAGCATGAGCAATCCGTCAAAAACCGCAATATCATTGCCCAAACTCCAAAGATCGACAAATTCGGGAAAGTGACTTTGTAAGAAAAACGAAAAATAGCTGAATTGAAAATTGCTATGTATGTGGCAGAGCATTCGTCCATAAAATCTGTCGACCATCTCTCTCTAGTGATAAAGGATCTTGATGAGGATTCTCAAGTCCTCAAAGATCTTGAACTGCATCGGACAAAATGCTCAGCTCTAATAAAAAATATTTTATCGCCTTGTATCGTGCAAGACCTTCTCGATGACATCGGAAATTCGCACTACTCGTTGATTATCGATGAGTCAACGAAGATAGATACAAAAAAAGTTCTTTGCCTCATAATTCGATATTTCTCTCTATCGAAGAAGAAGATCGTGACGAGTTTTTATCGTTTAATTGAGATGACAGCAGGGACCTCGGATGCTATTGCCGCAGCGATTTTGGTTCAATTGAAAAGCGACAATTTGAATTCGAGTAAGCTTTTAGGTCTGGGGGTTGATGGAGCCAGCGTAAACGTAGGCATTCATCATTCTGTAACGACGATATTGCGGGAAATCAATTCAGAGCTTGTAGTGATCAAGTGCATTTGCCACTCATTGCATCTCGTAGCCGAAGAGAGTTGCAAAGTCTTGCCAAGGCATCTGGATTTCATGGTACGTGAAACGCATGCGTGGTTTGCCGTTAGTTCAAAGCGTCAAATAGAATACGCGGAGGTTTACCGTACTCTTGAGCGTAAGATACCGAAAAAAATCGTAAAGCTGTCGAATACCCGGTGGTTGGTGAGGCTTCAGGCTGTCGATGCTATTCTCGAGCAATGGGATGCTCTAAAACTGCATTTTAAAATGACCGAAAGCAACAAAGAACGCTGTTATACAGCTTGCCAACTTCATGGAATGTTTTCAACTCCCGAGAACAAATTGTATTTGACGTTTCTCAATTCGACGCTCAAAGGCATCATGGGGCTAAATAGATTGTTTCAATCCGATGCTGACGACCCCATGAAACTCTTTAAAGATTTGAATGATAATATATATTCACTTCTTCAAATGCTTGTTGTACCGTCGCAACTGAAGAAAATATCGCATTACGATCTCGCCAGCTTCGATTTCAAACACTACTGCCTGTCGCTAGGATGTATGAATTTCGGTTATGAGTTTAACGTTCTAACTGCCAACGTTCATCCGGATTCGATTGTGCAGGTTAAAGAACGCTGCAGAGATTTTATGATCGTTCTCGTAACGCAATTGCAAAAGAGGATTCCCGAGAATATGAAAGTTCTGGATCAAATATCCACGTTCTCGCCGCAATTAGCATCATCCCAGGTTAAGGCTGATATCACGAATATTGCGTCAAAATTCAAAAATAGTTTGTGCAATGATATCAGCTCAACTCTGAAGGAGTGGAATATCATTCACAGGATTGAAGTCACCGATACTGCCAGCACTGAAGGGTTTTGGGCGGAGGTGAATGAACTCACCGACGCAGGCGGAAACAAAAGATTCGGCAATATATCGAATCTCGTTCTCGGGCTGCTGAGTCTGCCCTTCTCAAATGCCTCAGTCGAACACGCATTTTCCATCGTGAATATAGTAAAGGACAAATTGAGAAATAAAATGTCGGTTGAAATGGTCGAGGCAATTTTACATATCCGTTGCACCCTCCACGTTGAATGCTGCAAATTTACACCGACCGCAGCTATGCTGAAACGTTTCAACTCCGAAACGGTGTACGGAATGATAAACGACGATGATATTAGGATATTAGATACCTTACCGACCGATTGATCGGGAAAAATATAGTCATTGGAGAGAGATAGATAGAAAGAAAAAAGAGAGGGTTTGAACTCGTTTAGCGTTAATGACGATTCGTAAATTTCTCCCGCTTTCATTCGTTCTCATAAATCCATCACCTATCGGGCCTTTCATCGCAATGTTGAGTTCTAGTCTTTATAGTCAGCAGTATACGTCTAACGTTACTAGTCCTCACGCTGTTACCTATTATCATTTCATCTCGTAATAAATATAATTAAATAAATAACAACCTACGTTGAAAATATAGCTCAATGCGCAGTGTTAATAATTGTAGCCCTTTCCATCCTACGTATAATACTAATCTGTGGCATTGGGTGTCGTTATCTTTTTAGAGTATTCCTGTGGTGCGATTCTGTACTTGACGCAATATCTTAGCGTCTGACGCAAAACCGAAATAGCCTATGAGAGTCGCGCCTTTCCGCTGGAATCTTCCTTGCAATTGGCTTTTTCGGTTTTGCGTCAGACGCTATGATATTGCGTCAAGTACAGAATCGTCCCTCTGCTATTCGACAATTCGGCATCCATTTTTGCGCTTCAAAACTAGTTTTTTTTATCGGGAATTTAAAACCCTCTAAAAAATCCCCTAAATAATTTTTCCCCCTGTTTGTCCCCTGACACGACTAAAAAAACCCTAAATCTAGGGGGAAATCCCCTGATCTGGCAACACTGGCGCGGTTGATCACGTGGTCGGTGTCGCTTTTTCGTGACCATTTGGCCAGATTTACTCCTACGAACGATAAAAAGTTTCACTTCAAAAATATTAAATTTGACTGAGATTAAATATTAAATAAACAAATACCAACAGTCGTTGATTTCTTGGGAATGAGGCGGTCACTAGAGAGGGCATGCCAATGACTCATATTTTCGGACACGTGCACCCATCGCTGTGATCCTTGGAAAGACCGACAAAGAGTTGACGACCGGATATTGATATCATTAATTAGATTTATGATTAAATATTAAATGAACAAATACCAACAGTCGTTGATGGCTTGGAGTGAGACGGTCAGTGGAGGGGGCATACCGATGATTCACTTTTTCGGACACGTGCGGTCATCGTTGTGATTCTTGAAAAGGCCGACAAAGAGTTGAAGACCAGGTATCATAATTTGATTAAGCATTAAACAAATTCCGACAGTCGTTGATTTCTAGGAACGTGGCGGTCACGGGGGCGGGGGCATGACATTTCAGTCACACCGCTGAAAGAGTGATATGTAATATCTTGCACATTATCTGCCATCGCTCTGTCTCTCTCTCTCTCTCTCTCTCTCTCTCTGAATTTGCTCATACACGTTGTACATGTATGGTGATACGTTGTACAACACAAACACCGCTTTCAGAGTATGCGTGAAGGAATTTAAGAAGACTTCTTTGAAGTTTCAGCATGACAAGTAAGAGGGCGGGAATGTGCTATATATGTTGGCCCCTCTGTGCTAACGCTCATTAACACTTGTGCACTCTCTTACGTTATTTCAATTCGCGATATTATTCTATTTGTTTAATGCTGATTTATACGGCTGCAATATGGATAGCCGTAAGTGTAAAAAACTTATTTCCATTATGGAAAATGCTTATTTGATATTGCAAAAAAAGTGTTACCCACACACACGCGGAAGTGGGTTAAACTTAGGGGAAAGAATGTCAAACTTTTAACGAAACTATCTCGGCAAGTGTGCGCCTCGGTGTACGAGAAAATTCGAATTCAAACGACAATTGCATCAATAGTATCGGTGAGAGAGAAGTTGAAGAAGGGTAATGCTGGTATTAGTGATAACACGAGTGACAAAGTGCGTTGGAAAGATATTGACTCAGCATTTAAAAGCAGAATCAGAACGGGCATGGTCATCAACCTTCAGCACAAAGACCTTGAGCATTTTCTTGACGATTCCAAAGAATTGATTATCGCCAATTTGGTGGCTACTATGCGGTTACAGGGAAACGTGAAGACCAACGTGATATTAGCGTGCAAGTTTCGTCCCATAAAGATCGATGAAATGATGGTGGAGGAAAAATTCTTCAACACGCGGAACGAAGCGATAGTCCCCTTCACTAATATTGAAATGTGATATCGAGAACACGTAAAAGAGCAGTTAATGAGAAAAATCGAGGAGTTCCAGGCAAAGGAATCCGGTTAGACACTGCATGAAGTGTCCAACATAGTTGTGAATTTTAACAAATACGTGCCACTCCGTGAAGGGCTGGGCACATGCGTTCGTGTTCCGAAAAATATCCAAAAAGAGAGTGCGGTTATAAACATTCAAAACAACGACGAGTTTTGCTTTCTGTGGTCGGTCACTGCAGCACTCTCTCCACCTGTTCTGAATGCCGAGCGAACAATATCTAACCGGCACTTTAGTGAAGTTCTTACGATATAAAGATTTGGTTTCCCCAATGACACTAAAAATGTGCCGAAATTTGAAAAAATGAACAGTTTGAAAATCAACTTTTACGGTGTTGATGCGCGAGGAAAAAAACATGGTGGTAGTGAGTTTCTGCCGATATATATGACTAGGCAAGTATCTGTAAAGCGAATAATTCACTTTCTTATGCTTGAAAGGAATATTGATGAGGAGGCCGACGTTCAGAGCCCAATCCACCATTTCGTATGGATGAAAAACATTTCGCGTTTGATGAGTTCACAGATTACACAACATAAAGGTAAAACATGGTTGTGCGACAGATGTCTCTTCCACTTTCATAGTGAGGCATCGCCAAAAAAACACGGCGTCGACTGTACAATCATTAATAAGTGCAGAGTGATTTGTCCGAACGAGCATGAAAAAATTATGAGTTTTAAGAACCATCGTTATAAAGTGAAAGTTCCATTTGTGATATATGCCGATCTTGAAGGTCTCTTGGAGTCGATTGCACCTACGGAAGAGATGAATACAATGTGCTACCAGAAGCATGTGCCGAATTCAATCGCCTACTACTTCCACTGCTCCTACGACGATACCCTCTCGGGGTATAAATCCTTTCGACGTCTCGATTGTATCTCATGGTTCATAAAGCAATTGAGGATGATGGCCAGCTCGATAAATGACCGACTTTCAAACATTGAGCCGATATTACAGCTCAGCACCGATCAAAAATCTGCTTTTTACTGCGTATCGATATGTCATATTTGCGAGAAATCCTTTGTCAATAAAGACGACACGAAAGTGCGAGATCACTGCCATTTCACAGGCAAGTGTCGTCATCCTGCATACAACGGGTGTAATTTAAACTTTAAGAATTCGCATACCGTACTAGTAATTTTTCACTATTTATCAGGATATGATGCCCATTTTTTTTATCACAGCACTTGTTCGAGGGTGCTATTACGTTTTTGCCGATCAATAAAGGGTGTTGAAGTATGTCTTGCGTATTTTGAATGTTCCCGCGCATGAGTCATATAAAGCAGTGCCACTACGTGGCGTTTCTCCAGTTGCCGGCCTGCGTGCCGAGTATTAGTTAGTATTCACGAAACGAGTCTACGAGCAAGTCACGCTACAAAAGAGCATTTATAATAAAAGTAACGCTTTGTTTAACGAGGAAACCGTATTCTTTATTTTATCTAAAATCCCTCCACATCCTCTCTCTCTCTCTAACAAGTCGAATAAGCGCTGCTAAACCTCGTACTGTTTCAACAAAGAGTAATATATTTCTTTTTCGAAAAAAGTCAAAGGAACCGTTGTAGAATACAGGTTTCTAGATTTCTATCGATTCATGGCAAGTAGCGTGGAAAAACTGGCGTCATACCTGAAAAATGATGGAAAGTTAATACTCCGTCAGCATTATCATGAAGACGCTGAATTCAATCTCCTGACGAGAAAGGTAGTTTTTCCGTATGTCTATATCGACGGTTGGTTTGTGGCCACCATCCGAAACTTTGGCGCATCTGCACCAATTCATACAGTCACTCTATACTCGCTCATGCAGATAGTCTCTGATCATCCACAAGCACACACGCTACAGCTGTAGTCACATCGAATCTTTTTACCACACTTTTTATTATAATAACTACGTCACGTTTTCTTATGTTAATCATTGAGTTTATTAATAAATATATATCTAATATTATTCACTTCTCTCACGAACTTATTTGAATATAGCTACAAACGCTATAGGTTAAAATTTGACGAGACCGAACTACCGGCCAAAGAGCAGTTTTATTCTCGATTAAATAATAAGAAGATTTCCGACGATTCTAACAATCATCCTATTAACGTCTGGCAAACATTTAACATTCGAAGATTAGGTGACTATTATGATTTATACCTCAAAACTGACGTTCGCCTTTTGACTGATATTTTTGGAAATTTCCGATATAGCTGCTTATCAACATATAATTTGGATCCCCTACATTATTATACAGCTCCAGGGCTTGCTTTTGATGCAATTGTTACGTCCGGGGTTTCAAATTATTGAGAAATCCCATCAGTAGTTTCATCTTTTGATTTTTCATTAATTTTTCTCACGTATTAAAAATTTTTCAAAATCGCTCGGATTTCCAGAATCCTCGCGTAAGCATAAAGATAGGCCCTTATGGCACAAAACGGTCGAGCGACTGGTTCACACGCTTGAAAATACTTTTTGAAAACTGAAACGCGCCTATCATAGGATGTAGTCTAGATGCTGAGTCAAAACTCAGCGTTCTCAACACTGTACGAGGTCTGTTCAAAAAGTATCGCGAATTTTGAATTTCCGCGGGCTACGTATATTCGATTTTCGATTTTTTTGTGGTGTTAGGTTGATACTCATGTCCCTCACTTATGCTGAAAAAATCGGCCATTTTGAATGTTTAGTTAATTGTTGACAGCTGTTTTGGTTAGACGTGTTTTGGCTTGTCTTCGATTTTTGCCTATTCCAAAAAATGGATCAAAGAATCTGTATGAAATTTTGTGTGAAAAACAAAATTAAGTGCGCGAACGCATTCCGAATATTGACCGTGGCATATGGTGAAGCTACCTTGAACCAAAGCAACGTTTATCGGTGGTACAAAATGTTCTCAGAGGGCCGAGAAGATGCGAACAACGAAATGCGTTCCGGACGCCCGAGCACATCAACAACAGACGAAAACATTGATGAAGTAAGAAAATAATATTGGCCAATCGTCGAATCACCGTTAGAGAAGTTGCTGAGGAACTAAACATATCGATTGGCTCGTGCTATTCGATTTTACCAATGATTTGGGCATGAGACGGGTCGCCGCGAAATTCGTGCCAAAATTGCTCAATTTCGAACAAAAACAGTGTCGCGTTAACATTGCTAAGGAGCTGTTGGACTCGGTCCGCGACAACCCAAATTTTCTCCAGAGGGTCATAACTGGTGACGAATCATGGGTTTATCGTTATGACGTGGAAACCAAAGCTCAATCATCGCAAAGGAAGCTGCTTTTTTGGAATAGGCAAAAATCGAAGACAAGCCAAAACACGTCTAACCAAAACAGCTGTCAACAATTAACTAAACATTAAAAATGGCCGATTTGTTCAGCATAAGTGAGGGACATGAGTACCAACCTAACGCCACAAAAAAATCGAAAATCGAATATACGTAGCCCGCGGAAATTTAAAATTCGCGATACTTTTTGAACAGACGTCGTACGCGTTCCCACGACGAAACCTTGTGTCCGAGGCAGGATTCTGCCGACACCTTAGCTAAGCAAAATTTCCTGATAACGGAGATGTCGAGGCGTGTGGGAACGAATCATCCCCCACGCGCCGGCATCTCCCACTTCATACGCAAAATTAAAATGCGCTTTTTGATTGGAATGAATTAGAAGTAAGTCAGTTGTTCACGGGAGCTTGACCACGATGGTCAAGCTCAAATAATAATCGGGTTACTCCGTGGTCGATCATACTGATCGATCACGTTAAAATAAACGTTCGGTAGAGTAGTGAAGCTATGCCGATTCTGGCTCATGTCGCCCATCACCCTCCCAGCGCCGACGCTGGGAGCCACTGCCGGCGAGGTAGGGATCTACTTTACCGACCTCCGAGTCACAGTCGACATGGCAGGAATCTACCTTACCGACCTCCAACCTGTAATATTGCTCAACTATTGTAAAGGCGGATGTCCTAGGGGATTGTAAACGCGGATGTCCTAGGAGGGATTGTAAAGGCGGATATCCTAGGCGATTGTAAAGGCGAATGTCCTAGGGGATTGTAAAGGCGTATGTTCTAGGGGGATTGTAAAGGCGGATGTCCTAGGCGATGGTAAAGGCGAATGTCCTAGGGGATTGTAAAGACGGATGTCCTAGGGGATTGTAAAGGCGGATGTCCTAGTGCCATGTCGCCCATCACCCCGAACCGCAGTCGGTAAGGTGGACCCTACCTTACTACAACTATCGGATATGAACCCGAACACCCGGGGCCAATTGGTCCCATTCATCTCCTAGCCGAGCCACAAATCCTTTAGCTGAGACGCAAACCACTTAGCCGAGGTACAAGCCATTTAGCCGAGGCACAAACCTGCTGGAGGTAGGGTTTGACTGATGGATCTTAACGATATCGTGCGATGTTGTGAATGTCAGGTTGGTATTCCGAGCGCTTCTGACAGCCCAAGTATCAACGCTGACAGGAAAGATGTCGATGGGGTTGTGCTAATATAACCAGCCCCGATCCCTCCACGATCTCTGCATATCAGGAAGCCATTTAGCCGACACACACAAGTCATTCAGTCGAGCCACAAATCCTTTAGCCGAGACACAAACCACTTAGTCGAGACACAAACCACTTAGCCGAGACACAAGCCATTTAGCCGAGACACAAACCTGCTGGAGGTAGGGTTTGGATGATGGAGCTTCGAGAAGTTTCCTGACGAGGCGGATTGGGGATTGGAAGTGCAGATCTTGACTATTTAACTATTTAACTACAGTTTCCAAACTTGACCATCACCAGTTATGGGCCCGAGCAAAATAGCGGCAGTGTCGATAAAGTAGGTTACCTTACCGAACAAATATTGTTGACAACCGGTGGATTTCTCGTAATTGACAAAGACCGTAGAGGTCTCGACTGTGTGTCCAGAAAGGGGGAGTTCGATTGCTTTGTTATGAATGTATCTCGTCCAAAGTGAACACGACAGTACACCATGGTCGATCGAGACAACAATACGATTGCCGAGGTTCGTCGAGAGAAAAACACCACGAACGGTGCCGTAGACAACCCAGGCTTAAGATCGGCGACAAGGTACGAGTCAGCAAGAACAATCACGTTTTTGATAAAGGCACCCAACTGGACAACGGAATTTTTACTGTAACCGGAGTACTCACCACAACCCCGTTGACGCATGGGCTGAAGGACTACGAGAATGAGTCGATTGCCGGCTGATTCTGCGAGGAGGAGCTTCAGAAAGTGCCCCGACGTCTATCTCGTGGAGAAAGTGATCAAGAGGTGTGGAGATCGGACTTATGTGAAGTGGATTCGACGAGCCACACAATAGTTGGATAAAAAACAAAGTACCTCGACGTCTATCTCGTGGAGAAAGTAATCAAGAGGTGTGGAGATCGGGCTTATGTGAAATGGATTCGACGAGACACACAATAATTGGATAAACGAGTCTGATTTGTAAAAAAAATATTTATTGCTAATAATGCTTATTCAACGACACACATAACAGTTGGATATACACATTGTAAAAATAATTTGTCGCCCCCATGTTCACATCTCGAACATGTTTGGCTGAGAGGACTTATTCGGTAATGAATTCCATTTGATTATTCACATCGCCGAGATACTTTAGCAGTAATTTCCTCGCTGATGCTGCATGTGCAATCTTATCGAAGAGGGTGCCGTCCTTCTCGAAAACGTCCAAGATACGTTTGGTTAGAAAGGCCTGGCAGAAATTATCGAGGCTGACAACAGCCTTCGGCCCATATTTCGTCGGGACTCGTCTCAGGTCCGTGATTCTGTACACTCGTTGCACCTCCAACTCGCTCAGCTTCTTCGTCGGCAAGAAATCCTCCAGGAGCGCAGCCTCATTGAGCTTAGTCATTTCGAGTTTATTAAGCATAGACATCTCGAGATTGTGTGATGAGTCTGGTAGCGAGCTTGGGGCGAATATAGTCGTTATCCCCACCACCGGTCGGAATCTCCAGGATTGCGATTGGTTACTCCCACCACCAGCTTGCGTCCGATTGGTTGCCACCAGCACCCTGCATCTGATTGGCTGTATCCTCCGCTAGCTGGAATTAGTCGACTTTCTGGCCACCTCCGGCACGTGATTGGTTACTCGCACCACCAGTTTGCGTCCGATTGGTTGCCACCACCACCCTGCATGTCTCCTCCGCTGGCTGGAATTAGTCGACTTCCTGGCCACCACCGACACGTTTCGGCACGTGCGATACACGAGGTATTCCATAATGACCTCATGGTAGTGTGTACGTAGTATTGGATAGAAGATAGCGTTTATCGTCGTGGGGGTTGAGCGCTTCCTTCACCTGCTTCTCCGTGTAGATGCAATGTAGGCGACTTCTGATGACGCGGTGTTCTCTGCGCTGCGTCGAATTCTCCGGAGACATTGCACGAAATCATCGAAGGTGTTGGTTGTTTCCACCACTCCCCTCTTCACACCCTTCGCCCTCTTTACATGATCCTCGCCCTCAACACACAGACTATACATCTTGCTGCACAAGCCGACAAACTCAGTCATGATCCGGCCATTACACTCATCCTTCATGAGTCCAACGACTTTCTTGTTGACGCGCGACATTCCAAACTGATTATCGGCCGAATAATCAGAGGTGTCAAATCTCACAATATCTCGCTTCATGATGTTATAAATGTCGGGGCACCGAACTGCGTAGAGCAAGCTGTCGGTGTCGGTATACAGGAGTTTGCAGTGATCTTCTCCGAACTGCGCCTTCATGTAGTTGTAGTGGAAGTCGTAGACGAGAATCTTTGACAAGTCCAGCACACAAAGCCCAACGTAGATCGGCTTGTTGAGGTAAACCTCGGTTTTCGTGAGCTGCACGGCGACGAGATTCTCGTCGAAGATGGTGCAGCTGTGGAAGTTAGGTTTTGCAACGAGAGCCTCAGCGCCATACCGTCCGTCCCAATTGGTCACGACTTTAACTTCAACGTATTTCCGAAAATTCTCCATCGTCTTGCCGAACACTGCGTTATTCATTAGTTTGAATAAGTTCTTCTCGAACTCATTGTTCGCATTCTTCCGCATGTGGCTATTCAGATCAATGTAGTCCTTGAGCCACGCTCGATGCTTGAACTTTAAAACACGATGAATGTGTTTGAGTTCTAATCCAAGCTCGAGGGCCTGATTCAGACTCCTATAGTGGAGAATGTAACGACTCTTAGGGTCCAGCGTTGTCATTAGCTTAGTTTGATTTGCACCGGGCGCACTCTTGTGTTCCGCACACAGAGGTAGATCTTTGTGTAGATCGTGGCGACTCTCGGGGTAGTCTAGATCAACCTCGAGGATATAGCCAATCGGTGAATCATTGGGGACGTTGCGAAAGTCAACATTTTCAACCCACTCGAAGGCCCCGTAAGGGAGCGATTCCTCCATTGCCCAACCATAGAGGTTGTTCACATCGTAGTACATGAGATACTTACTCTCCTCGTGCAGATCGTAATCGCTCATGTACTTGTTGTTAGCGCGAGCGTAACGATTGCAACACTGGCTCACTCCACCACGCACTCCTCGTTCAATGAACAAGTGCATGTCCAGGTCGTGAGGAGTCGTAGCTCAATCTTCGTGTATTTGAGTATTGCGTCCCACGAGTAGCCTGGCGTTGTGTAGTAGTGTGCTGGTTCAGGCCATAAGCATTGATGCCGTTGTTGCGGAAATTCTCAAAGACGTCGGACAAGAGAAGTACATCGGTTTTCAAATAGAGATCTGAGTATTCGCCCAAGCTACGAATACAAACGCGTCCCATACCCGCTCGGCGTGATCATAATCCTCAAACGAGACGTTATTGTCATTCAGTGAGCTATAGAATGCCGCTCTCGATGGTAGTTCGTCATCGTCGAGTTTAGTGAATGAGTCAATGTACTCGTACGGGAATACTCCTTTCCTCGTTAACAGCTCGAACTTGTCGGCGGGGAGATTGGGGAATTCATGTCTAACAATCTTTAGATCTTTCAAGAATGAAGCCAATTTGTCGAGTGACGAATCCATGAAACGGAGTGAGTCTATGAATCGGAATTTCATATCACTTTCCACGACATGCTTTGTGAACGAGATGTATCGATCTTTCGTCTGAGGTAGTAAGGAAACCCTACCGTCGAAGCACGCGACGATTTCCCGTATGATGAGGTGCGAATCCTATCCGGAGAGATTGTGAAAGACTACGGGTATGGTTCGGGTATCCTGATAATTAAGATTACACTCATTATGTGCCGTACCCCAATACCTTCCCGTCAGATGACTGTGGTCTCTGACTCTGCCATTAGTCGGTAGAGGTTTCTCGCAGATGTCACACAGCGTCGATGATGCATGAAAATCCCTCTCCTGGCACAGCGTCAACGTCACCATCGGTTTAACGTCCCCGAGTATTGACTCAACATCTTTAGCAAGCTGTTGCAGTTCACGAACGAACCATTCTGCCGGTTTTGTTCCTCTGTAGCCGCGGTACTTTGACAACGAGTCATCATAGCTGCACGTTACGTAGTATCCTACGCTAAACGCCTCATGTTTCTGGTACGCGTTCTCGTCTCCAATAGGCTTCAGCAGGCACTCAAAGTCGCCGTATACAATGAACGGCACTCTCTCCTTGTTGCAATGATTTCTGAAGCGTAGTATCTGATTCACGCATTTTGGCATTCTAATCTTACACTTGTTGACCTCTTTGCAATCACTTTCATGTGCAGCGAGTTTGTCTTCACAGTGGAAATAGTGGAGGCAACGATCACAAATATGATGCTTGTGAGCACTCTTAGATAGCTGATTCGAGACTAAGCGTGACAGAATCTTTGATCCACACATGGTGGAATCTCGGTTTCATGTAGTGTTCAATGTTTTCATCCTCCTCCTCCTCCTCCTCATCGACATAGTGATCTTGCACAAGAAGAAGATTCACGTGGCGATTTTTTTTCGAGGATGTTACGTGGAGGGGTGTGGTGTTGAACGAGCGTCGGCATTTTGTTAGGATATATACTGTAACGAATTATTTACACTCGTCACGTGAGCGTCGAACGTGGCCTAATATACCATAACGAAAACCCCAAAAAAAATAAAGATTACGTTGGAGAGGTAACCAACTCTCTCAATGTCGGAAGTACCGACCAAACGGACGAGGGATAGGCGCCAGGTAACGAACGAAACTCGCTCGTCACCACCGCTCCCGTGAAGAGAACGGCTTATTTTATTTTTCTCCTCTCGCCGTTTAATAACAAAGGAACACAGTTAAAACGTTCGGCAAAAGACTTCGGCTACTCAGATTTTACTTCCGAGAATGGCAGAGGGGCGGGATTTTTGGGCGAATAAGGAAAATTCGATGACTCGGGAAAACTGAGCAAATTATTTATTGGATCCCGGAAACCACCCGCACTTTATGCGGCGGGGGCTGTACAAAAAGATCGGCGGTTGTACAAAAATCGTATAGTAAGGTAGCGCGTGAACAATGCCAACGGCAACGAAAACGAACGGTTACTACGCACTCGGAAGATTTATAATAAAAGAATGGAATCAGCGTTTTGCGATAATTTAACAAAATAACCAAACTTAAAATTAACAAACAAATAATCAAACGCAATCTACGCCAACAGTCGCGTAATCGTCGACCAAAACGCGCGCAATAAATTCGCAAACAATAATTAACAGAACGAAGTAAAATAAACAGAATAAATGACTAGAATTAGGGAGTTAACCGCAATATAAAAACAGAATAATATAACCTCAGAATTCGCTTCAGGGAGAATTCGACGAAATTAATAGATTTCCGGCGGGAACAATGTGTCGCGGAAACGTAGGCGAAAACCCAATACAAACGATTAAACTTAAATTTACGGCAAAATCAATCAAACGGATTACCGACTTAACGCACCCAAGGGGTTACTGAGGACTGAGATACTAAATTGTCAAGGTAGCGGTCGAAGAAATAATAGAATAAGTAACCGGGTTAACGGTAACCGAGATACGAGATCTGAAAGATAGCGATCGGGGAAATAAGGCAATAATTAACTGGGGTAAACGGTAGCCGAGATACGAGATCTGAAAATAACGATCGAGGAAATAAGCAATAATTAACTGGGGTAAACGGTAGCCGAGATACGAGATCTGAAGATAACGATCGGGGAAATAAGGCAATAATTAACTGGGGTAAACGGTAGCCGAGATACGAGATCTGAAGATAACGGTAACGGAAATAATGAATTAATGGCCGGGATTAACGGTAGCCGAGATACGAAATCTGAAAGATAACGGTCAGGGAAATAATGCAATAATTGACTGGGGTTATCGGTAGCCGAGACACGAAATCTGAAAGATAACGGTCAGGGAAATAATGCAATAATTGACTGGGGTTAACGGTAGCCGAGACACGAGATCTGAAAGATAACGGTCCGGGAAATACTGAATTAATGGCTAGGGTTAACGGTAGCCGAGACACGAGATCTGAACAATAACGGTCCGGGAAATAATGAATGAATGGCCGGGGTTAACGGTAGCCGAGATACGAAATCCGAAAGATAGCGGTCAGGGGAATACTGAATTAATGGCTGGAGTGAACGGTAGCCGAGACACGAGATCTGAAAGATACCGGTCCGGGAAATAACGCAATAATTAACTGGGGTTAACGGTAGCCGAGACACGAGGTCTGAAAGATACCGGTCAGGGAAATAATGAATTATTGGCCGGGGTTAACGGTAGCCGAGATACGAAATCTGAAAGATAGCGGTAAAGGGGGTAATTAATTAATAGCTGGGGTTAACGGTAGCCGAGATACGGAATCTGAAAATAACGGGTCAGGGAAATACTAAATTAATAACTGGGGTTAACGGTAGCCGAGACACGAGATCTGAAAGATAACGGTCCGGGGAATAACGAATGAATGGCTGGGGTTAACGGTAGCCGCGATACGAAATCGGAAAATAACGGGTCAGGGAAATACTAAATTGATAATCGGGGTTAACGATAGCCGAGGCACGAGATCTGAAAGATAACGGTCCGGGAAGTAATGAATGAATGGCTGGGGTTAACGGTAGCCGCGATACGAAATCTGAGAATAACGGGTCAGGGAAATACTAAATTGATAATCGGGGTTAACGGTAGCCGAGACGCGAAATCTGAAAGATAACGGTCCGGGAAATAACGAATGAATGGCCGGGGTTAACGGTAGCCGCGATACGAAATCTGAGAATAACGGGTCAGAGAAATACTAAATTGATAATCGGGGTTAACGATAGCCGAGACGCGAAATCTGAAAGATAACGGTCCGGGAAATAACGAATGAATGGCCGGGGTTAACGGTAGCCGCGATACGAAATCTGAGAATAACGGGTCAGGGAAATACTAAATTGATAATCGGGGTTAACGGTAGCCGAGACGCGAAATCTGAAAGATAACGGTCCGGGAAATAACGAATGAATGGCCGGGGTTAACGGTAGCCGCGATACGAAATCTGAGAATAACGGGTCAGGGAAATACTAAATTGATAATCGGGGTTAACGATAGCCGAGACGCGAAATCTGAAAGATAACGGTCCGGGAAATAACGAATGAATGGCCGGGGTTAACGGTAGCCGCGATACGAAATCTGAGAATAACGGGTCAGGGAAATACTAAATTGATAATCGGGGTAACGGTAGCCGAGACGCGAAATCTGAAAGATAACGGTCCGGGAAATAACGAATAAATGGCCGGGGTTAACGGTAGCCGCGATACGAAATCTGAGAATAACGGGTCAGGGAAATACTGAGATATTAACCGGGCAAAGATAGCACCGGGTTCGAAGATAACGGGCAATCAGAAAACAAGGGTAGCGGTGCGATAAGCGGTAATTTTAACCAAATAGCCAAAACGTAAATTAACGGAACGCGAAACCCAATATAACGGGGAATTCGTAACAAACTTGACAAAATACACAAATTCGATTAATAAAATAAAGCCCGAAATATGACACAAACGCGAATAAAGAGAGCAACGAAATTGAAACGCGAGAAATATAACAAGTGGCGATAATGGGCCAGTAACTTCGGTACGCGGTCCGAGGACCGCTCGTTTCCCACAAAACTCTAACGGGACTAGATCCCAATGCTTAACAAAATGCCACAAAATTCCAAAATCACCAAAATTACCAGCCACACGGCTAACTGGGGAAACGCCGAAGTTACTAACCTTACAAAAGAAGAAGGAGGAAGTACCTCACCGAATTTCACCTCTGGCACGCGAGGGACTCGTTCCGGAAGATAGCAAGATGTCGGAGGATCCTGAAGCCGATGTCGAAAGATGACGAAACTCGAAGATGAAGAAAGGAGGTAGCGTTGATATAGAATGCGACACTCGAGAGAGCACTTGGAAAGGCGCGTCACGCGAGTAAGCAGTCCGAACGGTAATTGATCATCGATGTGCGATCCTCGCTCTCCGTGGGTCGATGGTCCCCACTCTTGACCCTGGGTCAAGTCCTGCGCACACTCGTACGCTTCCGGGGTCGCTCGTTAACGCTCGGGTCACTGGGTTACGACGGCCTCTCCTACCAGAGCCGGCACCTCTCGCGTCGACTCGTGGGGCGCGCGGGGAGAGGGGTCCTTCTGGACGAAAGCTATAGAGAGAGAACGAGCGATGGCCGGGCTCCCGGCGAACATCACGGCAAAGACAGAGCGAGTCGGTGTCCGTCCGGCAGTTTTTTATGCCGTGGCTCGGCCGTCTTCCCCCAGGACCCGGTCTCCGACGAGGGTAAGGTCGGGATCCCGCCCGTGGATGGTGGTGGCCGCCAACTCTGTCCACGCGGATCCCAGAACCGGCACATTGCCACCTCACAAACCCCCATCGGTCCCATAGGCCCTTTACGAACGGGGCGCGGGAGGATATCCGGTCCGCAACGGCCGAGACAACGACAGGCTGGTCCAGCACGAGGCTGGGAAGCCGTACGGGAGGAGGGTGGCTCGGTAAATTTTGGCCGTTTCTCCTGCTCGCTCCCTGGCAACCATGACCACGGGTGCAGATGTTAGGCAACCCGCCTGCCCCTTAAGGACGAACTCCCGACTCTAAAAGTCCCTAAAATCCTAACCTCGGGAGATGATCGGTCTCCCGAGTACAAAAAAATAAAGTCAATGCCGAGATACACGCCGGTCAGCCGCCGGGAAACGCAGAGAGCCTGAAAAAGTTGTTAAACAATAATAGGGAGAGAGAGCCCGAAAATAAAAGATCCATACGATAGCCGGCAGAGAGAGCCGCAAAATCAAAAAAATTAAGAGACGAAAGTATTTATTGAATTACCCACACTGAAATAATTTCTCGAATTTCAAACGAAGCAATTGCTTACAATATAATTTAATGGCTTGAATATTTACTTTAACGGGAGGCTCAGAGAGCTGAACGGGACGGGCTAGAAAAACAGACGCGATAATATGAACAGAAAAACTCTATCGTTCGCGCTCGTAGCGAGCGAACAATAGGCCATAAACTCAGAGAGCCAAACAAAGTCGCTGGACGACAGTTAGCCGTAGCGTTGCCAAATTGTCAACTCTGGAGGTAACCGAAAATTTTAAGTTTTTACCGTCTCGGATGTGCGACAACGCGAGCGCGCGTCGTCCCAGGGTCGTAAATCCGACCCGCTGAACGCATACACTCCGTACGGGTGACGAGACGCCAAATATTTCGTCACAATACATTGACCGACACATCATTTTGTTTTTCAAATTCATGAATTTGCCTAGGCATCATGGGAAATTCTATGTCGTAAAAGTTCAATTCGAGCTCATGCTTTCTGTACTCGGAGACACGAGCGGAGTTGCGTGTTGGATGTAGTGCTGACAGTATAGCCCACATGAAACACATTTCGTCATTGTTCCTCACGGTGACGCATGCCTTCTTGTTGCGTATCATTTCCGGTAGATCCACATATGAACTACCGCGCATC
Source organism: Oxytorus armatus (assembly GCA_958009045.1). Classification (NCBI taxonomy): domain Eukaryota; kingdom Metazoa; phylum Arthropoda; class Insecta; order Hymenoptera; family Ichneumonidae; genus Oxytorus; species Oxytorus armatus. The sequence goes on from OY253744.1 coordinate 30,540,871, forward strand.
GGATTGAACTTGTTAATGTTCACTGTCAAGCTAATGATGGAGTGCAGTCTCCATCCTGAGCCCTGTTGCTCAAATTCCTCTATTTCCCTCTGAATAGGCTCTTTAACGTTCGCCATGAACCACTCTCTTATGTTAGTCGTAGAAAAAATTGGTACAGCCTTGGTGTTGAAATACTTCATCTCCAGTATTTCTTCATTGTTTTTTACGATACTGAATTTTGCTGTCAGCACTGTGTAAACCTTCACGGAGCTTTTTTCTCTGCTCAGCACATGCTTGATTTTTGAATAGCAGCGTGTTATGCAGTCCTTCATGAATGAGCTCACATCTACGTGTTTCAAATTTGTGATCACACCTACCCTGATGCGGTTTTTAAACGATGATCTCAAATCCGACTATACTACCTTATCAGAGTGTTCTTCGTGATTCAGAATACCCCGACCGCGTTTCAACAAACGCTCCAGTTTAATCTTCATGCCAGTCAAAAAGCCGATTGTTGATGAAAACTTTTGGATTTCTGGTGCGGCTCTTGCGGATGACTCTACCTGCTTCAGACCGTTCATCACTCTCGAGAGACGTTTGATCCACTCATAGATCTCGGCTGCTTCTCCATTTTGTAGCAACACCAACGCCTCCTCCCAAGTCCAAGTACTGACATCGTGTCTGTGGCTGGTGTTCGTGAAACTATGCTTGATCCTCCAGAGCGGGTCGCATTTATACCCACAATTGAGGAGGTGGGGGCGATTGCGATGTAGCAGCTGATTGGCTGCTGACATTGGTAGCGGGAGGAATCCGGTGGTGGGGGAATCATACATAAAAGACTTGAGAAAGCAACCATGACGCACAATTGAGGGGTGGGGGTGGGTGCGACGTAGCAGTCGATTGGATGCCAACATTAGTAGCGGGAGGAATCCGGTGGTGGGGGAATCATACATAAAAGATCTAAGAAAGCAACCACGACGTACAATTGAGTGGTGGGGGTGGGTGCGACGTAGCAGCCGATTGGATGCCGACATTGGTAGTGGGGGGAGTCCAGTGGTGGGGAATCAGATATAAAAGACCCGAGAAAGCAGCCATGAGCATCAGAAAAATGGAATTCGTTGTGGGCTTCCAGGGCTTAAAGAGACCAGTTAATGACTTCGTTTTCAAAGAAGTAGCAGTAGCCGCCCTCGAGGATGACGCCCTACCATCGGTCTATCTATTCGAACCGCCACACAAATGGAGTGCCCTGCCAGCCAAATATAGGAGTGAAAACCGATGGCTGGAGCGAAATTATCATGGTATTGCCTGGAATAGCGGAGACATACCCTACGAAGAGGTCCATGAAGTTCTATATAGTCACCTACGCAATGCCAGCAGGGTGTATGTGAAGGGACTCGAGAAGAAGCGGTTGCTGGAGCAAATCTACCACCACGTTGACAGCCTCGATGATCTGGATTGTCCATCGCTGTGCTTACTGAGTGCCAACTCCGATGTCTCATGCACGAATCACACTCATACATGGGAGCCATACTGTGCGGCATACAACGCGCGCGTGCTGAAGAAGTGGCTTCACGATTTTCGCGCGGACGAGGCTCGCACCGAGGCCTAAGGCACAATCTTGATTGCTGAAACGGCCGAAATAATTGCTGTTTTTGCCAATAAATAATGTTAAAACAATATATATTTTTTTATTCTTCGTAATATTCAATCGTTTCATAATTTTTGGGTCGAAATAAATGCTGTTTTTTGTCAATAAATAATGCTAAAACAATATATATTTTGTAATTTTTTTTTATTCTCCGTAATATTGATGTGAGTCGTTTTGTGTTGCCTAATTTCTCTGGTAGTGTCCGTTTACGTATTGTCGGACAGGAATTCGGTGTGGACTGCCTGTTATTTACAGAAGGGTCATCCTTCTGTGGAGAATTCTGAATTACACGATGACTCTCCACAGGATCCTCCCGTTCATCGTCATCGCTGTCAGATATGAACAAATCATCCTCTAGGATGCTTGGCATATCGGACAACGATGTGAGGGGCAGTGGGGATGGTGGTAGTGGAGATAGCGGTGGAGGTGATGGTGATAGTGGGGATAGTAGTGGTGGCGGTGGAGAAGGGATTGTTGGTAGTTGTGTCTGTGTCGTCGGTGTCGTCGGTGTCATCGGTATCGTCGGTATCGCCAGTGGTGTCGAAGATGGCCAATTAACTAACAGTCCCCGATGTTCGGGTTCATACCCGATAGTTGTTGGCATCCACCGCAATAATACGAAAAACTACATATAAAAATAATTTAAAAAAAGTGAGGCTCTACCGCTATTGGGTTAAACAATAATTAATGCTCATTATAAATAGGGAAAGTAATACTTACAAGCATTGCTCGCTTTCGGACATCGAAAGGGGGTAGGGGTAGATCCCACACCCTCCTCTCGAGGGTCGCCTGCATGCCCACGGAAACATGTGTGAGTCTAGAAATTGGAGGAAAAAAAATTGAAAATTTTATTAAAAGAGAGCGTTAGAGTGAAAGAATGAGAGAGAAGAAGTGAGGGAAAGAAGGAGAGCGAGAGAGAGAGAGAGAGAGAGAGATTGATTGATTGATTGATTATAATTTATTATGCCTTAGCTCAGCTAAAAGGCAAAGTTGAACATGAAATGAACAATTTTTTGATTGAGCGCAATACAGAGTAAACTTAAGAAATACCTACAACTAAATAAAACTAATATAAAGCTAAAAGTAAAGCAAAAATGAAAATAACAAAAAAATAAGAATAGATAGGGCTAATAGAGTGACCTACACTTACGCAGAGTAGCAGGCCACCAACACCCAATCAGCCATCGGATCACCAACGCGCACCGGCAAACAGGAAAAAGCATAACGGAGAAGCCGTATCGGAGAAAAGAAAAGAATAGCAGATAGTTACGCTGCTTCTACCTCAGAAAGAAATAGAAAAGCGAAGAGGTTATTTTTGAATTGATCAAGAGAGGAGGACGATATAACATCGGGAGGGAGGGAGTGCCAAAGATAAGAAGGTGATAAGCGGAATGACCGATGATAAGTAGACGTACGATGAACGGGTATGACAAACGTAGAAGAGGAAGCTGGCCTGCGCCCTGGCCGCCTGGAAGCTTGGTCAACTAACGGTAGAAGATCGACGAGGTACGAAGTAGAAGGTAAGTGAAGTCGACGGTAGGTGGTAATACCTAGGAAGTACCGCCGACGATTCTCCACCGACAACCAACCTAAGCGGTGCCGATAAGGAGTGACGTGCACATCACGCCTAAGGTTGAAGATGAAACGAATGCACATATTAATAAGCCTTTGGAGTTTGACATTGAGCTCATCGGAAAGGTCGTGAAATACAAGACAGCAATAATCGAGATGGGGAAAGACAAGGGTGGATATGAGCTTAATTCGAAGACCAGTGGTGAGCGCGTTCCTGTGATACTTGCGTTTGTGGAGAGTAGCATGGACCTTCTGCGACACATCAGAAATATGCTTATTCCAAGAGAGATTAGAAGTGAAGTGGACACCAAGGTTACGCACCTCTGAAGCAAATGGTATAAAGCTGGTGGAAATACGAAGCAAAGGAAGATCAGCAAGACTGATGCGTCGCACGAACGAGTTACTACCCAGCACAAGAGCCTTAGATTTACTAACATTAAGAGCCAACCCACTCGAGCCAGCAAAGTCGGCAATAACACCGGCATCATGAGAAACCATGGCAATAGCCTGGTTAAGATCAGAGGGCAGGCAGTGGAGGTAGATCTGAGTGTCGTCGGCAAAGATCATATGCTCAGTAAACACCAGCTTATCGCCAATATCATTTATAAAAAGTGAAAACAGAAGAGGGCCCAGGACGGAACCCTGGGGCACCCCCATAGTAGTATCAAGCCATTCAGAACAACACCGCTGGTCATCTACCATCGCCTGCGATCGGCCAGTTAGATCGGAATAGAACCAAGCAATTGCCGAGTTGGAGAAGCCAAGCTGCTTGAGCTTCACCAGGAGGTTCAAATGGGGCACGGTGTCAAACGCCTTACTAAAGTCAAACAAGACTAGAATAGTGAGCAACCCATTGTCAACGCCCCTCCTCACGTCGTCAGAAACACGAGGTGACGCCGACTGCGTACTAAAGTTCTTACGAAAGCCCGACTGCCTAGGATCAAGAAGATTATTGCAGTTAATGAAACGAGTAACCTGGTCGTGAACAATACGTTCGAAGAACTTAGCTAATTCAGGGAAAATAGCTATAGGTCGGGTACCCGACGGCGCGAGAGGAGTTTTCACCTTGGACAGTGGGCGAATGAGAGCTTTTTTCCATTCCGTAGGAAAGTAGGAATGATGAATGGAGTGGTTGAAGATTGCCGAGAGATAAGGAGCAATGACTGAGGTACCGTTCGACAGAGAGAAAAGAGATACCTCGTCAACACCAGCACTGAGGGAAGAGGACGAGAGAGACTGGAGACGTTCAGAGACTTGCTGAGGGGAAATTGGAGAGAGAGAGAGAAAACGAATTCGGGTTGAGGCAGACAGTAAACAGAAGCACCAAGGGATTCAATTGAAAGAGGGGGAAGGGAACCTGAGATAGAAGCATAATAAGAGTTAAGCTGACTAGCGGAGAAAAAATGCAAAGGCGAAGAAGAACTTGATTTTGATTTGACAGGCCCGAGGTTGGCAAGCTCCTTCCACAACCGCGCTGGGTCATCGATGGCTGATAGTTTAGCGCTCAAAAAGTCATGCTTGGCCTGACGAAGATCAGCCGTGAGACGATCACGGTAATCACGGTAGACGGCATACGCTAACACATTACCGGAACGCTTCGCTTGTCGGTAAAGTTTATTCCTAATACGAAACCGTGATTTGAGTTCGAGCGTTAGCCACGGGGTCGCATGCTTACAAATACGAAAAGACCTTAGGGGTGCATGTGGATTAAACGCAGACACGAGAGACTGAGAAAGCGAAAGAACTAAAGAATCGACAGTGTTAACAAGCGGAGGGGGAAGAAGAGAGTTTCCAGGCCAAGTTACACGCAGGATCTCAGCGAGAGAATACTGAAATTGAGAGGCACAAAAACTTTTTAAGCAACGCCGCGAAATAGTTTCAGAAACAGAGGAAGATAGATGAAGATCAAACGTAAGCTCGAGAAGATCGTGCCCCGCTATGAAAGGGGCAGAGGATATGCAGAAGGAGGACAACTTCTCCTCACTGTCAATGATAAACACATCCAATAGCGAGTCACAAAAAGCAGTATGGAAGGTAGCATGAGATGGTACAAGGAAAAGCGCACGAGAGTGAACAAAGTCACGAAGAAATTGCGCTTCGAAGTTGTTTGATAGCAAATTACAATTAAGATCGCCACCGATGATAATGTTACTATACGCGTGACTGAGCCGAGAGAAACTAGCAAAAAAAAGCCGCAAAGAGCTCGCTCTTGGGTGGCCTATACACCGAGGCGAACAATAAGGAGACGCCATTCGGACGAGAAAGCTCAAGGAGAATAAATTCAGGAGCATTGGAGTATGGACTAGCAGAGGCGTCAAGTAATTTGGCTTTGAGTGAGGAGTGTACGTAACAAGCCACACCCCCACCAATCTTCCCCACACGATCATTGCGAATGATGAAATAGTCCCTGACGCGAATAAGATCGTCATGGATGCCAGGATGAAGCCAGGTTTCAGATATAGAAACGATGTGAAAGAAGTTTAGTTCTAGGTAAATTCTGACCAGGTCGATATGGGCTAAAAGCGAATTGGCGTTGAATTGCACAACTTTATGTTGAGAAATCGGGGTGCTCAGACACTCGCGCGAGGTCGCACGCTGGGCACACGGAGAGACAGAAGGCGGCAGTCATACCATCTTGTCTAGATCAGAGAGCGACGAAATATCAATAACAGGTTGGCCATCGCCCTTCATAACCTTGATAGCACCATTTCTTAGCCATACATACTTATGCGATGTTAACGCAGCACGAGATTTGGTTTGGCGTAGGAGATTATACAATTCCGCTGGAAGGAACTCGTTAATAAAAATACTACCCCGCATGGTATTGCCAAACACCTCCGCGATTTTAAGATCGCGTTTCGCACGCTTCGCAGTGATTACTATATCACGCACTGCAGGAGAAGTAAGAACGACGATCAAGGAGAGAGACGAAGAACTAGAAGACGGGGCAGCATGAGACATGAGGTCACCATTAGTTGAAGCCGGATTTTTCCTTGGAAGGACTCTCACTGCCAGGATATGATTAATAAAGTCGCCTAGTCCGAGCGAGCGAAAGACTTCCTTAACTAAGTCAGTATGAGAGCCTGGAAGGGAAGACGATAGACTAGCCACCACAATCTCCCCAGAGGGCGCCGAGTGAGACTGGATAGACGATTTCAGGGTCGAAATCTCCTGCAAAAGCTGTGAGTTAGATCGCTCCAAGTTATCAATTTTAGCTGTATGAGATGCGACAGTTTGAATAAGCTGAGGAATGCAGCGCAGAGTACTATTTAAACTATCGATAGCTAGACGTTGTTCGGCAGCAAACTGCTTAAAATTCGAATCAGACTTAGCAATCAAGGCCGCAATCGAGTCGAGCTTAGTACGCGCAGTCGTTGGAACCGCGGTACGGGAATCACGAGGGCTAATCGACGCTCCAATTGTTTCCGTATTCATGGCGATGTTAACTCTACAGCAATCGCTAACTAACCTAGAGGACAAACAATTTTTAGCGCAACCAGGATGAAAGTTCCTGCCGCAACTAGGGCACGAGCTCTTAAGATTAACAATGGACTTTTTACATTTAGCACATTCACTCGACATACAGAGCAGTTACAATACCGACAATTAAGAGAGATACAGATGCGTAGTACTTCGGTAGCAGCAGCGATGGCAGCACACGGCAGACAGACGATAGCAGACTCAGCAACACGCGCCGACGACGAAGCGAAGTTGAGTGGTGTAGAAGCGTCCGAGAATACACACACAGTAGAGCGTACACCAGCGAGGAGAGTCACACAGGCAACGAGCAATCACAGCTGTGTAGGTAGAAGAGCAGAGCTGGAGAGAGCATGCGCGACGGCAGAGGAGCAGGCAAGTTGGTGTGGGAGGCTAGCAGTAGCAGTATGCGAGAGAGCTCGCGTAACAAGGCGTGACGTAGCAGCAGGCGCATGCGCAGCAGCAAGAGCAGCGTCGAGGAACTACCGTAACTAGCCGGTGTCAAAAGCGAGGTTATGCGAACACAGACTTTCCACAATGCAATATAGGCAATTAACGACTCCAAGCACGAAAATGAAGCATTCCAGAGGTGAAAAGCCACAAAGATCAAGCTTTGAACCTGGAACAAAACGCCCGCAGGCAATAGGGTGCAGAAACAAGCCGACTAAAGGAGAGCTGATTTGACAGGTGACAAGCGGTACTCACAGAGAGAGAGAGAGAGAGAGAGAGAGAGAGAGAGAGAGAACGGGCGAGGGAGTGGGAAAAGAGTGAGAGAGGACGAGAGCGTGAGAAAGACGGGAGAATGGGAGAGATTCGAGTGAGGTAAAGAAGGAGCGAGAGAGAGAGAGAGAGCGGGAAAAGAGTGAGAGAGGACGAGAGCGCGAGGACGAACGGGAGAATGGGAGAGATTCGCCTACCGCGCGGCGAAAAGACTGAGAAGAAGGCCTTTCAGTCCCCGGGATATCCGTCCTTTTATCTCCGGGGATATCCGCCCTTTCAGCTTCCGGAGAGTGAGAGAGGATGAATGGGGACAAGAGTGAGAGAAGACGAGAGTGCTAGAACGAACGAACGGGAGAATGAGAGAGATTCGCCTACCGCGCGGCGAAAAGGCTGAGAAGAAAGGAGGTGAAAGAATGAAGGAGAGAATGAGAGATTCACTTACCGTGCGCTGTTGCTCCATATTTCTTCACCACCGTGACGATTTGAATAAATTAGTGATTATTCGCTGCAGCTCACCCGCATTATATAGGGTGACTATGTCAACACATAAGCGGTCGGAGAGTTCTCCCATCCGGTTGTACCCTCTAGGACTCCCGCCCTTTCAACCCCCGGGACTTCCCACCTTTCAGTCTCGCTTTTATCCGCCCTTTTATCTCCGGGGACATCCGCCCTTTCAGCTTCCAGGACATCCGCCCTTGCAGCTCCCGGAACACCCGCCTGCTTCCGGGGCATTCAGCCTGGACATCCGCCCTTTCAGGCATACAACAATTGGGTGGGGATACCCACGCTCAATGTTAATAATAGTTGAGCAATATTACAGGCCGGTAAGGTAGATTCCTACCATACCGACGTTCGGGCGAACGACGTTGGGCCGACCGTGGTTCGGGGTGATGGGCGACATAGCTCTAGGACATCCGCCTTTACAATCCCCTAGGACATACGCCTCTACAATCCCCTAGGAGATCCGCCTTTACAACCCCCTAGGACATCCGCCTTTACAATCCCCCTAGGACATCCGCCTTTACAACCCCCTAGGACATTTGCCTTTACAATCCCTTAGGATACCCGTCTTTACATCACTTGAGCAATATTGCGGGTTGAAGGTCGGTAAGGTAGATGCCTACCATGCCGACAGTGGCGTGAATGCCGATAAAGTAGATCCCTGCCTTGCCGACGGCGGTTCCCGGCGGCGGTGGGGTAGGGATCTATCTTACCGACCGCGGTTCAGGGTGATGGGCGACATGAGGCAGAATCGGCATAGCTTCACTACTCTGTAGTATTACTCCTTGGTCGATCGGTGTGGTCGACCACGTTAAAAACAAAGTTTGGTTCGAAATATAAAATAAAAAATAGTCCTTCTCGGGAACTTGACAAAGATGGTCAAGCCCGAACATTAATCCGGGTTACTCCATGGATCGACCACGTTAAAATACAAAGTTTTGTTCCAAATGTAAAATTGTGAGTCAGTCTTACCTCGCGAGCTCGGACACGATGGTCGAGCTCGAAATTTAAAAACGGGATTCTCCGTGGATCGACCCATGTAGTCGACCACGTTAAAATACAATTTTTGCAGTCTTCAAACGTCAAAGAACAGTCTTTCTTGGGAGCTTGACCACGATGGTCAAGCTTAAGTAATAATCCGTTTACTCCGTGTTCGATCAGTATGGTCGACCACGGTGAAATAACAGTTCAGTTAATCATTGCTTTTGGAGATCGTTCATCAAGACCGATCTTAGCGACGGTCTAGAGTAGATCCTCCGAGAGTCCGTAAATCGCGCACCGAACATAGGGCGTTCGACACCCGATATAGAGCGGGCGGTAGCAGAACCGATATAAAATACCGCAGTTCCCCTCTTAACAATGCGGCTCGGTACCCGGGACTAAAGCAGGCGGTATAGCACCGATCAAAATTTCGTCGCGAATGTTGCGGTGACGCGAAAATGTAAAACTGATCAACGAAAATATTGAAATAAAATGTGAAAGTTCGATCAAAATATTAAACTGTAGAATTGTGAACATCATCAAAAATGTAAATCGTGAATGCCAAATTTATGAAGTGTGAACTAAAATTGTGAAGCCAAAGTTGTGAACGGGCAATGAACCCGAAATTGAGAAACTGTGGAACCAGAATCAAAATGATAAAATCTGTGAAATTCATATCTCCGTAATAAATAAAACCAAGTGAATAAAAATATTATTTGTTATTTGTAAAATGTTCTACGAAGTTTTATTACCAAAACAACCCGCTACCCCTAACCTTTATCAGATACAATACAATTCATCATTCAACGATCGCCCTCGCTGTGCCTCGATCCCTGACCGGTGAATTCCGGTCTAAATAAGAGGCAAGCCCATATTCAACCAGGACTCGCTACGCTCTCTCTTTCCTTTTGACATATCAAGACGTAACACAATGCTCAAGTTAACAGCCGTTGAACTCGAGCTCATTACCAACGTGGATGTTTCATGGTTCATTAAGAGGGATATCAGAGGGGGTCTTGCCCGCCTTTACAACCCCCTAGGACATCCGCCTTTACAATCCCCCTAGGACATCCGCCTTTACAACCCCCTAGGACATTTGCCTTTACAATCCCTTAGGATACCCGTCTTTACATCACTTGAGCAATATTGCGACTCGCTACGCTCTCTCTCTGTCCTTTTGACATATCGAGACGTAACACAATGCTCAAGTTAACAGCCGTTGAACTCGAGCTCATTACCGACGTGGATGTTTCATGGTTCATTAAGAGGGATATCAGAGGGGGTCTTGCTCAATGTTCAAATCGTCGATTCATGCGTGGGGATTTTGATCGACCGAACGAGGAGTCATATTTAATGTACTTCGATGTAAACAATCTGTATGGCGCATCTATGATTCAAGCACTGCCATATGTGGCATTCGAGTGGGTATATGACTTTGACAAAATTAGTATTGAGCGTATTGCCGATGATTCTCCTATAGGATACATCTTCGAAGTAGACTTGGAATACCCGAAAGAGGTCCATGAATTACACAAAGATTTGTCGCTTTGTCCTGAACATTACACAGCACGCACCTCTAAAAGTACAAAGCCAAAATTAATGATCACATTATTACCGAAGAAAACATATGTAATTCATTACCGTAACTTGCAACAGTGTTTGAGCCTTGGTTTAAAAATAATGAAGATTTGTAGGGTGCTAAATTTTAGGCAAAAACCATGATTAAAACAGAACATTGATTTAAACACTGACTTGAGGCAAAAATCACACAATGACTTTCATACAAATTTTTTTAAACTCATGAACAACGCTGTTTTCGGGAAAACGATGGAGAACCTGAGAAAACATAAAGAAGTGACGCTGGTGTCTGAGTGGGACGGACCTTGGACGGAAAGAGTTCTGTTGAGGAACACAACCGATACTCTGCTCTGGAGCTATGAACTGTAAATAGTGTAAGGTATATTTTAATGCCAAATGTAAAAAAACGTTACTATGTGAAATTTGAAAAAAATATAGTAACGATTGTCAAATTTAAAAAGAAAATCGCGTGAACTGCCGCGCGTTAGAAGTGAAACTTTTTCATCTCGTTGGTAGGCATACATTTTGTAGTCATTTTATCCAAATTTCGTTTCTCGAAGTGAGATTAGGTGATCAGTAACATTTTCCAAAAATGAAATAATAGGTTTATGAAATGAAAAATATGATGTAAATAATTTGGACTGTAGATTACCTAAATTCCTTACAAACACAGCATCAGGCGTGGTGCCTGATTTTGTGGTTATTTCGTTTACACTATTGTTAAATTTACACTGATTGTTAAATTTAATATGTCCTTTGAAAATTGTACAAGCCATTGTGATTCTCCGATGCAAAATTTATATTAAAATCACCACTTAAAATCATGGGCTTTGAAGCCAAATCTTCTCCTAACTCTGTAGCACCAACAGGTGTACATGCAAGCAAAGTACGGTGGATGAATTTCATAATGTCAGCTATCTTTTGATTCGGGCTAATATAAATAATGATCAGAGCTATACTTTGCCCACTTTCCACAAACATTCGGGAGCACAAATGTTTTCAACAGCAGTCGCGTTTACTGATATCCAATTAGTTTGGTGTAAATTGATACCAATGTTTGGAGTTACCACATTTATGCTATCATTTGAATTATGATAAACTGTAACGCCACCAGCTCTTGAATTAGGTCGTTTGAACTGGACGATACAATTAAAGTTAGGAAAGTTCATTGTTTCTTTGTTGTTCATCCAGGTTCATCCAGAAGCGACGCCAAGAGAGTGGGAACGTGATATATAGATATATAAGCTGTGACGAAACATTTTATATCTCGTCGCCCGCACGGAGTGTATTCGTTCAGGGGGTTGGATTTACGACCCTGGGACGACGCGTGCTCGCTTTGTCACGCATCCGAGCCAGAGAAACTCCGACGCCCAGGTTACCTTGAGAGTTGATGGTTTGGCAACTCTGTGGATATCTGTCGTTCAGTGACTATGTTTAAGCTCTCTGAATGTATTACCCTGTTATTCGTTCGCCTCGAGTGCGTATATTAGAGTTTTTCCATTTCATTATATTGTAGCGCCTGTTTATAAAACCTGTTCTGTTCGGTTCTCTTAGCGTCCCGTTAAAGTAAACATTAGAATCATTCAATTTTGTTATAGACAAGTGCCTCGTCCGTCATTTGAGAAATTATTGTGGCCTTTGTTGAGTCCAATAAACATTAGCGTCTCTTTTTTCATTTGGTTCTCTCTGCCCGTTATCGTATGGTTCCCTAATTTTGTCGTCTCTGTATCATAACGGAAACCTAAGGTTTTGTCCGTGTCACATCAGGCGGTTCCCTCGGCATTTGACATTATTTTTGGTACTCGGGAGACGGATCATCTCCCGAGGTTAGGTTTGTTAGGGATTTTTAGAATCGGAGTTCGACCTTTAGGAGCAAGCGGGTGGCCGAACATCAGCACCCGTGGTCAATGGATGCCAGAGAGCGAGCTGGAGAAAAGGCCGATGTTTACCGAGCCACCCTCCTCCCGTACGACTTCCCAGCCTCGTGCTGGACCAACCTGCTGCGGTCTCGACTGTCGCAGTCCGGATACCCTCCGACATGGGTTTTTGAGGTGGCAATGTGCTGATCTGAGGCCCGCGTGGAAAGAGTTGGCGGCCATCACCATCCACGGGCAGGACCTCGACCTTGCCCGCGTCGGAGACCGGGTCCTAGGGGAAGACAGCCGAGACGCAGCATAAAAAAACTGCCGGAAGGACGACGATTCGCCATAGTCGGTGTCAAAATTAATCGTCGGGATCCTGCCTCGCCATTACCCCGTACGCAGTATAGACAAGCGCCGAGCAGCGCTTTACCCCTCTCCGCGCAACTCTCGAGTCGACACGAGAGGCTACAGTGCACCTAGGAGAGACAGGCGTGAACCAGTAACCCGAGGAATGACGAGCGACCCCGGAATCAGACGGGTTTGCCCAGGACTTGGCCGAAGGGTCAGAAGTGGGGATCATCGACCCACGGAGAGCGACGATCGAGCATCGAAAATCAATCTGAATCAATCATCGTTCGGGCTGTGACATCGCGTGACGCGCTTACCAGTGCTCTCTCAAGTGTCTCCATCCTTATCATCTCTGCAATTGAACATCGCCATTCTCGTTTCAACGACGGCATCGAGCATCATCCGCCATCTTTGCGATCGTCTTGCACGAGTTCCTTGCGTTGCGGCAAACCATTTTCGGTGAGGTACTTCCTCCTTTGCTTCGTACGGGCAGTAAAGTCGTTAATTCTCGTTTAGCCGTGTGGCTGTTAATTTTGGTATTTTAGGTATTTTAGTATTTTGGCAATTATTGAGATTTAGTCTCGTTCAACTTTGGTAGTAGGATACGAGCCGGTTCTCGGACCGTAAAACGAAATTACTGTTCCATTATCGTTACTTGTTATATTTTTCGTGTTTCAATTTCGTTATTTGGCATTAGCGATCGAAGTCGCATTTCGGGATCCTTTTAAGAGAATTTGTGTTGTTTCGTTCGAGTTTATTACTAATTCGTTCTTTGCTTCGGTGTTCGCGTTTCTTTCGTTATTAACTTCAAGTTTTGGTTATCTGGGAAATACCGCTTATCGCACCGCGGCCTAGGTTCTCTGTCTGTCCGCTACCTACGAAATCTCGAATCTTGGTTACCTCGGACTGCCCGTTACCTTCGAACCCTATGGAATTTTGCAGTGGTTGTCTTGAATTCCGGTTATCTTTACTCGTGCCCTTAGTTATCTTGAACTCCGGCTATCTTTACCCGTGCCCGTGGTTATCTCGAATCCCGGCTATCTTTATCCGTGCCCGTGGTTATCTTGAATTCCGGGTACCTTTATGTGAGTGGCGTGAGGAAGCTTCGGATTCGTTCAACGCTCTCGCCGTTACCCCTTGGTTCTCTGTCCGCCCGTTACCTACGAGAGGTCGAATCTCGGTTACCTCGCCCGCCTGTGGTTATCTTAAGTCCCGGTTATCTTTGTCCGCCCGAGCCCCGTGCCCGTGGTTATCTGGTTGACATTTTGGAATCTCGGTTCCTTTTGACCCTTGGTGCGTTAAGACGGCGACCTGTAAGTTTTGTTCGGCAGTAAATTCAGGGTAATTTGTCAGTATTGTTCTTTCGGATACGTTCCCACGTCGTCTTCGCTCCAGCAGGAAACTTGTTAACGTTCGTCGAATTTTCCCTGAGGCGAATTCTCGGGTTATTGTAATTTGTTTTAATACTTTGGTAAGTTTAGTAATTCTAGTCATTTAATTCAGTTATTCTGTTTGTTTTCTTGAATATTGTATTTGAATTTGTTGCGTGCATTGCGGTCGTTAATTACGTGACTGCTGGTGGAAATTGCGCTTAGGTTATTAATTTTGTTATTTATACTTTTGGTTATCCCATTCATTATCGCAGAACGCCGATTCCATTTTTGTACGAAACTTCCGAGTACGAAACTTCCGTAGTAACCGATCATTTCGTTTTCGTTGGCATTGTTACCGCTCTAGCTAATTACACATTTTTTTTGTACAACCCCCGCCGCATACAGTGCGGGTGGTTTCCGGGATGAAATAAATAATTTTCACAGTTTCCCGAGTCATCGAATCTTGCTTGCTCGCCCAAAAATCCCGCCCCTCTTCCATTCTCGGAAGTCTATTCTGAGTAGCTGAAGTCTTTTGCCGAACGTCTTCAACTGTGTCCATTTGGTATTAAACGGCAAGAACGAAAAATAAAATAAGCCGCTTTCTTTACGTGGGCCGGTGTAACTCCCCATAGTAAGTATCGATGGTAATCAACGCTCGATATCACCATCGGATATGCGCCGCTTAAAAAAAGCGAGGTTGACAGGGATTGTATGAAATAAGAAATTCATTAAACTCAATATATTATTGAATCTCGTTACAAATCAGAATTACGTATCCAACTATTGTGAATATTATCGAACCTCAACCATTTTACAAATATTCGATTATTTCTTTTCTTCAATATCTTTTTAATAAGATGAATATCGGGATATTGAACTTTAAGTAATTCTTGTTCATAGAAGCCACCGGCAAACGACTCATCCCGATCGTCCTTTAGATTGAACGTTACAGGATTAGTATTTTTTACCCGAGTTATTGTAAATATTTCCGTCGTTCAGTTTGGAGTATAACCCTTTGCAAATATGTTCTTAAATTTGCTAATCCTTACTCTATCACCGACTCTGAATTTTATTGACTTCTTCATTGGTTCTTCGATTTTCTTAAAAACACGAGTTAGCAGTTCTTTCTCATTGTCCGTATTAACATTTATCGATTTCATCCTAACGGTGCGATGTATAGTATTATTGTACTCGGCAATCAAATTATCAAGAACATCGGTCCACTTGTAACTTCCACGAAGATTAACCTGCTTCCACATTTTATTTTTCAATGTTCGATTAAAACGTTCGCAAATAGATGCTTTTAAATTACTATATGTAGAGTACATATGGATATTAAATTGCTTCATCAGAGATTGGAAATCGGAGTTATAAAACTCTTTTCCCTGATCAATATGTAAATTCTTCGGCACACGCCCCCTCACAAGTATGGATTTCATTGCACTTGATGTATCTTTGCCGGTCTTGCTCTTTATTGGTACAGCCCAAGCGAATTTAAAGAATATATCGATGACTGTGAGAGGGAATTTGCAATTGGGATTTTTATGTGCGTAAAATGACATATTGACGAGATCTGCTTGCCACGTTTCGTCCAAGCCTCGAATATCCTCAAGACGACGAGGATAATTCCTTCGAGCAGGCTTATGTAACTCCTTCACCACCAAAGCTCGCTTGTTTGCACTCATTTTGCCTTAAGTCAGTATTTAAATCAATGCAGTGTTTTAACCATGGATTTTGCCTGAAATTTGGAACTCTATGAATCTTCGTTACTTTCAAGCCGAGGCTTAAACACTGTTGCAAGTTACGGTAATGAAGTACATAAGTTTTCTTCGGTAATGACGTGGTCATTAATTTCGGCTTTGTACTTTTAGAGGTGGGTGCTGTGTAATGTTCAGGACAAAGCGGCAAATCTTTGTATAATTCATGGAGCTCTTTCGAGTATTCCAAATCTACCTCGAAGATGTATCCTATAGGAGAGTCATTGGCAATACTAATTTTGTCAAAGTCATATACCCACGCGAATGCCTCATATGGCAGTGCTTGATTCATAGCTGCGCCATACGGATTGTTTACATCGAAGTACATTAAATATGACTCCTTCTTCGCTCGAACAAAATCCTCACCTATAAATCGATTATTCGCTTTCCAAAACGATTTGAACATTGAGCTAGACCTCCTCTGATACCTCTCTCAATGAACAATGCCACATCCACGTCGGTATTGAGCTCGAGTTCAACGGCTGTTAACTTGACCGTTGCTTCAAAAGCAAGTCCCGGAGCTGTATAATAATATCTCTATTAAAAACTTAAAAAGTTAAAAATGGACGCCAAGTAATCAGAAAATGTATCCAATCTAGAAACAAAAAACTTACGACTTCAAAAATTGTTTTCTAATATCTAAAAAAAGTGAAAAGAAATCATTTCATAAATTAGCCACTGAAAATGCTGTACAAAAACTTGACGTGCATGGTTAAGACAAATAACCCCGGGAAGATCCAGGCGTGACAGGCGGCCCAGTGTTCTTTCCAGACAAACAACATACTCGTTTAGTGAGAAACCAATTTATTTAATGTTCCAACATATTTTTTTCTCGGATAAGGTGATATAAACGTTCAGTTTATGTGACATTGAAACATCTAACCAAAATTTAACGCCTTGGAAATCTTACTATCACCAAAGAAATTAAGATTTGATCACAATAACCAATTATTCACTTTGCCATATCTATCAAAAGATTTATTATGGGAGAGCGGGATAATGGTGAATACCTAAGAGCAGTGTTGAATATTTCCGATACAATTCAACTATTCGGATGTTTTCAAGCAGATAATGATGATTTAATAACCTGTTCTTGTATAATGTTAGCCCAAGCAGTCGGAATAAACGAATAATCAAATTTTGTTATTAGAAAAATAGAACGCAGTGGTCGCAATATTTTTGTTCGATATCATTATGTATAACGCTATTAAACCATAATATCAATAGAGTGAAAAATGTTTTAAAGTATTCAGAATGGAACATGAAACGTCTCGAAAAGAGTATTGAGCCTATGCCAACTTTCCATGTACAACGCCATTCAATCCTTTCGTACCCAACTTCGATGATACCGCCGCGCCGATCCAACTCTCATTGCGTTCAACCGCCATGAAAGCTCGAATGACCCAGCTACATCATTTCACGCTCTCTCTCAGTGTACCGAGATCATTTACGACGGTATTTCTCTCGTACTCGTAGGAGCTGGACACGAGGTGGTTTCGATTGATGTTCACACAAATGAAACGCGTTAGATCCGGTTCAATCTACTGCCGGCACAAAGAGGCGGCGGCCCCTTCGCCGAGCTTATTGTTCTCAAGAGGGGGGTAGGGTTTTAAAGGCGAAAAAAAAGCATATTTTTATGATTTTTTGCGGCGACATGAGTAATATAATTCTATTAAATAGAATTACATATTATTGTACAACTATTGAAGTATCTCAGAAAAAAATTTCAATGAAAAATATTGATAAATAAGCTGGTGACGTTGAATCTCCAGAGGCGCCTTGAAAAAAGTGGTTTTGCGGTGAACATTATAACTCGATACCGGATCATCCGAAACAAAAAAATTGATATGCATTTTAAAGGTGATGTATTTCTCGAGGTAATCAGGAAGAGTTTTTTTTTGTTTTTTTTTCTATTTTTTGCAGCACTGGGAAGTGAAAAACGCAATTTTAGCTAAAAAAATCGCGCTTAATTTGTTATTAAAAAATTGAAAAAATTGAAAAAAAAAACTCCTGATTACCTGTTGATTTATGTGAAGAAGTAATGTTTAAATTTTCAAAAGAATCGGTTCAGTAGATTTTGAGTTCTAATGTTCACGAACTTCAAAAATGACGTTTTCGGGAAAATCGATTTAAAGTTTTTTATACGTGAACCCGTATCACGTAATCGTAATCGTATGAAACGCTGTAACTCCGTTAGTTTTACTCCGATTGACTTAAAATTTATACACAATATTCTCGACATATTGTTCATTCAGAAAAAAATATAAAAAAATGCAAAAAAAATAATTTTAAAACCCTACCCCTCCCCTTAACCATGCACGCCAAGTTTTTGTACAGCATTTTCAGTAGACTTTTGTGGCATACCGTACAAAAGGGGGCAGGTTGATTGGCGGAAGGAGTAGTAGTTTGCTTGGCTAGTTTATGAAATGATTTCTTTTCACTTTTTATTAGATATTAGAAAACAATTTTTGAAGTCGTAAGTTTTTTGTTTCTAGATTGGACACATTTTCTGATTACTTGGCGTCCATTTTTAACTTTTTAAGTTTTTAATAGAGATTTCACTTTTTTTATGAAAGACCTGATAGAAGTTCAGCATTGAATCAACATTTTTTCAAAATAGAAAATATATACAAAGTGAAATTAAGAACCACTTTCAAATATCTCTGATAAAACGATGCGTGTGGATGTTGTATACCTATTTTTTTCTTTTCTCTTTACATTAGATATTAGAAAGCGATTTTTAAAGTCGGAAGTATTTTGTTTATAGACTGGACACATTTTTTTATTACTCGGCGACCATTTTTAACTTTTCAAGTTTATAATAGGGATCATATCTACCATTGATATAATGAAATTAGGCCTGAGTGTAGGAATTTTTCAATTGAAATAAATGCGCAGAAGTCATACTCATTTACACAGTACCTCATCTTTACGCAGTAATAATTTACAGTTCATGAATGCAAACATTATTCCAATTTCAACTTATCCTAAAGTTCAAACTGCCCCGATGAACTGAATTAGCTGTGCAAAATCGCATTATCTTTTTAAGAAAATTCTTTCGGGTCTAAGTGTAGGAATTTTTTTATTGAAATTCATGCACAGAGGTTATATTCATTTACGCAGCACCTTATCTTTACACAGTAATAATTTACAGTTTATAGAGACAAACATTATTCCATTTTGAACTGATCCTAATGTTCAAACTACCCCGATAAACTGAATTAGTTTTGCAAAATCGCATTATCTTTTTATGAAAATTCTTTCAGGTCTGAGTGTAGGAATTTTTCAATTGAAATTCATGCACAGAAGTTACACTAATTCACGCAGTACCTTATCTTTACGCAGTAATAATTTACAATTCATGAGTGCAAACATTATTCCATTTTCAACTTAACTTAAAGTTCAAACTGGCCTGATGAACTGAATTAGCTTTGCAAAATCTCATTATCTTTTTAAGAAAATTCTTTCGGGTCCGAGTGTAGGAATTTTTAAATTGAAATTCATGCACAGAAGTTATACTCATTTACGCAGTACCTTATCTTTTTTTCATGGAAAACGATTGGTTTGGTATAGTAAAAACTAGCCAATTGCACAAGCATTGGCTAATCCCCACGCAGTATTTAAAACTCCTCGATTGTGATTCGTCAATTCGATTTTCGCACTTTATGTTGGCTACATTCTTATATTGTGCTGGGATTCTGTACTTGACTACCGACAACTATCGGTGTCGTTAGCGAGCGACAGCCAATTGCAAGGAAGATTCATGCGGAAAAGCGTGACTCCCATAGGCTATCGTTCGCTAACGACACCGATAGTTGTCGGTAGCAACTACAGAATCTCAATGCTGATGTATAAGGCAAAGCCAAACACCGTCTCGTTTACTCTTACACATGATTCCTATGGTGCCCTCTCACATCCCGGCGACCGTACGTTAACATAATGTGAAGTACATTGTGTCTGTATCTCTATTGCTTTACCGTGAAAGCCATTAACGTTACCTTTGTCGCATTCATATTTGTGGTAGAATTTTGTTATTCGCTATCGATGATTTTCAGTATCGTTAGCGAGCGATATCCTATGAGAGTTGTGTCTTTCTCCTGGACCTTCCTTGCAATTGGCTGTCGCTAGTCAGCGACAGCCACAATCGTCGCTAGAAAATTACAGAATCCGGGTACTGGTTCACAACTCCTTAAAGGAAGCGAATTTTAAATGAGCATAAAAATCGCTGATCTAACCAAGGCACGGTGTGATACAGTGTACATATTTCTGGTGTATTCGTTTGTTCGGATTGGCCGGTTACTCCGGAAATGTGGACACTGTGTCGCACTGTGCCTGAGAGATTGAGATAGAGACAGGCGCATCAGCATAGTATCTGCCGTAAAACCGAAATAGCCTATCAGAGTTGCGCCTTTCCGCTAGAATCTTCCTTGCAATTGGCTGTCGCTCGCTCTAACGACGCCGATAGTTGTCGGTAGAAAAGTACACAGCTGACAACTCCACGTGCACTTTCTCTCTCTCTCTCTCTCTCTCGCACACTGCGACGGCCCGGCCGCCGGCACCAATCAACTGATGGCGTAGAGCACGTACGCGCAACGAGACCGCACAGCATCGTAGTGAAGAGAGCGATACCGTACTAGGCACATATGCCGTACTAGGCACATATGCCGCTTTGTCGAAAACACAGGAAGAGAAGAAGGAAAATAATTCTTGATATGAGAAAAGTTGCGTGAAAAATCATGGCAATATTACGATATCTCAACAATGCGTGGATGGATCTAAATAAATCTAAATGCATTCGAAAGAAAAAAATAACATTACATTGCAAAAATGTAGTCAGATTTGTTATAACTTGACGCGTTTGCGCGTGAAGTCGATTTAGAGTTTGAATATAACGGTTTTCAGGCCACCTTATTGTATAGATACATCGGCACGTTTAAAAACTTCTTTTTAATACTTGGCGTCAAGACGCTGCCGCGTCTCTTGATAGGGGATCCAAATTATATCTTGATAAGCAGCTATTGGGAATGGGTAGATAAATAATGTATAACGCAGTGAATTATATTTGAACTTGAATTTTATTCTTGACACACGAGGAAGATCTGTCTTAACTCTCCGGAATACTTCAGAAGACTAAAGGCTGGTCACAAAGACCAAAAGCATATTCGTCACGTGAAGAAAGAAAGCTTAGTTCTTTCTTCCCAAGAAATCACTGCCCATGTTTATGGTTATGTCAACTCTCAGCCGACTCTCCGGCGCCATCGATGTCGAGTGGTTTTTGTAACCGTCACTTCTTTATTAGCTAATTCTCAGTATCGTTATGAGAGTAAATCCAATACACCACCTCAAAAATCAATCGACTCTATTCTCCTTAAACCTACATTAACTGTGTATCAATCTTAAATTTGAATTTATCTATATATATTGACATTTCATCTTATCACTAAACTAATGACAAACCTTCCTCGCATTTTCTCTACGTGTCTGGGGCTAATTAAAAATGGTCCAACATTAGTTGCGAGTGATTGGGGAAACCCAGAAAAACCCAATCCAACCATTTCACAAACAGTATTTTCAAATAATCATCTTAATGTATATATATATATATATATATATATATATATATATACTTATATATAGCAGTCGAGTTATTCCAGGCCAAATCCGATTTTGAACTCCAAGAATTTTACAGCTGGCAATGGCTTTGTCAGTGCATCCGCTAATTGGTTTCCTGTGGGAATAAATTTCAATTTTATTACATTTTTCTCGATTTGTTCTCTTGAAAAATGATACTTGATATCGATGTGTTTCGATCGCTTGTGACTGCTTGGATTATTTGCAATACACATACAACTGGTGTTATCTTCATATATTATAATAGGATCTGAAATTTTTATATTAATGCTGATGGCCAATGATTTTAACCACAATGCCTCTTTTACTGCTTCATACAACGCCATGTACTCAGCCTGTGTAGATGAGCTGGCTACCGATGCTTGTTTCTTTGTATTCCAACAGATCGTGCATCGTTCATATAATTTAAACAAATAACCGGTCGTACTTTTTCGATCTGTACCTTCACTTCCACCCCAATCAGAATCAACATATCCGCTCAAGAGATCAACAAATTTAGTTTTAACATAAGTTAGTTTAATATCAGCGGACCCTTTGAGATATTTCAAAACTCGTTTCAAATTTTGCCAAAGTTCTTTATTATTTTTATTCGCATATCGACTCAAAATGTTTACCGCGCTGCTCAAATCCGGTCTAGTACATATCATAATGTATATCAAACATCCTAGCAAACTTCTGCAAGGAGCATCATAATGTTCATCTGAATTTAAAGCTTCATAATCCAATTTCATTTGAAGGGGTGTATCGATAGGTTTACAATCGCGCATATTAAATTTGTCTAAAACTGTTTTTATGTATGCACTTTGATCTAATGTTAATTTTCCATTAGTTCTCTCAATTTTGATTCCCAAAAACAATTTAATCTCATTTAAATCTGTCATACGAAATCTGTTCATCAAATAATTTTTGAATCTTTGCATTGTTTCAATATTACCCGTTGTAATCACAAGGTCATCCACATACAATACCACATAAATGTTCTGCGAAACACTTCCTTTATCTAGGATATAAATACACCGATCGCCTGAGGAATTTTGAAACCCTTTTTCCAAAAGTGCTATCTCAAACATCTCAAACCAACACCTTGCTGCCTGTTTTAAACCATACAGAGCTTTGTGTAATTTGCAAACTTCATTTTGATTACATTTGATACCGTCTGGGACTCTCATATAAATTTCTTCTTTCAATACACCATTCAAGAATGCTGTTTTAACATCCATATGGTGAATCAATAAATCATGTTGATTTGCGAAAGCAACAATGAATCTAAAACTTGTAATCCTCGCGACCGGCGCAAAAGTTTCATCGTAGTCTACTAAATATTTTTGACTGAAACCACGAGCAACTAAACGAGCCTTGTATTTCGTAGGATTTCCAAATTCATCATTTTTAAGCGCGAATACCCATTTACAGTCCACAATATTTTTACCACTTGGTTTTGTTACTAATGTCCAAGTTTTGTTTGTTTTCAATGAATTTATTTCGTCTTCAATCGCTCGCTCCCATTTAGCTCTATCATCTCTTGTTTTTATCTCCTCTAATGACGTGGGTATTTTACAAACAACTGACTGAGCACACAAGAGGTAATCATTGGATGACTCAGTTTCGTTGTATGAAATAGGAGAAAGATTTTTAATTCTTTCACTCCTCCTTTTCTCTTGTTTACCATCTGTTTCCTTTACTACAGATTTATCTGTTTCACGTACAGATTTACTCAACTCAGAGTTTTTCATTACTTCCATATCTATCGGCTTCAGTGTATCTGATTTCCCTTTACTATCAGATTTACTTCTTTCGAATCCATCTGATTTATCAATATCAGATTTACTTAGTTCGAATCCATCTGATTTATCAATATCAGATTTACTCAGTTCGAATCCATCTGATTTATCAATATCAGATTTACTTAGTTCGAATCCATCTGATTTATCAATATCAAATTTACTCAGTTCGAATCCATCTGATTTATCAATATCAGATTTACTTAGTTCGAATCCATCTGATTTATCAATATCAGATTTACTTAGTTCGAATCCATCTGATTTATCAATATCAGATTTACTCACAATTTCTGTTAATTTTGACTTTATGTCCGATGCATCGGTTTCGTGAGTGGCTTCTGAGTTTCTTTCTTTCATAACTGGCCGAGATTTCAGGTAATTTATTTCATCAACAATAACGTCTCTTACTGTTACGCATTTCTCCGTCTCAACATCCCAAACTTTGTATCCGTTTGGTTTAAATCCAACTAAAATACCTTTCCAGGATTTTTCATCGAATTTTCGTTTCCTGGTTTTATTATGTACATAGACTGTTGAGCCAAAAATTTTCAAATACTTTATTTTGGGCTTTTTACCGTGCCACAATTCAAATGGAGTTTTGTCAATTTTGAGAGCTTTCGTCGATGTTAAATTGATTAAATACGTAGCAGTTAATACTGCTTCACCCCAGAACGATTTTTCTAATTTTGCACCGTTTACCATCGCACGTGCTCTTTCGGTGATCGTTCGATTCATGCGTTCCGCGACTCCATTTAACTGAGGCGTATGTGGAACCGTCAAATGATAGCTGATCCCTTTCTGTACGCAATACTGTTTCATTTCATTCGATAAATATTCTCGACCGTTATCACAATACAAATTTACGATCTTCAAATTGAAATGAGCCTCGCTCTTTGCAACATAGTCTTTAAAAACCGAGAACACATCCGATTTATGCGCAATTAAATATGTTACAGTATAATGCGTAAATTCATCAATGAAAGATACGTAATAATTTTCGTTATTTATTGTTGAGGGACTGATCGGACCGCATACGTCTGTGTGAATAATGAACAATGGTCTTTTTATGTGACTTTTATCTTTCGCTTTTTCAAACGGTAACCGGACTTGTTTACCATTGATACAGGCCTCGCATAAATCGTCATTTGGTATTACTTTTTCGAGATGAGTCACATCCTCGACCATTTGTTTATTCTTCAGCTCTTGAAATTTTGTTTTACCAATATGACCTAATCTTTGATGCCATAAATCGTAATTCTTCCCATTAATATTGTATACGTGAGAATTTACGCCTTTTGTAATTTCAAATTCAACAGACACTAAATTATTTAATGGTTTACCGTACATTACCATTTTACCGTCTTTGCTTATCTGTACTCCTGTTTCATTGAAGATGATTGTCATCCCTGCCCGTTGCATTTTTCTTACTGACAGCAAATTGTATGGCACCTCTGGGGAATAGAGAACATCTTCAAGAGCCACGTGAACTCCCAGATTACTCGTGACGTTGATTTTCCCTTTCTTCGTTGCATTGATAAATTCGCCACTTTTCGCTACAGAAATTTTCATTGGTGGGTGTAGCTCAATCACTTCTGAGAAGATGGTGTCTGTGTTGACCAGATGATCTGATGCTCCGTTTGAATTGTATGGATCGTTCTGTTTCGATCTGCACGGTGTTGTTGATTTTTCTCTGTAATTTCCGCGTTGTCCTTTTGGTTGATAATTTTGATTAGCTCGGGGAGCTTCTGTTCCGACTTGTAATACTTTGGCACTGGTATCTTCGTTTTCATTTTTCATTTTTAATCTGCTCAGGCGATTGCGAACTGATACTTCGGTCGCAGCACTTTTCTCTCATAAATATTATCTAAACTCTTCAGAATAGATTTTGCAGTGCTTGTAGGTGTATCATACTTGAGGCAAACATCAGCTAAATATTCAACAATAACACATTTAGCAACTCGTTCAGCTTTGTTCCACTTTCTTGTCACTGGATCAGGAGGTTGTTCGTCAATCACTTTAAGCACATCTAGTTCAAATAATAAATTCCTGATTCGATGTTTCCATGCATTGTATTTACTGCCATTGAATGGCGTTATATTTCTCCTGTCCTTTGACTTATCCATTGTCACTCAATTTCAACACTATAACACGCAAAATCTCACTTACAATAAGTTCACTTAATTCTTTAAAATACACAGTTAATGCACAATGTGTCTGGGCCCATAACCTATTGGGAATGGGTAGATAAATAATGTATAACGCAGTGAATTATATTTGAACTTGAATTTTATTCTTGACACACGAGGAAGATCTGTCTTAACTCTCCGGAATACTTCAGAAGACTAAAGGCTGGTCACAAAGACCAAAAGCATATTCGTCACGTGAAGAAAGAAAGCTTAGTTCTTTCTTCCCAAGAAATCACTGCCCATGTTTATGGTTATGTCAACTCTCAGCCGACTCTCCGGCGCCATCGATGTCGAGTGGTTTTTGTAACCGTCACTTCTTTATTAGCTAATTCTCAGTATCGTTATGAGAGTAAATCCAATAGCAGCTATGTCGGAAATTTTCAAAAATGTCAGTCAAAAGGAGAATGTCAGTTTTCAGGTATAAATCAGAATATTCACCTAATGTTCGAATGTTAAATGTTCGCCAGACATTAATAGCATGATTGTAAGAATCGTCGGAAATCTTCTCATTATTTAATCGAGAATAAAACTGCTCGTCGGCCGGTAGTTCGGTCTCGTCAAGTTTTAACCAACCGTCGATATAGTCATATGGAAAAACTCCCTTTCTCGCCAGGAGATTGAGTGCAGCGTCTTCATTATAATGCTGACGGAGGATGACTTTTCCATCATTTTTCAGGTATGACGCCAGTTTTTTCACGCTACTTGCCATGAATCGATAGGGATCTAGAAACTTGTATTCTACAGCGGTTCCTTTGACTTTTTTCGCAAATGAAATATACTTCTCTTTATTGATCGGCATAATCGTAATAGCACCCTCGAACGATAGCAGTAAGGTACCCTCATAGGGAGACGGCACGCCAGCCAGGAGTAGGGGTAGTCTGGCGCCAGAGCGTGGCCTCCCCTTCCCTTCTCTACCACCACCCACCCATCTAGTGTTCTGATTGGCCCTCCACCCACCCTCTCCCCTCCATTAGCCCCTCTCCATTATTCGCTGATTGGTCAACCACTCCGCCCCACCACCGCTGACCGAGAATTACCCGGCACGCTATTGGTCGCTATAACGCAGAGTGACGCCGTTGAGAGAGTCCTCGTCGTCTGATTGGCTGCCCCACCCTCGCCTCCAACCCTCGCTGAACTTATGCAACTGCTCAGACAAGTTTCCAACATTCTGGACATCGGTGGGGGCACTTCGCCCCACCAGCACCACAATCACCACCACCACCACCCCCATGTGGGGTTGCTGGTCCCCCATTGGGCGCCTCCCCGGGCGGCGGATAGGGGAATGCCTGTCAGATACGGCAGGCACCAGGGAAATAAAAACATAAACACCTGGGGTGGACCAAAACCAGCAAAACAAACAACCCAGCAGTACTTCAATGATAAATGCAGCGTGAAAAAAACGAAAGACCCCAAGCGAGCAGCCTCAATAGAGGAAATCTCGTTGCCGGTTCCTATCGGGTGAAAGCCCCGGTGGCCGGCACCGGCCCTACGGATTTTGGGGAGGGCCATACACGCTTTGACCAGGACGACGCAGCAATCGAGGATTTACCAACACAGGGCTTCACAAGTCCCTTCGCCAAGGGAAGTCGAACCCCTCGTACCCCCCCGGGAAGAAACGCGGCGTCAGCTCATGGAGGAACTGAGTCCTTGCAAAAAGCCAGGAGCCACGGTGCATCAGAGATTCCAAACTCGGCACCTGAAACATCAAGCGCTACAAGCGGGAACAACGATGGCCCACTGGCGCCTGTTCCTAGGGAAAAGCAGAAAGAGAAGAGCCACTGTTCCCCTGAGGTGGCTGACCTGGCCCCCGGAGCTTTTCAAACTACAAGAAGAAATAACTACGGCGCTCGAAAGGCCGGGCCTAGCGAGCTGCGAACGGAGAAAAACGGAGCCAGTCAAGGGCCCAACGCAAAAGAAAATGACAATGCGGGAGGGCGCAAAGCGTCCCTACTAACTACATACGAGGGCTTTGAACAGCAGGAGGAGAAACAGCTTGACTCTCTAAGAGACACCATCCAATCGCTGAGGACTTTCTGCAAGAAATTCAAGAACTTGCAGAGGGCAATTGTAGTAGGCCTGGAGGAAGCAGAAGTCGCCCTCGAACTTGCCGGTCAGTACCGCAGAGGTTAGAAGCAGGCGTTGCAGACAGTACGTACTTTGGAAGACGGGCGGCAACAGGGCAGCTCGGTAACGAAGGAAAACCCAGCCCCCACACCCAAGGATAGGGCATTGAATAGGCCGACAACGAAAAGGAAACGACAGGTTGAAATCACACCCAGTCCGGAAGGACAGAGTGTCCCACGAAATCGCCATTCGAAACCAACAGTATCTGGCGAAGGGGACAACCCTCAGAAGAAGACTGGGGACGAAACAGCGACCAAAACGGCGCCGAAGAAACGCCTCTTGAAGGCACGGCCCGAAGCCCTTCTAATACGACCGGCAGCGGGAAAAAATTATGCAGAGGTCTTAAAGGTTAGGTGCAAAAAAGTCAAGCCAGACGAGCTTGGTGTGAAAATTAAGGCCATCGGGGAAACAAAAAGTGGTAATGTCCTCGTTGAGCTAGGAACAGCTGGAGAAAGCAAAACGAAGTTTGGAAACGCACTACAAGCAGCTATTGGGGAAGAGGGGGTAGTCCGACAACTCGTACCCAGAGCGGCAATTGAGATTCGCGACCTGGACGCAGCCACGGAAGTAGAAGAGATCGAGAAAGCCATGGAAAAAGCCCTCGGCAAAACCGAAACCGGGGCCCCAAGCATCACGCTGTCAAAGTCAAGCCTGAGAGGCAGCCGAATCGGTTTCATAGACCTAGATGCAGTAGCAGCTGCTAGACTGGTTAAGGCGGGGCACATCAAGATAGGGTGGATAAACTGCCGAGTGCGCCAGCGGTACACGGTAACTCGCTGCTATCGATGCCATCGCTTCGGCCACCGGGCCTCTGACTGCAAGGCGGTTGACCGAACAAATTCGTGCTGGAGGTGCGGCGAAGAGGGTCATAAAGCCGCTCAATGCCCTAACAGGCCGAGATGCTACCTGTGTGCAGAGAGGCAGGACAGTAGCCCGGTGGATCACGTCCCAGGAACGACTAGGTGTTCAGCCTACCAGGCAGCCATGCGAAGCGAGACCAAGAAGACGTGATGGCGATAATCCTGCAAGGAAACCTACGCAGGAGCAAGCTGGCACATAACCTTATGTTCCAGCTTGCTTTCGAGAAACGCGCCGACCTTTTCATCATCAGCGAGCAGTATAAAAACTTGCCGGGTGGCGAATGGTACTCGGACAGCACCGGCACAGCAGCCATATGGGTACGGAGCCGCTTGTTGTTTCCAGCGACCAACAGTGGTAAGGGATGTGGCTTCGTGTGGATAACGAACGGGAGACAGACAATAGTTAGCTGCTACCTCTCGCCCAATGAACGTATCGCTACCTTTCGCCAAAAACTGGAAGCGATTGAGGACACCTGTCGCTCAATCGGAGGTGAAATGCTTGTGGCCGGCGATTTCAACGCCAAGTCCAGGGAATGGGGTGATGGAATGGACCGATGTGCGGGGACGGGAGCTAGCTGAAATGGTGTCAAGACTCGATCTCACGGTCCTAAATGAGGGTACTACATCCACCTTCAGGAGAAGTGGACACCGAAGCACCATAATAGATGTCACCCTTGCGACCCCTGGCATAGCAAACCAGGTGACGGAATGGCGGGTACTGGAGGATTACACGGCCAGTGACCATCAGTATATAGGGTTTCGCATTACATCTACTGGCAGGCCTGGAAACCAAGGGCACGCCCAGACGAGGAGCATAGGCTGGAACGTTGCCAAAATCGACACAGAGGCACTAAAAAGCACTCTGTCGCGAGGAGGACGCCTAATCTCGGAAGCGACGGAAACTCCAACCAGCAGGGAGGAGACCGAAGCACTTGTCGGCGAAACAATGAGGCTTATTGTGAGAGGTTGCAAGGCCTCCATGCCAAAGCGACACCCCAGAGCCCGTGGTGATCCGGCGTACTGGTGGAACGACGAATTCGCTGAGTTGAGAAAAAAATGCTTCAAAGCTAGACGCAAAGCGCAGAGAGCACGTGTGCATGACGTTGCTAAACGAGTGAGGGCGAATGTCACCTATAAGGCCGCTAAAAAATGCTTGACAAAGGCAATTAAAAAAAGCCAAGCCAGGTGCTGGAAGACCCTGTGCGAGGCGGTCGAGGCGGACACGTGGGGCCGTGGCTATCAGATAGTCACGCGTAGACTCGGTAGACGGGCACCCGAACCCCCGAAAGAACCGGAAATCATGGAGGAGATCGTCAGCGCCCTTTTCCCCCAACACCCGCCGAAAGAGATAGCTGACAGAACTACACCGGAAGTTAACCCACTTTTTTCCGTGGAAGAGCTGAACGCGGTGGCTGCGTCGCTCGGGAAGAGAAAAGCGCCGGGCCCGGACCTCATACCAAACGAAGTCATTAAGATCATAGTGAAGGAGTTCCCTTACCTTATTCTTAATATGTTCAACGCATGCCTTAGATCGGGAGCGTTCAGTACAAGGTGGAAAGTGCAGCGGCTCGTTCTGTTCGACAAGGGAAAGGGGCCACCCATCACCCGTTCATCCTATCGACCTCTGTGTATGCTTGACACTACGGGCAAGACTCTGGAGAAACTAATCCGCGGGAGACTGCGAACAGCCATAGCCAGCGCGGGAGGACTCTCTGATTCCCAACACGGCTTTCGCGAGAAGAGGTCAACGGTGGGAGCCATCCAGGAAGTTGTAAAGGCGACAGAAAAAGCGTTGCAAGGAAACCACAGGACTCGGCGAGCCTGTGTACTGGTCACGCTCGATGTAAAAAATGCGTTCAACACGGTGAGTTGGAGTGACATTATGATAGCCTTGAGAGAGGGCTACAGAGTGCCACAATATCTGCTGAGGATCATCGATGACTATCGGAACGACAGGCGGCTGCTGTACAATACGACGGAGGGTCCGCGCCACAAAGACGTAACAGCTGGAGTTGCGCAGGGATCCGCTCTTGGACCGGATCTGTGGAACGTGGTATACAACGGCATCCTGGCGCTAAATCTACCGGAGGAATCCAGGCTCGTGGGTTTCGCGGATGACATCGCGGCTGTCTTCTATGCTAGGGATGAAGAACAGGCGAGAAGACGCATTGGCCAGGTAACCCGGAGAGTCGACAGTTGGCTGGAACAACATTGCCTCAAACTCGCAGCGGCTAAGACCGAAATTGTAGTTCTGACAAGGCGAAGGAACTTCGGAAACCCTCTCCGAGCAAAAATAAATGGCGTAGAGATAGTTGCTACGAGCCAGGCCAAGTACCTCGGATTGTTCCTCGATGCGAAGCTGACGTTTTGGCCGCAAATCCGAGGTGCCGCGGACAAAGCTGCAGCAATGGTGGGAACGCTCTCACGACTCATGCCCAACGTGGCGGGACCTAGGAGCAGCAAGAGCAACATTATGATGAGCGTCATCAACTCCATCATCCTCTACGGCGCAGAAGTGTGGGCGGAAGCGCTTGGCGTCGAGAAGTACCGCACGAAGATCGGGTCTGTGCAGAGAAGAGGAGCCTTGAGGGTGGCAGCGGCGTATCGTACGGTTTCCGGAGCGGCAGTACTCGTCGTCGCGGGAGTAATCCCGATAGACTTACTTGCCAAAGAAAGGAAACGAGTGTACAGTAGGCGGGCAGAGAATGACCAAAAGACCGTACGCCGAGAAGAGAGAGCCCTCATTTTAGAAGAATGGGAAGAACGCTGGAGGCGAGTAAGCGTCGGCAGGTGGACAGCCAGGCTTATCACGAGTCTCCCCACCTGGGTGAACAGGAATCACGGGGAAGTCAACTTCTTTCTGACACAGATGCTGACTGGGCATGGCCACTTCAACGCCTACCTCCACCGCTCCAACCGGAAAGACAGCGCCAGCTGTGACTATTGCCCGATGGATGAAGACGATGTAGAGCACACTTTCTTCAAGTGCAAACGGTGGGAAGCTGAGCGAAACGCCCTCCTAAACACCGTTGGAACGGACATTAACCCAGACAATGTCATTGAGCTGTCCCTCCAATCCGAAGTCAACTGGGATGCCTTAGCAAAATTTGCCGAAGAAATTCTCCGGGTAAAGAAGCGGGATGAGCAGGACCGCGAACGCGGATGGGACTAGAGACACCGCTGAGCCACGGAAAAGCGGGAAAGCTTGGTCGTCCAAGCAAAGCAAGAAGCGTAGCGTCGAACGCTAGTACACACATGATCCTGAAGTAATGCGAAAGCGGTTCCGGGGTCATGGTGAGGAGACTTGAGGAGGTGGTTTTAGTGGGTAGGGCCATGCTTGCATGGATGAGCCCCACACCCTGTGCGTAAACGCATTTCCACCTCCTCCTAAAAAAAAAAAAAAAACCACTACCACCGCTGACCCAGAATTCCCCGGCACGCTATTGATCCCTATAATGCAAAGTGACTCCGTCGAGAGAGTCCCCGTCGTCTGATTGGCCGCCGCACCCTCGCCTCCAACCCCCCGCTTAACTTATGCAAATGCTCCGAGAAGTTTCCAAAATTTTGGATAACGGTAACGGAGTACCGTTGGTCGATAATACCTACCGATGGTAATACCGACTGTAGGTAATATCTGTGGTCGGTAATTTATCTACACGAGACAAAAAACATTCGAAAAAGATAATTAATGGCTGTGTGTGTGTGTAATATCGATGGCGGTAGGGGGAATTTGTCAAGGAAAAAACACACAACACATTTATTCGAAAAAAATTGTTTATTCAGGACAATAGCAGCGAAATATCTTTTTTTCTTTCCTTTTTCGAACCTTTTTTTTCTTCTGTCTGCACTCGTTGCAGTCTCTCTTAGCAGGCGGTGGACCGTCTTAGTGATCCTCCATGCTAGGGGTGTGTGGTGTTCCGTGCAGAGCAGGTACGATGCAACGTCTTCGTCCTTGCGCAGGTATTCCTTGCGCAGGGTAGTCTCCCCCCGATGGATGGTATATACTTCCTCCGATGCTTCAGTAGCGACGATTTAAGGACGTATTCCAGCGCATCATCGGAAAGACATCGAGGATCGTCCGAGAAATCGATAAGGATGATCTTTTGGCTGCCGTTCATTTTTCCGGAGATGTTATTTCTTCGAGATTCGTTTTTAAAGTGGTGCCTCCTCTTCACCGTGCGAATGTTATATATACATAGGCCGAATCGGGAGAGAAGTGGTGGAGAGGTTTTATTTGACAATAATAGCGTATTTGTGTTTTATTTTACAAGTAACATCCGAATCGGACTGTACAAGTCTGTATACAATTCGTCGCACATGTATATCCGCTACCCTTTATTCCATCGTTGTTGTTGTTTTTTCGTTTTACAGAACTTTTCTTCTTCTTCCAACGCTGTGTTTTAAGTCTTTTACAAAATGTTGTCACTATTCTATCATTTTTTAACCTATCTGTCGTAAAAATGCGACAGAAAGATCCCAGATTATGACCCCGAGACATACAATCGAGAAACATAATGCAATATTCACCGTATACTTTAGACTTGATTGATTGTAATCCTCGTGTATTCCACTCATATGATGTGGAGTTTTGACGTAGACTGTTATGGTGTTGGCTGACGAGTGGCGGTAGTCCGTAGCTGTCGAAAAAGAATCCGTGTCCATTTTCGTTCACGTATATGGCAACCCATTGCGTTCCGGGTTTTGTATGGTCGTCGGTGTTAACTACGATAGCCGCAGGTCTAGACCTGCGGCTATATAAAAAATTTGAAGCTGCAAAAAACCGACCAAATCATCTCACAGGTAATTAGTCACATCGATTCTTTCCGCAGAAAGTTAGTACTTTTAAAAAATCATTTAGAAAATAACATTCTTCATTTTTTCCCTTGTTGTCAAATTATCTTTGAAGAACATGATTGCGATAATGGCGCAGGTTGTAATATTATACAATTTTCAAATATAATTAATTCTTTGATAAGTCAATTTGATACGCGCTTTAGTGATTTTGAAACGCTGCGAAAAGATTGCATACTCTTTGAAAATCCTCTCACTGTGCAAATCGAGGAACAAAGCCTACAACTTCTGGCAGAATTGTGTGATTTGCAAAGTGATATTTCAAAATTTTAGATTCGTCGCGTTATTCACGTCTTAGGGGTTTCAGTCTTCGAATTTCCTCCATGTTTGGGTCCACATATTTATGCGAATGCTCGTTCTCAAAAATGAAATTGACGAAAACAGATAAACGTTCGTCCATGAACGATGCGTCATTGACTTCCTTAATGCGAGCAAGTTCTTCAAAAATTTCTGTGGATGTACCGTCCCTAATGGAATCTTCTACCAAAAAATTCAGACGATCTAATTAATATTTGTCGGAAAATTGGTTGCTATACTTTGTTCGTTTTTTCCTACTGAGCCAGATTTCATCATGGCATTCATTTTCAGTGGAATAGGCCTCCTGGGGAAACCACTCTAAAAAAAGTCCATCTGCAATAGTACCTCACGGGTGATGTGGAAAACTATTGTTAAAATCATTTAATAATTATGCGATATTAATATAAAATTGTGGTGAATAATTATATTCTTAATGATTAACCTTTCGTCGCCGTTGAATGCTTTGTTATACACGAATCCGACGATCATGCGTTTCGGTAGTTGTATAAGTATGACATTGTCCAACGTATCGTCCATGATACCGCTGTGAATAGTAAAGGCTTTAACTTCAACGCGGGTTATGGGGTACTTCGCGGTCGTCTTTGCGAGAATTTTTGCATGAGCTATGAGCACTCCAGGGCTTATTTTTGTCCGACGAATCAGCAGAGTCGCTTCGGTTATTTGCACTTTGTACGATGTATCTGCAACAGGCATCTCCATTCGACAAAAATCATCTTTCGAGCGTACGAGACGCAGGCGAACTTCAACTCCGTTCACTAAGAACTTGTCCTCATTGAAAACGTTGCAGTGCAAATGCTCATATCGACACTTTTGCCGGCTTCAATGAGTTTGGCGCGTGTTGCCTGACCTTTATTTCCCACAAGCGCCGAAGCCGCGCCAAGTAACGCCTCGAAAGAGCCCGGGTTGTCGGCGTACCATAACGCAGTCGTTAAATGGGATGTTTTGGCAGCGGGGCCATAATTCAGCAACGACTCGATGCTGACACTCTGTACGTTTAGGCATTATTCGGTGGGGCAACGAGTTTTTTTATTAAAAAACATGTCTACTTGATTGGAAAGGCTATACAGAAAATTGTAGACAGGTGCAACTTTGTATGCGCCTGGTGTAGAAAGCACTTTAACGGTCAGACTGATCATGGTGTGTGCCAGATCCAGGTATTCCTCGCCGTGTCCAGGTATAACAAATTCGGTGGGTCTGTCGTCGGATAGCGTCGACACGGTTTTGTAGTGAACCCATTCTGAAGATTCCACGGCTGTTTGCGTTAGCGGTATAGTAAATAAGTGAAGCTCCGACTTCATACATTCGCACGAGTGCGAGTGTAAGAAAGACATTGTTAAGCACTCCCGAAAATGTCGACAGCCTTTATCACACTCTTCTTCCTCCTCCTCCTCGTCGTTGTCCATTTAGCGGTCCTCCTCGCCATCTTCGTCACTCTCCCCCTCTTTACTTTCCCCCCTTCTCTTTTTCTTGTTTATAAGGCATTTTTGAGCGTCCACGCGGTGTTTTTCTTTTCGCCGAGCTAGCAGTCCTTTTACGCTGTCGAACGACATCCGCCGGAGCAGTACCTGATATCGAATGCAGCATTCTCGCTGCAACAGCGTTATTATATCTCGAACCATTCATAAGAAGATCAATTTTTTCATTGGGTTTCCTTGTAAATTTTGACCAGATTCTGCAACGCGTCTGCGCAGGGAATCTCTGAACAGGATACGGTTCCCGCTTACATCCTCGATAACGTGTAAGCCGGTACGAAGCGCTTCCTTTCCAACAGCTTTAGCACCCCTCGTCAAGAGCGGGAGTACACTCCTGAAAAGTCCCCCGAGGAAGCTTCCGATACCGTGACCGCGCTGGTACGGTGAACCGACAAATACGTTACTCACACGCCCTCCGCCAATTTGATTCTCGTAATATCACGAGTAATGAGACGACATTACGTATCTAGGATATCCGCTTATAATGAAGCGTCACGGTCAACGTCCCGTACTCAAATGCGATCGGCTTACCGAGATGATCTCTTATATCGATCTCGATTGTGCGGAAACAATTGCTCAACAATGATAGATAATTCGGTGGAGAAAAGTACTTGACCTGTGATGTTCCGTATGTATAGTGCGATGTATTCACGTTTACTATGCGCAAGAGAGATGTTTGTGTGTCGCCCACTGTATAAGGCACGCACAGATCGCTGTAGACATACAGTTGATCGGGTAAAGCGTGATTTATACACGCCGGTGACGTTCCTTCTCGCTGCATCCCCCTAACGATGCCTAAATGTACCCCCTCTGGTGTTTCTCGATCGCCGATCGCCGTGTAAATTCCTAGTATACGCTGTACTTTGTTCGGCATTCGTAAACAAAAATTTTCATCCTTAATATCGTCGTCGTCGTCGTGCGTTACTCTGCTTTCACCGCCCTCGATCGCGACATCTACCTTAGCATGAGTTGCATAGACAACTTTTACGCCTGCTTTTTTAACTTGGAATTTTATTAATATTCTCTATTATTTCATCGGCGCTTTTGTACAATCCGTGCGGTATTCGTCCGCCTCACTTCTCCTCATTCATTGCCCACTTTATTTCCGTCTCGTTCTGACGTACGTGCGTCACAGTGCATGGTATGTCAGTTTCCGATAATCGTACAGCCCATTGTCCGCTTAACGATATTCCACGCGGGAGATGCGTGGTAAAACGCGTTGTTGTATTATCCGGATAATAGAGCATGCTGCTGTTGCTCGGTAGTACGACAAAAAAGTCGGTATCGTCGTGCATTTTTTCACTATGTAATATCGCGAGCGTTAGACGCCGATATCCAACAGATGAATTTCGGCGGGTATCCCACTCTGCTGACAAAAACCTGTTTCTTTGCACCACGACCTTTGGTACGGATTACACCGTCAATTTTAAACTCTCGCTCCTGGGTCACTCGTGACGCGTTCACGAGGGTCACTTCTTCGGGGTAGAAAAAATTCTCAATTATCTTTCCTTCGAGATCGTGCAGCTCGTAAACGTGTATGTCTTGCCGTTTCAAAACCTTACTAACTCGAAAAATTTCTTCGCTTCAATTTTCCTCATAACCCTTCTCGAAGGTGCCTTTCATTCTACTAATTCGAACGGAATCTTCGAGCTTGTATTCATACACGGATGCTCGTCTCTTTTTGCGACGATTTATCGCGGCGTTCCTCATATTGTCCGCGGCAATATCGGCATTGTATAACGTCACGGCTGCGGGTTCCATTTTAATGGCCGCGTGCATGATTGTACGCGTGAACAAGCTGTTGGAGTATATCGATGTATCGGTGTGTATTGCGGTGCCTGAAGTAACGCCACATCCTTTCCGTTAGTGTGCGATTAAATCGTTCGACGATAGCGGCTTTTACATCGGGATTACGAGCAACCCTAATGGAAATGTGATTTTTCTGTAGACATTTTTGTAGTTCTCCGCCGACAAACTCTTTTCCACGATCGGTCTGTAGATAAACAGGTAGACGATGCTCGCTACGCTCGAAAATGCGTTTAAATGCCATTGTAACCTCGTGCACGGTTTTGTCGCGTGAAGGTTCGACCCACGCATACTTGCTTAACACGTCAATGACCATGAGCAGGTAAGAGACATTGTCGTTGTATTCTTTCAACGATCGTAAATCTATAAGATCCGCTTCCCAGGCGTCGTCTATGTTAGTAACGTTGTAGCGTAAACAAGGAAAGAGACGTCGAATAGGCTTATGAATGGTGTACGCATCCTGTTGAGTTAACCACTCATAAATGGGTATTGTTGTATTTTTTTTCCCGTCAATGAGACGTCTTGCGCCGGCGTAACCCGCGGGATTCGCAACATCGTAAAACACTTTTACATACGACATCACTCGCACGCGCGCGCATCACAGTGTATTTCTTATTCTCACCCACTTGTCCAATCGCCTTGGTGGGTTTAGTCGTCGGCGTTTATCGGCGCGCACCGCGGTATTGTCAACTTCGGGCGATCTCGCCCGTTTAATCAGCTGTGAACGCGCAGAGTCCCATAACTGTTTGTTTCCAATGAATTCCCACGGCATGGACGACGCGCGTAGAATGCTGATAAATTGTTCACGTCCCGCGGCTTTAAAGGTTTTTCTGTATCGCATAGCATTGCTAACAAGATCAACAATATTATAGTCTGGCTTAAGCATACCGTCTATCAAGACACGTCCTTGCTGATCCGATTGAATTCTGTCGGCAATCTCGTTAGTGTTGTAGAGATAGTTGACGAGTGGTCGGTAAACTTTCGATAATAAAATCCTCGCTCATACGGCGATTCTGCACCGACGACGATGCAGTTTCCTCGAGTCGTTGCGTGTCGAAAGAAGGGTTGTTTCCACTTATCGTCGTCATCGATGAATTTGTTCGAACGAAAAATATTTGAAAGATCGGCATCGAGACGGGTTCGTGCATCACCCGGTGTCTGTACAGTTTTAATTTCTTCTTCTGTTTTTTCACCACCACCAACACCACCACTACCGATCATTGGTTCTTTCCAGCTGTCGATACGGCGCTCGACCGTATCGACCGGCACTAAAATCATTTTCTTCGCGTATTCCATTTTTTTTTGTTATTCATCACAGGCAAAAAGTTTCCCAATTAGAGTCGATATAATAGGAGCTAATAATAGAGGTAAAAACACACCACAAGCTTCTTGCAATATCAATCGTTTCTTTAGTTTCCAGTTGTATTTTCATTTTTTACCACGACTACCACTACCGCCACCCCTCTTTGAGCCGTGACACAGCATGTTGCTAATTGACGAAGCACATTTTTATATTTCTTAAGTCGATTTTTCACACTAGGTTTGAGTTTAACGACACCGCGTAAAACGTTAAGAGCGCAATCGCAGATACACCTGACTAACGGTTCATCGGCAACGTGCAACAGCGCCTTTTGCTGTGCACCCTTGGTGTGACAGAGAGCGTTGAGCAGTGCGGTGTTGCGTTTACCGAACGGTGGTGTTGCAGATAGCGTATCTTGCTTCTGATGCCTACGACGACGACGATCCATTGCGCATCGATGTTTTCATGTCACAGCCGTGTGCATTACTGATGCTCTGAAAATTTACACGCGAGACTAAGTAGACTGCGCATCGTCGTCGTCGTCGTCAGTACTTTCTTCGGCTATTTTTCGGTATGTAAACTTGCATTTGTGCATCGTCGGGAAAAATTGTTGTTCTACATCTGTATGTATCGGGTATAGATTGTTTTAGGTCCAACAGTAGATAACCATGCGGTAGTGAGATTGCATCATGATACGCTTCCGAAAGAAAGGGTATAGCAGCATAAGTATGTGTGTGCTGCCCCCGCACGAATTTGGTCGAGATTTTTACTATAAGTTTGTATTGATGTAAGAATGAATTTCACGAAAGATCATTCGTGAGAAAAATTTTTTATAGGAGTTACGAGGGTAAAATCAAAAATCGAAAAAACGATTTTTCTCTTCAATGGATAAACCGATTTTTATGAAAAAAATATATGTTATGAGATTTAATGGTGCAATGTTTGAAAAGAATTATGAAAAATTTTTTTCAAACAAAACCAGTTGAAAAAAATTTTCAAAATATTTTCGAATTTTTTTTAATGGGATGTACTTAAGATACTATCACCACTTTTTATTTAAAAAATCTTGGACTTATCTAGTATAATATATTTAATTTTCAAAACGATTGGAAGGGTATATCATAGTTTAAAAAATTGAAGAGTTTGAGCGTACCGCGTATGGGGGTTTGCCGAATGTCGCATAACGAGATACAGAACATCCATTGAATAAAAAATACCAGGAAGGAACAGACTGCGATATATCGCGGATAATGGAAAGTCGCATTTTGATTTAGTTTTTTTATGTCTAAGTGACTTTCCGGAAGTGACGTTTGGCTGTGTTCTAGAACTCTCTGCCGACGGTGAAATCTATGGTATACGTAACGTATACTGTAGCTGGCAACAAAGTTTGAAACACAGCCACCGAATCGATAGTCGAAATTGCTTTAGTTTCATTACGTCACATCCGTCGCATTTCCAACATAAGATTCCAACATAAGATTTTCTCCTTCATGCTCCTTTCTGCTATTTTTTATTCATTGAGAACATCATTACATTTATTTGTTTTATTACTTAAACTGTTCCTACAATTTTCATTTGTTTTTCTATTGAAGGAATGGGTTATATATAATATTCGTATTCTTCAACATTTAACCTGTTAACTTATCAATTATCACAGGCAGTGTCATACTTAGCTGAGATGGTTGATCAAAATGGTCAGATTAAAGTGCAGTATGTTAAAGAACAATCTAATGTACTGAAATTGCAAGTTCAATCTCGTCATATTAATCGAAAAGTGTACAGATGCTTCTTAAAGTATAAACCCAATAGTGTTGGTATATCTGGACTATTGCAGTATGCATGTGATTGTGCAAACGGCAATAGAACTGTAGGCTGCTGTTCACA
This sequence comes from Oxytorus armatus, assembly GCA_958009045.1. NCBI lineage: Eukaryota > Metazoa > Arthropoda > Insecta > Hymenoptera > Ichneumonidae > Oxytorus > Oxytorus armatus. The sequence goes on from OY253744.1 coordinate 30,580,880, forward strand.
TGTAGCTGCAATAGTTTACTATTTAGCTTATGCCAGGTATCTGTCAAAGCTCCTTAAATCAGCTGAGATTCTCAGTGAAATTATTCAGCAGAATGCTATCATTCTTGTTATTGAAGCCGACAGCGACAAAGATTAAGAGGGTGACATTTGAGGAAGTCATTAAAATGCAACAAAACCTGATTAGTGAGAAGTGAAGACTCACGGTAAAAAAGAACCCCGATTAGTGAGAGGCGAGGGGTCTCACGGTAAAAAAGCACCCCGATTAGTGAGAGGCGAGGGAACTCACGTAAAAGAGCACCCCGATTAGTGAGAGATAAGGGGATTCACATTAAACAAGCACTCGGGCTAGTAAGAGGCGAGAGAATTCGCATTAAACAAGCACTCTGCTTTTGAGGCTTCAAATGTTTTGGAAAAAAATACTTCTAAATACTAACTCTATTTTGAATTTGTTAGTTGCTGAAGTATCCTGGATAGCTATGAGTCGTAAGTGACCCTTAATGACAAGAGGTGCAGATGGCGCCCGGTATGCGGTACGCTCAAACCCTTAAATTTTTTAAACTATGATATACCCTTCCAATCGTTTTGAAAATTAAATATATTATATTAGATAAGTCCAAGATTTTTTAAATAAAAAGTGGTGATAGTATCTTAAGTACATCTCATAAAAAATAATTCAAAAATATTTTGAAGATTTTTTTCAACTGGTTTTGTTTGAAAAAAAAATGTCATAATTCTTTTCAAACATTGCACCATTAAATCCCATAACATATATTTTTTTTTAATAAAAATCGGTGTATCCATTAAAGAGAAAATTCGTTTTTTCGATTTTCGATTTTACCCTCGTAACTCCTATAAAAAATTTTTTTCACGAATAATCTTTCGTGAAATTCATTCTTACATCAATACCAACTTATAGTAAAAATCTCGACCAAATTCGTGCGGGGGCAGCACACACATACTTATCCTGCTATACCCTTTGATCAGATAATATAGGGGCGTTTTTGTACCTATATCGGAGCGAGAAAACGCCGAATAACATAAATAACTGTTGTTCGTTGATTTTCTGATAAACAATTTATAAAGGTGGGTTTCTCGTAGCATACGAGGTCTGTTCAAAAAGTATCGTGAATTTTGAATTTCCACGGGCTACGTATATTCGATTTTCGATTTTTTTGTGGCGTTAGGTTGCTACTAATGTCCCTCACTTATGCTGAAAAAATCGGCCATTTTGACTGTTTAGTTAATTGTTGACAGTCGTTTTGGTTAGACGTGTTTTGGCTTGTCTTCGATTTTTGCCTATTCCAAAAAAGCAGTTTCCATTGCGATGAATAAGCTTTGGTTTCCACGTCATAACCATAAACCCATGATTCGTCACCAGTTATGACCCTCTGGAGCAAATTTGGGTCGTCGCGGACCGAGTCCAACAGCTCCTTAGCAATGTTAACGCGATACTGTTTTTGTTCGAAATTGAGCAATTTTGGTACGAATTTCGCGGCCACCCGTCTCATGCCCAAATCATTGGTAAAAATCAAATAGCACGAGCCAATCGATATGTTTAGTTTCTCAGCAACTTCTCTAACGGTGATTCGACGATTGGCCAATATTATTTTCTTCACTCCATCAATGTTTTCGTCTGTTGTTGATGTTTGGGCGTCCGAAACGCATTTTGTTGTTCGCATCTTCTCGGCCCTCTGAGAACATTTTGTACCACCGCACCGGTAAACGTTGCTTTGGTCCAAGGTAGCTTCACCATATGCCACAGTCAACATTCGGAATGCGTCCGCACACTTAATTTTGTTTATCACACACAATTTGATACAGATTCTTTGATCCATTTTTTGGAATAGGCAAAAATCGAAGACAAGCCACAACACGTCTAACCTAAACAGCTCTCCACAATTAACATTCAAAATGGCCGATTGTTTCAGCATAAGTGAGGGACATGAGTACCAACCTAACGCCACAAAAAAATCGAAAATCGAATATACGTAACCCGCGGAAATTCAACATTCGCGATACTTTTTGAACAGACCTCGTATTACATATCACTCTTTCAGCTCTGCATGAACCGCTTCGTTTGATTGGTTAAGAGAGGGTTTTCTCTGCTCCAACTCCATCGCTATCCGCCCTCTCGTTTTCTCCAGCGTTCCCTCCGGAGAGGGAGTAAACTAACATAGAGGGAGAGGGAGAGGGAGTAAACATAGAGGGAGTAAAATGACTGAGACGACGTCCTAATTCAGGAAGCAAGAGTTTTTCGTTCAGGCGCGGGACACACATCCCCCAGTTCCCAGCGTACCGACTAGCTTTCTCTAAGAGGGGGTCATAAAACATCTGTCGATAGTCTGGACCATCGACATAAACATAAGGCTTACTGGTTCGAGAAGATTTATTATTTTAACGCTTCCAGATGCCCCGAAATCGTGTACATTTCTTGTACAGTTTTTACCTTTTTATTTAACGTTTATCCTTAACGGTAGTTTCTATACTCGTACATTAGCAAAAAATGAATACTAGTGAGCTTCGTTCTTTGCGAAGGCGTTTGCTTCCCGTTCGCGCAAATCCTGAGGAGGGTAATTGAATGTTTGTCCTGGACCCCGCTCAATTTATCTTGTCCCAGCCTTTACCCAAGGCCCTCGGGGAAAACCAGGGTTAAAACCGGAATGAGGACCGAGTTTGAAATAGCTCAATGATAATAAAACAAGAAAGTATAAACGTACATCCGAACACGTGTATACAAATATACATAAATACATAAAAATGTGTACGCTTGTATATGTATATATATATTCATATATATATATTATATAGGTATATACTAGGGGGGCTCTGCCCCCCTGCGCGCTTCGCGCGCCAACCCCCTGTTCCATCTCACCCCGGCCTACCCCCCTCCCCCGCCGTTCCATCTCGCTCCGGGCTCCCCCCTCAACTCTTGTGCACGGCGGCGGCGGCGGCGATATATTTATATAATATACTATGGGGGCTCTGCCCCCCTGCGCGCTTCGCGCGCCAACCCTCCCTCGGGCCATTCCATTCGGCGTACCCCCCCCGCGGGCTATTCCATTCGGCGTACCCCCCTCGGGCTATTCCATTCGGCGTACCCCCCCTGGGGCTATTCCTCCCGATTATCATTATTATTATTATTATTATAGGTGGGTCAGCTTCACCAAACGGCAAGGTCTTTGCCGTTTGGTGAAGCTGACCCCCCCAACTCTTGTACACGGCGGCGGCGGCGATATATTTATATAATATAGAGAGATATATATATACTAGGGGGGCTCTGCCCCCCTGCGCGCTTCGTGCGCCAACCCCCCCTCGGGCCATTCCATTCGGCGTACCCCCCCCCCCCCTCGGGCTATTCCATTCGGCGTACCCCCCCCCCCCCCCCCCCCGGGGGCTATTCCCCCGATTATTATTATTTTTTATTTTATTTTATTTTATTATTTTTTTTATTATTTTTTTTATTGATTTTTTTAATTATTTTTTTTAATTATTTTTTTTTTTCAGGAGTTGCAGAATCCTTTTGACGGATGCCCCCTGGAGCTACAGCCCACTCTTACAGATCTGGACTTTCAGTCCAGGAGGTTATGTGGGACTCCCAAAAAAACAGGCCTACCCACTAAACCGCCACCTCCTTCTGTTCCTCCCCCAACCAGGAACTATGTTGATATTACTTTTGGCCGGGGGGTCCTGTCCATGTTCGTTCGTTCGTCTCGTTTGTCTGTTCTCTGTTACTTCGCGTCACTTCGTCTGCTCAGTCATCTGTCAGGCAGCCGTCCGCATTTTTTCGTCGCAGTATCGTCTCTGTGTAGGTAGCTACAAGTAGCCACCACTCCTGTTTGCGTAGCATCACCAGTACTATGTTGTCCGGAGTGATGTTACCTGTTGTCGTCTCGAGTTCTTGTCTTAGGTTCGTTCACTGACTGCACATACAAAATGTGTGTTCCGCGTCGTCTCGTTCGTGTCCACAGTACTTGCAGTCCGCAGTTCGTACTCTGTTCATGTTATTTAGGTACCGTCGAAAGTAGCCGTGTCCCGTCAGAAGCTGGGATACGTAGAAGTTTACGTTCCCAAATGCCCTTCCAGTCCACGGTCTCAGGTCCCGTATCAGTCGTCTTGTCCAATTACCTGTTTGTTCTTCTGTCCATCGTTGTTGCCACACCTGTATCGTTCTGTCGCGTTCAGTCCTTGCCGCGTCCTCTCATCTCACGTCCGCGCTGCGCCCGTAGATCCTCTTGCGCTCTTCCGCGAGAAGATCCACGGGTATTACGCTCGCCACCACCAACACAGCCTGTGCAGAGACTGTCCGGTAGGAACTCGCGATCCGCAACGCCCCCTGTCTCTGTGCTCTGGTCATCGCTTTGCTGTATTTTGTCTTCTTCAGAGCATCGGCCCAGATCTCCGCCCCATAAAGAAGAATCGAGTGGGCTGTCGCCATCAACAACCGTCTCTTCCCCGGTCTTGGTCCCGTCGTGTTTGCCATCAGGCGGCTTAAGGATGCGATCCTTTCGGCCGCCTTCTGAACCGTCTTCTGTATGTGAGGCCAGAAGGTCTTCTTCGTATCCAGAGTCACCCCTAGGTACTTGACTTCCGTTCCGGCCTGAATCTCGTGCGTCCCAACCCTCAAAGTTAGTCTCGTCTGTATGCGTTTTCTCGTAAGAAACGTCAGTTCCGTCTTTTCTGTGGCGAGTTGGAGTCCGTGGTCCGTCATCCAACGTCCTATTCGTCTCATTGTCTGGTTCAACTTCAGCTGCGCCAGTTCTGGGGAGCGCTCAGTGATCACCGCCGCTACGTCATCGGCGTACGCGACGAGGAGTACCCCGAGCGGCATCTCCAGCCTGAGCAGACTGTCGTATAAACCGTTCCAAAAGTCCAGTCCCAGTATCGACCCTTGTGCAACCCCCGTGGTGATTTGTCTTGTCACCTGTCCCTCGGTCGTCTCGTAAGTTATCCGTCTGTTCCTTAGGTAGTCCTCCGCAACCCGGACCAGATAATGCGGAATCCCGAAGCCACCGCTAAGCGCTTCCAAGATATCCACCCACCTGGCCGAGTTGAAGGCGTTCCTGATGTCAAGTGTCGCCAGCAGCACGATAGGTCGCGCTGCGTGGCCGTGTCTGTCTAGTTCTTCGAAGGAGTCGACCACTTTTGGGATTGCTCCGATCGTTGATCGACCCCTCCTGAAGCCGAACTGCAGATCTGAAAGGCCTCCCCCGGTTTGTATCGCGCCCGTAAGTCTTGGCCTCAGTAACTGTTCGTATAGTTTACCTGTCGTGTTGAGTAGGCTCAGCGGTCGATAGGCTGACGGCGTATCGGGGTCGCCCTACCTTTTGGGATAAGGACTAGCCGCGCCGCCTTCCACCGATCGCTGAATGTCCCTGTCGTCAAGCACGTGTTGTTAAGGTCCAGGAGTATCTCCGGCCTCTGGTCAGCCATCAGCCGGAGAATCTCCGCCGGTACTCCGTCCGGTCCCGGTGCCCTACCAGTCTTCGTCGCGGCAGTTGCTTTGGTAAGCTCCCCCGCGGTGAATATGGGGGCTATCGAAACTTCCGTACCGTCGGTCGCGTTCGTCCGTAACGGGTGCGTCAGAAAACGTCCGTCAACAATTCGTCCTGTGGTTTCAGCATCTTTGAGTTCCGGTGTGACTCGGGCTCCTAGTTTACCGGTCACGATCTTGTAACCGGTTCCCCAGGGGTCCTCGTTCACCTCCTCGTAGAGCTTCTTCTAGCATCGCGTTTTGCTGTCCCGTATGGCGTTCGTCAGTGCTTTGCGTGCAGTACTGTAGATGGTTTGGAGGTTTTCCCTTTCGGGTCTACCCCTAGCCCTCGTTACTCGTCGTTTGTTTGCCAGACAGATCCTACGCAGTTCGGCTATCTCGTCTGTCCACCAGTACTGCGGTCGTCTGTTTTGCCTCTGTTGGAGTTTCGGCATTGTCATGTTGCACAGTCTTTCCGTCAGTTTGGCCGTCTCGTCTGCCAGGCTTTCCGCCCTTTGCCGGCCAGTCAGCTCCGGGGGAATGTTCGTTATAGGAGCTGATGTAGCCATCAGATCTTCGGAAAATTTCTGTGAATCCAGTCTTTTAAGTTTCCACCGCGGGGGGTGTTGTGTCCTTGTTCGTCTCGTTGCTGTCTGTCCTGTTACTTCGAAGACGATGTACTGATGGTCGCTCGCCGTATAGTTCTCGACCACCCGCCATTCCCTCACCCGTGGCAGCGCCCTGTCCGACGTCATTGTCACGTCCGGGATGGAGGAGCCAAACCCGGGTCGTCTGTACGTTGGCGTGTTTCCCGTGTTTGCTACCACTAGATCTAGCCTCGCGGCCATTTCCAGCAGCAGCAGTCCGCGTCTGTTCGTTCCTGTCATTCCCCACTCGATTGCCCTCGCGTTGAAATCCCCCCCGATTACAACGTCTCCAGGCAGATCTCTGATTCCGTCCTCGAGGAATGCTACCTTTCTCCCGAACTCCGCCGCGGTGCAGTTGGGTGTCAGGTAGACGCTGACATAGGTGACAGCGCCGACCCTAGCCCAGACGAAATCGTCTCCGCCCCCGCGGTCAATCATTCGAGTTCGGGCAGCACCCCTCACCTAGATAGCTGCTGTCTCTGTCTCGTTCGTGATGTACGTCTGAGTCGTCCTTCTCCTGTACGGTTCGCACAGGATCAGGATGTCCGCGTCGTGTTCGTCAGCTATCTGTGGTAGTAGCATGTCTGCTGTCCTACTTCGGTTTAGGTTACCGTGTATTACCCTGTCCGTCGTCCTGCCTGCCTTCTGCACTCCTCCAGCGCGGCACGGAACATCGCGCACCTGCCGGATCCGGCGAGGTGCGCTACGTCATTGTGGCCGGCCTCGGTGCACAGAGGGCAGACCGGCTTGCTTTTGCAGTCCGTCGCGTAGTGTCCAGGTGTGCCGCACTTTCGGCAGCATTTCGTCCTGTCCTTGTCCGTGCAGTTTGCCTTCACGTGGCCAAAGCTAAGGCATTTGTGGCATCTCGTAACTGTCAGTCGCTTTCGGACGCGGCAGTGCATCCACCCAATCCCGATCCGTCCCCGCCGAAGCAGCACATCAGCTTCGCGCGACTCGAGGTCGCACACCGCCATGTACTGCTCGGCGCGGTTCGGACCGAAGATGTGGACCCGGTAGTCCGCATCTCGTCCCGTTTCGCGTCTGAGTGCTTCTGCCACGTCGGCCGCGGTCACGACACAGTCCAAGTCCATGATCTCCAATTGGATATTGGAGCTCACGGCCCGAACACTGCCCGCTTCCCCGACCGCGTCTTGCAGTAGCTGTCGGAGCTCGTTACGTCCGTCCGGTCCGTTCGCGTCTGCCTGTATCTTTACTAGACACAGGCCGTTTTTTGTCTTCCGTAGAGTCTTCACCTGTACGTGACTCTTCGTCGGGTCAACCGTCGTCCGTATCTTGCGTACTATGTCTGAGTACGTCGTGTTTGTTCCCGGTCTGACCAGGACGGCCGTTCCTCGTCTGCACGGGGTCCGTCCGCTCCGGTCAGGCCGAGGTTTCGTGTTCGTTTCCGTTTTGTCCGGTCCTTTCTTTTTTACCGTCTTGTCGGGTCGTCCCCTTATCACCGTTTGACAGGCCACGGTCGGTCCCACTGTCGAAATCCTCTTTTGGGATGATTCCGGAGTGGTCGCGGTCGGTTCCCGCTTTCGCTTTTGTCGTGGTGTTTCTTCGTTGGTCGTTTTCGTTTTTGTTTTCGTGTTGTCTGTCGTCCGTCTCGGAGGGACCGCGTCCATGCGTTTCTGCATCGCCATGTCCGCAGCCTCGAGGATCGTCTTGATACCTGTTTTGACCGTCATTTTCGTATTTTTCTGTATGGCCGTTGCCTTGGCCATTTTCGTTGCTGTCTCGTATATGAGCTGTAGTAGCTCCGTCAGTTCGTTCTTCGTCTCCGTTTGTGTCTGTTGCGTCGTCGGTGTGATCCTGTCAGTGGTAGAGACGTAGCTTGATCCACTGCCTCCGCTCGATACGCTGTCTGTCCGGTTTCGTCCTGGTATGTTCAGTAGTTGTCTGTCGGTCTCGTTGTCTCTGTTCGTCGTCCTCTTCTTCGTCGTGTACGGTTTGCGGCCCTCAAAATCCGTGCCGCTGCCCGTGGCCACCGGGGCTTTCACCCGATCGGAACCCGGGGTGGATTGCCCCTGTGAAGGGGTTTCCACTTGAGGTACTTCGTTATTTTTGTCGTACATGTCCATATTCATTGTTGTGTTCCGTCTCGCTGGTGGCTCCTCGTGGACGCGGCTCCACGTACCGCGCTGGAACAACGCGCGGCCCCTGAGGCCCCCCTCCCTGTTCTTGTCTCGTGTACCCCCCTGTGTGTTGTGTGTAATTGCGCGTGCCCGTGACGGCAGACCGGAATCCATTCATGGGAAGAGCCCGTTTATAGGGATTCCCTTTCATTCCTGGGAAGAGCCCGTTTATAGGGATTCCCTTCATTCGCTTTTTCGGGAGGAACCAGTTTATAGGGTCCCCGAGCATTCATCCTCCGGTCTGTCGCTGGGCGTGTTTGTGTAAGTGTTTGTGTATGTATATGTGTATGTGTGTGTGTGTGTTGGGTCCGTTAGTTTCCCCTCCAGCTGGCTTGCTGGCAAGGTACTCGGCCCTCCCCCCACGACGAGGTGGACCCACGGGAGGGATTATTATTATTATTATTATTATTATTATTATTATTATTATTATTATTATTATTATGCGTGGGTCAGCTTCACCAAACGGCAAGGTCCTTCCCGTTTGGTGAAGATGACCGCTTTCCCCTTGTGGTGAAGGGAAATCGGTCAGCTTCACCAAACGGGGCAACCCTAACCCGTTTGGTGAAGCTGACCTCCTCAACTCTTGTACACGGCGGCGGCGATATATTTATATAATATAGAGATATATATCTCTCTATATTATATAAATATTTCGCCGCCGCCGCCGTGTACAAGAGTTGAGAAGAGCGAGCGGGATCGAGTAGGCTGGGTGAGGGGATCGAGCCGGGGCGTGGGTGGGGGGGGGGGTGGCGCGCGAAGCGCGCAGGCGGGCAGAGCCCCTCTAGTATATATATATATATATACTAGGGGGGCTCTGCCCCCCAGGCGCTTCACGCGCCAACCCCCCCTCGGGCTATTCCATTCGGCGTACCCCCCTCCCCCCCAGGTGAAGGGAATGAGCTCCTGAACTCTTGTACACGGCGGCGGCGGCGGCGAAATATTTATATAATATAGAGATATATATATATATATATATATATATATTAGGGCGATTTTTTTTTCGACTATTTTTTTTTCTCAGTCCCCACTTGAAATTTGTTGGGTATATCGAAAAATAAATTCCCTGAAAGTTACAGCCCTTAATATTAATTCAAAGTACTGTCCCTTAGCGTGAAACGATTTTCCATCCAAGATACACGTAAATCGATTTTTATTTTTTTTTCAAAATTCTATAACCCAGCCGCGTTTTATGCTATCATATTGTTCTTGGTTTCGATTTACCTTATCCTATTGCGGCGAAAGTATAAAATGTACTGGTGAGTTGGTACGGGTCACTGAAGTTGATTTTTACTCATAATTCTCGTTTTTTTGCTTTTATCTCCGAAACAATTAACTTTACGGAAAAAATGTAAATGAAAAATTTGTTGGAAATTTAATTTCCTACAAAAAAGTCCTATCGACCCAATTGCTTAGATTTATATTTCTTGAGATATTGAACTTTAACTTATGAGTAGTATACCATTTTTACGGTTTATATTACCGTAAAAATTTACCGTATTTGTTAGAAATTAAATTTCTAACAAATTTTTCATTTACATTTTTTTCGTAAAGTTACTTGTTTCGGAGATAACAGCAAAAAAACGAGAATTTTGGGTAAAAATCAACTTCAGTGACCCGTACCAACTCACCAGTACAATTTACACTTTCGCCCCAATAGGCATTTTTCTAGATTGTTTTATTCTGAGTAAATCGAAACCAAGAACAATATGATAGGATAAAATGCGGCTGAGTTATAGAATTTTGAAAAAAAAAAAATTCGATATACGTGTATTTTAGATGGAAAATCTTTTCCCGCTAAGGGAAAGAATTTAGAATTAATATTGAGGGCTGTAACTTTCAGGGAATTTGTTTTTCGACATATCCAACAAAATTTCAAGTGGGGAATGAGAAAAAAAAATAGTCGAAAAAAAAAATCGCCCTAATATAGATATGCATACACGTGCACGTAGTACATAGGGTCATACATAAATTTAGGCCGCATAAAAAACGCGTATGAACACATACGTGCACAATATACGCATGTACGTCTCATCGATATTTTCTATAATACATGGCGAAAATTCTAGCGTAGAATTTCCCGTCCGATAACAGAATCAGATGCGTGGTGAGCCTGCGCTTGTCACACATCGCATACTGTTGCGCTTGTATCCATCAGCACATCGTCTCATTCGTACTGACATTGAGTTTGTTTACGCGGACTTTTGCTCACGCTAAGTTGGGATATTCAGATCACGTAAACTGCTAAACGCGCAGGTATAGTAGCATGCATAGTGAACAGATAGAGATCACTTCAGATTTTGATAACGCTAGCAGCGCTACAACAGAGTTATGGCTCGTGTAAACATAACTTCATACATGTGTTTCACAGTTGCACAGCTCTGAATACCTCCAATGAGTGTGAGCAAAAGTTCGCGTAAACAAACTCATTACCGCCTAGTCGTTGGTACGGAAAGACTTTGTTTTTTCGGGATAACCAGTTACGGGAAACCAAATTTGGTACGATGTAAAACAACGATGTAAAAAAAAGTCGAGACCACGGGCGGGAAACTTTGATTACTTCGGATTAATTTGGAAGAAATTAATTTGGAGTAACTCGTGTCCCCACTCTTGGGAATAATTAAGCATTGTTTCAGTTTCTCTTTAGTTTCTACTCTCAATTTCCTATCTCTTTACACACTCGTTTCTCTTTCTACTCTGAACAGCTCTGAGCCTTTCTGCTATAGGTCTGTTGACATTCTCGTCACATACGAAGTATATTAAGAGGGAAAGTATTCTAATGCAAAATTCGACTGTTAGATTGTTGTGTGAATATATGTCGTATAGATAGTAGTATCATGATCTGCAATGACGGGCGTAGTAGTATTACTTGCAGATTCAGTCGATATCTTCGTATTGACAGTCGATGCAGTCGTTGGTGTTCCGGCAGTAGAACCAGGATCGGCAATGGTGGAAATAGTTGTAGTGTTTGAAAATTCAGTTGTTATTGTCGTATTCTCCGTCTATTATTTTTTTAACGTATTTTTTTGAATGCACTTAACTTTAATATAAATGCTTCAATTTTGTAAAAAAATTTCTATGCTTCTAACCATTTGGAGGATATGTTATTGCCCTAAAAATAAAACCCAACAAAAAATTTACGTTTGATTTTTTTTTTCATTTAGATGTTGAATTTCTCGAAATGGAATGAACATTCACGGATCTTATCAGATTTAATTCCAAGTAAATTTTGCATTTTGTGACATTTCACTGACCAGCACATATTCACTTATCTATGACTTTTTATTACCTAAACATAACATGAAAGACCTCAAAAACATCTATCTACTTCCACGGTAAAATTGAGTTTTCGAAAAAAATGACGAGATTATTTCATATTCATATATTTACATAAATCTTTTTTGTAAATTTTGAAGGATTTATCGTTCTCTGACTAAATAGTTGTACAGAGGAATGATGGAAACCTTTTACAATAATGTTTTTATTAGTTTAATTTAGTATTATTTACTTCTCAGAGTTCACCGTATTAAGTTTAATAAAACATTAAAAACCAAAACCCATATTGGAGATGAGAAAGTTCTGCCTTCAGGATTCTGCCGAAACCTTTCGTATGTTCGTATTTCGACTTCCCTTTATCTGCACAGCTTTCTTTCCCTTTACCATGGCATGGCAATAATCTGAAACTATATTTTTTATGTACGCCCCTTGCGCTCACGCATAATAACCCAGATTATATCATTCCTCTACCAGAGGAATGACGATTTTTACGTTTTTTTCATGTTCATCGCAACATGCAACGTCTTCCTAACCTACAAATACTGTAGTGAGTTGGTACCTACTATTCTCACTTGAAACTACACACAGCGATTTATTTTAGTTAGAAATATGGAGAAAAAGAATTCAAGGAAATCATAGCGATTGTTAATTAAACAAACTAATAGTAGCCAAAATGCTCAAATGGAGTTTCGGAAGAATCACCCAAATAGTTGTTTCTTGAAAATGATCTAATATTATTATTTCTTGAACGATTCACGTTCAGTACAAAGGAGTACCGATTTTGAATGGCAGACAAATATTCGTTACACCTTTTTCATATACTATTTTGTACTTTTTTCTTAGTGTTTCCATCGTTATCCCGTTTTTCAGGTATTTACGTCCCAAACCTGGCCGATACAGGCTACATTTAACTGAAAAGTACTCGAGGTGCCCCCCTCTGATTTTGTTGAAACTCAAGTATCTTATAGAGCAATATAAACTACGCGACACGTTTTTTTTTATCGGCGGAAAAACGGTTTCAAGGGGAGAAACCACCCCCTAAAGTTACACATGTCAAGGGGCGATTTTGCAGTTTCACATAGAAGCAGTGCATCGATTTTGATGAAACAAAGATTAAAATATTTCTTGTGCGAACAAAATGAAGAACCCACCAGATAATGAAAAAAAAATTTTTTAAGGGGTCGAAACATCCTCGAACATCCACTTTTCGCACCCTACATTGAAAACTTGCAAATCGATTGGAATGAAAATTATGCTATTGTGTGGCGGAAATAAAATTAAAGATGACGTGTTTTTGTATTTGTGCGAGAAAAATTGTTTAAGGGGGAAAACTACCCCTATTTGAGTTTTTACATTCCAGGTGTCTCCTTGTCATTCCAAATGTGCTTGCCGATACGAACTCTTCTCATTAAGCTAAAATTAATGTTTCATAATTTTTTGTTATTTTAAGGGGTAGAAACACCCTTGAACATCTACGTCTTTCACCCTACATTGATAACTTGCGAATCGATAGGAATGAAAATTATACTGTTTTATAGCGGAAATAAAATTATAGTTCATGTATTTTTCTATTTGTGCAAGAAAACAGTTTTAAGGAGGCAAGGTACCCCTATTTGAGTTTTTACATTCCGATTGTCTCCTCGTCCGTGCAAATGTGTTTGCCGATAAGAACTCTCCTCATCAAGCTAACATTAATGATTCACCGTTTCTTTTTAAATAGTACGTATACATAAGGTAGCAGACCACCCTTTGCAACCCCTTTTTTAATAGTTATTCAAAAGTTTCCGAACCATTGCCAAGAAATTTTATGATGGTATGATTTTTGTATACAGATAAACTTACGCATTTACGAGAAGCATAATTAAGAGGGATTATAGTATACTTTTGTGACGTCCTGCGGCTTTCGGGAGTTTTGCAACGATTCGAAATTGTCAGTATAAGGCAATTTTCAATGGAACAATCATGAGAGAGGAAGATAATTTATTTTCTCTCCTTTCGACACCGAATGAGAGTGCGAGTATCCGTCGAGTTAGTCACCTATACCAACACGGTCACGGACCAACGTAAACCTCTGGCCGGCAACACAACGACGCCAGCAATATCAATGGTGAAAAATAACAACTTATGCATCATCAACGTCAAGAGGAAACATCGATCGAGCGAGCGAGGAAACCATGGAGATAGCATAGGGTTACTCTAAACGTTGGTGGGCCTTTGTGCCACAGCGTGAGACCCATGCGTCGAAATCTTCACGCGCGCGTGGCACTACTACCAGGCCACTGATTCATCGATACCCTCACAGACACTATAGTGCGTGTAAACCAATATACCCGAGTGTTACGGTGATAAAAGCCGTGCATTTCTATACGGGAGGATTTTCTATACACATGGGAATCGTACTTCAGGCAATTGAAACCCTCCCTTCTATACAAATGAAAGAACAGTGTTTCCTTTTTGTGGATAATAAAATTATATGACTATATTTCCCGAAAGTGCGCGAGTGAAAATGTATTGTAACAGTACTGTAGAGTCAAAGCATGAGCATGATACCTGGGTCAGGCCGCCGGAGGTAATAGAGATAAATGGTGCGTGCTATGTTTGCGAGCGAAATTATTAGATCCTGATGCAGGAATTCGCATGAGCTCCGATTGGTCAATCTGTTTATTCGATACTCAGTTTTATTTAGAGTTATATATATATTCTCCTTCTGAGAATTATATTTCCTTTTGACATGTTGTCTTATTTATTCGAGGCTATTCAAGATTGTATATGTGACAGTTGTCTAAGGGGGGCTCAGTTTGTTAGTACGATCTTCAGAGTTGAACATTCAAGACGGAGATGGAAACCATGACACCTAAAGATGGCGAGCAGGAGTCTCACACGTGGTCGATAAATCAGGGCGGTGGTTGGACAATGAACAAGGAACGTTCGTTGCAGAAAGACTTCAAATGGTCCCCCGAACCTTCGACGCTGTCATAAATTTAACAAACTCTTCCGAGACCCTGTGGTGAAATCAATGATATCGATTGATTATAAACATCCGCTGAAAGAAAGAGACGTTATCCATATCCGGAACACGAAACCACGACTATGAGAATATTTATAAAAGTTTGACATCGCATAGAGTTCGATTGGAGTGACGACACACGGCCTGGAGAGTTTTGTCTCTGGGATCGGCACGGCAATATAACTACCCTCGTGCCCTTGGCGGTCTTCGTCGCACGAGTCGCCAGGGGATAACTCGATCTTTCTCCCACCTACACTGCATCCATATGCATCCATTAGCTAGCTTTCAACGCGCGGAGACAGAATTGCAGAAATTAAATGACCGATTATTGCTCGTGGGAATATTTAGAAAACCATAACGTAATAAATATAGTTTATATTTATTAATGTAGGCAGAATGTGTGTGTGCGTTGAAAGGAAGGATTGCATTTAAATTTTGCATAAAAAAAAGAATGAATGATGATTGCGAATGAATTTAAAGAAAATGCGTAAAAATAACAATACTACTTTCACTTTTCCTTTTAAACAGAATTATCAGAAATTTTTTCAATTCAATTAAAGTAATTACGCATGATAAAACGAGAATATCCGACATTTTGGAAAGACTAATAATGTTAACAGATCAATAAAACATGCATGGATTTTAATAAACCTTTAAACACTGACAGATTAAAAATTTGCATTTAACAATATTAACTTTGATACGTAATTGCAAGAAATGGAATGAAAAAGCATACAGAGAGAGAGAGAGAGAGGGAGAGAAGCGAAATAAGAATGAAAGCGAACGGCACCGCGAGAACCAAAAAGGGGAAAATTGTGACGAGGAGAGATGTATGCAGAGAATGAGTGTGAGACAGAGAGATAATATGTAGAACGAACGAGAGTATGGTATAGGAGTAGGAAAGAGTGCGGGAGGGCTATGCGTAAAGACATAGTGACCCACGTCGCCTTCGAAATGAGGGGTATAACGAGAGAGAAGGAGAGATGGTCCGGAGCATGAGTATGAGAGAGATAGAGAGAATTGTGCTAAAAGTATGGATGTTAGAATGAGAGAGGAGGATGTGGAAATGTGTGAGTAAGAAAGAGATGGAATGACTTTTGTTAAAAGACTATGAGCAAAACAAGAGAGCGGGGTTTATTGCAATTTAACTTGCAAATTAATTATCGTAAGCAATGTAGGAATGATGTGAAGTAATGTTAAGGGTTGATGTAAGTCAAATTTTAAGATAATTTTAATTCTATAGAGTCACATAGTCGTCATGAATGCGAGGTGGAGGTGGAGGGAGAGACCCATTGCGTCTTAGAAGACGGAGGGCGCACTGTCCCACTCCTGAAGCTAAGCAGGCTAACGAAGTCTATATAAAAACGGGTCATAGGCCAAATCAGTTAGTCGAGTTTTGGGAGTCGTTTTGCAGTCAGTTCGTTTTTTTTCGAGAGTCAATTCGTTTTGAGAGTTCGAGTTGTCCAGTCCGAGTTCCGGTTCAAGTTTTGGCAGTAGAGATTCCAGTTTTGTTTGGGAATTCAGCGCACTTCTATTTTATTTTATTTTATTTTATTTTGCTTTATATTTGTATCCAGCCCTTATTGGGGCGAGAAAACTAAAGTTCGTGACATGACAAATTTGTGTTGGTGAAAGAATAAAAAATTGTGAAACGAAAAGAAAACTCGTGTGTTCATATCAACGCC
Organism: Oxytorus armatus; assembly: GCA_958009045.1. NCBI lineage: Eukaryota > Metazoa > Arthropoda > Insecta > Hymenoptera > Ichneumonidae > Oxytorus > Oxytorus armatus. Next base: position 30,597,100 of record OY253744.1, read on the forward strand.
ATCACCAATCCACATCGTTGTCGTCTCCATTTTATCTCATCGCACGAGAGAAAGGAAGTTTCATTCGAGTATCGCTCCCGGTTGTGGCCACTCCGCATCGATAATCACCAATTCACATCGTTTTCATTTCCATTTTTTTTTCATCGCACGAGTAAGTACCGAAATGGTTTTTTGCAATTTATTTGTTTTAACTTGCGCCATGCCGCATCGTCTCGTTGCCCGGATGACAACCTCACCCGTGAGCAAATTTATTGTTCGTAATGAAAAGCTCCTTGCGGACTTTTTTGAGATGTTTTATAACTAATTTAGAGTCGACGTTCTTTTCCATATAGTGGTTTTCTTTCGCGCGTGATATTCGTGGTTAATTTAATTCGTTAATTTATAATATTCCGTTCGTGTTTTATCCTTTGTGAATTTCCACGGTGTTTTCCACATTTGTCACCCGTTAGTTGCTCTCATGCGCCGAGCATGCACACCGAGGCTATACGGATACGGTGTCCGAGAAGTACTCCGCGCGCTTAATTTTACTCAGGATCGAGATTAATTCTGTTTTATTTCGGCTTCAGCCATGTATAGCCAATATGGAGGAATTTCCAATATGAGGCCCTTGTGTCAATAGTGATAATTCTAATGGTTGCCATTCATCAAATGGCTTTATTAATGTGTATGAAGCATCGACGCGAGAATCTCCCTGGAAATCATCTATCTGTGTATTTTCTTCCTTATTAATGCCCTCTGAATTCAGCCCTGCGTGAATAATAGGATCAGGTTATCAATGGAGGTGTATAACGTCTGAACAGCGTTATTGTATTTTTGCATAACAACCTTGATCACAGCGGCAATAATTTTCATAGTCATATATGAACTCAACGTTCGCTCACGCCCTAAGCGTCGCCCTTGCTCACGGTACGCATATAAAGTGTTATCTATTAACGATCATTAAAATTTGTCCTAATAATTTTGGTTTCGTGTCCTGTCATTATTCTTGAAAATTCGCGAAATGTTCACATACCTTAGAAAATTGTTATCTTCCCCTACCCACTGTCAAATGTGCACTCTTGGCCCATTCTCGAGCAATTTCCCGCAAGGTTAGTCTTAGAACAGGGCAACTCCCTGGCTGTCATCGACTTATCTCGAAAGTGTGTAAAGGGGGAGCGTGCTCTCCTTGACCGAGATGAGAAAGTCGTTTGTCAGGACGGAACAATGAGTAACAGCCCTATAAAATTCAAACGTTTATATCTCGGGAACGGTTTAAGCTGCAGTGCTGTCATTTCGCACACAAATAAAGCAGCACTGCCGCTTTATTTATTACATTTTATTAAAATGCATCAAGTGACTCAGATAATGTGGCTATGTAAAATTTTCGAAAAATGTCTAGACGCGCTCTGGCTTTCGCAATTTCTGAAATATCGGGATAACTTCTTTTATATCAATAGATTGTTGTTGATGGACGGTTGGTATTAAATTTGGTGATAATCGATGAAACGGTTGGGATTTTATGAAATTTTGAATTTTCTGAAAAATGGTTGTGGTCAAATTTGAAATATCGGAGTAAAGATTTTTATATGAATACACTATCATCAAAGAATGTTCGATACTAAATTTAGCAAAAATCAGTTGAAAGGTTCTGGTTTTATAAAATTTTGAATTCTGCGAAATTCGTTGCTGACTGCTCTAGTATTCGCAAATTCTGAGATATCGGACTAAAACTCTGTATATGTATATGAATTGAATATTATTAAATATACGTTATTATTGCAAGAATAAACTACGGATATGGGCCAAGAATGTTAACGAAGAATTGTTACAGTGCGAGAATCGAGGATACCGTTCAGATTTTATGATATAAAGAATTTTTCCAAAATCCTATGATTGTTTTGAGTTTCATAGATTTTGAGAAACCGCGTTAAAGCTTTGAAGATAAATAGAATGTTGTTAAACGATAATTGGGATTGAATTCAGCGAGATTTAATTAAATGGTTCCGATTTCATAAAATTTCGAACAGCGAAAAATATTGTCTAAACTATCGTTATTTCAATGTTCGAAATAGGAAAAAAATAAAAACTATCGTTATTGTACATTGTGGATAGTAAAAAATAAAAACCATCATTACGTCAATATTTTGAATAGTTGAAAACAATAATTATTGCTATTTAGCATTCAGGAGAATAAAAAATTGTAATTATTGATACATTATTATAAAGGATAACAAATAACAATAATTGCTGCTTTTTTATTATGAAAATTTTTTTTTTAATTTGTTGCCGTTACTTTGCTAACAGGAAAATAAAAAAATAGAAAAATTTTGAGAAAAATCGTCTCGGTGAGGGCGGTCACCTCTGTACAGACCATACGCAAGCTGCCTGAATGTCAAGTGAACTACGTAGGAGAGAGCGGTGTCTGGCAAGTCCTTCGGAGATATTATTAGCTCACTCACAGCACGGTAATCTTAATAAACAGCTAAACGATAACACCGAAAGAACCGATACAAAACAGTCTCCACCACATGGTTCCGACTTCTAATTAAATTTTGTTTTTTTATTTAATTCTCATGATTAAACAGACAGTCCTTGTAATCACCGAATGGTATTGTTTTCAAAGCGGATGCTCTAACACCTTTCGCTCGTTTGCTCTCTCTCTGATCTCTGTGAACTTTATACGAATACAATTTTGCCCTTAAGGCCGTCGTCTGGTCTAGAGCGAGATTTTTGACGTCATTTCTAATGTGCAATAACGTTTAAACCGTTGAAGTTGTCTTGATGAAAATTTACACGTGCATTTAATGCTCCTTAGAGAATACTTGTACATTAAAAAAAAAATTATTTTAAATATTTTCATGTAGTTTTTTGCCTTGTTGCAACATGGTCCGCCTCAATCGGCGCCCACTCTCGACGATGTTGTATGCATCTGAAAAAAAATAAAAATACATTCTCAATCAGTATGAGTATTCTGAGCACTGGTAGCAGAATTGGTACTTAAAATTTTTTTTGACTTTCATTAATGATATTTCATACATTTTCGGGTATTCGACGAGTTATAAATTGTCCGCAAAATTATTGTTCGACTCAATTCTGCTACGAGTCCTCAGAAACAGGCTACCTAAGGTACGTGCAAAATTCGAGCTCGATCGGTCCATTAGTTATCGAGATATCGTGGGCTCCGATTTGAAAAACATAGTTCTGAGATAAACGCGTTCAAAGTTGCTTCCCGACCGCGCTACCTGAGCGCGCGGCTTGCTTAGAATTTTTATTTCTCGGCTAATTTTTGAAATATCAATAAACGGTTTTCAGGAGCATATGAAGAAAGGTTTAAGGAATAAGAAAATGAAAAAAAAAATCGATTTTTTCAAATTTCTACACCAGACGACGGCCTTAATCTTATAAACTCTTCCACGATTTTTCCATTATTTTCATCTTTCGTTGGGCCTAATAATTTTTCGTTGGTTAGCGGTATGTCATAGCGATTGTTCGGAGGATAATCCGAAGTATCGAATTTATGCAAGTCTTGCTTGATTACGCTGTAGATGTTCGGATGGTTATATAAGAAATGGGACTATCCGTATCTGTGTACATCAATTTAGCCTTTTCCGCAAATTTACTTTTCATATAATTGTAACGAAAATCGTAGATGAATATGTTTGATAGATCGAGAATCGTAAATCCTATATAAATCGATTTATTAAATTTCACCTGTGATTTGTTTAATTCTATAATTACCATATCTTTATCGAAAATGGTGCAGCTATGGAACGTGGATTTCGCGATAAGAGCTCGTGCTCCACTTCTCCCATTCCAGTCGGTCACAAGTTTAACGTTTCGATGTTTTCGAACGTTCTCCATCGTTTTTCCAAAAACAGCATTATTCATTAGGTTATAAAATTTTTTCTCAAACTCATTATTGAATTTTTTCGCATCTCCGTATTCAAATAAATATATTCCTTGAGCCAAGGTTTCTGCTTGAATTTTAATACTCTATGGATTTTTGCTAAATTTAATCCAAGACTTAGGCACTACTGCAAATTACGATAATGAATAATATATTTTTTCTTTGACCAGAGGGTTATCATCCATTTTGTTTTCGTTGCCTGTGCGACAGGTGGAACATAGTGTTTCGCACAAAGTGGTAGGTCTTTGTGCAATTCGTGAAGCTCTTGCGGGTATTCTAAGTCAACTTCAACAATGTATCCTATGGCGGCATCATCGCTAATAATCTCTAGCTCATGAAAATTATCCACCCATGCGAATTCGGTATAGGGTAAAGCTTGAATCATAGCCGCACCGTACAAATTGTTAACATCGAAGTACATTAAATATGATTCTAGAATCTAGAATGGATGTATTAGATCTAGAATGATTCTTTTTTTTCCGAATCATAGACCTTATCCATATATCGATTCGTCGCGCGTGCGTATCTATTTGAACACTATGCCAAACCACCGAATGCCTTTTTCGACAAAAAGTAACATATCAACATCGTTGATAAGTTCGAGCTCTACACCCGTCAATTTTAGCATTGCATCAAAAGCTAGTCCTGGGGCTGTATAATAGTGCAATGGATCTAAGCCATACGTAGTCTGAATTCAATCTTCTCGTCAGGAGATTGAATTCAGCGTTTTCATTATAATGCTGACGGAGGATTACTTTTTCATCATTTTTCAGGTATGACGCCAGTTTTTCCATGCTTCTTGCCATGAATCGATAGGAATCTAGAAACCTGTATTCTACAACGGTTTCCTTGACTTCTTCGAAAATGGAATATATTTCTCTTTATTGATCGGCAAAAGTGTAATCGCTCCCTCGATTGATGTAGCGAGTGCTCTGATAAAAAAATGACCATCATATCCCGATAAATTATGAAAAATGACTGGTACGGTATGCGAATTCTTAAAGTTTAAATTACACCCATTATGTGCACCACCACGATACTTGCCTGTGAAATGACAGTGATCTCGAACTTTCGTGTCGTCTTCATTGACAAAGGCTTTCTCGCAAATATGACAAATGGATGCGGAGTAAACAGCAGATTGTTGATCGGTGCTGAGCTGTTCCATCGACACGATCTTCGAAAGTCGATCATTTACCGAGCTGGCAATCATCCTCAATTGCTTCGTGAACCACGAGATACAGTCGAGACCCCGAAAGGATTTATATCCCGAGAGGGTATCGTCGTAGGAGCAGTGGAAGTAGTAAGCGATTGAATGAAGCACATGCTTCTGGTAACACATTGTATTCGTTTCTTCCGTAGGTGCAATCGACTCCAAGAGACATTCAAGATCGGCATATATCACAAACGGAATTTTCACTTTATATCGATGGTTCTTGAAACTCATAATTTTTTCATGCTCGTTCGGAAAAATCACTCTGCACTTATTAATGTTGGTACAATCGAGCTCGTATTTTTGCAGTGTATTACGAGTTTGAAAATAACATAAACATCTATCGCAGAACCAAATCTTGCCATTATGTGCAGAGGTCTGTGAAGATACCAATCGCGAAATATTTTTGATTCAAGCGAAATGATACGTAGGTTTATAGTCCTGTAGATCACTATCTTCCTCCTCGCAATTCGTCTTTAACATGAGCTAATGAATCGTAGCCTTGTTCGACTTGTGTTTATTTAGGTATATAGGTACGATCACACCGCCAGCTTTTTTTCCCCCACACGACTCGATTCCGTACACATTGATCGAGAGTCCATTAAGTTTGTCAAATTTTTGCACATTCTTGGGATTCATGGGAAAATCTAACCCCTCGTACTACAATATGTCGCTGAAATGCGGGAAGGAACTTGGTCGATCGGAATGTACGGTAGCTGGAGATAACGTTGCTGTGACGGACCAGAGAAAACAATAATTGTCGTTGTTTCAAACGTTCACTACAGCTTTCTTTCGCTGTATAAATCGAGATAGACCAACGAATGATGTTACACCTCCACGATGTGGTACATATTTGTTCATATTCACCGCCAAGTTTATTATTTTACTCAAGGACCAGCCCGATCTTTTTCTTGAAAATCCTCAATTTTGCTCAATAGTTTTTCCGACACATATTCTCTGAACCACTTGTCAATGTCCGTCGACGGTAAAATGATTTCATTTCTCGTGTTAAAAAACTATTTTCCTAGACGATTTTATCTATTTTCATGATTCGAAAGTTACTCGTCAAGATCACGTTCACTTTCATATTACCACCTTTCTCCAATGTTTACCGCAATTTTTCGATAATCACGCTCTTCGAATCTTTGAAAAAATGTTGCACATCTTTATGCAGCAAATTAACAACCATGCCGGTCCTTATTCTTGAACGAAAAGCCGTCTCCACGTCCACCCACTGCACTTTTTCACGAGCAACACCAACACCGCGTTTCTTCAGCTTTTCAATCAAAGATTCTATGATGGCGATCGTTGTTTGAATACGAACTTTTTCATTTGTCAAATAGCCGGTACTACGAGACACTTTATTCAAAATGTTTATATATTTTCCACCAAGCCGTATCCAACGCTGAGGTGTTGAACCCTCTTTAATAGCTCTACAAGCTCTTTCCATGCCGTCGATAAGTTTTTTACACTGATTCGCATCCATGGTTCTTTCGTGCAAGGATTCGATGACGAGGCCTCGGACGCTAATGAGCGCGATCTTATAAGGCAGGGATATTTAAAGAGGAAAGATCTTCGAGTCGAGTAATTTTTTTTTCGCCTTTTGCGGGGAGCCGTGGTCGCTGGTATTGGAAAGAGAGAGATGGAGAGATCGAAGGGGAGCGAGAGAGAGAGAGCGAGAGGAGAGCAAGAGACCACGAGAGAGAGACGGTGCAAAATATTATCTATAAATATACAGGGTGTCCCAATAACTATTAGCACCTTAGATATCTTCGAAACTATAAGGTTCACAGAAATATTTGCTGAATCAAAATTCACAGTACGAAGGGGGCCATCCAATGATACCGAAGTACTCACCCCCACCCCCACCCCCTGGGCTGGGGGTGGGGCATCTTTGTTATGCAAATTAACGTTCCCATGATTTGTAAATGTTGCCTCATCAGTAAATAAAACAGTATTAAGAAATGACTCATTGTTTTCGATCTGACGTTGTACCGTTCGACAAAACTCTACGCGATTCATGAAGTCGTTCCCATGCAATTCTTGGTGAAGACTAACATGGTACGGGTGACATTTGTGACGGTGCAAAATGCGATGTACGCTAGTCCTGCCAATGCCAGGTTAATTTTGAATTTGTCGCAAACTAATGTGAGGATCTCGATACACACTTGCGAGCACACCGATTTCCATTTCTTCATTCGTTACACGTTTCTGGCGTACACTACTACGGACATTTAAACTACCGGTTTGCCTAAGTTTATCACATACATTTTTAAATGTTTGACGTGAAGGCTGAGACCGATGTGGATATCATTCACCATACAAAGCCATAAATTAGAAGCATATCGACTCGCTCTTCAAACGGATACATTGCACTCGATTGATTGATTTATCGATACTAATCGTATCATGTTTATCTTATCCTGCAAACTTATTAAAGTGTCCTTGAAACAGTGTTTATTTTCAGTGAAGTGAACCGTAAGTATTATCGCCTTTCTGTACCTTTCTGTCGAAGAAATGTAACAAACATTGTAACATTTGTAACGTTGTAACATGCGACAAATTCAAAATGAATCTGGTATTGGCAGGACTAGTGTACATCGCATTTTGCACCGTCACAAATTTCACCCGTACCATGTTAATCTTCACCAACAATTGCATGGGAACGAATATGAAGAATTATTACAGCCTGTGCATCAATAAGTTCTGACGCTGAAAAACTTGCAAGTCAATCAATCGAAAAAAGAATCCAATATTGCATTGATACTGATGGTCGTCATTTCAAACACCTACTATAAACGTAGTAATTTTATTTACTACCGAAACTGTAAGTATTATCGCCTTTCTGTACTTTCGGCGATTTTTTGTGATTACAGCGCCATCTATCACGAATCGAAAAAAAAATTGTTAACAAAAGTAACGTATTTTTTTTATGGGGAATACGAATCTACAATAGAAAATAGGGGTTCCCATTTAAGATTTCAGTTTCCCCACCCCCAGCCCAGCAGGTGGGAGTGGGGGTGAGTGCTTTGGTATCATTCGATGGCCCCCTTCGTACTGTGCAATTTTGATTCAGCAAATATTTCTGTGAACCTTATAGTTTCGAAGATATCTAAGGTGCTAATAGTTTTTGGGACACCCTGTATATGGCTCTTTCAACGGAGTGACGACAAAGGCTGAGGAGGACCTCAGCCTTTGTCAGTTCAAGAAATCAACAATTGTCAACTCTCTTGTCGGTCATTTCGAAGGATCACGTGTCCGAAAAAGTGAATCGTTGACATGAAAGAGATATGGTGATATTTAATACGCTCTTTCAGCGCCGTGACTGAACCTCCCCTCATTCCAAAACGAGCGTTGGTATTCGGTCATATAAAAAATGATTTTGCCGCCATCTGGCGTGAGGGGGTCGGGGATCGTTGACGAACAGTCGGTGAGACACTTTATTCACCAACGCTGTTGAACCCTCCTTAAGGGACAACACCACTATGACCCCCTGTTTTTTTTCACATTTTTCAAGAATTTTTTTTTGTCGGAAAAAAAAGAGATATTCGAAAAATTTGTTTGGGTTTTGTTCCTTGTTTATTAATGTATCAAAAAACATTTTTTTCACATTTTTCACGCCACATGGTGGCGCTGGGGAAGCTCTCGCGTCAGGTGCTGTCATCTCCGCAGTGGTTCGCGGCACGCAGCAGAACTCTCTTCAACGTCGATCTGAAAAAAAAATACCGAGTGTTTTCTTTAATAATATGATATTTTGAAGAGAAGTACATAGGGAGTTGGAAAAATATTGTTTAAAAAAAATAGGCACGCCTTTGAAATTAAAGAATGATTTTTGAGCAAAATTTCTCGTCGAAAATGGGCTATAACTTTTATAATTATTGAGATATCGAAAAAATCCTATGTACTTCTCTAGATAATCTACCTTTATTGATACAGTACAAATTTAAAGTCGATCGGATAAAAATTGCTCGAGTTCTGCTGCATGCCGCACTCAAAAAAGTGGTTTTGAGAAAAACGCGTTCAAAGTTTTAGGTTTGTTAATTTATGTTATAAATTGAAAAAAAAATTATTTACCTTCAATCAGCAATACCGGCACCATATAGCTGGCCTTCAAGAAGCAAATCGTTTCCTGATTCTTTCCTCGAACTTGTTAAGGCTTTTCTCGCTTCTTTTGCAGCGTCTGTGAGCGAGCGCTCCGCGAGCTGGATCCGCGCTGCGTCGGTCTCAACGCAAAAGTTGAAACAATTTGGGCCGATGGTTATCCGCAACGTCTCCAGTACTTTCATGAGACTTCTCAGGCCATCATTGAACACTAATACCGCGATATCAGTTGCAATATCAATGATTCTTTTGCTTCCGGACTGACACTTGGGGGCTATTGCCCAAACTGATTTATTGTAACTTTCGTTATTGTTTTGCGTATAGCCGCCAAAACAACGCTGCAGCAAATTGTCCCTGCTCAAATTTTCTAAGATTGGCTGAATTGCCTCCAATATTTCCTGAGGAAGAGGCGGTTTATGGCGATATTTAGAAATATCACCATTTGCGACCGCGCGCTGCCACGAACACCACGACTCGGCTCCTTTCGGGCAATCGTCATGTTGTGGCTCACTGTCTGTGGACATTTTATCTTTGATAGTTGTCCAAATTGCCTTCCTCATTTTGTCAACATCATCGCTGTTCCTCCGAATAGCCAAGCCGTAATATGTGCTCAACTCGTCAATCAATTTTCCGGTGAGCTTTCCTCTGCCAGACAATCCATCTTTTTTTTTCACGATTTCGCGGAGGCGCGTCCCCATACGTTTTTGGACATGATCGATGCACTCTTTTTTTAAATCTCGAAACCGTCGTATGGATCGATATTCGATATGCCCAGAAACGTTTTAGAATCGCCGTCACCAATATAATATTTATATTTTGTGCCATAGAGCTCTTCAGACCGTTGAAACATTTCGATAGCTGCGTCGACTTCCATTTTTCCGGAGGAGCCGCTATGGTTTGCCTGGCACTCATCGTCATTGGTAGCTTTCCATTCCCAGTACTCCGCGGTGTTTTCTTTTTTTCCCAATGCTCGCAAGCTTTGCAGTATTTCGATTTAACCATAACGTCAATCACTTTTTTAGTGTACCAGCCGATTAGCGATGTTATACCGAAAAGCAAGCTGAAACCGCGCTTTCGCCACGATCCGTCGCCTGAAACGATAATTCCGTCGGCCACCCCATTTTCCAACGAAATTCTCTGCTCCTCAAGTGCAGCCTTTTTTTGGCTCATTGCGCTCACCGCTTTAGTGGCAATCAAAATCGAATTTATGATTCGATCGTAAAAAGACTGAAATATGGGGCGCGGTAGGTCCATGAATGCACGAAATTTCATCAGGCCATTCGAACCGACGCCAAGAAGACGCATACTGAATACGATCCGACGATTTATTTCGTATGCATTGTCAATCATAGGACACGAATTGATTAACACTTTTTCACAATGGCCGCAATCGACCTTGATTTTGAACCCGAGTCCGCGCAAACTTTTTTCGGTGAATTTTATGTCACGATCACATACTTTACATTTCACTAACGTGGATATAATGTTCAATGCAGTGAAAAGTTGTACTATACGATAACTGAAATCGTTAGTAACACCGACCTCTAAATCGTCCAATGATTTTAACTTTTTCGCCGATGTGCTCACATGCTCTGCAGAACTGTTTTCGGAGCTATAACGGTTCGGAGGTTTTCGATTCGAAATTTTCGATCGACTCCTCGTCACATAGCTCCGTTTTGTTTCCTTTTTCCCCGTATACACTTTTTTATCCTCCATTTCAACTTGAAAATAATAATTTGGAGCGTTTGATATTCACAAACGAAACGATTCGGAGCGATTAGACACGAATAGCGTCGCTTCTATTCGCAAACTGACGTTATGACGCTATCCCTATACCTGCCATGGAATTTTTTCAATTATCGCCACCTAGTGCTATTTTTCGGAATTATATTTATAACAATGGTTAGCCGGCTAACAATAGCCGGTTTTTGTGAAGGGAGCCAAAAGAATACCTCAGAAAGGCGGGAAGAATACCTGGCGACCCTAAGGCGCCCAGCTGCGCGGGACCCCGAGCGTCGCGGACCGCTACACCGCTTCACAAAATATTCAATATCTATGAAAATAATAATTATTTCGACCTGGGTCCAACGGCATTTCAATCTTAAAGGTATTTTAGATTTTTAAAAATGGTTTTCAAAAAATCGATTTTTTGAAGCCGTCACAGTGGTGTTGTCCCTTAAGAACTCTACAGCCTCCTTCCGTCGATAAGTTAGGTTCTTTCATGCAAAGAGGGGAGCCGTGATCGCTGGCATCGGAAAGGGGTCGAGAGAGACGGTGCAAAATGCTCTTTCAACGGTGTGACGTCATCCTCCTAGGGCTTTGTCGGTCTGCCCCCTCCACCGCGCGCGGCGGGGGATGCTCTCCAGCGGCCCCCCACAGTCACCTCATACAGTTGCCGATAGAGAAGGAAATGTCGATAAAGAAAGGAATGTTGATAAAGAAGGGAATGTCGATGAAGAAGTAACCGCCGAGCATAATGTAAAAAATGATCTGGGTTTGTGTCTGAGCTAAGTAACCGCCGAGTATAATGTAGAAAATGATCAGGGTTTGTGTCTGAGCTAAAAAGTGTCGGTAAATGTCGATGCAGAGCTCGTGGTCCAGAGCTCTCCTACTCTCACTACTGTAAAGAGAAATATATTTCATTTTCGAAAAAAGTCAAAGGAACCGTTGTAGAATACAGGTTAATAGATTCCTATCGATTCATGGCAAGTAGCGTGGAAAAACTGGCGTCATACTTGAAAAACGATGACAAAGTAATCCTCCGTCAGCATTATAATAAAGACGCTGTAATGATCGGGGTTCTTTCATAAGACATTTGTTTAGGAAGCAAGTCAAAGGTATTTATTTATATAGCATACTGAACAGTACGCGCTTCTGTTATGTGTGTCATGACGTTATGTCTTTTGGTTTCCAAGATCGACACGAGATGTCTATACTTTACATTTCCCTTTTTTTGTAAATAATCTTAAAACATTAGTAGTTATATGATATATATATATATATATATATATAGTTATATAGTTATGGTAAGTATATAATTATCGGTTTAAGTATTATTAAAGGTCAAGTCTATTTATTGGTTTGAGTATTCTGCCAAAACTTGATGATCGTGGTGCTGTCGCTGGTTGAGCCTGGCTTAACTTCTGCATATTATTGGAATTGCTTGGTAATGAATGTGTTGATGCTGGGAGTGACTTAGAAACAGCTGGTGATTGAGCTTGTGCTGGTACCTGTTGTCCTGCTGGTTCATCTATGTATTTAGTTTCGGGTACTACTACTCTGTTGCTGGTTATGTCTGCTTGTGTCTTATGCAGATGACTGGAGTTTCTTCGAAAGATTTGGCCTTGATCTGTTTGAATTATTATGGATCTTGGTAGACCTTCATGCTTTTCTACTACTCTTGCCCCTTCCCAGTATCGATGAGCAACTTTGTGTCTCACTCTATCGTTGATTTCAAAATTTACTGGTCTTGTAGTATTTTTATTACTGTAGTTAGCTTTTTTCTCTCTTAATTGCTGTAGTTCAGCTGTGACTCTTTGCGTTATTTTCGGTTTTAAATTATTATCGCTTGTAGGTATAGGAGATCTGGTAATTCGGCTGAAAATACGTTGGTTAGGTGAACCTAATTAATCATTTCCTGGTTTATTTCTCCGGTTTAATGAAGCCAGTTGAACATCTGACTTGTCGATGCTGCATGTTACGTCCCAGGGGGTTTCACAAGGGAGACGTGTGCGCGGCGACTCAGAGGTAAAAAGGCGAATAACGTGGACGCGGCGCCTCAGAGGTCATGGGAGAAACGCATAGGGTACGATTTACGAATGAATGAGTGAAGACACATGGTTCGTTTCCCGATTAACAATTGAAATCGAGATGTCGAGTATAATTAATCGCCTTTTATTCAGACAAGTTGTGAATATAAATGTTGATTTCCAGTAGACGCAAAACAGTTGATACAATAAAGATATCGTGACAGGTTTGTATAAATGTATAATGTACTTCGCAAATATTATTAAGTGTTACAAAGGTATCGAGTACTAAGGGAGTGATTTACTAGAGTTGTTCTCTCGTCAAGCGTTGAATTAAGACTTAAGTCGCTTAGATGTTAAAAGCGGACTTCTCGCTACGACTGTTGAGTGAAGACTGACTAATAGCAGGTGCATTCGGTTGTCGTGAAGCGGCAACCGAAAAGTGCTGATTTCTGCAAGTCCAAAAGTCATGAATATCGCGCGAGGCCTCGAGCCTCGCCGCGCCGGAATTTGTCAGCCGAAATTCGATATTAGGTGTCCGCGCTACGGTCGCACGGTCGAGAGTTCGGATCGTTTCTACATTAACTGAAACTGGGATGTGCAAAAACTCGAGCGGCGACTTCCGTTCCCACAGTTTAGTATGTACTCTTAGCACTACGATCGAAAGATCGTAGAGTTTAAACAATTAATGTATCTTTAACCGAGTTGAATGTGCAAAAATTCGAGCGGCGATTTCCGTTCTCACGATTATGAACTGAATTTACGTTATGGACGTTGCGAAACATTATATTGTTGGAAAATAAAAAGAGACTCAAATAATTAACACGAAAATCCCATACAAAAAATGTCACTACGTAACACCTCCCCTTCTAGTAATTTGTTAGGGCTAGGCAATGCCCTGACAATTAAAAGAATAAAATAAGTCGTGACAGAGAATTTATGGCTACGCGAAGAAAGAGGAGAGTAGCTCCCATATTAATGAACGTAATGATGGTTTATTTTGGGCGAGCAAGTGTTGCTGTAGTAAGACGGAAGTGGTGTGTCAGAAGAATAGTGTGGTGGAAGTGTGGGGTGGTCCTTGATTTCCTTCCCTTCGTTTGAGGTGGTGGTTGGGTTGGTGTCGCTTCTTCGGTGGTAGATGGTCGACCTGCAACTATCGAAGTCGACATTGAAACTATGCCCATTTGGAACGGTTAACAAAGACTTGCGGGCGCCGTGGTACATACCTGTTGTGTTGGAGGAATAGGGTGTAATCGGGACAAAATACTTATGCCGGTTATACGTTTTTCAAGCGCTGCTGCTTCTAGACGACGCGAACAGGGTAGGCGTGCGTGAGGTATAACTCACGCACGCCTACGCTGTTCGCCTACCCTGTAACGCGGCGCGAGATTCAATGTTGATTGGTTCAGTACCGATGTGCAGTCAAGTCGGTCAAATCAACGGGATGAGGATAGGAAATCGTAATAATAAACGATGCCAGTGGCGCTAAGTCTAATGAAATATTTGAGTCTGACTTCAAGGAACGGAGCAGAAAATATGCGCAACAAAATTCTGGGCCAGTTGTTATCCGAAAATATCTTTGAGAACTGCGGTTGTTGGACAGCCTTAGAAACTCAGTCTATAGGACGGAGTGGAGAAATGGTTTAGGTTTCCGCGACGTGGTGAGTTCGTTCTCGGGGACGATGGGGTGGAGCATCGCACCGGTGTGCTCTTGAATTATTTTTTTCGTGTATTGTTGTAGAATTGATTTCCGCCACAATATAATGTACGTGTGAGTGTGGATCGTATCAGTATACCTGATTTTATTTTATTTTTGTTTTCTGATGTGTATCGGTATATATGATTTGTTTATTTATGTTCCCCATAGAGAACTCGAAGTGTTATGACTGCAGTCGTATGTGTTGGCCTGGTCGTCATAAGGTTTACAGAAACAGGTAGTAAAGTGTCCGTAGTAGAGTTACCCTATGCCTTTTCTGATTCTCTTTGCTTCGCTCGTGCGTTTGATGCGTGAGCAGTCGGCGTAGGGTTTTGCTGCGTGGTTGATTCTTGTCGATCTTCTATATTCGCCGAGAGTCTTGTGAAAACACCGTTTGCGAACTTGAACTCGGTGCCGTGTTTGATGGAGGGTACAGCCAAAATTCTGTTGCGTAATACAACAGCGGTGTCCCTCTTTATCAGCGTAAGTTCGACCAGTCGATATTAAGTTGTTTGTTAACGACGTTTTTGATGATTCTTCGTCACAAGATGGTCCTTTCGCAGGCGCGAGTAAAAGGTTCGAGGCGAATATTCGTTGGTGAACTGGGTACCGTAACACTTGGTGAGACGAAAAAGCGATGTTGGGTCCCAACTAACAAATCCAATCGTCCCTCACTGGTTTTAGTCGAGTCGTATCTCGTCTCCGTTGTGACGAGTTCGTAGTTTGGTAGCAAGGCCTGCGCAGCTAGGTTTTGATGCCAATGCACAAAGCAGGTACGAACAAAGCACTGAATATTCATCGAAGAGCGTGTCTTCTTGCGAGTCGGTCGCTTCAGATGATCGTCTGTATCCGTCAAAGGAGGTTGGTGTTCAAAATCCATTGGGATAACTTCTTTCTGGTCCAATAGAGAGACGGGTGGCAGAGTACGGGTGGAGGTGCATCTCGAAGGAGTTTTACCCGCCTCGTGTTCGACGGAACAATCTATACGGTCCTTATTCGGGTGAGCGATGATTTTTCCAGTTTGTGGAACGTTAACGTCCTGGATAGTCGATTCTACTGAGGCTGAGTCCGAATGATGCACGTGCAAGGGCGCCGTTTGCTCACTATTGCACGAGTTACTGGAGGCTAGGCAACCAAGGTTATCTCTCGTGTCTGAGTGCGGCTGATGGCACTGTTGTAGAGCCGAGGGCACAGGTACCTCAGCATCATGGTGAGCGATTGGTGACAAATTCCCAAAGCGTAAGGCGATTGCATCATTATAAGTTGGCCTTCGATGTTCGTGACCAGACTTGACGTGGACAAGCATTTGCGGCTCTTGATTAGTGGTTTGAATCGTGTTTGCTGCGACGCTTGACATTTTTGGTCGAGACTTAGGGTTCGCTTGCCTGATATTATTGAGATTACCGTGGTGTTGATCGGACGTCACCGGCTCTGGTTTAGGTGAGGTATAGACATGTTCCGTTTCTGATCTCTTTGGTGAATCTTGACGTATATTTTTGTTGTATGAGTGTATCTGTGTAGTCGTGGGTGTTGCCATTGTGTAGTCTGGCTTACCGCGCTCGGTGGAAGTCTCGAGTTTCGGAATTTGTGTGAATTGAGAGCTGTATGGGGTTAGAACTATGGTTGGTACTTCGATCTTAACTGGTTTGCTTGTAGTATTTTGAATGTGGACATACGCGTCACCGCTGCGATACTCAACCTGAACGACTCCGAAATATTTGTATTATCAACTGTTAGAATATGTTGGGGAGTGCGAGTTGGAATACGAACGTACATACGTCGTTTCGACTGAGCATCAATGATGATGCTTTCACGTCGGTAAAATGGGATGATCTGATCTCGAAGATCTATCCAACCATTACTATATGATACCACACTACATGCAAAAAATGGATAACCCAAAAGGCCATCCTCCGGTAAATAGTAGTTATTACCTACGACGTAAAAGGTCGTCAGGATGTCGTTTACATAAATCTGCACAGTTCCGAGTGAGTTCTCAATTTCGCAGCGGCTAATATCGCTGTCGTCGATATACACATGTGAGCTTAGGGCTCGTTTGTTTATCAAATTCACATCGAGGCTACTGACGCGAAATAATCCGAAGCCTTTGACGAGGTCAAAAGAGTTTAACTCAACCGCTGTGTCCTTTTGAGCATGGTTTTCGTTATTGACGATACGAATGGTACAGGTTTTTCGGGAACGGATGATGGAAGCGCTTAGACATGTAGGCTCGGCATCGCGCTGACGTGCCGAGCAACTTGAGAGTTTAAATGGTCGTACGAAGTATCTCTCGGGCTATTGTCCGTACGTTCGTCCGGTGAATAATGTCTGTGTCGAGAGGTTGATCGGGCATGGTAGCAAGAGGATAGATGTTCCTCGTATTTTCGGTCGGGTCATTTGCAACGATGACTTCGTTCTCGCGATTTCCTTCGGTACTTAGATTCTCGCGATTTACCCCGAAAATACCCGTTGTCATGATGTCGATTCCCCTCGTAGTGTTTATTCGAATCGACGCGGTAGTTCGATGAAAATGAACGATCGCGACTTTGATGTTGTAATTCATCGCGTCTACGGCATCGCGACTCGGAGCGACTTCTATCACGACGATGGCGGTATGGTGATTTTAACTTCCGTTCATTAGATTCGCGTCTATTGTGGTGACGTTCCGAGTAAGGATTATATTGGTGCGAACGCGAGTAATCTTTTTCTCGGTCTGCATATCGATCTTCTATATATTTACGAGATTGCGAGTTATCATGACCATGTCGGTAACGAGAGTAATCTCTGTAGCGGCGGGGACTAACCTCGTGTTTTCTGCAACGAGACTTTGACTCAGATGATCTTATCGAGCCATAAGACCTGTCTCGAGAATCAGATCTGTCACGTGAGCGAGAAGAAGTACGTCTGTTTCGGTCATTGCGATATCTCCGGTTTGAATTGTCACAGTCCCATCTGTCTGATTTGACCGAATGGGACTTTCGAGAGTGAGATCCGTGTGACATGTTTGATATTAGGAAGGCAAAATTTCGAATTTTAGAGGAGAATTTCGGCACGTCGTACAAAAGCAAAACTATTTCGAACGAATATCACTTGTATGGGTATAACTAGGTGTTTGTTGATGTAGGTTCCCGATAAGTACGAAACCCCTCCCTCCTTCTTTGTTTCCGCGGTTTGAAAAGATCGCGGGAGTAAAGAAGGTACTGTTCGTACGCAGAGAGCCGGGCGTCGTGTACGTACATCTACATAAGTCACGATTCAGTTGTAATCATGTAATCGCGAACGCGCGTCGAATCGGATTTCGGACCAACAGAATTAAATGTACAGCACCGTAAGAGGCTTCCCCACTTGTTTTTTTTTTGGTCAGCTGTTATTGTAGGTAGACGTAAGCTAGAAGGGTGGAACTTGAGCGGAAAGGTACGGGCGGTAATTGTGCGTGTTGCCCGGAAAGTGTTCAGAGAACAGCCGCTGGCCGGTATGGTAGCCTGTGCCAGTTGACCTAACCCCGCGGGAAACTTTGAATTTGTTGTGTCGATGTCCAGAGTAACCACAGGGGCTTTTGACATCAGTTACTAGCCGGTATGGTAGCCTGTACTAGTATTTCTGATTCGCCAGAGCCTATGGTTTGTAATCAGTATTTAGGTAATAAAGTGTGGAGAAAGGGTGGCACGGGATGAAACTTGGGTGTTTATTATATTTTGTTTGTTAGTCGCAGGTGATTAGCGGGGTACCCCCCACCTCCGATGTTGCGGTACAAGACAGACCGCCGGTAACCGGATCGTAATAGCAATCCGTACCGGTCGCACAGTCGGTAATGATAACGAAGGTCCGTTCGTTCGGCTCGAACTCCCGAGAAAAGTTCAGCCTACAATCGTCGCTGATTACGAAGTTCGACTGTTCGCGCAGGAATTGTTTCAGCTGCTTGATGGCGTTACGCAATTTTTTCGGTTGATCTTGGGTTTAAGCGGGTTTTTTTTTAATCGAAGAGTAAGGAGCGAGGTCCATATACCCAAAAAGAAGTAATCGGAGGGAATAACTGTATATGCCTGGCTTAATACTGAACAATATTCGTTATGGGAGTTATTTAAAATAACTCAATCAATCGTTGATCAAGGAAAATGAGTATTGGATTCTCCTTCTATTTACTCGGTCGGGTTAAACCTAATTAACCCTGTAAGGTCAAGTCAGGTGTGGGTAACCCAGTAAATCCCGGGATAACTAATTCGGAATCGTTAACGTACCTTTCGGGTATAAAATTTCTTCCCTAAATTCCTGCGAATCGAATATTGATTCGAAATGCAGTTTTTTAACTTTGATTAAATTTGGCTCAATTGAAAAGTCGAAAAATCTAAATTTGGATATTTATTTGAACTAAAAAATTTAGGATTCAGAGCTAGATACAGATTAAGAATTAATAAATTCAAATTTTAGATATTTGAGTTGTCGAAATTGTAAATCAAAATATCTAAAAATTAAGTTAAATTTGAAAAATAATAAATTCGGAACGTTTGAAATGTAATAAATTTACAGGTTTCGGATATTCAGATTTTATTCGGATTATAAGTTGAAAAGTTTAAAAATTGGATCGGATTTTAAAACTAAAAATTAAAATCTGAGTTATGAATTTGAAAAATAATACGAGATTGGATTTGATTTGAAAATCGATTAATTGAAATTTGGATTTTCGGATTTTTATCTGAATTGTTAGTCCCAAAATTTCGGAAAAATTAATTTAATTTTTAAGTCGATAAATATAAATTTTCAATGTATTCAGATTTGTCTGAGATGTAAATTAAAAGAATTCGAAAACTGGATAAAATTTGAAAATTAGTAAATTTAAAATTGAATAATCGGATTTTATTTTGATTATAAATTTGGGAGATTCCAAGAATAAATTGGATTTGGGATTTGATAAATAAAAATTTAGATTATTCTGATTTTTATTTGAATTATAAATTTGAAAAATTCGAAGGTTGAGTTTAATTCGGAGATTATTAAATAAAAGTCTTGGGTATTCGGATCTCAATCCGAATTATAAAATTGAAAAATTTAGGAATATAATTAACCTTGATAGATAATCAATTTTATTTTGATATGTAGATTTTTCCTGAATTATAAATTCGGAAAAATGCGAAAACTGGATTTATTTTGAAGATTATTAAATAAAAATTTTGGGTATTCGGATTTTTTGTCCGAATTATAAATTTCCCAAATTCAGAAAAATAATCCTATTTTGGGAGGATAGTAAATTTAAATTTTGATGTCGAGATTTCTGACTGAATTATGAGGTTTTAAATTTCGAGAATTAAATTAAATTTGAAATTAATAAATCGAAAGTATTTTTGTCAATCAGACTTCTCTCCGATTGTTATAGTTATTGAAATTCTCTATAGTTCTTAAAATTCTGAAATTGCCTTTAATCAGGAAATTAATGAGAATAAAAAGAATTTTGAATACTCGGATTTTATTATAAAATTTCAATTTCGAGCCTGAATTAAATCAGGAAATTATTGGATTTAAATTTGAATATTCAGAAACGTATTTGAATTGGGAGTTACGAATTCCAAAAATGAATTCAATTGGGGAATTAATAAATTAAAAAAATTTGGAAATTCAGAAAAAATTTTTATGTTTCGAAGACTGAACCCAATTTGCTAATTGGCAAATTTGAGTTCGTGAACATTCGGGTTTTATTTCCGAATGAAAAAATTGTAATTTTTTTTTTTTTTTTTAACTCGGATTTAATCTGAAAATGTTGTGGACAAAAATGTTCGTATATAGTTAAATCTGAATTTGGTACGTTAAGGTGAGTCAAGATGGAAAATTCAAAACTCGTAAATGGAGAAAAAGACGTAAGGATAGCAATGTAAAAGGTACTTACGTGACACTGGCGAAGATGAGCGTCAGTGTAAAAATCATCCTTCCTTCAATAAATATTATTGGGATCACGCCAATAAAATTTCCTTCGGGAATTTCGTCGGTAATTGGATTTCCGTTTTTCCTCTTTAGTTGGACTTGGTAATTGGCTAGTTTTCGCCGATGTATATTTTTTTTATTCGCTGAAATAAATACTTGAAGCACGTTTTCGAAGAACTGTCAACTGTCACTGTTTATTTATTTATTTATTCACTTGGTCCGAAGCACGGCGTGTGACCTCGACACTCGGGAGATCCCACTTCTGACACCAAAAATTATGTTACCTCCCAGGGGGTTTCACAAGGGAGACGTGTGCGCGGCGACTCAGAGGTAAAAAGGCGAATAACGTGGACGCGGCGCCTCAGAGGTCATGGGGGAAACGCATAGGGTACGATTTACGAATGAATGAGTGAAGACACGTGGTTCGTTTCCCGATTAACAATTGAAATCGAGATGTCGAGTATAATTAATCGCCTTTCATTCAGACAAGTTGTGAATATAAATGTTGATTTCCAGTAGACGCAAAACAGTTGATACAATAAAGATATCGTGACAGGTTTGTATAAATGTATAATGTACTTCGCAAATATTATTAAGTGTTACAAAGGTATCGAGTACTAAGGGAGTGATTTACTAGAGTTGTTCTCTCGTCAAGCGTTGAAATAAGACTTAAGTCGCTTAGATGTTAAAAGCGGACTTCTCGCTACGAGTGTTGAGTGAAGACTGACTAATAGCAGGTGCATTCGCTTGTCGTGAAGCGGCAACTGAAAAGTGCTGATTTCTGCAAGTCCAGAGGTCATGAATATCGCGCGAGGCCTCGAGCCTCGCCGCGCCGGAATTCGTCAGCCGAAACTCGATATTAGGTGTCCGCGCTACGGTCGCACGGTCGAGAGTTCGGATCGTTTCTACATTAACTGAAACTGGGATGTGCAGAAACTCGAGTGGCGACTTCCGTTCCCACAGTTTAGTATGTACTCTTCAGCACTACGATCGAAAGATCGTAGAGTTTAAACAATTAATGTATCTTTAACCGAGTTGAATGTGCAAAAATTCGAGCGGCGATTTCCGTTCTCACGATTATGAACTGAATATACGTTATGGACGTTGCGAAACATTATATTGTTGGAAAATAAAAAGAGACTAAAATAATTAACACGAAAATCCCATACAAAAAATGTTACGACGTAACACTGCATTTCCTTGGTACGTTCTTCGCTGTTTGAACTGCTTTTTCAGCAAGCCCATTGCCTTGGTGGTGATGTGGACTGGATGTGACGTGGTTAAATCTCCACTCTTTTTGAAAGATCTTGAATTCTCTGCACATATATTGTGTTCCGTTATCGCTTTTGTAGAGTAAATAGAGATGGAATTTTTACCCTGATGACATGGGATCGGGGACAAGAAGACACTCGGAGTAATCAATGGATAACTTTATTAATGTAGAGTCGTACTCGTATATAATGTTTGCACTCCGCTTGCATGTATCCGTACAGCACGTTTTTTCTTTAGCTATGCGTCCATGTCAACGCACCCTTGGCAACCCCAAACTAAAACTAACACACGCCACGCCAAACCGTCGCTTGTTTCGTCCTTCGGCATAAACGCGGATGACCGCGCTTCGCTCCGCGCTCGATTCTGCTTTTCTACACCCGGCCCTCCTGATCGGGCATACGCCCTCGTATGTTGCTTCGATCACACTCGCCGTTTTCTTCCTCGTCCTCGGAATCAACGTCGCTATCCTCATTCAGCCATTGTTTCATAAAGTCGGCTGCCGTCGATGTTCTTTGCGGTCCGTCGTGTTCACCAGCTTTATGAACAACGTAACGGTTGCTGCGCAAAACTTTCGAGACTTCGTACGGCCCAACGAATTTTGATACGAACTTTGACCCTGGAACTTGCTGCATGCGTTTGACAGCAACCAAATCGCCTTCTTGATATGCTTGTGCTTTTTTTCGTTTTTTGTTAAAAACTCGACGATTTTCCTCTTGAACTTTGTCGATTTTTTCCTTAGCGTGAACCCGCAACTCGTCGCGATTCTCTTGAAATGAAGTAGTCCACTCATTTTCAAGCAACTCTCGTACATTATCGTCGTTGCGCAGTCTCGCGTGAGTTCCAAACAATAGGTGGAACGGCGTTGTGCCAATACTTCGATGTATCGTAGTATTTAAACATTGTTGAGCAACACTCAGATATCGATGCCACTCCCCGGGCTTTGGCGCCGCCAGCTTCGTCAACAACGGTATGAGCGTCCTATTGACACGCTCAACTTGGCCATTAGCTCTTGGAATTCCCGTCGTAGTCAATATATGCTGAATACCCTCGTGTTGACAATACTCCTTAAAACCTCCGGACGCAAATCCCGTGCCTCGATCGGAGATGATTCTCCTCGGATTGCCGAAAACAGCGGACTGCTTCTTGAGGCGATCTAGTACCTCGGACGTGCCTGTCGACTTCGTAGCATATATCCACGTAAACTTGCTGAAGCTATCCACCACAACGAGTATATGCTTATAACTTTTTTTCGTCGTTGCCAGCGGACCCAGGTGATCAATGTGATACGTGTCAAGCGGGATCTCACCTTTACCGATCGAAGAAAGGAAACCTTCTTGCTTTCCCTGTTTCCTTTCAGCCAATATGCAGTCGATGCAATTACGAACAATCTTCTCGATCTTCGGACGTACGTTCGAAATGTAGTAATCTCGTTTGATGATCGCTTCCGTCTTAGCGACAGAGAAATGTCCTCGTTCGTGCGCTCTTCGAATCACTTGCGAGTGCATCGTCTTTGGGACTACCAAACGATATTCGTCGTCGATTTCTTTGAATAGTAATCCGCCTCGCATAATATAACCTCGAAGGTTCCCTTCTTCAACCCGTTGAATAATTTTCTTCGTGTCTTCGTCGTCGTTTTGCGCTCTTTTGAGCCGAATCGTTAATCCATCGTCGCTTTCGTCGATGAGCAAACACGTTGGCAATGGATTCCTGCTCAAAGCGTCAACGTGAGACATGTTTTTTCCAGGACGGTGTTCGATTTCGTAATTAAACTCTTCCAATAAGAGCGCCCATCTAGCTACACGCACGCATAAATCTTTTTTCGTCATAGTCAACGTGAACGCCCGGCAATCGGTAACAATTTTGAAGGCTATGCCGAGCAGATATACCCTAAATTTTTTTAATGATTTTACAATAACAAGAACCTCGAGCTCGTAGCTAGTATATCGCTCTTCTGCCGGAGTCGTTTTACCGCTAGCGTAATATATCGGGTGCATTGCACCATCGTCGTTGTTTCGTTGCAGCAATATTGCGCCGTACCCGTGCATCGATGCGTCAGTGTGCAATTCCGTTTCCGCTCCGACTCTATAAAGATTCAACACCGGTTTATTAGCCAACGTGAGCTTCAATTGGTCGAACGCGTCCTTTTCCCTCGTATCGAACTTTAACTTCGTATCGGCTTTCAACAAATTCGATAACGGCCGCGCAATGATAGAATATCCCGGAATGTATTTTCTGAAATACCCCGTCAGACCTAAAAACGACTGAATTTGTTTGGTACCCGTTGGCGTCGGAAAATTCTTTACGGCTTTGGTCTTACGCTCTGAAGGCTTAACGCATCCGTTTTCGATGACATGCCCCAAATATTCGACTCTTGTTTGCAACAGATTGCATTTATTCCAGTTTATGACTAGACCACTCTGACTAGCCGCGCTCAACACTCGTCCAAGGTTTTTCAATCCGGTTTCGTAATCGGGAGAGGGCACGATCAAGTCGTCCATATAGGTTAACCCTACGCCTTCACGACTGAGATCTCTCAATATGGCATTTATAAACTTCTGGAAAATCGCCGGAGAATTGCAAAGACCGAAAGGTACTCGCAGAAACTCGTAGTGCCCATCGGGGACTATGAACGCCGTATATTTTCGACTCGATTCTTCTATCCGTACGTGAAAAAAACCGTTCTTTAGGTCGAGCGTACTGAACACCTTCGCATTTTGCAATGCATCCAATTGGTCCTCTATAAGCGGAAGGGGATACCGATCTTTTACGATTTTTTTGTTCAGCATTCGATAATCGATGCAGAGCCTATTCGTACCGTCTTTTTTTTTCACCAATACAACTGGGCTTGCGTACTCGGAAACGGATGGTTGTACAATGTCGGTCTGGAGCCACTCGTTTATTTGCGCGTTTACTTCGTCTCGTTCGGTCGACGATAGTCGCTTCGCTTTTTGGTAAATTGGCTCTTCGTCCTTCAAAATAAGCTTCATCGTAATGCCTACTTCGCGTGCTTGTTTTGGTTCGTAGCTATCGACAAGGATCTGAGGTCTATACGAATCGTGTTGTACGTGAGACAAATTTACATCGCTAACTTCTTGATCGGAGACTACATTAATTTGACATATTTCCGCGAAAGTACAGTCATCGTTGTTCAATGGCTTAATCGTAGCTTCCCCGCGCTTTACATTCAATTCAATCGTGTCGCGAAAATCTTTACCGATCAATTATTTGTATCTCGAAAGATCATCTGATACGACGTTAATCGGAATCATGAACGAATTGCCGTCGACCGCAAGCTTCGCCCAAAATTTTCCCAACGTCGCGTTTTCCTCCGTTCCGACACCTCGGAACGGCGTTATCGTATTCTCGAGCCGCGGTGAACCGATTTTTATGAATTCGTCCGCACGCATTATTGTAATGTCGCTTCCCGTATCTATAATTGCTTGCACCGTTATATCGTTAATTAAAACGTCTTTTACATGCTTACGTCGTTCGGGCTGAGCAATCGCGCAGCTATTCTTTGTCTCGGCTGTTTTTCCCGGGAAATTTCGCGAAGTGTGTCCGTACTCATTACATTTAAAACATTTCGTACCCAGACCTTTCGTCGGACAATCTGCACTTACGTGATCCTTCATCCCGCAGTTGTAACAACGTTTCGTCGCGCTAACCCCTTTTGAGTCAATCGAATCTTTCTTCTCACCTTTATTGCTATTATCGTCCTTAACACTCTTATCAGCCTTACGCTTCACGCCGCTCTGTCATCGGAGTTAGGATTCGACCTCTGTCGTCGGATTCGACGTGATAGATGCCGCTGGATAATTCTTGTCTCGCAACGTAATCTCGTCGAATGCCTGCAGAATCCCGTCCATCGTTGTAAATCCCTGAACTCGGCCCAAGTCGTGAAGACTCGGGTCAGGGATGCCGTCTACGATGTATCCCAGAACTTCGTCGTCGTTAATCGCAATGCGATTTGCCATTATCACCTTCTCGTGGACGTAATCGTGAAACGTTTTACTTTTTTTCCATACTCGCTCTTCGAATCGACGTCTCATCGCAATTTTATTCGGTCGATGATAAAACATGCCTCGCAGGGCGCCGAGAAGCTCGTCCGGCGTCATGCCGATATACTCGGGTTTCGAGTGGAACCACTCTAACGCTCGTCCCTTGAGTCTCGTACCAATCAAAATCTTCGTCAAATCGTTATCGAGATTATATGCCGTCTTGAGAAATCTCACCTGTTTCTCCCACGTTTCAAATGTTTCGGAAATACCGTTGAAATGACTCAACAGATCAGCGACGGCAGTTATGTTAATTTTCGTCGGTAAGGCAGGAGTCGGTATCACCGCCGCGAGTGTATTGTTCAACGCGTTGTGGTTTTGCCCTCTGCATAGCAACTCGATTTCATGTCGAGCGATCTCGAGCTCTCTCTGGACTAACTGTCTCTCTCGTCGATACATCTCGATTTCTCGCTGACGCGCCGCCTCTTGTTCCCCGATGTTTTCGTTAGAGTTATTTCCGAGCGTGCCGTCGTCACCGTGCTGTGCTGACGACGCACTATTCCTGTCATTATCATCGGCATTCAATCTGTTAATTAGTTCGGCTTTTGTCCCCATAGTAACGAGGCCTTTGCTTTTTAGGATTTCCTTAAGCTCAACCACGGTAGGAATACTCGGGTCTTTCGCTGGAGCACTCATCGTACTATACTTTCACTCACTAAATATCTATGAATATATCGTCTTACGTTCGACTCTCGACGTTGACTATTCGTCCTCGTTACACGCACGTCGTAAACACAATCGTCGTTTCGTCTTACTCGGATTCGCGTTCTAGTTGTCTCTCAAATCGTAGATATACCTTCGTCGTCGTTCGTCGTTCGCCGATCAACGTTCGTCGTTCGTTGCTCGTCGTTCGTCGTGTTTTTTTTTTGAAACTCCTTTTTCGATCTTCGTCGTAGTAACGCACACTTCCTGACTCGAATGTTCTCGGCCGATCCTGGACGAGCCCCCAAAAAGATGTAGAGTAAATAGAGATGGAATTTTTACCCTGATGACATGGGATCGGGGACAAGAAGACACTCGGAGTAATCAATGGATAACTTTATTAATGTAGAGTCGTACTCGTATATAATGTTTGCACTCCGCTTGCATGTGTCCGTACAGCACGTTTTTTCTTTAGCTATGCGTCCATGTCAACGCACCCTTGGCAACCCCAAACTAAAACTAACACACGCCACGCCAAACCGCCGCTTGTTTCGTCCTTCGGCATAAGCGCGGATGACCGCGCTTTGCTCCGCGCTCGATTCTGCTTTTCTACACTTTGTAGCTCTTCTGGTACTCCATGTACAGAAAACCATCTTTTAAGTTGTTCAATTACCTTGTATGATGACTGACTTTTTAACTGTTGAAAATCTATATATCCAGAGTAACTGTCACAGATTACTAACTAAGTTTTTCCATTCAATTCGAATAAATCTGATGCAACCGTTTGCCATGGGAGTGTAGGGATCTTTTTGACTAGCACTGTATCTTTGATATTGTTCCTTTGTGTTTGTCCGCAGACAGAGCAACCTTTGCATAGTTTTATAATATCGTCGTATTGTCCTTTCCAGTAAAGGGATTGTCGGGCTCTTCTTAAGCAGCTTTGTATTCCTAGGTGTCCTTGATGAATATGCTTTAACATTTTAGGAATTTGTGATTTTGGCACTGCAATTTTGTCACCTTTGAAAATTGTTCCTTTGAGATAGCTTAGTTCTTTTTTAAAGTTAAAATAATGTTGTAGTTCTGTAGGGAGTTCGTTGACTTTTTCTAGGAAACCTTGCATTATTATCTTGAGAAGTGACTGTAAGTGTGGATCTTCTTCAGTAGCATTAATTATTTCTTCTTTAACGTCTAATGACATAGGTAGTATAGCTGCAACTTTCAAATTTTCTTCGTGTTCATATTTCAGGTTGCATGCATTACAGTCTCGACTAAGAAAGTCTGATAAGGGTATTTTCGTGCCCTTTTTAAATATGACTTTTGGTGAGTATGGTGCAAGATTGAACATTATGCGTTGCAACCTCGCTGGCGCGGATTGTATGATTTTCTTGAAAATTGTCTCGAGTGGTTTGTGGTCTGATTCCAGTATGAGTTCTTTACCATAAACATATTCATGGAACTTCTTACATCCAAACAGTATAGCGTGTGCTTCTTTCTCTATCGATGGATAATTCTGTTTGGATTTGGTCAATGCTTTTGCTGCATAGGCTATTGGTTGTCCTTCTTGAAGGAGTGCAGCTCCGAGATTTTTTGAACCTGCATCTACGGTTAAAGTTACGGGTTTGTTTACATCATATAGTTTCAGTACTGGAGGACTCTGAAGTACTTGTTTTATTTTGTCGAGAGCTGCTTTGTGATGAATTTACTATGTAAAACTTGTATTTTTATGTAGCAGATCTCTTAGTGGATTAGTTAGGTCTGACATGTTGGGTATAAATTTATTTAAGTACGTGATCATCCCTAGTAGTCTCTGTAGCTCTGTTTTATTTGTTAATTGGTTTGTTTTATTGGTTTGTTTTATTTGTTGTATGTACTTCTCTTCAAAATATCATATTATTAACGAAAACACTCGGTATTTTTTTTCAGATCGACGTTGAAGAGAGTTCTGCTGCGTGCCGCGGAGATGACAGCACCTGACGCGAGAGCTTCCCCAGCGCCACCATGCGGCGTGAAGAATGTGAAAAAAATGTTTTTTGTTACATTAATAAACAAGGAACAAAACCCAAAAAAAATGTTCGCATATCTCTTTTTTTTCCCACAAAAAAAAATTCTTGAAAAATGTGAAAAAAAACAGGGGATCACAGTGGTGTTCCCCCTTAAGACAAATAACACCGGAAAGATTCAGGCGTGATGGGAGGCCCGCTGTTCTTTTCGGACAAACAACATACTCGTTTAGTGAGAAACCAATTTATTTAATGTTCCTACATATTTTTTTCTCGGATATGGTGATATAAACGTTCAGTTTATGTCACATTGGAACATCTAACCAAAATTGAACGCCTTGTAAATCGTACTATCACCAAAGAAATAAAAAATTGATAACAATAACCGATTATTCACTTTGCTATATCTATCAAAAGATTTATTATGGGAGAACGGGATAATGGCGAATACCTAAGAGCAGTTTTGAATATTTCCGATACAATTCAACTATTTGGATGTTTTCATGTAGATAATGACGATTTAATAACTTTTTCTTGTATAATGTTAGCCCAAGCAGTCGGAATAAACGAAAAATCAAATTTTGTTATTAGAAAAATAGAACGCAGTGGTCGCAAAATTTTTGTTCGGTATCATTATGTATAACGCTATTACACCATAATGTGAATAGAGTGAAAAATGTTTTAAAGTGTTCAGAATGAAACATAAAACGCCTTGAAAAGGGTATTGAGCCTATGCCAACCTTCCATTTATAACGCCATTCAATCCTTTCGTACCCAGTGTTACGTCCTGGCGTAACGAGCAATAAATGTTTTTATTAATCTAATTCATACAATGGCAAAGCCTTCAAATTCCTCCTTTTGTAAACCAAATGAAATATATTATTCCTGGGAAAAGAAAAATCATCGTTCGAGAGTCATTTTAAATTAATTCAAACTATCAATTCCAACGGCAATTCCCGAGCCCCGGTTCAGATATGGCAATATCCAATGGTATGATTCGGAAATAAAGGAATACTCCACCCAAAAGAATATACGGTATTCATCTATATATTATTCCATCTCACGGCTTATGCCGGAATTATCGAATTTCGAATTTGTTGTACTTGTCAAATTATCAACCGCACATCTGGATATAAAATCCGAGGCAGGCTTATCAGGGGAGCTGTGTGATGAAATAATTGCTCGACGTGTCGCTTTAATGCGCGAGCATCTGATTTATACACTACGACTATAGATCTTCGGACGGTCGCATTCATGTGACGTAACCGAGGATATTATTCACGAACAAAAATTAAACTCGCGAACGATGATTCGTTTGCCATGATTTTCTTGAATCCCATCACCTGTCAATTTCACATCAACTATTTAACAACATACTATCAATCCTACCCCTTTGAATAAATTGTTCCACCTATATTGCCAAATACTAAATAGTAATTTCTTAAAAGACAAATGATATTCAATGTGGGAGAATTCTGAACTTCTGTGCCCAATCATGGGTTTGAAATTTCCACAACTACATCGCAGAAACTTTCATAAAAACTTCCGTTATTGGATTAAATGGAAAATGAAAACGAAATAATATCAATACTATTATCAATATGATCACTGAACAAAACAATGAACAAACTCTTCCACCTAGGGTTCACCATGATTACTCATTAGAATTAAGAAATATTCATGAAATTATTAAAATAATATATAATAGATTGAAACGGTAAAAATAAGCAAAAGAAACAGCAAGAGTGAGACGGAAAAAGGTTCGGTCGTAAAATATTTTATATCGCGACGTTTCGTGCGACTTGGTATCGAACGCCTTGGTTAAAATAGGGCGTAAGTTATTCGCCTCCCACGATAAGAGGCGACAGTTGTTGCCATTGGAGCAATTACAAGCTTGGGAAGAAATAACGATAACTTGGAAAAAGAGGCGATGGCATTTGTGCCTTTACGACTGTCCCTCAATTTTATTTCACGCAGCCTCAACGATCTCAGTAGATAGGGCGTAAGTGTTTCGCTCTCCACTACATGCGCAAACGCAAACCAAATTCACCAAAAAGAGGAATGATGAAATCCCTTTATGACATAATTCTCTTAACATATCGCAGAATGATGAAAGATGGGCCTGTCCTCTTGAAAATAACGACCAGAAATAGAACACAAGGGAGGATTGTAAACCAAAAAAATACGACGACACGCAGTAAATCATAAACAGCAGGAATGACCATGACCAAACTAGATACCATTCAACCACAAAATCTTTCAAAACAGTTTTACGATTGGTCATAGGTCATACCAATTTCATCTTTTGAAGATTTATGACACCACTGAGCACGCTCAAGACATCAAATTTCTCTGCGACAGCGAACCAACAGAAAAGCCAACAATTCAACATAGAAAGACGAATCCAGGAGTTATACGGCAAAGATGTAAGGACAACGAAGGAAACAATTGTTGACAAAGGGAAGAATAAAATAGGGAGCATCAAACAAACTAGATGCATTAAATTCAACCAGGAGAGGATGCACATTATTAAACAAAAAAAAGAAATTTTGTATTACCAGCTAGGAGCAGCAAAAATTAAAATTACGACGCAGCATTCGGAAGTACGGACTAAAAAGAAGAGGGAGAAGATTCCCCTATCCTGTTCAATTCGAAACTGAAGACTGCCTACCCCCAACTTAATACAGTCAAGAAATTAATGGCTAACAGGCCAATCAGAAGACACTGGGATGATGCAGATCGATCAACAGCCAACCAAGTGCATCCAGAAACTGACATATTATTTTCTTTCGACGAAAAAACGGCAAGATTTAATACGTACAGAAACTGACATATTATTTTCTTTCGACGAAAAAACGGCAAGATTTAATACATACAGAACTGACATATTATTTTTCTCTCGACGAAAAAACGTCAAGATTTATTGGTATATTATTAGCGAAAATCCCCTCCACAAACAAGGGTATAAAAAGCCGGAGAAATCATCCTCGAGAGCCATTTCCCTACGATTTTTCGTTAAGTAATCACATAGTGTGAGATTATCGATTTTGTTCTTAGTCTTCGACCATATCCATTTGCGTATACCGTTTCAATTTAAATTATATTTGTTCTGAACTTTGTTTCGCTATTGTTATAATATATATATAATCCTGTAATCTCAATAAAGCAAATAAATAAATATATATATATATATATACCCCATTAAAAATCCAAATTTCAAACATCATCTACGATCGAGATCGTCAGAAAATTGGATTAAATGGCAAAGAAGCTGTTTCGAATAAAAAGTGAGTAATATATATCCTACCAGCATCACTCGCCGAATATTATTGGTCTCGAATTTAAGGTGCAATATTAACAAATTTGCGACTTTTCGTCAATTTTTCTCTTTTCTCCTTCTTTTTCATTTTGGGGAAATCCGTCACCATCTAACGGTCTGGCCCAATTAACATCATTTTATTTATCCATTTTTATTATTATTTTTCCCTTTTATAAACCCTAAGACATTTGGGACGTTAACATTCTACAGGCGCCTATCCCGAGTAATTTTCCGAAAGGTTAGACTCAAAAAGGCAATTTCGCGTTTGAGACTGTTTCCAGGAGTGTGTAGAAGGGGGTTTCCTCTTGACCAGAGCGTCTCAGTCAGATTCAAACGTCGACGTTCGTCAGAGAGAATTAATAGTTCGCAAAAACTCAATCTTTGACGTAACATTTTTGGGGGCTCGTCCGGGATCAGTAGAATGTTAGCCGAATTTGATCGAAAATTGTGAATCGAAGGAAATATTAGAAAAAAAGTAGTGAATAGATCTCTCGAACCAAGTATCCAACGTTAATGATAAAATATATCGTCGAAAAAACCGTGTTAAAATAAAATATCTTTCTCCGAAGAAAAATATATCGTCGAAAAAAAAAACGTGTTAAAATATTTCTCCGAAAACCGTGTAAAACAAAAAAAAAAGGGAAGAACCGTGAAAATAATCTCGAAATTCGTGTAAAATATTTTTTCGAACTTGTTTCGTTTTTAGTCTCAGGCTATCCTGAGCTGATGCGAACTGGAACGTAAAATATTTCGTTAAAAAATCGTGTAAAATATTTTTTCGAACTTGTTTCGTTTTTAGTCTCAGGCTATCCTGAGCTGATGCGAACTGGAACGTGAAATATTTCGTTAAAAAAATCGTTTAAAATATTTTTTCGAACTTGTTTCGTTTTTAGTCTCAGGCTATCCTGAGCTGATGCGAACTGGAACGTAAAATATTTCTCCGAAAATCGTGTAAAACAAAAAAAAAAGGAAGAACCGTGAAAATAATCTCCAAAATCGTGTAAAAAAATAAAATAAAATAAAATTTTTTTTTCTTTTGCTCTCCGAACTTTACGATCGTTTGTCCGGGGATATAAGATTTTACTAGTGTCCTATGCCTCACCGGTATTAATGCTCCGGTAATTAAACGATACGGGTCAAGTCTTACGAACCGTCATATAAACTCGGTTGTTTAAATATATAATAAAATAAAATAATAAAATTCGTACTTTCTATCATCTCGTCGAATAATTTTAAGTAAAGGGACACATTCCCGTGTTCATCCTCACCTTAATTTCCTTTTTTAGAATATGAAGCAATAAGATGTGCTCGACCTATAGAGGTATTTAGGGGCACTACTTCATTCTTACCTTTTCCTTACGGCGAGAAAAAGGGGTGCATTTCGGGCGCACGCTCGCTTACTAGTTCTATCCCTCGACGAAAAACCAATGGAAGAAAGTACGAATTACACCAAGTTTGAAAACATTTTTTTTATAACCTATATTAATTAATCTCATCTAATTGTGCCATTGGACATTGGAAATTAATTCGCGTCATATCTCCTTTCCTCCTGGGAGGAGAGGGATTTTGTCCATGGGACGAACGCGTAGAGCCGGAAGGAAATATCAATTAAACAGATTGCTTAGGGCATTGAAACTACAACGAAATCGCGAAGTTCAATCTGAAATACCGTTATTAACCCAACCTGAAACATCGTTTGAAGTCGCGACTCCGGGACAAACCATTATTAAATTGAATTGTACGCTAGACCATGAACATACCATCGATTGCCATGATACGACAGCGGAAAACGAATTAGGGGCGTTGCAGAAACAAAACTGAATATCGATAGTAAAGAATTTTTTTTCTTTCTTTTCCTCCTCCTATTTTTATAGTCTTTCAAAAATAGGGAATCCTTGTTTGATATTCCTTTCCCTCTTTGCCTCTTTTTGTCCTTTCTCTTTGTGCGTGTCCCACCTTGTAATGTGTAAATTCGAATCCAACGCTGAAATCTCGAACCAATAATAATTTCAAATAAAACCAACTTCTCCTATGGGCCAAACTCGTAATAATAGGAAGGAATATAAGTCGAAGGGGGCGCAAAAGGGACACGGGAGTCCAAAAAGGCGTACACGACACCGTACTATATCCGTGGGTCCCACGGATTCGAAGTTTTATACTATTAATATCCAATTTCCATCTACCGCATATGTATTAATCGAACCATTTTGTATTTTTACTCACACCCACGGCGTCACTTGCTATAAAAGACCTATACGACACCACACTGTGTCTATGAAAACCACAGTTCCGAAACCCTGTCCTGTTAATGATCAACTTTTACCTACGGCATATGTATTAATCGAACCGTTTTGTGTTCTTACTCATACCCACGACGTCACTTGCCATAACGTACTGCGCATGAAGAATTAAGAAGCAATCGGTACGAAATACGGGGATCAAGCCTATTTATATATATATTGAAAGGAAAAGAGAGAATCGGAACAGGTAATTGTCATCTAGTACACAGAGGTCAATCTTCAATAGTTACACCCAATTGCTTTTAAAACAATGAACCAAGAGGACCTACAGGGGATGAATCAAACTATATTCCAAAAAAATCCTATAGAAATAACTAGTAGCGAACTCCAAAATATTCCGAAATTTATACTACTCGAATTTTGGGGAAGAAGTATCTCACTTTTGTGGGATCGGTTACCGGAGCATCTTCAGAAAGATTAGGAGGTTGTTTCATATCTACCGTGCTTAGAACATTGGAATACTCCGAACGCAAGGGATCATATTGATGGTCCAACACCGCAACGTCGACATTGTAAACTTTGCCGCGAGAATCAGTAACTTCAATTTTCTTATAGCTAGGGCTGCACATTAACAAATCAACTCGAATTTCCTTTATGTTCAACCCACAGAAAAAAAGAGGGGAAAAATAATAACAACTAAAGCAAATTTATAACAAATCACGGTATGAAAAATCAAATAAAATACAGTATATACAACTTTAATCAATATCTTCGTTCTGTGTGGGGATTTCTGATACGAATATTTTTCTGGTTTTTCGGACATCGAAGGGAAACCAGTAAAATCATAAAACCCAACAGCGAAAGAGAGAACCGATACATTAATATTGATTCATACTTTGAATGTAGGGGATATACGGTGCCAATAGCACGTACCATAGGACCAAGAAAGTAAAAAGAAAAAAAAAGGGAGGAAAGTAAAGAGACAAACGAGCGTGAACCTCACAGGAACACATTAGAAAGACCACATAGAATGATTTAATAATCCTAAAAAGGATAAACCGCATAAATGCCGCAAACTCGTTCAAAGTCACAGATTGACAAACGCGTGCTTAATCTATACCCTAACGAGAGGCAGATTAGAGCTGAAAACCGCGACCAAGCTAGAGAGCAGGGTAGTGTACACGATAGTCCGGCAGACATAACAGTCGATACTACAGGTAATAGAAACGTGACACCGAGCTCGCCAATCGCGACAGAAGACATTTCCTCGAGACTAGAAACTATTGAAACCGCCAATCCCATTGTAGACCAGTTAGCCAACATTCATTATTCGCAGTTGAGTCAACATTCAAGCCCTATTCCTAAATCACATGAACGAAGCCTCGCTGAAGAGGACCCTGAAGTATTCGAAGAAGAAGAGGCACTCGGACTACTTGACTCATTATCACATATATCTCTAATACAGGAAAGCGTAGAGGAAATTTTAAGATCTTTTGATAGTAAACGAACAACTGTTAATCGCAAGGCATATAACCCACTCAGAGACGAGCGCGTGGAAATACTTGAATCATCAAATAACTCCTTCAACCCTGAGGAAATTATCTCAACAAATGACGATCTTGAAAAAATAGATGTATTGAAGCCTTCTCAGACAGCACCCGAACGCGGAGAGGAACAAATTTCACACCCTGATTTTCCCGTAATAGTTCGTGTAAAAACACCCAACGTTTTACCCCGTATCTCAAGAACAGGCAACAAATCTATTTGTCCTACCGACCTTCCTAAGGCATCTACCGCTGTAAGGACTCCTTTTAGAAAGTCAATCGAATCATCAGATATTTTTTATTCGGCCCAAGCCAAGTCAACTTCACCCAGTGCGAGACCTTTTAACCTTCTGAAAATCTCGAGACCTCGCAGGAGTAAGAACATAATAGCCGTTAAAACGCCTTTAACAACAGAAAACCGTGAAGGGATCAGAGAAAATTGCCACGAATATTTAAATAAAAATTTTGACAGTGAAACCGTTTCAGTGAAGATAGCGAAAGAGGTCGTTAAAAACGCAAACGATAGGGAAGAACGTCTAGTACTTGTAGATAAATCTCCTATAGGGGCTCCCGAGATTAAGACAGCACGTAAATTAAGATATTCAATGGAGAAGGAGGGGATCAAAATGGCTAATCATAATCAACTGGTATCATTGAGGGATGCCCTAGCCGTGATACCCGAATACGACAATGTGAAGACATCGTTGAGCACATTTATCCAGGGCTGCGAGGAGGCTTTAGAAATGTTAGAACCAGAAAGCGAAAGGAATCTTGTAAGGGCTGTAAGAGTGAAATTAAGGGGCGAACCACATCGTACCATACATTCTCAGACATTTGATACAATGGATGACCTACTCCAGTTTTTGGAGAACATATATTCTCCAGCAAGAAATCTTTATCAATTACAAGGGGAATTGGGAACAAGCTATCAAAAACAGGATGAATCTGTAATTGCGTACGCGAATCGGGTACGTGATTTGGGTGTTCAGATAATCGAGGCATATGAATTCAAAAGGAATAAACCCACGGACGAGGCATTTCGACGAAGTACAATGGATAGCCTTGCCTCATGTTTCTTACATGGATTAAAACCAGAAATCGAGCAAAGAATGGACACGTCAGGGGACATCGACGAAATATGTAGTCAAGCTATAAAAATAGAAAAACAACTGATCGCTCAAGCCGCTTTGAGAGGAAGCAACTACGATAGTAAGAATCAAAAGACAGAAACCAAACGTACTGTGAATGTAGTAACAAATGAGGGTATCATCTGCCAAATATGTGGGAAAACGGGACACACGGCAGGTACTTGCGGTTTAGTCAACCATACAGCCTCACATATAAAATAAATTGCCGAACCGGTAGGCATCTCAAAGAATATACCCACTTGTCAAGTGTGTCATCAAAAGGGACATACAGCCGACAAATGTTTTAAGATATATCCGCCGCAAAATAACGATAAATTGCCAATTACTATGCCTACCATCACCGTATGCCAGTTTTGTAAGAAACGTGGGCACACCGCTGACCGTTGTTTTCAAATTTTTCCTCCCAAGAATAAAAGCCGAGAAAATAATGATATTAATTGTCAGTTATGTAAGAACAACGGACATGTGGCGGATAATTGCCCTCGATTACCGAAGAACGTTCCAAGCAGTGGCGGATTAAGAAATGGATTAGTACCCCCGGGACTCAGATATCAGACATTCGATAGAACAATTTGTCAAATATGTAAAAAGGAAGGACACAGTGCACACATATGTCCCTATCGTAACAATTATTCGCAACCTTTAAATCAGAACCCAGTATCACGGAACAGAAATCCAATGGATCTAAGAAACAACCCTGACGATCCAAACCAGACCTGTCACTATTGTAGGGCTCCTGGACATTTCATTAGGGAATGTCAAATAAGAATTAGTAACAACGAGCCTAGGAATACATTGGGAAACGCGAATGGTCTCCCGACTATGGGTGCATCGGGGGAACCTTTACGCACCACGCACCCGCCTCGTATCATGGAAACACACGTTTAGAACCAAGAGTAACAAGAATCCTTATGATGACGCTGGAAAGGGAACGTTCCGTCCCCACGGTTAAATTAGAAAACTACAATTTAATGAACACTATAATCCTTATGATCGATACAGGAGCCGGGCCTAACCTTTTAAAAGAAAAATGTATACGAGATCTAGAAACCATTAACAAAAACGAAGTTCTGCAGGTGAATGGGATTACGAAATCTTCAATATTTACGA
Source organism: Oxytorus armatus (assembly GCA_958009045.1). NCBI lineage: Eukaryota > Metazoa > Arthropoda > Insecta > Hymenoptera > Ichneumonidae > Oxytorus > Oxytorus armatus. The sequence goes on from OY253744.1 coordinate 30,634,982, forward strand.
TTGGTTATGTAATAATAGAAGCATTTGGACGACACGCTACGTTTCATATAGTACGAGACGACTTTCCCATAGACGAAGACGGAATTTTGGGATCAGACTACCTTAACGGAAATCGCGTCAATATAGATTACGAGCAAAGACAACTGCGAATACAGAACGATAGAATACCCTTCGTTACTCCGGAAATGATGCTAATTCCCGCCGATTCAACTAAGTTATGTTTTGTACGAGTTAAGAATTTGGAAGTAAAAAATGGATATTTACCCGCTTTGGATGCAGGGGAAGGGCTCATTATAAATAACGGTTTTGTGGAAAATGATAACGGCAAAGCTTACACTTATATTACTAATACTAATCCCTACTCGATACAAGTGCAAATACCGGTATTGGAACTCCTACAGAGCAAAAATATAGTCAACAAGGTTAACAAATCAGATATTGAGGAGGAAAACGATATAATCAATTTAGAATTGGGTTTAGAAGGTGCAGGATTCAGAAATCCCTACAGTTACAATAATATGGAAAGAGAAATTATTTATGAAAAAAGAGTTAATGACGATGACATCGAGAAAGAGAACGAGGAAATTAGATTGGAGCTAGAATTGGAAGCCGTAGAATTCGAAAAGAAATATGGTTATGGAAATAATCCGGTAGTAAAAATAGGGGAAATAGGGCAAATACAAAAATATGAAGACGAAGATAATTATGACTTTAGGCACACGCAGAATGAAATCATGGAAAATTTAATTCTGAAACCTCAGAGAGTTGGAGATTTTAAACAATACATAGATGACGATTATGAGATGGGAAAAGAAAACGACGAAATCAAGTCGATACTACCAATAGAAGCCAAGAGATTTGAAAGTCCTTATAATCACGGCGACAAAGTAATTCCAAAAGAAGGAAATATCCACAAAGAAACTGCACGATCAAACGAGTTTAAACGATATAATGACGTAAATGATTTTGATATTGATCAAGAAAACCATGAAATTAATTTAGAACTAGACGCGGAAACCACCGAACTTAAACGACTTCAATTATTGCGAGAGAATATAACGTTGAAAGGAGAAATAATTCAGAAAGGAATAAAATTGACCACAGAACCTGTGTTATTTAACGATAACGGCGATATTAATTTGACGTCAGTCATAGAGGATGTGGATGTTGAAAAAAATCACGTCTCCGAAGATAATATACAAACACGGGGATTAAAAACTTATGACGATAACGGCAAGATTAATTTGATCGATTTTGAATCAGTTATAGAGGATGCGGATGTTAAAAAACACCGCGTCTACGACGACAATATGATGTTACAACCACGTGGATTTAAAACTTATGACGATAACGGCAATATTAATTTGATCGATTTTGAATCAGTCATGGAGGATGTGAATGTTAATGAACACCGCGTTTATGACAATAATATGATCTTGCAATCAAGAGAACTTAAACCATATAACGGTAATGACGATAACGATTTGATCAATTTTGAAACGGTCACAAAAGATATTAACGCCAGAGAATACCACGTGTACAATGATAATATGATATCGAGGGGGCAGAGTAATGCAGAGACGAGCACGATTGAAATAGGAAATTTCGAGGAATCAAAACAAGAAGAAAAACTTCAACAAAAAACATGTTCACCTAAGGGACTACGAACGAAAAAGAATTCAGACATGGTTGCACCATTTGAAAATGGAGGAAAAAGTGAAATGATAATTATGAATAAATCGTTACTATCAATGGACACAATTATACCCGTCGGGAAGGGAAATTTTAGTGAAAACATAAAACCATATTACGTGGAATCTAGGGAATCTTTAAATTCAACGGGAGTATCTGTGTTTGGCTCCGTTGGAAATTTTGATAGTTTTAAGGGCTCAATGGGAGTATCAGAGCTTGGCTCCGTTGAGAATTCTGTTAATTTTAAGGGAATAATAAATGATAAAAGGTTTTATGCAAAAGGAGATCCCAAATCCGATGGGGTGGGATCCATTGAAGAATTAAGTTGTTATAGTTATCCAGAAACATTGAGAGAAAATAAAAGAAATGATGCACCAAGTATATCCGAGTTAAATCAAGAAAAGTTTGAGGAAATCAATAAAATAGATGAAAAAGAATATGTTGAATTGAAGTTATTACGAGAAACAGATGAAAAAGATAGGACCGATGAATGGCCAATTTTTTAACAAAATGAGAAAGTAGAATCCTGGAGTATTTGTACAAACGAAGTTTCCGATTAAACATCGCGAAAACTATAAAAGCATGGATAATGTGGCCCATGAAATACAGGGAGTACCGTGTTCTTTTCGCGGAAGATTTTGTCATATAATCAAAGATTCAATAACCGATGAACGTTTGAAGAGAACTAAAGGTTTATTAAGACTAGATGGACTACGTCCAGAGGAAAAAGAAAATGTAGATAGCCTTCTCAGAGAAAGCACTCAACTATATCATTTGCCTGACGAGACATTAACTTGCACAACGATATTACAGCATCGCATACCCACAGTAGATGATCTGCCTATAAACACGAGGGGCTATCGATGGCCTGAAGTCACAAAAAACGAAATAGCTCGTCAAATGGAAGAGATGTTGGAAAACGGGATAATCGTACCTTCCACCTCGCCGTATAATTGCCCTGTATGGGTTGTACCAAAAAAGGCCGATTCTAAGGGAAATTTAAGATGGAGAGTAGTATTCGATTATAGAGCTCTGAACGAGAAAACGATAGCCGATGCATACCCTATACCTAATATAACAGATATATTGGACCAACTGGGAGGAGCTCAATATTTTTCAGTATTTGATTTAGCTTCTGGATTTCATCAAATTGAAGTTAGTCCCGAAGATAGACACAACACAGCTTTTACCACGCCCCGAGGGCATTTCGAATTTATAAGAATGCCGTTTGGTTTACGAAACGCCCCACCAACGTTCCAGCGTGCTATAGATCTGGCACTGGGAGAAGTAATGGGGAGGGGCGTATTTATATATCTAGACGACATAGTCATATATGCAAAAAGCCTCAGCGACCACGCGACGATATATAGGGCGTTAATTAAACGTTTAGAAGCTGCAAATCTGAGATTACAACCCGACAAATGTGAATTTTTGAAAAAAGTAGTTGCATACCTTGGTCACATTATCGGTAAAACCGGCGTTAAACCGGATCCAAAAAAATTAGAAGCCGTGCGCGAATTTCCAATACTCAAAAACGTAAAAAACATAAGACAATTTTTAGGGTTGACAGGCTATTATAGGCGATTTATAGAAGGATATGCGAAGATTTCAAAACCGCTCACCACACTCCTTCGAAAGGATGTTAATTTCGAATGGACATCGGAACAACAAGAGGCGTTTGATTTATTGAAGTCTAAACTGTGTACCGCACCCGTGTTGCGATACCCAGATTTTACAAAACCATTCATTTTAACTACAGATGCGTCAGGCATTGCAATAGGAGGGATTTTATCGCAAGGAAAAATTAATCATGATCACCCCTGTGCATACGCTTCTCGGGCTTTAAACAAAACTGAAGAAAACTATGACACATATGAAAAGGAAGCATTAGCTATTGTGTAGTGTGTACTGCATTACCGTCCGTACTTGTATGGACGTCATTTCACTATAGTAACTGACCATAAACCACTTTTGTAGTTCAGGAAAGCCACCGACGGCAACGCAAGGGTATTAAGATGGCGCTTAAAGTTAGCCGAATACGAGTACGATGTTGTTAATAAAGCAGAGAAAACTAATATTAACGCGGACGCACTTTCAAGGAACCCGGTAGGAGAAGCCGCTACATCTGATGAAATTATGGTGGTTCGCAGTAATGCCCTTACGAGGGATAAAATAAAACCAAGAAATAATCTAACAGAAGAAGATATTCAGGTATTGTTGGAAAACGAATCTGACGAGGAAGATGTTGAAGAGGACGTATTAAACGAAATAATAGCAAACCAAGAAATCGACAACTGTGATTGGGAGGAAGAACCCTTAGGTGAACCGGGAAGTTGTAAAGATTACGTCGAAGTTAGGAAGTTATTAGAAGAAAAGGAAAGACCTTCCCCAACAAATAAAATATTAACCCGCCCACAACGACGTTTTTGTTCTAAAACGATAAGCAGTACCGAGTCTTCCAGCGAAGAAGAGAAAGAGGTAGGAGATACAAGCAAAATAGAGATAGGGAGTCTGGGAGAGAGAGAAGATACAAATAAGAAGGAAGACGCGAACGAATTAGGAAATACAAGAAAGCCAAGAGATACTAAAGAGACGGGAGATACAGTCTACCCTCGAGTAACAAACACCACACATAGTGACTTCGACAAACCGAACATTAAATACTCTCGAGATCTTCTCCACACCAGGAAAGATAATTTAATGTATTTCGTTTCTGTGAAAGGAGAACCATTGGACGACGGAGCAAGGCTGTTGCAAGAGAACGACGATTACTTACAAACAAAGAAATTGAAATTAAATCACGCACAAACAATGAAGAGGGGTATAAGATTTAATATCGCTTTACCCATTACAGATGATTGTGATGAAGGCCCCACTCAAATTTTGGGAAATATTAAGACCACGTTAGAGAGCTGTAAAATTTTAATTGAAAAATTAAAACTACCCACAGTTAGCTTAGCAGAATCCACGCATATTTGCAACATAAACTGGGGGGACATATTAAATCAAATTCACGTAATATTGGGTCAGAACGATTTTAAAATAATAATATGCAAGGGGCTTGTGAGACAACCTCCCCCAGAGTTACAAAATGAAATTATCAAAGAAAAACATACGTCTCCAATAGGAGGACATAGGGGAGTAAATAAAACCTTTAGTAGAATCCGACACGAATACTATTGGAAAAATCTAAAATATGACGTACAACAATATATACAGCATGTTTACAATGCCAATTGAAAAAGTTAGTCCGTGTAAAAACCAAGCAGCCTATGGTTATTACTGACACACCTGCAACGGCTTTTGATAAGATAGCGATGGATATAGTAGGCCCTATGAGTAAAACAGAAAGAGACAATGAGTATATTCTCACAATTCAGGACCAACTGACGAAATTCTCTATGGCCATACCGTTACCCAATGCAACCGCAGCAACCATAGCTGAAGCCTTTGTTAAAGGATTTATATGCAGTTACGGCGCACCCAAGGCGGTATTAACCGATCAAGGTAGTCATTTTTTGAGTAATCTCCTTAGACAGATTGCGAAAATATTTAGAATACGTCAAATTAGAACAACCGCTTTTCACCCACAATCGAATGGTGGGCTAGAAAGATCTCATCATGCGTTAGGCGAATATCTGAAGCAATATACAGGTAAAGAAAATAATTGGGACGAATGGGTAGAGTTAGCGATTTTTAATTATAACACTAACATACATGAGGGGACCAAACACACTCCATATGAGATGGTGTTCGGGAAAATAGCCCGTACTCCGTCTAGTTTAGCATTAGCGGAAAACGATCAGATAGCAACCTACGATGGGTATTTAATACAATTAGTTACACAACTTCATGAAATTCAGAGAAAGGGACGCGATAATTTAATAGGCGTGAAAGAAAGGTCTAAACAATACTACGACAAGAAAATAAATCCAATAACATTTAACGTCGGTGATTCCGTACTTTTTCTTAAAGGACCTAGACCTGGAAAGTTAGGGGACCAATACACCGGACCGCACGAAGTACTGGCTACATACCATAACGGCAACGTAAAAATCAGGATAAATACCCGAACCAGTGTTGTTCACCCGAATCGTCTCCGTAAATCACACATCGGTTTTGAATAAGCATACGATAATCCAATACGAAGTCATTCGGTTTCTCTATTCCTTCCCCTCGCATTATAAGAAGGAACGTGTATATTCGTGTATGTGCACGTAGGCGTCGAGTCAGAATAAAATTAAATACACACCAATGAACCAACGAAGGGCATTCCGTAGCGAAGAGTCAAGATTGGATAGTTTCCAAACTTGGCCATCACCCGTCATGGATCCTGGGAAAATGGCAGCCGCAGGTTTCTATTACACACAAAATAAGGATATTGTACGATGCTTTGAATGTCAGGTTGAAATTTCCGAATGGAGAGCGTCTGACACGCCAATGGGAGAGCATCAACGTTGGCAAGAAAAATGTCGATTTATCAGAGGGATTCCATGCGGTAATATACCCCTAGGAGCCAATCCTTCCACGATTCCTGCATATCAGGCGCCGACACCCGGAATGTATGATGTCATTTATTGTCCATATGCTGTTCCTGATTAAAACCCGCAGAAGACGAAATAGAAGGAAATAAAGTCCCCGAATACTCAAACGAACTAATTGGAAATACTAACAAATCTTTCTCATCTATAACAAAAACTCACAGATTAGATGAATTAATAATTTAAAAAAAAGGGGGGGGGGGGGGGGGGATGAAAGCAACTCATGTTACGACAGAGAATCAAGAATAATGAAAAAACACAAATGACCCTGTTTTGATTAAAGGACAACCAGACGACGGCAAAGGAAAATAACATGGCCACCCCAAGAAGATATCGTAGTGAATTAACGAGAATAGAAAGTTATGAAAATTGGTCGGGTCTCATATCACCACAACGTATGGTGGCAGCAGGATTCTTCTATACAAACAAAAGAACAATTGTTCGTTGTTTCGAATGTAACCTAGATATTGGACATTGGACTTTAGAAGACAACCCTATGGGAAACCATATGTGTTGGTCCCCACAATGTCGTTTTGTTCGGAATTTGCCCGGCGGTAACATACCTCTGGGACAAGACCCCAGTTCGATTCCCGATCCAAGAAATATACAAGGAAATATACGTATACCCTATGGGTATGAGTCGGGGCCGTCAGGTCCCTTACCTTATTATGGAGGAAAAACCGGAGATATTTACGTACACACGCCTAGAGCTCCAGAACCATGGACTCCCCTGTATCCCGAATTCACGCAATACGAGAACCGTCTACAATCATTCATCGATTGGCCTAAAAACGCACCTGCGAAAGAGAAAATGGCAGAAGCCGGATTCTACTTCGTGGGTCCTCGCAATGACATCAAATGTTACCACTGTGGAGGGGGCATCACCAATTTGGACATTGATGAAGATCCATGGGTGAAGCACGCCTTACTTTTTACAAAATGCCATTTTATCAAAATAAACGGAGGAGTGCGAATTCTGCAAAGACAAAATCATGCAGTCCTTCCCGAACCAGTAGAAACCACCTACACTCGAAAAATGTGTTTGTTGTGTCTTGAAAGGCAATCTATTGTACTCCTGGGACCTTGCAAGCACAATGTTATTTGTTCCGATTGCGTTTTTCAAACACTGAGGTGTCTGTTGTGTTACAGTCCCATAAAATTTTATACGCAAGTGTCGTGGGAATGAGAGAAACATTTCATCCAAATATCTAGCATGGTCCATTAGACCTTTTTTTTTCCTTCCCCTCAAAAAGCCCCACTCACCCGTTCTACCCCTAAAGAAAAAAAAATATATAAAACCTTATCCAATATAAAAGAATAAAAACAAGAATATTATCCAAAGAAGCCATGGAATCAGCTCGTGACTCGTCCGTTGAAGAAACAAACTCACGAGATAGCCAACAACTACGGCGCCAGCAACACAAGGGATACATCGCTAAGAAAAATCAACGAAAACCGAAGAAACGAACAAAGGAACTCAAAATAACTCCCTCATACTAGAAAATACGTTTCCTTTTAGAAATAGCCGACCGAATAATAGAAATAAACGTACCTGTAGAGTGGCAAGGAGTCTGTACAGACATGGTGAACCAATGGGTCGGCATGATACGGGACCACCCATTTGAAGACCTATCTCTAGGAGCTGTAAGGTACCACCGAATAACGAACGCCCTCATACCATATGGACAAGAAATTCCAACTCAAGTGATACCCGATTTCCATCAAGAACATATCCCCTGCTGGAACCAACCCAGGGTACAGTACTTGGACGGATCACACTTAGCAATTTTCATAAACCGACGCGCACGCACACACTATATGGACGGTATGGAGAACTACTTTTGTTTTTGGAAAATCTCGTTAACAGGCTATCGCAGCGTATATGTACCACCGGAATGGCGATACCTTACCCAAAAAGCAAGGGACGATTGGGCTCTTTTACTCACTATTTACGCAGAACAGAATATCACTCTAGGAGGGATATAATATACATGGGAAGACTCTAATATAGTCCCAAAGGGGCAAAATGTGGAATTAATAGAGAAAATAGGGTATGGTAATTTCGCGTGGATTGGACATACCAGCACCGACGACGAAACAAACGAGTAAAAGTTTTGCTGCAAAATTAAACAGAGAAAAATACCCGGAATCGCAGAAAATCCCCCAAAAGAAAATTACGCAACCCTCATCTTGAAAATACTATACTATGCAAACCAACAAAATTCGTACCGCTAATAAGTCATTCATTAAGCCCCGAGATCGTGAAATAATATAAATATAATAAGGAAACCCTTTCACATTTATTCAAGGGAAAAACTAAAAAGTAGCATGAATTAAAAATACTAACATAATTTTACTTTATATCCCAACCACCTCTAAAGAGAAATAAACACTCACAAGGAGAGAAAAGGACAAGAAAATATATATAAATTAGAACAAATAGATAGAAATAAATACAGACAAATAATCACGAATTTAACTTCCATTAATCTACCCCAGACGGGAACCATGGCTACATCGCCAGCACGAATCATCAGAAAAACTGAAGGGCATTACAGATGCCCCCACAACGAGACACTTGATATTCTAATAAACCGAAAGGTACCCACGAGGCCAGTACCAGGAACTGAGACACTGTACTTTTATTGGAAAATACGCATATATCTCGAAATTACAAAGATGTACTTTAAATTGTACGTCCCGCCCGAGTGGAGAGCTATTCGACTTGATGTACTAGAAGAATGGATTGGAAGGATACGTGATAACCCTTATGAAGATTTAACTTTTGGAAACAACAAATACCAAACGCTACCCAATGCATTGGTACCATATGGACAAGAACATTCCAATATACCAATTCCAGGATTTAATCAAATGCCGGAATTTCATGAGGAAGTGTTAACCTGGGCCAAACCCAGGCTCGGATACTCGAATGGAGAAAACCTACCTATAGCAGTAAATCGTGCTATGCCCGATGTTTATATGGATGGTATGGAAAGATATTATTGTTACTATAGAATCATGTTACCAACAATAGGAAAGACATATGTGCCACCCGAATGGAGAACTCTAACAGAAGCTGCAAGACACAAGTGGATAAAAGCCCTCGTTGAGAATAACGGAAAAGACATCGCATTAGGAAGAGTCCGTTATACATGGGTTGGATCTACCGTGACACCTATTGAACAACGATACGGATATCTAGAGACTTTAGGATACGGAGAATATTCGTGGGTATCAAATAGCGGAACCGACGACGAAAGCGAGACGAACCTGTATGACAGCATCATGGAAGAGAATACAGAATGTACAAATAAAGCTGGAAGTCCAAACTCATTGGAAAAAACACGATCATCGGAAGAAGAAATTCGCAGAAAAATACCACCTACCGAGTGGGATGGACAATGCACATGCGGATTCCCGTCCCTAACCTTTCTCCCGGTTAAGGATTGGTCTACGACCCAGAAAAACTCACCATCAAACAACGAACTTCACGAAGAGTTTGTTAACCTCGAACTGTCACCTTATGCCGATTGGAAGCTGGTAAACCATGACTCTGCGACTCAGGAAAAGGTTTTAAACTTACCATCAAACGACAAACCTCACGAAGTAATTGTCAACATCGAACCGTCATCCTACGCTGAATGGAAACCGATAGATGACTCCACCACAACTCAAACAAAAAAACCTAGGAGGCGGAGATTGCCACGATCTGCAACCCCTCACCCCTTAAAAGGGATTGAAGGAAAATTGACAGCATTATGTAACCAACTGAGAATGAATTGCGATGTGCCAGAGGACGCCAATGGTATGGAGGGGGAAATAACATGGACTTGGTCAAAGGACTCAAAACAACCAACCCAAATCTCAGACAAAGAGACCACACAGTCCGACAATTAAAAATAAATAAATCAGTACACACAACCATATTGACAAACGTTAAAAGAAATGCTTTAATAAAAATATTTCCATAAATTCAAAAGCAATACATAGAGTTAGAACATGTATAAGTAACTAATGTATTCACAATAACAATTATTCTTTAACATTTCAAAAGTTCTTTTTCTCTTCCTTTTTCTCCTCAATAAAAAAAAAAAAAATAATAATAATAATAATAATAAAAAGGAAAAAAATATATATAATAAAATAATTAGGAAAAAAAAAATAAAAAAAAAATAAAAAAAAAAAAATAATAATACAAAAATTTGTGTCACAAAATGTCCGAAGGGAAGATTTTTATAAGAGAAAGAGAAAAATCAAAAGACTCACAAAGAAGAACACTCTGGAGAATTAGGTGGAGCTGTATCATGAAAACACAGTAAATACCAGCAATCATAACAGAAATATATTCCTGGACGATCCGGTACCTCGTAAACGGTTACTGATGGGGAAACAGCCCGACGGCGAGTATTCCCGGAAACAGGGGAATTCGATGGCTCTCCCCTTTCCGGACGGGGTGACCATAACCAAACACTCGACTCCGAATTTATCGAAAGCCCCGAATGCTTTGATCCCCATGCCAAGGGAGGCGACGATGGCCGCAGATCACCATGCTTGGTGATCTGCGGCCATCGTCGCGTTGCTACGCAGTTGAAGCTCGTACGGAAGTTCTGGCATACGGGATATGACGCCTACTCCGTCGACGTTGTAGGAGAGAAGAACGATGTCCCTCAGCAGGAAAATGATCATCAATCCACTGATAAACATGACTCGGAAGACTCGGTAGAGTATAATTAAGAGGATGTTCACGACTCCCTGAAACTTCAGTAGAAGAAAGAATGGGGACTTCTCCTTCGTCAGCTGAAAGACAGAATTTTTTTTAAACCAGGTACAAACAAGGGACATTGTTGGAAGAAAAAGAAAGGATCTAAAGAAAGAGAAGACATATCGGAAGAAAGGCTTACCAATGTTCCCTTGTACAACGACAGGAGTTGAAACGCCTGAAGATAAGACTTCATGAGGCTGTTCCGGATTAACGCCTAAAAAGAAAAAAATCAATCCCAATTATAAAAAAAAAAAAAAAAAAAAAAAAACACACAACACCAACAAATAACGAATAGCAGAAAGTTACATAGGAAACAACCAGAACGTTAACACAGGAGAATAAGAGAAAGAAAACCGTATATAATAATTTCATGAAAGAATCCCTTCATTATACATGCTTATATATATTCCGATAGAAACATAAGACCAATATAAAGAGAGGTAAAAGAAATAAATCACAGATATCCACGTTCTAACAGAAGTTTGGTAGGTAGGAAATGATAAAATATACTTTAGAACACTTACTTTCAACAAAGCACACGCTTTCCTCACTGGAAGAATACGACGGCGCACGATTCATGATATGAACGAACGAAGCACATCAACACTCCGAAGTAATTGAAACCCCGAGACCGACTAATGACGATCCAGGAAATCTGGCTGTTTTATAACATACTCCCCCTTTCAGAATTCATAAACCGAAGATATATCTCGGCACCCGACTAAAACGTCATGGCGAAATATAGCGATCAATGCATTGGGTCAGAGTCGTAAAACTAAAATCGTCCGCACCCGGCAAACGTGATTGAGAATTTCTTTCTATATATAAAAAAAGGGCAAAAGGGACGACAATCTGGAAGATAAGGTTATTAACGAGGGCGATAGCTTATGTGTAAACATCTGTAACAGTAAATTAATTTATCGCATAATAATACATTCTCTCTCTGATAAACTTAAAACCATTTTGTTTTCTTTTCGCTCGTCCTCGTACCTCAGATTGGGTAATTTGCGGAAAAATGGTGTCACGAACCTTAATGACAATGATGATCATGCACCTGGTATCGTTATTCCATTCAAGCAGAGGATTAACGGGGTACGATTGCGGGGGAGCCACAGCTAACGTCAGCACCGTATCCCTGATGGAGGTAGGAGAATGTAACATACCGTATCATGACGTAAACGTTAGTAATCCATACATTCAACTGATACAACTTAACGAATTCACCTCTATCAAAGTAATACAGTGCAAGGTCGAAATATTTCGTACTATTAAAATATGCGGTATGTTCTCTCATTCAATGGATACTCTGAATGGCCTACACGATTACATCGATAGTGTATCAAGAGATGAATGCTACGACATGCATCGATTCGGTAAAACAAAGATAGGTAGGACAGAAGTAGATGGTTTAGAATCAAATCAAACCATCAGTAGACCGGTGATGATAGCAGGATCTTTACAGAACGACGGGAAATGCGAGGGAAATTCATATTCGGATCCTTACTTGGGACCACGCGGTAGTACAAGGTTACGTGAAAATAACGCTTCAAGATCACGTAGCCCGAGTCAGTACAGAAACAAATCAAATACATTTACGATCAGGAACCATTTGCGAACTCACAGCAACCCAATGCAACGACGTTGAAGCAGGAAACACATATTGGCAACCTCTTCCGGAAGACAGCTGTGGTATTGGGAAATTTGGAGTATTATATGAGGGGGAGGCTAATAAGATGTCCGATCCAAACCTAGGTAGAGATCAAACCATGTATTCTATTACTTCAGGAGACATAACTTTCGCTCTCACTATACGCAAAATCATACAAAAATGCGGGGTGTCTATGTGGCTGACGGAGCACCCAAAATTGTTCATAGTGGAAACTTCTCGAAACGACCCTTTTATCAGGAAATTACCTATTGCCCTAACTAACCTGGACATTTTCACCTACGTGAATTCCAAGTTCGTGTATGTAGAAAAGCATATCCGAGGTCAAATGATACAAATGTATAGAGATATCCTGATGCAGCAGTGTACTATGGAACGACAAATGTTATTTAATTCGATCGGAATCGCTAGATATATTCCGGCCGATTTTGCGTACAATCTTATGAAGGGACCAGGTTATATGGCGGTAATAGCAAGCGAAGTAGCTTACATTGTACAATGTATCCCGGTAACTGTTGAAATTAAGGGTTCATATAGCGAAATTCGGAAAGAGTGTTATAACGAGTTACCCGTATTCAGGGGAAATTTTTCATTTTTTTTACAACCACGAACTCACGTCTTAATGAAAAGCGGAACCCAAATTTCATGCAACGAATTAATAGCACCAGCCGTGCGAATAGGGGGTGCATGGTTCACTTTTGGACAAAAGCCACGAAACATAGCGGAGCCAATCAAGTTAAAACCCAACGCACGTCTTACTCGGAAATATAATGTTTTACAAACACTGGCGACAAGCGGAGTATATTCACAAAAAGAAATAGACCAACTTCGAAACCACATAATGTTCCCCGTTGAGAAACCAGCCATTTTGAATTCTCTGGCACGAGGAATGACGGGCGAACATGTCGTTAGACAAGGAGGATCTGTGTCTAATCTTTTCGATGAACAAGTTATTAACAAAATCATGGAATCATCGTGGAAAAAAACTTGGGGATATTTTATGAGTTTTAGCGAAATAAGCGCCGGAATCATAGGTATTGTAATTATTTTCAAACTCCTAAAGCTTATCATCGACACCATCATACACGGATACGCCCTGCATACAGCGTATGGATGGTCAATACATTTGCTAGGGGCTGTATGGGACTCAGTAACTAATCTTTTGTTACATTTGGACCGAAAACATCCCGGTCCTCAAAACCCTAATGGACCCGAGGAGGGAATAGTGAATGGAGAAATAAACCAGGCAACCACAAAACCCCAAGACCCGTCATATATTAAAGAACCCACTTTAGAAATCGAATGGGAAAATTTACCTCCAGGTTACACCACTATTCAGCACAAACCGGAGACCTTAAACAGCAAAGTTAATACCACACAACCATCATGCTCCCATACATATAGAAACCTCATATTCAGGAAAAACCCAACGGAAAAAATCATCTCGGAACAGGTTAACGTCCCAAAAGAGATTGACTACGATGTTCCTCCTTCCCCACGACCTATTAAAAATCAGATTGCAACTCATATTGAAACCGAAAACAACTATACCGCAGAAGAAACCGCAATGATCTATCCGAACCTGCGCGCACTAGTGCCCCAGGAAAAAACCTACCTACTTTGCACTTGAAAAGCATGATCCTTTACTAATCAGTGAATGAAAAAAAAAAATAAAAAAAAATAAAAATAATAATAATAATAATATAATTAAAAAAAAAAATATATATATATATATACTAAAACAAAAAAAAAATGAAATGAGAGTAAATCCATCAATAACATTTTACAACTAATAACCAAATCAAAGGTATTTCATCTTATAATCAATAAAATAATGAAATAATTAATAATCAACTTAATGATATTTGAATATCAATAACTAATCTATGATAAAATATTGTAACTAACCCACGTTAGAAATAATCGGTGTATTAATAATCAATTTATTCGCATAGTTGAGAAGGAAAAGGAAAAGAAAGAGAGGGACGTTATCTAGGAGAAGATGGAAACGAATTACACTCCAAATTTGAATACAACAGAAACCTTATTTATTCATATTAATCAAGGGAAATCAACAACTCTGGTACCGGGCACAGCGCAAACATATTGTTACTGGAAAATTAAAATATATATACCTGCGGCACAAGAGTATGTTTCACTATACGTGCCACCAGAATGGCGAACGATCACTAACCGTCGATTGTACGAATGGATCGATGAACTGAGAGAACATCCGTACGAGTGGGTTACCTTGGGACAAACCAGATACCGATGGACCCGCGACATACTCCTACCAGAAGGACAAAGGTACTCCAGCGTGCCGATCCCAGGACAAGACGGTTGGCCAGAAGCAACCGAACCCGTGCCACGATGGAGAATTCCAACAATAAGGAATCGATACGCTCAGTATTTGCCCATTGTTATAAATAGACCACTCTCTGTAATACGAAATGGCCTTGATCGTTTAGTATGTTACTGGATGATGCGCTTACCGAACATTGGTGAGCAAACAACGCAACATAAATACGTATGCGTACCCCCTGAGTGGAGAAAACTCCCGGTGGCTATTCGTCGCCAGTGGGGTCATAAATTAGCGCTAAGACCTGGAAAACGAATCGAATTGGGCAAAACCTTTTATAATTAGAAAAATCGGACTTTAGTTCCACGCGGACAGGTTTTGAGACGAATAGTACGAATAGGACATAAGAAGAAAATATATCATAATTCTGATCACCCCAGCAAGAAAAGCAGCAGGACTTCACCACCCAAGGAAAAACAATGCCAGAACCAACCAAAGACAGTAATACCCGGAGTAACCACATCCCCTCTTACACTCCCTCATACCATCGCTGAAGCAGATGACATAATAGACGATATCATCAATAGTTGGAAACACAATTGGGATAACGAAAACTCTTCTACTTCCATTTTAGAACAGGCATCCGAATGGAATATGGACCTCTTAAATCAATGGGTATAGTAATGATACCACAAAAGAAAAGGTAAGCCCTCCTATTTAACAGTCTTTGGATCAAGAATGATAACCTGACCGCTTAAGCTTTTGACGAATTTAATAACAAGGAGATCAATAACGGGAATGATAATACTAATAATGACTAATAAAGTTAATTAAGATAACCTAACCCCTCATGGAAATTTCTCTAAAATTAATTAACTACACGACTAATAATCTAAGTCCGCGTAAAAACAATCACAAGGCAAATCAGGACAGCTCATAACTTAATTTTTTTTTGGATCTTTATAGATTATGGTAAAATACCAATTAACTTTGACCATGAATCAGGACTTTTCGCGAGTCCTCGTATCAAGAATGAAGAGGCAATGGGTATACTGGGAATTCGCTCAAGGTTTATATGTTCCACCTGAATGGAGAGATGTGCCAGAATGCATACTGGACGAATGGTTAATACAGATCCCGCCACGAGGAGAATCGGCAGTAATTGCAGGAATCAGATATACTAACGCCTATGATATACTATTACCCGAAGGACAAAACGCGCAACTAATAATCACCGAGCTAGATATCAAGCAGGCCATTATGGAATCCATGCAACAGCAGATGTCAAATGAACGCCAATTCTTCTCATGTTTGTAAGACCTGGCGACCTTACAATATCAAACTTTAAAATCAAAAATACAAAAGTTCTCAAAATTCTTCAAGATTTAACCTACTGTTTTTCGAGTTCTTATATGATATAAGTGAGGGGTCAACTCCCGAAATATATATATCCTAACATTAACAATATTCAGTTACTATTGCAAAACATTTATAAAAAAAAAGGAAATGGTATATCCACGGAAACCTAGGTGAAATTCATTTGTTCAAATCTAGATACAAAAAAAGGTTATATTTAATATACCTTTTCACGCAAGGAAGTTTCTACAACAAAAGATAGGGAACAAGAATTTGAGCACATTACAGGTCAAACATTCACCCACTACTCGAATTATAACAAGTCAAGAAATGAACTCATTAAATTCGATTATTGGTATTTCACCCCAATAATCGTTTTTAAGGGGGGAGGTGTTACGTCCTGGCGTAACGACCAATAAATGTTTTTATTAATCTAATTCATACAATGGCAAAGCCTTCAAATCCCTCCTTTCGTAAACCAAATGAAATATATTATTCCTGGGAAAAGAAAAATCATCGTTCGAGAGTCATTTTAAATTAATTCAAACTATCAATTCCAACAGCAATTCCCGAGCCCCGGTTCAGATATGGCAATATCCAATGGCATGATTCGGAAATAAAGGAATACTCCACCCGAAAGAATATACGGTATTCATCTATATATTATTCCATCTCACGGCTTATGCCGGAATTATCGATTTCCGAATTTGTTGTACTTGTCAAATTATCAACCGCACATCTGGATGTAAAATCCGAGGCAGGCTCATCAGGGGAGCTGTGTGATGAAATAATTGCTCGACGTGTCGCTTTAATGCGCGAGCATCTGATTTATACACTACGACTATAGATCTTCGGACGGTCGCATTCGTGTGACGTAACCGAGGATATTATTCACGAACAAAAATTAAACTCGCGAACGATGATTCGTTTGCCATGATTTTCTTGAATCCCATCACCTGTCAATTTCACATCAACTATTTAACAACATACTATCAATCCTACCCCTTTGAATAAATTGTTCCATCTATATTGCCAAATACTAAATAGTAATTTCTTAAAAGACAAATGATATTCAATGTAGGAGAATTCTGAACTTATGTGCCCAATCATGGGTTTGAAATTTCCACAACTACATCGCAGAAACTTTCATAAAAACTTCCGTTATTGGATTAAATGGAAAATGAAAACGTAATAATATCAATACTATTATCAATATGATCACTGAACAAAACAATGAACAAACTCTTCCACCTAGGGTTCACCATGATTCCTCATTAGAATTAAGAAATATTCATGAAATTATTAAAATAATATATAATAGATTGAAACGGTAAAAATAAGCAAAAGAAGCAGCAAGAGTGAGACGGAAAAAGGTTCGGTCGTAAAATATTTTATATCGCGACGTTTCGTGCGACTTGGTATCGAACGCCTTGGTTAAAATAGGGCGTTAGTTATTCGCCTCCCACGATAAGAGGCGACAGTTGTTGCCATTGGAGCAATTACAAGCTTGGGAAGAAATAACGATAACTTGGAAAAAGAGGCGATGGCATTTGTGCCTTTACGACTGTCCCTCAATTTTATTTCACGCAGCCTCAACGATCTCAGTAGATAGGGCGTAAGTGTTTCGCTCTCCACTACATATGCACCACGCGTCGTAATTGAGGCGAGAGAGGAGAAATCTCGAGCAGAAGCGATCCGATAAAATAATATTTTTAATATCTTTTATGGTCCCGAATAATGAAAAAAGATAATTATACCTGCAACTCCAGTAATAGTTTATACAAAATACGAGAGCAACGATGTACGTACCTAGACACCCCCGCAGATTGAAACATTGGAAAATAAAGCGCCGAACACCAAGAATTGAGAAATGAAAAGCATCAAAAACGCAAACCAAATTCACCAAAAAGAGGATTGATGAAATCCCTTTATGACATAATTCTCTTAATATATCGCAGAATGATGAAAGATGGGCCTGTCCTCTTGAAAATAACGACCAGAAATAGAACACAAGGGAGGATTGTAAACCAAAAAAATACGACGACACGCAGTAAATCATAAACAGCAGGAATGACCATGACCGAACTAGATACCATTCAACCACAAAATCTTTCAAAACAGTTTTACGATTGGTCATAGGTCATACCAATTTCATCTTTTGAAGATTTATGACACCACTGAGCACGCTCAAGACATCAAATTTCTCTGCGACAGCGAACCAACAGAAAAGCCAACAATTCAACATAGAAAGACGAATCCAGGAGTTATACGGCAAAGATGTAAGGACAACGAAGGAAACAATTGTTGACAAAGGGAAGAATAAAATAGGGAGCATCAAACAAACTAGATGCATTAAATTCAACCAGGAGAGGATGCACATTATTAACCAAAAAAAAGAAATTTTGTATTACCAGCTAGGAGCAGCAAAAATAAAAATTACGACGCAGCATTCGGAAGTACGGACTAAAAAGAAGAGGGAGAAGATTCCCCTATCCTGTTCAATTCGAAACTGAAGACTGCCTACCCCCAACTTAATACAGTCAAGAAATTAATGGCTAACAGGCCAATCAGAAGACACTGGGATGATGCAGATCGATCAACAGCCAACCAAGTGCATCCAGAAACTGACATATTATTTTCTTTCGACGAAAAAACGGCAAGATTTAATACGTACAGAAACTGACATATTATTTTCTTTCGACGAAAAAACGGCAAGATTTAATACATACAGAACTGACATATTATTGTTCCCTCGACGAAAAAACGTCAAGATTTATTGGTATATTAGCGAAAATCCCCTCCACAAACAAGGGTATAAAAAGCCGGAGAAATCATCCTCGAGAGCCATTTCCCCACGATTTTTCGTTAAGTAATCACATAGTGTGAGATTATCGATTTTGTTCTTAGTCTTCGACCATATCCATTTGCGTATACCGTTTCAATTTAAATTGTATTTGTTCTGAACTTTGTTTCGCTATTGTTATAATATAAATATATAATCCTGTAATCTCAATAAAGCAAATAAATAAATATATATATATATATACCCTATTAAAAATCCAAATTTCAAACATCATCTACGATCGAGATCGTCAGAAGCAAAGAAGCTGTTTCGAATAAAAAGTGAGTAATATATATCCTACCAGCATCACTCGTCGAATATTATTGGTCTCGAATTTAAGGCGCAATATTAACAAATTTGCGACTTTTCGTCAATTTTTCTCTTTTCTCCTTCTTTTTCATTTTGGGGAAATCCGTCACCATCTAACGGTCTGGCTCAATTAACATCATTTTATTTATCCATTTTTATTATTATTTTTCCCTTTTATAAACCCTAAGACATTTGGGACGTTAACATTCTACAGGCGCCTATCCCGAGTAATTTTCCGAAAGGTTAGACTCAAAAAGGCAATTTCGCGTTTGAGACTGTTTCCAGGAGTGTGTAGAAGGGGGTTTCCTCTTGACCAGAGTGTCTCAGTCAGATTCAAACGTCGACGTTCGTCAGAGAGAATTAATAGTTCGCAAAAACTCAATCTTTGACGTAACACCAGCTTCGATGATACCGCCGCGCCGATCCGACTCCCATTGCGTTCAACCGCCATGAAAGGTCGAATGACCCAGCTACGCCATCTCACGCTCTCCCTCAGTGTACTGAGATCACTTACTACTGTATTTCTCTCGTACTCGTAGGACCTGGACACGAGGTGGTTTCGATTGATGTTCACACAAATGACACGCGTTAGATCCGGTTCAATCTACTGCAGGTACAAAGAGGCGGCGGCCCCTTCGCCGAGCTTATTGTTCTTAACCATGCACGCCAAGTTTTTGTACAGCATTTTCAGTAGACTTTTGTGGCATATCGTACAAAAGGGGGCAGGTTGATTGGCGGAAGGAGTAGTAGTTTACTTGGCTAATTTATGAAATGATTCCTTTTCACTTTTTATTAGATATTAGAAAACGATTTTTGAAGTCGTAAGTTTTTTGTTTCTAGATTGGACACATTTTCTGATTACTTGGCATCCATTTTTAACTTTTTAAGTTTTTAATGGAGATTTCACTATTTTTTGAAAGACCTGATAGAAGTTCAGCATTGAACCAACATTTTATCAAAATAAAAAACATATTATCCAAAGTGAAATTAAGAACCACTTTCAAATATCTCTGATAAAACGATGCGTGTGGATGTTGTATACCTATTTTTTTCTTTTCAATTTTCATTAGATATTGGAAAGTGATTTTTAAGGTCGAAAGTGGTTTGTTTATAGACTGGACACATTTTTTGATTACTCGGCGACCATTTTTAACTTTTCAAGTTTATAATAGGGATCATATCTACCATTGATATAATGAAATTCGGCCTGAGTGTCGAAATTTTTCAATTGAAATTAATGCGCAGAAGTTATACTCATTTACACAGTACCTCATCTTTATGCAGAAATAATTTACAGTTCATGAATGCAAACATTATTCCAATTTCAACTTATCCTAAAGTTCAAACTGTCCCGATGAACTGAATTAGCTGTGCAAAATCGCATTATCTTTTTAAGAAAATTCTTTCGGGTCTGAATGTAGGAATTTGAAAATAGAAATTCATGCACAGAAGTTACACTCATTTACGCAGTACCGTATCTTTACACAGTAATAATTTAGAGTTTATAGATGTAAACATTATTCCATTTTCAACTTATCCTAAAGTTCAAACTGCCCCGATGAACTAAATTAGCTGTGCAAAATCGTATTATCTTTTTAAGAAAATTATTTCGGGTCTGAGTGTAGGAATTTTGGAATTGAAATTTATGCACAGAAGTTACACGCATTTACGCAGTTCCTTATCCTTACGCAGTAACAATTTACACTTCATGAATGCAAACATTATTCCATTTTCAACTTATCTTAAAGTTCGAACTACCCCGATGAACTGAAAATTGGCTTTGCAAAATCTCATTATCTTTTAAAGAAAATTCTTCCGGGTCTGATTATAGGAATTAAAAAATTGAAATTCACAGAAGTTATACTCATTTTCGCAGCACCTTATCTCTTTTTTCATGGGATGCGATTGGTTTGGTATACGGGGAATAGTAAAAACTAGCCAATTGCACAAGCATTGGCCAATCCCCATGCAATATTTAAAACTCCTCGATTGTGATTCGTCAATTCGATTTTCGCACTTTATGTTGGCTACATTCTTATACTGTGCTGGGATTCTGTACTTCACTACCGACAACTATCGGTGTCGTTAGCGAGTGACAGCCAATTGCAAGAAAGATTCCAGCGGAAAGGCGTGTCTCTCATAGGCTATCGTTCGCTAACGACACCGATAGTTGTCGGTAGCAACTACAGAATCCCAATGCTGATGTATAAGGCAAAGCCAAACACCGTCTCGTTTACTCCTACACTTGATCCTTATGGTGCTATCTCTCTCACATCCCGGCGACCGTACGTTAACATAATGTGAAGTACATTGTATCTGTATCTCTATTGCTTTACCGTGAAAGCCATTAACGTCACCTTTGTCGCATTCATATCTGTGGTAGAATTTTGTTATTCGCTATCGATGATTTTCAGTATCGTTAGCGAGCGATATCCTATGAGAGTTGTGTCTTTCCCCTGGACCTTCCTTGCAATTGGTTGTCGCTAGCCAGCGACAGCTAGAAAATTACAGAATCCGGGTACTGGTTCACAACTCCTTAAAGAAAGCAAATTTTAAATGAGCATAAAAAACGCTGATCCAACCAAGGCACAGTGTGACACAGTGTACATATTTCTGGTATATTCCTTTGTTCGGAGTGGCCGGTTACTCCGGAAATGTGTACACTGTGTCGCACTGTGCCTGAGAGATTGAGATAGAGACAGGCGCATCAGCATAGCATTTGACGCAAAACCGAAATAGCCTATCAGAGTCGCGCCTTTCCGTTAGAATCTTCTTTGCAATTAGCTGTCGCTCGCTAACGACACCGATAGTTGTCGGTAGAAAAGTACACAGCTGGCAACTCCACGTGCACTTTCTCTCTCTCTCTCTCTCTCTCTCTCTCTCGTACACTGCGACGGTCCGGCCGCCTGCACCAATCACCTGATGGCGTAGAGCACGTACGCGCAACGAGACGCAACGAGACGCAGCATCGTAGTGAAGAGAGCGACGAGCTCGCAACGAACATAGATGATATATATATCGTTTTTGTATAATTTGTATGAAAGGGCGTATAAGTTATATACCGTACTAGGCACATATGCCGCTTTGTCGAAAACACGGGAAGAGAAGAAAGAAAATAATTCTTGAGAAAAGTTGCGTGAAAAATCATGGTAATATTACGATATCTCAACAATGCGTGGATGGATCTAAATAAATCTAAATGCATTCGAAAGAAAAAAATAATATTACATCGCAAAAATGTAGTCAGATTTGTTATAACTCAACGCGTTTGCGGGTGAAGTCGATTTAGAGTTTGAATATAACGGTTTTCAGGCCACCTTACTGTATAGATACATCGGCACGTTTAAAAACTTCTTTTTAATACTTGGCGTCAAGACGCTGCCGCGTCTCTTGATACAGGTGCGCCCGCGCATTTTCTTTCTCTCTTTCTCTCATTGCCCATTACGGAGTTTAGTGAGTTAGCCTACGTTACACAAACGTTGATGGAAGCCCTATAGGAGCAAGTGAAAGAAAGAATTGCGTGCGCCTATTTTCTTTCTCTCTTTTTCTCATTGCCAGTTTATGAAATATATATATCTCAGTAATGCGTGAGTGAGTTCACTAGCGTTACACGAACGGTGATTTTTTGGTTATTTCGTGATTTAATTTCGTTCTTGAACAATTTTATAAATCAATATTTTGTTCAATACATTAAGTCAGAGCTCGGAATAAAGTGCACAGTTCGGCCCCGGCAGGAAGGCTACGCCTCCGTTACCCCCTTTACCACGTAACGCGCGGCGGCTACAGCGGCGAGCGCGTCATCTCAGGGGCGTTCCGATCAAAAAAATACATGGCACCCGCGACAAATTGTCATTCCAATATTTTATCGTTCCGTAATATTATATTAATTAATCATTAAAGATATAATTATTTACCACAATTTTGTATTAATATCGCATAATTATTAAATGATTTTAACAATATTCTTCTACATCACCCGTGAGGTACTATTGCAGATGCGCTTTTTTTAGAGTGGTTTCCCCAGGAGGCCTATTCCATTGAAAATAATGCAATGATGAAATCGGGCTCAGTAGGAAAAAACGAAGAAAGTGTAGCAACCAATTTTCCGACAAACATTAAGGGAGAACACCACTGTGACCCCCTGTTTTTTTTCAGATTTTTCAAGAATTTTTTTTTGTGGGAAAAAAAGAGATATTCGAAAATTTTTGTTGGGTTTTGTTCCTTGTTTATTAATGTATCAAAAAACATTTTTTTCACATTTTTCACGCTGCATGGTGGCGCTGGGAAAGCTCTCGCGTCAGGTGCTGTCATCTCCGCGGCACGCAGCAGAACTCTCTTCAACGTCGATCTGAAAAAAAATACCGAGTGTTTTCGTTAATAATATGATATTTTGAAGAGAAGTAAATAGGGATTTGGAAAAATATTTTTTTTGAAACAATATTTTTCCAAATCCCTATGTACTTCTCTTCAAAGTATCATATTATTAACAAAAACACTCGGTATTTTTTTCAGATCGACGTTGTAGAGAGTTCTGCTGCGTGCCGCGGAGATGACAGCACCTGACGCGAGAGCTTCCCCAGCGCCACCATGCGGCGTGAAAAATGTGAAAAAATGTTTTTTGATACATTAATAAACAAGGAACAAAACCCAAAAAAATTTTTCGAATATCTTTTTTTTTTCCGACAAAAAAAATTCTTGAAAAATGTGAAAAAAAAACAGGGGGTCACAGTGGTGTTCTCCCTTAATTAGATGGTCTGAGTTTTTTTGTAGAAGATTCCATTAGAGACGGTACATCCACAGAAATTTTTGAAGAATTGGCTCGCATTCAGGAGGTCAATGACGCATCGTTCATGGACGAAGGTTTATCTGTTTTCGTCAGTTTCATTTCTGAGAACGAGCATTCGCATAAATATGTGGACCCAAACATGGAGAAAATTCGAAGACTGAAATCTCTAAGACCTGAATAACGTGACGAATCTAAAATTTTGAAGAAGTCAACCCCTTTTTCTGGCCGTGCTTTTAACGAAATATCACTTTGCAAATCGCACAATTCTGCTAGAAGTTGTAGGCTTCGTTCCTCGATTTGCATAGTGAGAGGATTTTCAAAGAGTATCAGATCTTTTCGCGGCGTTTCAAAATCACTAAAACGCGTATCAAATTGACTTATCAAAGAATCAATTATATTTGAAAATTGTATAAAATTACAACCTGCGCCATTATCGCAATCATGTTCTTCAACGATAATTTGGCAACAAGTGAATAAATGAAGAATGTTATTTTCTAAATGATTTTTAAAAAGTACTAACTTTCTGCAGAAAGAATCGATGTGACTAATTATCTGTGAAATGGTTTGGTCGGTTTTTTGCAGCTTCAAATTAAAAATATTTAAATGATTCATCACATTAGTGACTAGAGCAACTTCGCAAAGCGAATCTAAATCTTGCAAAAAAAATTTTCATTCGTCAAATTTGTCAGGAAATGTTTCTTGCAAAAAAAGTAATACCTCCTTTCTTATTGGAAAAAACTATTTGTCGGAAAATTGGTTGCTATACTTTCTTCGTTTTTTCCTACTGCGCCAGATTTCGTCATTGCATTAATTTTCAGTGGAATAGGCCTCCTGGGGGAACCACTCTAAAAAAAGCGCATCTGCAATAGTATCTAATAATTAGTATTTAATAATTATGCGATATTAATACAAAATTGTGGTAAATTATTATATTTTTAATGATTAATTAATATTATATTACGGAACGATAAAATATTGGAATGACAATTTGTCGCGGGTGCCATGTATTTTTTTGATCGGAACGCTCCTGAGATGACGCGCTCGCCGCTGTAGCCGCCGCGCGTTACGTGGCAGAGGGGGTAACGGAGGCGTAGCCTTCCTGCCGGGGCCGAACTGTGCACTTTATTCCGAGCTCTGCATTAAGTATTCGACGTTTAGAGTGAATAAAATTCTAAATTCATTTTAAAGTTCACATTTGGTAAATTTTTGTTTGAAAAATATAAAATTATGGCAGGGAGTGATACAGACTCGGTGTATGAATGCGATGCTCCAGGACCATCAGCCAAAAAAAAAAAAATTATGCACGGAAATTGTGCAAACAAAGTGTGTGACAACGTATTCAAGAGAAGATTTTGAAGCTAGTGTGGCCCAATCTACTGATAATGAATCATGAAGGTCAGTGTGTATCTCATAATTGTTGCTGGCGTCGTAGCGTCATATGCAGCAATGGTCGTTGTTTACATTTCACCCAATAATACCGTTCAAAATATCATTAAATTTGTATATAAAAGACTACTTATTTACGGTCGAGTAGGCTCAGAAGAATTAGGTGAAAACTATCATATGTTGCCACTGATGTTAGCAGGACATTTCAATGTTAATTTCTCGTCGAACGATGGACAACTTTTGATACAATTCCTCCAAGATAAATTAGAATTACAAATTAATAATAATCCAAATGAGCCTACCACAAGACATGGAACAACAATCGACGCAGTTTTCTCTAGATATCTTTCAAATATGCTTTCAAAAATATATGTCTCTTATTTCTCTTGCCATAAATCTATTGTCTCACTCTTACAATCAACTACTGTAATTACTGATGTATCCGAAAATGAAAATAATGAATAAAAAAAAAATATTATCTGAAATATTGATTTATCAATGAAAACCCATGACCATTAAAAAAAAATATATATATATTTTACTTTTATATAGGTATATATCTGTATGTAGTGAAAAAAGTTTTACTTCAGTTGTGTGGTCTAAAGCACACTCTTTTTTTTTGTCTGCGTCGCTTAGATTGAAACTGTTGTAGATTTCGATCGCATCCGAGCCTATTACAGCCATAAATGTTGCTGCCTGGACCTCGGCTGGTTTTCTGTCTAGTTGAATGGCAATGGCATACCACTCAAACTGTTGTAGCCACTTTTTCCAGCTCGTCGATTTGTCCTAATCAATTTGTAGGTTAGCTGGCGGTTTTATTCCAGCTACTGCGTCGTTCGTAGCCATTTTTTAGAACTTCTTCACTTATTTCCTTTCCTTCAACGCTTTATTATCACTTCTGACACCATGTAATGATCGGGGTTCTTTTATAAGACATTTGTTTCGGAAGCAAGTCAAAAGTATTTATTTATATAGCATACTGAACAGTACACGCTTCTGTGTTATGTGTGTCATAACGTCATGTTTCTTGGTTTACAAGATCGACACGAGATGTCTATACTTTACATACGCAGAATTCAATCTTCTGACAAGAAAGGGCGTTTTTCCATATGCCTATATCGATGGTTGGTTGAAACTTGACGAGACCGAACTATCGGCCAAAGAGCAGTTTTATTCTCGATTAAATAACGAGATTTCCGACGATTCTTGCAATCATGCTATTGATGTCTGGCAAACATTTAACATTGGAACATTAGCGCGAATATTCCGATTTATATCTCTAAACTGACGTTCTCTTTTTAACTGACATTTTTGACAATTTTCGACATAGCTGCTTATCAACATATAATTTGGATCCCCTATATTATCATACAGCTCCTGGATTTGCTTTTGATGCAATGCTCAAGTTAACAGCCGTTGAGCTGGACCTCATTACCGACGTTGATGTCTTATTATTCATTGAGAGGGGTATCAGAGGAGGTCTCGCGCAATGTTCAAATCGTTATGGAAAAGCGAATAATCGATTTATCGGTGGGGATTTTGACCGAGCGAACGAGGAGTCGTATTTAATGTACTTCGATGTAAACAATCTGTATGGCGCAGGTGTGATTTAATCACTGCCATATGCGGCATTCGAGTGGGTATATAACTTTGACAAAATGATATTGAGAGTATTGCCGATGATTCTCCTATAGGATACATCTTCGAGATAGATTTGGGATACCCGAAAGAAGTCCACGAATTTCACAAATATTTGCCGCTTTGTCCTGAACATTACACAGCATCCACCGCTAAAAGTACAAAACCGAAATAAATGACCACAAAATTACCGAAGAAAACATATGTAATTTTACCGTAACTTGCAGCAGTGTTTAAGCCTCGGCTTAAAAGTTCTTTTTTTTTTCTCTTCATTTTTCAACTATAATCCGTTAATAGTATTAACAATAAATAGTTTTGGGAGATTTACAGTAAAAGGTTCAAATGGAAATCCATTGATTTTCCATTGATTTTGGGCCACATTATTTTGTTTGAAAAATATTTTAGTTTTTAGATATTGGTTCCCTAGTTAAATCTTTGGAGTAGATGTCCGGGTTTGAATCTCTGTAGTCCCGTTCATCGAGAGTTGTTTTCAACTAGCCTTGGGGCAAGCTGATTCGGGTGGTTTTCCAGTCAGTCCTGGTAGTTTCTGCTCCACTTTTTTATTTCTTCACGGGTGGTGTTAATTTTGAGGTCTTTACGAATTAAAGCGTTCTTAATGTATCACGGCGCGTTCATTATTAATCTCAGCGTTTTCGACTGGAATCTTTGGATTATTTTAAGATTTGAATTGCTGGCCGTTCCCCAGAGTTGGATCCCATATGTCCATATTGTCTTTAGTGTGGCCTTGTAGATGGTGAGTTTATTGTATAGTGAACGTTGGGAGTTTCGTCCAATGATCGGCTTAAAAGTAACGAAGATTCATAGAGTTCTAAATTTCAAGCAAAAACCATGGTTAAAACCGTACATTGATTTAAACACTGACTTGAGGCAAAAATCAGACAATGACTTCCATAACATTTTTCATAAACTCATGAACAGCGCTATTTTCGGAAAAACGATGGAGAAAGTGAGGAAACATAAAGAAGTGAAGCTGGTGACTGAGTGGGACGGGACTTGGGGAGCTCGAGCGTTAATTGCCAAGGCTACATTTCATAGTCGCACTATACTCGTATTTGATCACGACATGGTAATGATTGAGCTCAACAGGGCAAAGGTCAAATAAATTTAATAAACCGATATATACTGGCTTTTCAATTGTCGATCTATCAAAAATTTATAAATACGACTTCCGTTACGGTTATATGAAAAAACAGTTTGGTAAGAAAACTCAATTACACACCGACACAGTCAGTCTCACTTATCACATCACAGTGCCAAATATATTCGACACTATTAAGCTTGATATTGAGAAATTTGATACATCTGACTATACCCTTGACAATCCATATGGAATTGGCCTTTGAGGAATAAAAAGGTATTGACGCTTATGTAGAATGAGAATAATGGTCGCATTATGGAGGAATTCGTCGGATTGCGCGCAAAACTGTCCGAATATAGAATCAGCGATGACCCATCTGAAAAAAAACGAGCGAAGGGTATTAGAGGATCAACCATATAGAGAATATGCTTCAATGATTATAAAGATTGTCTGTTCCGGAATGAGAATATCATTGAAACTCGAAAACATATTGTTAAAACTGTTGAACAAAAAAATAGCATTAAGCTGGAACGACGATAAAAGAATTCAGTTGAGGGACGCAACCGATACTCTGCCCTGGGACTATAAACTGTCAATAGTGTAAAGTATATTTTAATGCCAAATGTAAAAAAGACTTTACTATGTGAAATTTGAAAAAATCTATTAACGATTGTGAAGTTTAAAAAAATTTAATTGACTCCATCCCGATTAATCTCCTATTGACACATACCAACAGCATCGTCAAAAAGGATGACTACACCGGAACTTCCCATAGTAAGTATCGATGGTAATCAACCTTCGATTTCACCATCGGAGATGCGCTGCTTAAAAAAAGTGAGGTTGACAGGGATTGTATGAAATAAGAAATTCGTGAAACTCAATTTATTATTGAATCTCGTTACAAATCAGATTTACTTATCCAACTATTATGAGTATTATCGAACCCCAACCATTTTACAAATATTTGATTATTTCGTTTCTTCAATATCTTTTCAAGAAGATAAATATCGGGATATTGATCTTTAAGTAGTTCTTGTTCATAGACACCACCGGCAATCGACTCATCCCGATAGTCCTCCAGATTAAACGTTTCAGGATTAGTATTTTTTATTCGAATTATTGTGAATATTTCTGTCGTCCAGTTTGGACTGTAACCCTTTGTAAATATGTTCTTAAATTAACTAATCTTTACTCTATCACCGACTCTAAATTGTATTGACTTTTTCATTGATTCTTCGATTTTCTTAAAAACACGACTTAGCAGTTCTTTCTCATTTTCCGTATTACCATTTATCGGTTTCATCCTGATGGTCCGATGTATAGTATTATTGTACTCGGAAATCGAATTATCAAGAATATCGGTCCATTTGTAACTTCCACGAAGACTAAACTGCATCCACATTTTATTTTTCAATGTTCGGTTAAAATGTTCGCAAATGGACGCTTTTAAATTACTATACGAGGGATGTAAATTAAGTAAAGAGACTGATTTTTTTAATTTTTTTTATTCAAATAGAATTACAATTTTATATTGTCACCCTCAAAAAAACTTCGTTCTGAAGCCACACAGCGCTGGAACTCCGATACTGGAATAGCTTTCAGCTGGTCGGTTGCAGCCGTTTGAATGTTTTCGAGTGTACCAAAATGAGTTCCCTTGAGGTGATTTTTCAATCTCGGGAAGAGAAAAAAGTCACAAGGTCAGGCGAATAAGGAGGCTGAAGAGCCACAGGAATGTTTTTACAGGCCAAAAACTCGTTTATTGAAATTGCTGTGTGAAAGGAGTATTACCATATTTGCGCAGATTTTTCTCATCCCCAATTCATTGGTCAAAATCTGATGAACGGTGGTGTGAGTCAAATTCAACTCTTCCCCGATCATTCTGACTGTCAACCGACGATCTGAATGCACAAGATCCCGGATTCTGTCAACATTTTCATCGGTTCTTGAAGATGAAGGCCTTCCGCTTCGTGGTTCATCTTCAATCGACTCTCTTCCTTCTGAAAATGCTTTAAACCACCGAAAAACCTGGGCTCTTAACAAAACACTGTCTCCGTAGGCCTGCTGAAGTTTAGCAAGAGTTTCCGTTGCACTGTGCCCAAGTCTGAAGCAAAACCTGATAGCACACCGTTGCTCGAAATTGATGTCACTCATTTTTAGAACACAATAGAAAAAACTTTTTGACAAAAAAAATCGCTACGGACAACCAAATGCCTTGAGCGAGTTCAAACCCGTACTGAAGGCGTATCACGTGTTCCCCTGTGGCCCCTCGAAGCCCAGCGCCGCAAGTGTTGCCAGATCGAACGCTACGTTGCCAGTCTCAGTACTTAATTTAAACACCTCGTATGTAGAGTACATATGGATATTAAATAGATTCATCAGAGATTGTATATCGGAGTTATAAAACTTTTTTCCCTGATGAACATGTCAATTTTTCGATACGCGCCCCCTCACAAGTATGGATCCATTGCACTTGATGTATCTTTGGTTTAATGTGATTCCCATCAGGCGTTTTCTTGAAAAACAACTCTATCAAACCAATAGTTTTTAGATATTTATTATTATCTACGTGAATGTGTTGAGAGTCGAACTGTATCGGTAAAGCACCAATCATTAATTTATTGTTCTGAAGGATTCGAGCACCCCATGAGGTATCTAAAGTAGAGCTGTGATTTAAGGACGATCCGGATCGATCCGGATTACCCGGATTACCCGGATTACCCGGATCCAACGCTTCAAATCCGGATCTCGCGGATCTCACGGATCTCACAGATCTCGCGGATTTCGCGGATCTCACGGATCTCGCGGATCTCACCGATCTCGCGGATCTCACGGACCTGGCGGAGCTCGCTCATTGGACATGCCGATGCTATGTCGTTCGTGATCGGTCTAATCGGCGTGATGGTGGATCTTGGTGCAGAATCCAGGCTTTCTGCTACAGCCTCAGTGTCCATAACATTGTCGTCGTTATTCGCACCATCCAACCTACTCACACGCAATTAGTTATTAATCATGACCATAACAGCTAGTTAAGAGAAATGATGACCTTTTGTTTTATTCGTAACTGCATCAGCGATGTGCTTACCGGCATCTCTTTGACGTGCCGTGGGTTGGTTCATCTAAACCACCATCTAAAGCATGGACATAAAGTAATTGCTTATTCAGAGTTGAAGTGGATCCTTTTATTTGGAATACTTGGTTGCAAATTTTGCATGATGCCTTGATTCCATTATCTGCTCGATCGCAACGATCCCAAACCCAACTCATGAGACGCCGCCGTCCCATTGCCATTGGCTGTAAATAGTGAAAAATACGTAATTGTGCTCCTTTTACTGAGAGAACAATGTACGAGCTCCGAAAATTGTCAGCAGATCGTTACTGTACGTAGCGCATACGTTATCGAATACTACAGCGCGCAGATAACTAGGGAGAATGTAACCGCACTTAATGGACACCTGGTACGTAGGACTTCCACGGACACCCGGTATATAGAAAAATATTCGTCTGGAAATATAATGTGAATAAGACAACGATAACGAAATAATTCTTTTACATGCTCGCCTATGAATATCGGGAGAATTCGCCAACCTCCGATAGCCCGGACAAAAGAATGTAAACAAAATAGAGACAGACAATAGAGCAGGACGCTCGCGTGAGCCGAGCGCTCTCTCTCGCCGCGATAAGCCTCCGAACTTATTTTCATACGCAAACAATTTACCCATGAAATATTATTTCTCCAAAATTAACAGAAGATAGCAACAATTATTAACATTCATAATGAATAACGCGACAATAATCCAAGATTATACCAACAGTTCCAAAAATGCGAAGATCAAGTAATTCAATTTTCGCGACGACCAGAGAGGGGTGAAAAGTCTTTTAACTAATTAGCCATTTATTTAATAATTTGATAGTACACGCGGGACTATCGCAAAGGTGTATGATCCGAAAGAAACTCAACAATGAATGCGAGACTATCGAAAGATCATCATCCGAGATCGACTCAAAACTCAATTACACAATTAAACCAATATTTGTCAAAATGACGTTACTACAATAAATAAAAGACCTCTCGCCGGTACAGAAAATAGTGTAGAGGTACGAGCTCACCGATTCGTAGGGTTCAGCCGAGGAGATAAGGTGCCACACACGGACCACTACTCGTAACTCTATATTTTCTTTTTTGCTCTTGCACACGTCGAACTCCAAGATCCCGAAATCCGCAACTTATCCAGTTACCGGCGAGCTCGCGCTCGGTACCTCGCGCGTCCTACTCCCCCCACCTGTTTTCGGATGTTGTCCGTACTTCTGTGGTTCTTATTTTTCTTACTCCTCATCCATACGCGTAATGATAGACGCCGATTTGCAACTCTATGCCTCTCTATTATTCGGACGCCGCTGCCGGGTTCCCCCCCACCAATCCTCACACTCCACGCGCGATCCACCCAAATGTCACGTCACAACACATACACACACACAGGCACACAAGCGCGCGCGCGCGCTCGCACACGTATGTACCTATGCACTGGTTAACCCAATATTGCCATATCAATCAAGAATATTATGTTCCCCGTTTTTCGCGATTGATTTCAAGTAATCCAGAGATTGGATTCGCATAATGCAAATCCGATCCACGTAATCTCAACACCCGAAATTCGAATCCGGGAGATCCGGATCCGCGAGATACTCAAGATCAGGATCTGAGAGATCCGTGAGATCCGGATCCGCGAGATACGCAAGATCAGGATCTGAGAGATCCGTGAGATCCGTGAGATCCGCGTGATTCGTGAGATCCGTGAGATCCGTGAGATCCGTGAGATCCGTGAGATCCGCGAGATCCGCGAGATCCGTGAAATCCGCGAGATCCACACGATCCGCGAGATCCGTAAAATCCGTGAGATCCGTGAGATCCGTGAGATCCGTGAAATCCGCGAGATCCGGATCTGAAGTGTCGGATTGGGAGATCCGGGTAATCCGGATACTCGGATAATGCACCAGATCCGGATCCAGATGCGAGCCCTAATCTAAAGTTGTGTTTCGATTTTTGTGCAATAACGTGACATATTCGTTAAACAATTCATCGACATTTGATTGATCGTCATCGTCTTTGTCGCCATTACCGCTTTTATTCGTTTCGTACGCGGACTTGAAAGATTCATCAAAATCGTTCGTCGCCCCTTCAGTTATCATCGAATTATCGTGCTTATGATAATTTTCTACATCATCGATATTTTCCTCGGCGGTTATTTTCTTCCTTATCGACATTTCCTTTTTTTTATTGGTATTTCATTTTTAACTGTATGAGACGCGTTCACCAATTCCTTCAATGGAGTCACCAATGGCTCGAAAGTTTCCCATATCGTTTCTTCCGTCGTCACTCTACCCGACTTTATCATTCTATGTTTTCGTCGAATCGCATCGCTTGCTTTAACGATTTGTCGCAAAACATCATTTTCCTTTGAAAATTTAGCTCTCGTCATGATGCTGTTACGACTAAGTCACGGATGGTACTGCCCCCCCTCGATCAAGTCATCGATAATTTATCTCTCGAGTAATATTGATAAAAGAGTCGAATCTTTCCCTATATCTACCATCATCAATCTCGCTATCCTTATCGATCATGATAAATCCAAACTAATTACCTAGCCAACAGGTTGCACACTAACTTATAAATTGCGCGTACGACATATCGATATTTACATGATCATTGTACAGATGTTTAAGATTCATATCATCGTGTTTAAAAAGGACAAGAAAATTCGTATTATCTCTTACGAGATGCTTAGGAATGCGAGTATATGACTGACAGATATAGAAGCAGTCAACATCTTCGTGTCGTCCCATTGAAAAAAAAGCTCTGATATTATCCTGTTTCACACAAGCTATATCATCAAATACGAATATTGAGTTGCTGTGAGCTTCGCTTGGCAGCGCCACTTGTTCCCGTTCGTTATATGGAAAATATTCGACGCCATCCACTGAACCGAGGGGTTGCTCGAGCAACTGATACTTTGGCTGCTTGAGTGACTTTGAATAGATGTTGTAACGAAATATTTAACTCTCGTCACGTGGGTGTCGAACGTGGCCTAATGAACATTAATAAAACCCCAAAAAAATGAATATTACGTTGGAGAGGTAACCAACTCTCACAAGATGTCGGAAGTACCGACCAAACGAACGAGAGATAGGCGCCAGGCAACGAGCAAGATTCGCGCGTCACCACCGCTCCCGTAAAGAGAACGGCTTATTTATTTTTCGCTCTCGTCGTTTAATACCAAAGGAACACAGTTGAAAACGTTCGGCAAAAGACTCCGGCTACTCAGTTAATACTTCCGAGAATGGTAGAGGGGCGGGATTTTTGGGCGAATAAGCGAACGCGGTGACTCGGGAAAACTGTGAAAATTATTTATTTTATCCCGGAAACCACCCACACGGTATGCGGCGGGGGCTGTACAACGAGATCGTTGGTCGTACAAAAAACGTGTAACAAGGGGACGTGGCAACACTACCAACGATAACGAAAACGAACGGTTACGACGCACTCGGAAGATTCGTACCGAAAATGAAATGATCAGCGTTCTGCGATAATACAAAGAATTGCAATACTTAAAATTAACAAAACAAATAACTTAACGCAATTTAAGCCAGCAGTCACGTAGTTCTACCGCAACAACGCAATAAATTCCGATACAAAAGATAACAAAATGACGGCAATAATCGCAATGAGTAACTGGAATTAACAAAATATTTTACACACAATATTACAACCTGAAGATTCGCCTCAGGGAGGATTCGACGTAATTTAACAAATATCCGGCGGAAGCAAAATAACGCGAAACGTAGCCAAAACACAATACGAACAAAATTAGCCTGAAATTATTAACGAACAAAGTCACGGGTTACCGGCTTACGCACAATAGAACAAAATTGACCAGGGGTAACGGGGACGACAGCGGGAATTTCAAATAGCCTCTCGTAGAGGGAAATTAGCCGGAATTCCAAGATAGCCTCTCGTAAGAGGGAAATTAGCCGGGATCTCAAGATAGCCTCTCGTAAGAGTCAAATTAGCCGGATTTGAAGATGGTAACGGTGGTAACGGCGAGGACGTTGAGCGAATCCGAAGGTTCCTCACGACACTCACACCAAGATAGCCCAAATCCACGATAGCCTCTCGTAAGAGTCGAATTAGCCGGGATTTCGAGATAGTCTCTCGTAGGAGTCAAATTAGCCGGGAATTTCCAAGTAACCTCTCGTAAGAGTCAAATTAGCCGGAATTTCCAAGTAGCCTCTCGTACGAAGGGAGTTAGCCGGATTTGACGATTGCAAAAGCAGTAGCGACGAGGACGTTAAGCAAATCCGTAGATTTCTCACGGCACTCACACCGAGATAGCCCAAATCCAAGATAGCTTCTCGTAAAAGTCAAATTAGCCGGAATTTCCAAGTAGCCTCTCGTAAGAGTCAAATTAGCCGGAATTTCCAAGTAGTCTCTCGTAAGAGTCAAATTAGCCGGGATTCCCAAGTAGCCTCTCGTAAGAGTCAAATTAGCCGGAATTTACGGTAGCCAGAGGGGTAACGGGCAAGGGAAAAACACGATTAACAATCGCGGGCAAAATATTAAGAACGGGTGCGAAGATACGGACAAAGATGGCGGAGATTCGAAATCTCGCATGTAATGGCGCAAGGGAATGGCGAATAATAACCAAAAGCAAATGGTCCAAAAGGGTTCGAAGATAAGGGCCGAAATAAGCAAAAGGAAACAGTGCGGTAAGCGATAGCGCCCGGACGTGAATTGAATAACGAAAGGAACGCAAAAACCGAAATAACGAATAAATTGATAACAAACTCGAACGCGATAACACAAATTCACTTAACAAAATAAATCCCGAAATGCGATTCCAATCGCGAATAAAGAACGTAAGAAAACCGAAAATGCGAAAAATATAACACGTGGCGATAATGGGCCAGTAACTTCGTCACGCGGTCCGAGGACCGGCTCGTATTTCCACTAACAAACTCGAACGGGACTAAATCCCAATAATTAACCAAAAATACTAAAATCCTCAAAATAACCAAAACTAACGGCCACACGGCCAATTGAGAAAGACGAAGTTACTAACCTTACAAAGGAAAAAGGAGGAAGTACCTCACCGAATAATCTCTGCCGCAACGCAAGGGACTCGTACGGGTGAATCGCAAGATGGCGGAAGATCGTCGATGCCGTCGTTGAATGATGTTGAAGATGGATGGTGAAGACAAAGGTAGCGTTATGATCGATGGCGACACTCGAGAGAACACTAGGAAAAACGCGTCACGCGAGGTAGCAGTCCGAACAGTAAGTGAAAATCGATGTGCGATCCTTGCTCTCCGTGGGTCGATGGTCCCCACTCTTGACCCTTGGTCTAGTCCTGCGCATACTCGTATGTTTCCGGGGTCACTCGCTGTCACTCGGGTTACTGGATTACGCCGGTCCTCCTTCTTACGCCGGCACCTCTCGCGTCGACTCGAGGGGTGCGCGGGGAGAGGGGTCCTTTTTGACGAAAGCTAAAGAGAGAGAGAGAACGAGCGATGGCAGGGCTCTCGGCGAATATCGCGACAAAGACGGAGCGAGTCGGTGTCCGCCCGGCAGTTTTTTTATATGCCGTGTCTCGGCCGTCTTCCCCCAGGACCCGGTCTCCGACGAGGGTAAGGTCGGGATCCCGCCCGTGGATGGTGGTGGCCGCCAACTCTGTCCACGCGGATCCCAGAACCGGCACATTGCCACCTCACAAACCCCCATCGGTCCCATAGGCCCTCTACGAATGAGGCGCCGGAGGGCATCCGGACCGCGACGGTCGAGACAACGGCGGGCTGGTCCAGCACGAGGCTGGGAAGCCGTACGGGAGGAGGGTGGCTCAGTAAATTTCGGCCGTTTCTCCAGCTCGCTCCCTGGCGACCATGACCACGGGTGCAGTTGTTCGGCACCCGCCTGCCACCTTAAGGACGAACTCCCGACTCTCAAAGTCCCTAAAATCCTAACCTCGGGAGATGATCGGTCTCCCGAGTACAAAAAAATAATGTCAATGCCGAGATAAACGCCGATCACCCGCCGGGAAACGCAGAGAGCCTTAATTTATTGTTGAAATACAGAGAGCCCCAAATAACAGAGCCAAACGATAGCCGGCAGAGAGAACCCAAACAAAAAATAAAGAGACGCAAATATTAGTAGAATTTAACCATACCAGAATAATTTCTCGAATTTAATATGAAGCACTTGCTTATAATATAATTTAATGATTTGGGATATTTACTTGAACGGGACGCTAAGAGAGCTGAACGGAACGGGCTGGAAAAACAGACGCGACAGTATAGTAAACAGAAAAACTCTATCGTTCGCGCTCGAAGCGAGCGAACCATAGGGTCATAAACACAGAGAGCCTAACAAAGTCGCTGAACGACGAATAGCCACAGCGTTGCC
Source organism: Oxytorus armatus (assembly GCA_958009045.1). Taxonomy (NCBI): domain Eukaryota; kingdom Metazoa; phylum Arthropoda; class Insecta; order Hymenoptera; family Ichneumonidae; genus Oxytorus; species Oxytorus armatus. The sequence continues at coordinate 30,672,812 of OY253744.1, forward strand.
AAATGGTCAACTCTCGAGGTAACCGGAGATTCTTAATTTTTACCGTTTCGGACTTGCGACGAAGCGAGCGCGCGTCGTCCCAGGGTCGTAAATCTGACCCCCTGAACGAATACACTCCGTACGAGTGACGAGACGCCAAATGTTTCGTCACAATGTACACATTTAAAAATCTTAATCCGTTGGGACGCGTGATGAGGGTGAGCAATGCGTCGGTTTCGCCACAATTTGACCGCTCACCGAATACCGCGCGAACGCTATTCAGCAAAAGAGCGCTATGATGCTTCTCTCGGTTTCCCTTTTTCTCCATGAGTTTATCGCAATTTATTACAGGCAACCTTGCAGATGCCTCCTCCTCCTTCGACCTCATCTCGATCTCGACTAACGGGGAAATGTTATAAATATAGGTTTTGTAGACAATGTTCATCAGTTGGATATCTTCCGTCCTGTCGATATGATCGTTGACAAGCGTCGAAGGAAAAAGTTTGGAATAGGTTTGGTTAATACTCTCATCATCCATCTTCCTGTTGAACTACATTTACCCGGCTATCAGTACTGTGGACCGGGTTCGAAGTTGGCCAAACGTCTTGCTCGTGGTGATCCCGGAACCTATCCGTTGGACGCTGCTTGCAAAGATTACGATATTGCGTACTTGAAAATTCATGTAATTTTTGAAGCAAGGAGATTAGCCGATAAAGTGTTGATCAAAGACGCTAGAATTGAGGAGAAACCAAGTGCTTGGGGCGTTGCAAATATTATGAAGGCTAAAAGCAAATTATGGGTGCGAAAAACCCGCCTGTTAACTTGAAAAAAATTATCGGAGCTGCGGAAAAGGTGATGATTCAGAGTAGTGATCCACGCACGGTTATGACGTCAGCTCTTAAGGGGACACGTAAAGCTATAAAGAGAGTGGGAGGCAAGTGGAAATTGAGCGCACCACGTATTTTGCCAGTACCGCATAAAGTTGGAAGTTTCTTGCCATTCCGCATACCTATATTCGCGGGTCTCAGTGCCGCTGGAGCATTGTCCGGAGGTGTAGCTAGTATAGCTAAAGCTGTCAATGCGGCTCCAGCGGCCAAACAAAAATTAGAGGAAAGTAAGCGTCATAATAAAACTATGGAGGCTACTGCATTGGGTAAAGGTCTACATCTGAAACCGGATAGAAAAGGATTCGGTCTTCATATCACGTCAAAAAACGGGAAGTAACGCTACCTCATCGACCGCTAACCGACATTGATCTGCTCGATTTTGCGAAAATGATGGAGATTCCACATTTCCGCGGAGTTTTTATGCGAAATAGATTTCCGAAGAAAGGACCATTAAAATTAGAATCAGGAATTATCAATCTGGATGAGGATGATGGCCCTGACACACACTGGGTAGCGTACAAAAAGATCGCTATTAAAGTAATTTACTTTGATAGTTTCGGTAATCTTCAACCACCAGCGGAATTCATGAAATATCTTGGTGATGATAGCGTTGATTATAATTATAAAGGATATCAAGACTACATTACAATCGAATGTGGACATTTGTGTCTCAAGTTTCTTTGTCGACAGTTGAGTGGAAAAAAAATACCGCCTATATAAATAATTACCGAGGGAAAATAACCTCAGTCATACCTTTGGCGTCATGAACGATAGTCTTACGCTCACAATATCCGGAACGTCTTCCATACTCGAAGCGTTATACTTTCCACCCATTGAGCTCTCACCGGATAAAAATTAGACCTTGGGACTCGTTGAATTGTTAACCTTCAATTCGATATCAAATATAGATGCAAATAAATTTTACGTGGGTGATGAAATAATAATGATACCTACGGGTAGGTACGAAATAGAGGACATTGAAGCCTATTTGCAAAGAAGGTTGATAGAGAAAAATATTAATATCAGTATTAAACCAAATAATAATATTCTGCGTAGCAAAATTACGTGTGAGCGAGAGATAAATTTCACGTTCGACGATTCGATTGGTCGTCTATTACGATTCACCCATTGCATTCTAGAAGCTAATAAAAGTCATAAATCGGATCTCCCAGTGGCAATTCTCAAAATCAACGTTTTACGAGTCGAGTACAGCATAACGAGCGGGGCTTATTCCGATGAGCGTAAAGTTCATACGATTCGTGAATTTTTCCCCTCGGTGCCGCCTGGATCCAAAATTATCGAAGTACCATCGCACATCATTTGCTTTCCAATCACCACCAAGATCATAGATCATATTCAGCTTCGAATAGTAGATCAAGACGGGGGTTTAATTCATTTTTGCGGTGAAACTACATCGGTTCGAATGCATATAAAATAATGGCTATTATGTTTAACAAAAAACCTAATAATTTCTATGTAAATAAGCAATCATATGCGAATTCGATCAGTCGTCGCTCGACAACCAAAGCGTTGACATCGCAGAACGTTCAACTGTTGAAGAGCTTGGGTCTCAAACTTCGAGGAGAATAAGACAATATTTGCTGTGTGTGCTTTGCATCTGTTGTACGCGATGGAGGATGAAATAATGGATATTCAGCGTCCAATCGTCTTTGATGAATTTATAATACACAGTGAAATTCATGCGCATCAGCCTTACGCATCTGCGACGTTCGGTAATAGTGATGAAATTCGCATTGCCGTTCAACATTAAGATCTTTGCCTGTTGACATGCGTTCATTGCACATATGCGGACGATTAGTTAAACCCGATGGAGTTATACCTACGGCTACTACAACCCTAGTGAATAATGCTGTTTGCCATTTGTTCGAGGATGTTTGATATGAACTCAATGCTATCGAAATTGATAGAAACAAAAATGTTGCTCTTACAAGCTTAATGAAGGGGTATGCATCCCTGACTCCGGGGTAGAGTTTGATAATAGAGAATACTGGCTGGCTTGATGTTGAAGAAACGCGGCAAATTATCGATGCAGCCGGCTACTTTGATGTACGTATACCGCTGAGTATGATACTCGGTTTTGCCGAAGATTATCGTAAGATTATCGTTGCCAATGCGAAGCATGAGTTAATTTTGTCAAAATCAAAGCAGCAGTGATAGAACGGCGGAACCATTGACACTCCTCTTTGAGCCACCCGATGCATGGAGCTCATTACCAGTAAAGTACAAGGCCACGAATTTGTGGCTGAAACAAAATTTTCATGGAATGCGTTCCAGCTCTGGCGATGTGCCGTACGAGCCAGCGAAACCGATAATTCAAACTCTTCTGCGGTATGCTCGGACTATATACGTAAAAGGCTTGGAGAAGATAAATTGGTTGACAAATTTCACGGATGAGTCTGCACATATCGTCGATATGAAAACTCTCGATTATCCATCAAAATTATCATCTTTCAAATGATGCTCAAATAATTTGAATATTCCAAAGTGCAGCTGTGCTAAAGCAAACGTACATTTTTTAAAGAAAGAAGAGTTCGTATCGGGAAACACATTTGGAAGAACAAGGAGACAACTGGAATGTAAAAACTCAAATAGGGGTAGCTTGCCCCCTTAAAACTGTTTTGTTGCACAAATACAAAAATACGTCAACTTCAATTTTATCTCCGCTATAAAACAACATAATTTTCATTCCGTCCGATTCGCAAGTTTTCAATGTAGGGTGCAAGAAGTGGATGTTCAAGGGTGTTTCAATCCCTTAAGATATTTTTTTTTTCATTATTTGGTGGGTTCTTTATTCCTTCGCATAAGGAACATTTTAATTTTTGTTTCATCAAAATTGATGCATTGCTTGTATGTGAAACTGCAAAATCGCCCCTTGACCTGTGCAACATTAGGGGGTGGTTTCACCCCTTGAAACCGTTTTCCCGCCGATAAAAAAAAATACGTGTCGCTTAGTTTGTAATGCTCTATAACATACATGAGTTTCAACAAAATCGGAGCGGGACACCTCGGGTACTTTCCTTGTAAGTGAGTAGTATTGCTACGCGTATGGCTCCCCCAGTCTCATCCCCACTCCTTCCCCATCATGCGGCCATCGCCACTACTCCAATTTTTCCCCCACCTCCGCAGAAGTGGGAAAATCAGAGTGATACGATGGGCGGTCAGGGAAGAAGTGAGGATGAGGGACAGCACCATACGCGTACAATACCATTTTTTCCAAGATTCTGGCAATGACGTCATCGATTCATGCTCGCGCTTCCGAAGTCCGCAGTATAATGAGCAGCCGCGCCTAGTAAAGTATTAAGAGTGACATCCCCTTCCCTCTCGTGATTCATTAGCGCGCTGTCGGCTATTGTGTCGGCTTAGCAACGATGAATGATGATATAGCGGTATGAAGCAGGGCGATAATGAAAGAGATTTTTTTTCAGTTTTTCGTTTAATTTTTAAAAATTACATGAAATGCGAAAATTGTACTGTTGATTTATTCGGTGAATCATTTTTCTTGAATGTCGTCTTCGGAATCGAAGCCAATATTAGGATAGTCTTCCTCATTCTCGAACGGATACCTCTGAAGCCATTTTTTTATTCGACACGCGTTTTTCAAGGCGCATCGTGATAATCCCGTGCGCATTAAGTCATGGCGCATGCACGTGCGATATGCTAGCGGTAAAAGAATGAACGGAGGAGCGTCTTCTTCCTCTTCAAAGTTGATTATTTCACGCCCCGTGACATTTTGTACGAGCACTGCCTTATCGCGTTCGCGGGTATAAATTCGCTTCGATTCTCGAGAGATATCGCGTAAATTCGCATATACCTGCTCGCGCGAAATCTCACCCTCGCACCACTCAAATCCGTGATAAACTTCTGCCAGAAACCTATTTTGACGCCTCGATTTTTTTGGTAATTCCGTGAGTGGGTAAGGCGGTGCCACGATCCAATGAGACGTGAGCGGTTTGTCTACAGCAACAATTGCTATTTCTTTTGGGAGGAAATCAAAGTCTTTGCCGCGCAGATCCTGTATATCGACGACGATATCCATATTTACGTCCGCCCCGAATAAAGACTCGTGCTGAACTGAATTTTTTTTTCACCATTTCTATTATATGTACTGCAACAAAGATGACTCAATGGGTAACCCAATATCTGTTGCTTATTCAGCAAAATCTAGTCGGCGAGATGCAACGGTGAATTATGACAGGGATACGGTAGGGCAATAAATGAAAAAATTTGTTTCCAGTTTTTACTTTAATTTAGCATTTTTAAATATAACGTACAACCAAGTGACATATAATTCCTTAAGGTAGTATTCTGGTAACTTAAGCCGGTTTTCATGTCTTTTTTGGAGGGCGTTTTTTTGTAGGAAAATAAAAATGAATCGTTTTGGATATTTAGGATGTTTTTATTTACATATTAAAGATACAAAAAAAAATTTCCTTGATAACATTTATTAGTTTATTATTATTATTATTATTATTGATCGAAGTTGGCACCTCAAAGTTGGCAGCCCGGGTCCTAACTTTTTTTCTACTGAACCGATTGCATTCAAATTTTAACAGGCAACTCTACACACTTATAGTTCTCGTCGGAACTACCGAGAAATTTTTTCACCTCTAACTTTTTATTTTACAACCCCTTCTTTGCTAAAACAAAAGGACTTTTTTTTCCAAAGTCCGCCATTTTGTTATTTATCCATGAAATTTAACTTCAGTAGTTCCGATCAGAACTATAAGTGTGTAGAGTAGCCTGTTAAAATTTGAAAGCAATCGGTTCGGTAGAAAAAAAGTTAGGACCCGGGCTGCCAACTTCGAGGTGCCAACTTCGATCAATAATAATAATAATAAACTATTAAATTTTTTCAAAACATTTTTTTTTTGTATCTTTAATATGTAAATAAAAACATCCTAAAAATACAAAACGATTCATTTTAATTTTCCTACAAAAAAACGCCCTCCAAAAGAGACATGAAAATCGGCTTAAGTTACCAGACTACTACCTTAAATTATAAGATTTTCCATTCCCGCTATTAGTTTCGACATTTCATCATCATCGGTATTTTTTTCTTTTAGGCACTTCTTCTTCTCCTTACGCCTCCGCCGATTCTATACAAATAAAATGATCGGTTCTATTTTTCATATTAAGATGAATAGTTTTTAATTTAAAAATTATTTATACCGCGCGTCGCCTGTGCCATTTTTTCGGCTGACAAACTGGCCGTTCAGACGCTGCAACGAGCGTTAACTCCCAGTTATGGCTAAGCTCACGCGCGCCATTATAACTCTTATCGGCTAAGCGATAATACCGATTTCGACCCATATCGTCGACGCGAGATAATTAATTTGACTAATCACGAGACCGTGCGTCGGCCATAGTCACACAACTCCGCCCCCATCATATTTTTTTTTATCGGCGCATACAACAGCGCTGGTTGCAAGGAAATCTTCGTTCGATAAAACCCCCACCGTTCAAAGTTTTATTATTATTATTTTTTTTCAATTTTCTGAGAGGTAAAAGCATTGTAATTTTCGCGAACTATTTTATCGTTTTCTCGCACATTATTACTGAAGAGATTATTAAATCGAGCCATATCAAAACCGCTAGACATGAAATGCAAAAAAACAATACAAAATTGTCCGCATACATCCGATGAATCCCTTTGGAGCTGTTTGATGTTGCATCGGAAAAATTTGCAATTTCTTCGGAGTCTTGCGAGATGCTGTGGGATGATCGGCGGTAATCCATAGCTATCAAAGCACCATCCTCTTCTATTGCGATCGACGTACATGGCGACCCAGTGTTCTCCGGGTTTTGGTGTTCATCGGTGTTTACTATTATCCCCGCCGGTTTTGTCCACACGCGCGGGATCTCGTCTGCGGGAAATACTCCAGTTGTTGCAATTGGTAAATGGCGTAGAGGTTCTTATATTTGGTGTGTGTTCATACTCTCATGAGCGATAATGGCGAAATGCTAATATATCCCATTTTGTTGCTATATATATTCTGTAACGGGACGGATCCGGAGCTCTCCGTCACCGGGAAACATGAGCGAGCGAGGAGGTGTTCGTGCTGGGCGCTGAGCGGCCGGCGTTGCGAGCACCGCGCCTCGTGTCGTCTGCTACGGTACGCGCGCGCGGAACACCAACTCAAGCCTCTTCATACCCTGATACCCTCGACTGACTTGTAATCCATTTTGCCCCATCTGGGGATGGACAATTTCAAATCAACGACGATGTGACGCGACAGTTAAATAATTTCAATAAAAGTAATAACTTTTAAATTCTCGGAATTTCCTACTCCAGAAAGAACAGGGAATCACACGTTATGCCCCACTTACCAACCAAAAGCCAATCAGAATTTGGGAAACGAGTGCGGGCGTTGTAACAGCTTTGGCTATAAAAGCAGAGCTTTCATAGCACAATTTATCAGTTCTGAACGCCATATCGTGCTGGTCGTAATCTTCGATTCACTCTCCTAGTAATTTCTTTGAATTTCGGTTTTGTCCGTTTTCACAAAACGGACAGCTCATAAAGCATTAGTAATTAGAGTCCCTTCGAGCTCGTTTCACTTACAATTAGAAGCGAGTAATAATTACTGTACGCGAGTTCCACTGTAGCTTCATTGATAAGTTTAATTTCTCATCGCACTACGTGGACATCGCCTCAAGTAATTATCTTGAAAAATAGAATAGCCTCTTCAAGACTATTCTATTCTCTCTCACAACGATCTAGTTAGAAGAGAGTTTGCTATTATTTGTCGCATCGCAGTATTGCCTCATCAAGACATTATTTAGTTGATATTGAATCGACGATCTTCAGAATCTTTCAGCAACCCACTAGGGAGCCGACTGTGGAGAGACCCCTTGCATTGCGCCTGGACGTTCAAACCACAGAAGGTGTAATTCTCAGCCTTCCAAAACACCCATAGGTAGGGCCTTTACTGAGTGGCCGCACTGAACGTTATTGCAACGTGACAATGCATGCTTCCAGTAAAGAATGCACGAATTAATCACCCGAGGGAAACTTCGATCTCGATCAAACCAAGGGAACACAATTTCAATTCCAAAATCATTCAAAAAATTTAGTAAATTGACGACAAAAATATAACGGACGTTTTCCTCACGTAATTTACAATTTCGAATCTCTAATCAAACTCACGAGCTCTTCCAGCAATTTATTTAAACAAATAAAACCTTACCAACGTAAAATCATTTCCTCTAAATTTAAGCTATAATTTGAAAATAGCATAGTGAGATATTTTGTGCCTGCTGGTCATCGCTTCACGAGACACAGTAGTTTTTGAACCAACCCCCATATCGCTCTTATGAGAGCCGATAATGAAAGGTTGACTCGAGACACGCATTGAAATATGTGATGACGATTTCTACCGAATCTGAGGTATCTTTCTATTACAATTAAAGAGACATTATTAAATAAATCATCATCATTTCGCCTCCGCGAACCTCCGGCTTTCCTTCGAGTCCATGACACGAACTCTCTCCTCGGAATAACGTACACGAGACAGATTTCTCATTAATTTAGTTTCACACATTTAATAAATCAAATCAAAATTGTCGGAACGGTCCTTCCGACCGTCCTATAAACGTGAAACGTTTCAATTCATTTGCCTCCCTTTTTCACTTTCTCGATAAATCATTACCAATTAATGGCTTTGTATACGTGGCACACCCGTTGTAGAACTCATCCAATCGGGCATCTTTCAAATCTCCTGTTTTCTCTTCTTCTTTTTCTTCATCTTCATCATCGGCTTCAGAACTACACATCTTCGCTCTCTCGTACGAATTTATTTGGAGCCATTTTTGCAGCATAAACGCTCGAGTTACAGCTCAACGTATCGAACGATTAACGCTCACCGTGGAATGTTGCAAACATTTGCTACATGTTTTTGGCAAATGTTCGAATCTCGGACACTCCCACCCCGAAATTTCCAAATCGTTAATGTGGCGAGACAATACTTGGCACAAGAGATTTGCTTCTTCATGTCCTCGGGTATAAATGCATCTGGCATATCGGGCAATATCTCGTAAATTCGCATAAACTTGTTTACAAGACACATCAGCCTCGTACCACTCGAGACCGTGATAAATGAACGAAAGATATTTATTTTCCTTTCGCACCTCCTCCGGTAGTTCGATAAACGAGTACGGAGGTTGAACGAGCCAATGCATCAAAAACGGATTGTCGATATCGACAACGGCTATTTCTTTTGGTAGCAAGCGATTATCCTTGTATCGCATTCCCTGTATATCAATGACGATATCCATTTTTCACGTCCGTCTCGCGTAATAGATAGCGGTAAACTGAACTCTTCCAGCGGCGTCAACAAAAAGTAACCGGTAATCCGATATCCGTGATTAACCAGCAAAATCGACTATTACCTGACAGGATGCATTGATTTCAAGAACGTTGTCATATTCAGCGTATATGACGCAGTTTACGGTTGACTGAAGCGCTTCTTGGAATCTCACCTCGATCGTTACACTACCATGTTTCACCAAATTCCAGTGAGTGCTGCTATTTGCGGAAAGATCGGGTGTCAAGTCGATCGCGAATAGACAATAACCGTCTCGATAATTCGCTCGACTTATGAAATTACCCTCGTTCAGGAAATGTATTCCCGTTCCCGAGAATAACGTCTGATATGCATCCACGTAAAGTTTACCATTTGTAAAATCCGATTGCAGTGGTCGAGAAGGTACTTGCATACCATCCACGTATAAAGAAAGATAATTAATTTCATAATTTTGAAAGATAAACCGGTTGAAGAAGCGGTCTCCGTTGTACGCTCTGTTATCGACGAAACCGATAATTATCCTCTTCGGTAGCTGACCGAGAACGACATTATCAATCGTTTTCCCGTGTATACCAGCATGCAATGAAACGGCTTTAACTTCCACGCGAGTAAGGCGATATTTTGCAGTAGATTTCGCCAGTGTACGGGCGTGCGAGAGTAAAACGCCAGGTGCGATTTTCGTTCGTCTTACGAGAAGGGTGGCTTCGATAATATTCAGTCCGCATGACTCGCCTGTCGTTTCGCTCATGAGACAGAACGAGTCTCTCGCGCGTATAAGACGCATTCGCATTTCTACCCTGTTCAACAGGAAACACTCCTGATTAAACACGTCACAATGCTAATGTCCGAGCAAATCAACCGTTTTCCCAGCACACAGAAATTTCATCCGCTCTCCCAACCCCTCGTTTCTTTCTCCACCGCGTCATCCATTTTGCCCGCTGTATCGTCATACCATAGCACGGACGTGAGATGAGATTTTTTAGCTGGAGGGCCGTAATTTAATAACGTCTCAATGTACGCGCGATACGCGAAAGCATTATTTGGCGGTGAGACGAGTTTTTGATTCAAGTATACGAGGAGGGATCTCAAAAAACGGGAATTGCGCTGCGGCGGGGAGGGAGAGTGGGGGAACCCATTGCTCGACGAGGTGTCCGTTGGGAACATGTCTCCTGAGTTAGTGTGCGAAGTTCTGTCGCCGTGATTGCATCGGTTCGCCCGTGGGAATTTTTGTAGTGAAACAACTTTTTCCATTTCGGCGAAAACATGATGGCCGATTGTCGAGAGCAACGCGCGGCTGTGAAATTTTGTTTCCTGTTGGGGAAATCGGCCGCGGAAACTACTGCAATGCTTATGGATCGTCGACAACGACGATATAATATTAATGTAAAAAAATGAATTATAATTAAAATAAATATTCATACATCAACACAAACACACACACGTAAAAATAAGCAAACGAAAATACTAAAATCATAATAGCATATTTTCAAAGGAATACATTAGGACTTTCTAGTCACTGAAGATTTAAGAAAGTACGCAAAAGGAACGACCAGCAATGAGTTTTATTATTGGAAAACCCCGTAGGTAGTCTGGCGACCAAATGTTTTATTACTGCTGCCCGTGAGGATTTTTTCCGCAAGCACGCTACAGGGTAACGTCAAGACGCTCTTATTTACCCACGGAGGATGCCAACCCGTATGCCCAAATGAGGCATCGAATCTTTGCGCTATACCAATCAGCCAATGAGAATATGCGACACAAAACGTTTGAAGGCTTCTCCTTCCAGTGCAAAAAGAGGGAGTAAAAATTCAAGCGTCACAAAAACACATTTTTAACCAGTCTAAAACTACGAGTTGCCGAATCAACTTCAAGGCCTCCTATAGTTGCCGAGTCAACTAAGAAACAAGAAGCATACTCATTTAACACACTTAACACTTGTAATTTACCGTGAAGTTCAAACTACGAGTTCATTAAATTTGTTGTTATCAAACATTCCTGAATCCTTATTCTTTATTTATACGAAAACAGTTGCATTTGATTAAGTTCTGGTGTAACAAGTACAGTTTTGAATTCGTCACAACGGTGCACGGGAATTGCCGACTCCCGTGGAATTTAACTAAAAATGGAGAAATGTCAATTGAAGACCAACCCCGTTCAGGACGCCCCTCAACGTCAAGAAGTGACGAAAACGTCGACAAGATCAATGCAGTGATTACTGGTGATGAATCGTGGTGCTATGGATACGACCCCGAAACAAAGCAGCAATCAAGCCAGTGGAAGACACCTCGCTCTCCTCGTCCGAAAAAAGCTCGCCAAGTGAAGTCAAACATCAAGACAATGCTCATTTGTTTCTTCGATTGCAGAGGTGTTGTGCATGCGGAGTTCGTTCCCCCGGGTCAAACTGTTAACCAGAAGTTCTACTTGGAGGTTTTGAAAAGATTGAGGGAGAGTATCCGGAAGAAAAGGGCAGATCTTTGGCATACAAGTGATTGGTTCCTCCATCATGACAACGCGCCGGCCCACGCCGCTCTCTCCGTAAAGCAGTTTTTGACCAAAAACTGCATGACGCCAATTGTTCACCCCCCCCCTATTCACCGGATCTAGCCCCCTGTGATTTTTTTTTGTTCCCCAGACTCGAAAGGGACATGAGAGGAAAGCGTTTTGCCACTGTGGAGGAGGTAAAACTAAAATCGCTGGCAGATCTAAAGAACATCCCGATAAGTGAATTTAAAAAATGTTTTGAACATTGCAAGGATCGTTTACAGAGGTGCGTTGTGGTCAAAGGAGAATACTTTGAAGGTGATAAAAAATTGGTGTAAAAATATTCAAAAATAAAGAAATTATGACGAAATTCCCGTTTTTTTTGGGTCCCCCCTCATACATCCACTTAATTAAACATGGAATGCAGCAAATTATTTACCGGTCTGACAATTGGCTCTGCAGTGTCTGTCGTACTAGATGCACTAGCTACGAGAGGTTTTTTATCTGCACGCGAAGACTAAGCATGGTATGAGCGGGATCAATATATGCATCTCCTTGTCCGGGAATGACAAATTCTATCGGTGAATCATCCGTCAACGATGAAATCGGTTTATAATACACCCAGTTCGATTCTTCGATTGTAGTTTGCGTTCCAGGTAATGAAAATAATTCGAGTTCCGATTTCAAACACTCGCATGAGTGTTCGTGTAAAAAAGCCATTTTTTTAATCCAAATATATCGGCAACAGCGCGCAGAGTTTTCCTCTTCTTCTTCTTGTGGTTCGTTTTTTTTTTATGTTCTTCTTTTTAGGAGACACTCGTCTCCTAACGCGTCCGCTGTTCGAATGACTGATTCGTGTGATTTTTCTCTTCTTATAGTCGGATCCCTGCCTTACCATCTTATCAATTTTTTCCTCGGCTTTCCGTTTTAAGTTTCTCCCAGATTCGCGTACTCTCGTATGAAAAGAATCTTTTAGACTTATATTTTTATTCATCACATCACCAGCTCTATTTACTCTTTCACGCACAGCCTCTTTACCGCCAGCCTTGACACCTTTTCGCAGGAGCGGTAAAACCCGTCGAAAAAGCCCCCCGAGAAAGCTGCCGATACGTGACCCCGTTGATTAGGTGTGCCCATATAAACGTGGCTTATCCCTGCGCATCCTCGGCGCCCTAGACCAGTCTGTAGTTTCTCCTCGTCGTCGTAGTACTCCATGAAGCGATTAACGAAAGCGGTTGAATTGCAGTGACACCGTCAACGTTCCCTCCTCGAATGGTATAGGATTGACATATTCATCTCTTATATCGATCTCGATCGTGTGGAAATTATTACTGATGAGGGGGATAAAGCGCAGAGAAGGGAAATTTTTGATTCTAGTCGAGCCGTATGCGAATGTACCATCGGTCTCGATAGGCATAACGCGTAACAGAGGCGTCTGCACATCGCCGGTGATATATGACTCGCAGATATCTGAATAAATAAACATGCTATTTGGGATTGCGCGAGCCAGCGATGCCGGTTCCACGCCAATAAACGGCTGCGTTTTATATGTTGTAATATGCTCGCAGCCGCGAGTTCCGAATCCTAGCAGTTTTCCTATAATCGGTGACACGCTAAATTCGCGATAAAGTCGATCGCTGCATTTCCGAGAAACTTTGACGCGCCCACAATACTCATGTTTGAATTCTAGGTGTTCTCTAATACACGATACGTTAGTAATCGCATCCAACATTGCATTGATAGCACGATATACCCCGCTAGGTACCGGGTTTGACTCGTATGTGCGTAGCGTATGCTCAATTTCTACCAGATTTATTATAATCGCCATATTAAAAATTTATAATATTGTCGAACTGGGGAATATGTAAAAAAGTCATAGGATAGCAAATTTCCGTTACTGAAACCCCCACTCCCCTTCCAAACGCAATTGCCGCGGTAACTTTGTAATGAATTTGCTCGTGGTATTGCCGGGAAAATATTGCATGCTGCTGTTACTTGGCAGCACGACGAAGAAGCTGTTATCCTTCAAACTCATGTTTCGGAAGCTCGCTTTCTTTTGACCGCTTCCGCGCTCACCCGAGACAATTCTTGAGTATAAAAAATTCCGTCAATGAGCTCGTTAACGAGATCGCGCAAAATATACACGAATGGAAGATGGTTCGTAGATATCCGATATATCTTGAATATTTCGCTGCTCCCGCCCCGCTCATATGCTTTCGCGAACGCGGCTTTTGCGCTACTGATACGCACGAGATCACCGCCCCTATATTTAGGCATTTTAATTTTTGTTTTTTTCCTCGTCGAGGGCGTATATCGGCGAATGAGATTTTTTCGGGCAATAGCCGCATTTTCCAAATTTACCGCCGCAGGCTGCATACGTGTACCGTTATGCCGCGCGTGATTGTAGGCAAGTACAAATTTTTGCAAAACATCGATATAGCGTTTATTTCACGTGTACGTAAAATAGCGCCACATTCACTCTTTCAGCATACGATTGAATCTCTCGGCGATCGCAGCTTTCACATCAGGATTACGGGCGGCACGAAAAGCGATTTGTTTTGTCCTAAAAAATTCCTGAAACGGAACTCCGATAAATTCCTTGCCTCGATCGGTTTGCAATTGATGGGGAACTCTATTGTTGCTACGAGCGAGTATACGAGCGAAAGCGCTCGATACATTTGCACTTGTTTTGTCGTGCAACGGCTCGACCCACGCATATTTGCTTACAACATCGATGACAACTAACAGATAGACGTAGTTATCGTTGTATGCCTTAATCGCGCGAGGATCGGCTAGATCAGCCTCCCATAAATCATCAATATTATTAACGTTGTATACTCGATGAGGACATTGCCTCCGTACGAATCGATGCATAGTATACGAATCCTGAGTTTCGAACCATGGTAACATTTTTTTTTGCTAATTCTTCGGTCGGTAATACGTTGTGAATGCTCTGCTCGCGAATAGAATGCCCGATGAGAGGGATGGAGATAAATCTTCTCCAGAGTCTTCATAATTTTAATGCTAACCAAGCAAATTGTTCCTGCCTCTTACGGGGCGGTAGTTGACCGCGACCTTGCTGCGGTCTCTTCTTATCGCCTTTCTCCTCCTCCTCCTCCTCTGAACCCGATACTATAAATGCCCCGCTTGTCACATCCTCGTAATCGCTGCTGCTGCTGCTACTACCACCGCGGGGTGGTGATATGACGCGTTTGCGTGGCGCTGATGCCCCGACGACTTTCTCTCGGGATATTTGGAGATTTCCGATAAATTCTTGCGGCGTCTGTATCTGTCGCAAGTGCTCGGCAAAGTGAGCTGTACCCTCGGGTTTTACTCATTTTCTAGCGCGCATCGCATCATTGATAAGATCGACAATGTTCGAATTTGGAATTCTCTTACCTCCAAGAGAATCAGCACCATTCACATCCCAACTAATATTTTTCTCCGCCAAAGTATTTGGGTGCAAATTGTGTAATAACAATTTTACTTTTGAGCGAAATTGTTTCGGCATGCTATCGAGAATGAGCGTATCATTTAGTCGTGATTTTACCGCATGCGTTAATACAGCATTATCTACTTTCTAATTTTGTACAGGTTCTTTCGACTCGGTATTATCGCTCAGCTGTTTATTAGGGTCATCGTGCTGTGAGCGTAGAGTGAGTTGAAGATATCTCTGAAGGACTTGAAGATAAGCAGACCACTTGTCTCTCTCACTCTCGTACGCCGCGGAGTTTAGTATTTCACTCATCTCGGCATCGAAGCGAGAGAGCGGTGTGACCACGGTCTGTACAGAGTTGACTGCTGCCGAGTCAGCTTTTTCTCGTTCGCCGACACGATGTACACTGTCATGGGGAATTAGAACCATTTTTTGGGCGTGGTCCATGGTTAATATAATGCAAAACGGTCATAAGAAGTAGTTTGAGGAAAGCGCCACTATTTTAAATAATTAGGCGCCTTTTATCCACCCAATTGCCCCGTTTTTCAGCTAAACGCTGAAGAAGCGAAGCATGCCTTTGTAATCGATGTCTCTCTCGCGTGCCGATGCTGACGTTACCGCGTAACACATTGAGCGCACACTCGCATATACCGCGTATCAATTGCACGTCGGCTATACGTAAGACGACGCGCTGCTGTTTTTGTGTGAGATAACACAATGCTCGCAAAATTATTGTTTGCTTTTTACCGAGAGCTCCTCGCTTCCCCATTACAAGCGTATTACTAGTACGTCACGACTGGCGTCTCGGATTTTTATTTCTTTTCGCGGCGCATAAACGTAATGATATTGATCATCGGGGAATACGCAGGCGCGAAATCGACAATTGTCGGGTGTCGATTGTTTTAGATCGAATCGGAGATAACCGTGAGGTGCTGAAGTTGCGTCAAATTATATCTCTTGTAAAAAACGCGGATTTTCCGAGCATACCTGACGCGCGAGATGCTGTATTTGAGCGCGATATCGCGGATTTTCAAAAATGACGATATAATTGGCGTTCAAGGAAATGTCGCGTTGCCGTGACCTTGATGAAATACATTTTGCGTGATGTATATAACGCTTAAATTTTTATGATGGCTACCCTTGGTGAAAAGATCGACGATGCTATTATTCGAAGCTTCTCGCATTAGATCATCGATCACGATTAATTTTGGACGTTGATCATTCGAATAGTCGGCTGACTGAGGTAATTCAATCCTCGCGAAATTCAATTTTATCGCCATACTCTGTATAACCGGGCTGCCATTCCGAGTTATGAAAAAGTATTCGTTCGAATCGAACATCGGCCATTTCATGCATATATTGAAAAAATTTTTTAACCAAATACGTTTTGCCACATCCAGTGGGGCCACATATCATAGAGGTCCATGGATGTTTCCACCGTGTTTCCATATCGTCGAGTGATATTCGAAACACAAAGATGTTTATTTAAATAAACTAACTCCGCGGCGGCGGCGGCGGCCCGCGGTACAGGCTGATACCGCGCGCGCGCACGCGTGTCAACAAGCTGATTACGCGCGCGCCTTTACAAGCTGATACCGCGCGTGCGTCTTATTAGCTTAAATAGACGCGCGCGGTAGCGTAATCTGAACCGTCTGAAAAACTCGCCGGATACTTCGCGTATACCTGCAAAAAGATTTTATTCAGCATACTAAAAGATGGTAATGATAATGATTTTGTATAGTTATGATAATTGCGAACAAATTTCAATAAATATTGAGAAACACCGGATTGTTCGCCGGAATTTTTCTTATGATTTTTTTTTTGGCAATGTATCAGTCATAGGTTGTGTACTTCGCCTCACCGCCCGAAGGCGCTGCTATTACAGATCAGTGTTACCATCGTGCAGTACATACTTTTAGTAGCCTACTGTGAAAGTTTCATTCAATTCCCTTTATTAGTTCTGTTTTGATAGCCTTTGGAAGCGAGCGTGTCAGTCAGTTTTACAAAAATGGAAAAAGAGCAGTACCGTTCGGTGATTCGATTCTTGTTTTTGGAAGGGAAAACGCGCAGCGAAATCAAAGATCGCTTGGATGCTGTCTACGGTGACTCTTCTTCGTCGATGGCGACCGTGAAGAATTGGTTTAACGAGTTTGCTCGTGGCCGCACGTCGGTTTTTGATGAACCACGCCCAGGTGCCCCGAAAACGGCTTCTACGGAGGAAAACGTAAAAAAGATCCACGATCTCGTGTTGACAGACCGCTGATTAAAGGTCCGCGAGATAGCTGAGACTGTAGGCATCGCAGAAGGAACGAGCATAATATTCTACACGAAGAACTGGGCATGAGGAAGCTGTCAGCGCGATGGGTGCCGCGTTTGCTTACGCCGGACAACAAGCGCAACCGTGAGATCACTTCAGAGCAATGTTTGGAGCTGTTTAAGCGCAATCCGGCGGAGTTCTTGCGTCGTTTCGTGACCGTCGACGAAACATGGGTTCACTGGTACACACCAGAGACCAAGGAACAGTCAAAACAGTGGACTTTACCCGGCGAATGTGCTCCGAAGAAGGCGAAGACTGTTGTTTCGGCCGGTAAGGTGATGGCCACCGTTTTCTGGGACTCACAAGGTGTGATCCACATCGATTACCTCCAGAAGGGTAAAACTATCACGGGGCTCTACTATGCCGACCTATTGGGTCAATTCGACGCCGAATTGAAGAAAAAACGGCCCCATTTGGCGAAGAAAAAAGTGCTGTTCCACCACGATAACGCGCCGGCTCACACCTCCGCCATCGCCATGGCCAAATTGGTTGAACTGCGCTACGAATTGCTGCCCCATCCACCTTATTCACCAGATTTGGCCCCTTGTGACTTTTATTTGTTTCTAAACCTAAAAAAGTCACTCGCTGAGAATAGATTTGGGTCGAATGAGGAGGTCATCGCCGCCACGGAGGACTATTTTTCCGACCTCAACAAAAATTATTTTTTGTACGGGTTAAAAAAGTTGCACCATCGCTGGGCCAAGTGTATAGACCTAAAAGGAGACTATGTTGAAAAATAAATCGCCACTTCTCAAAAATTTTCGTTTTTCTTTTGTAGGCCAAGTACTTGTTGAACGACCCTCGTACATTACCGCAGTGAATGAAAATTTTGCGAAAAGCCAAACACGCTCGACGCAACACCGTCACGTTGTCGCGGCAATAACGTAAAAATTCTTTCGCAAAATCAAATTCAGAACCTGTACGACTCATCTCTTCGTGCCATGCTAAAAAACACTCGCGATCAGCCGAGAACATCGTGACAGGTGAATAAAAATTTACCGATGGTAATGATCCGATATAATTTTGATTTTCGGGTCTATTGAATAATTGCGGGAATGTACCCTTCGTCACTATCTCCGCGAAGCCGAATGCTTTTGGTAGCGCACTAAGCGAAATTGGAAGATAGTTTGAGCTATCGAGAAAAATGATATTTCCGACACGGATTGAAATAATTTTTGTGCCGCACATTATGAGCGAAGGCAACTGCGTCTTTTTATTTTCGATAAGATAACGCAAAATAAATTGACCGTCAAACCCCCTAGCATTATATGCAATACAAATAGTTTTCGCGAATTTGGAAGAAATAGCTAATTCCACGACAGAAGCAATCGGTTCATTCGCGAATACAAATTCCCGTTCCCCGCAAACTCGGCAGGATGACTTAATATTGACATCGTCTAGACATGTCAAGCATACCCTTTGTACCACGCATAGATTTGGCACGTGATCGCGCGTTGAATTGTCGCCGGGTAAATGAGTATGTTGCTCAGTCTCGAATTCATAAAATAAAAATTGTAATGATGAATCTTTTTTATTTACTGAGGACATACTGGCACTTTTAACCGGAGAGATAAAACAGTAGTGAACTGTCGGGCGAGTACAGCTGCACATGGTACAAAATATCATTCCGCAAACATGTGCGCTCTTTGACGCGCTTTTCATGAGACGCGAGCACTTACGACAAATTTTTAATGCTTGGCATACGCTCGACCCGCGTTTAATTTTGCAACCACGCACTTCTTTCGGCTGTTTTTGTAACGCAAAACACTCAGCGAAAAATCTTCGATAACAATCGTCGCAATGCTTTAATACATCTCGCTCGTTTTTACAGCGCTCAGATTTACATCTTGAGCATTGTTTGGAGCAACGATGCTCGTACACTCGTGTACGAGGGGGGACCCAAAAAAACGGGAATTGCGCTGCGGCGGGGAGGGAGAGTGGGGGAACCCATTGTTCGACCAGGTGTCCGTTGGGGACACGCCTCCTGAGTTAGTGTGCGAAGTTCTGTCGCCGTCAGTGCCTCGGTTCGCCCGTGGGAATTTTTGTAGTGAAACAACTTTTTCCATTTCGGCGAAAACGTGATGGCCGATTGTCGAGAGCAACGCGCGGCTGTGAAATTTTGTTTCCTGTTGGGGAAATCAGCCGCGGAAACTACTGTAATGCTTAAGACTGCTTATGGAGATGCTGCCCTAAGTAAAACCAGAGTCTACGAGTGGTTTTCACGTTTTAAAAATGGAGAAATGTCAATTGAAGACCAACCCCGTTCAGGACGCCCCTCAACGTCAAGAAGTTACGAAAATGTCGACAAAATCAATGCTCTCATTCATGAAGACCGTCGCCGAACCATTGATCAACTCTGTGAGATGTCTGGGATATCATGGAGTTCAATTCAGAGGATTTAATCCAAAGATTTGCACATGAGCAGAGTTGCAGCCAAATTTGTCCCTCGCCTTCTCACAAACGAGCAAAGGGAGCGTCGACTTCCGGCACCTTTTGAACTTCAAAATCAGCTCGAAGAGGAACCTGAACTTTTTTCCAAAATGATTACTGGTGATGAATCGTGGTGCTATGGATACGACCCCGAAACGAAGCAGCAATCAAGCCAGTGGAAGACACTTCGCTCTCCTCGTCCGAAAAAAGCTCGGCAAGTGAAGTCAAACATCAAGACAATGCTCATTTGTTTTTTCGATTGCAGAGGTGTCGTGCACGCGGAGTTCGTTCCCCCGGGTCAAACTGTCAACCAGAAGTTCTACTTGGAGGTTTTGAAAAGATTGAGGGAGAGTATCCGGAAGAAAAGGGCAGATCTTTGGCGCACAAGTGACTGGTTCCTTCATCATGACAACGCGCCAGCCCACGCCGCTCTCTCCGTAAAGCAATTTTTGCCCAAAAACTGCATGACACCAATTGTCCACCCCCCCCTACTCACCGGATCTAGCCCCCTGTGATTTTTTTTTGTTTCCCAGACTCAAAAGGGACACGAGAGGAAAGCGTTTTGCTACTGTGGAGGAGGTAAAACAAAAATCGCTGGAAGGCCTAAAGAACATCCCGATAAGTGAATTTAAAAAATGTTTTGGAAATTGGAAGGATTGTTTGCAGAGGTGCGTTGTGGTCAAAGGAGAATACTTTGAAGGCGATCAAAATTTGGTTCAAAAATATTAAAATATAAAGAAATTATGACGAAATTCCCGTTTTTTTTTTGGGTCCCCTCTCGTATACCACGCGTTACATAATGTGCAAATTCCGCGACTCCCAAGCGCCCCGACGAGATTCAATATAGGCTGATAATGCTGCGCACACAGTGCTGTGCTCATGAAGCACAGCAGTGCTGTGCTTCATGAGACGGCCCCGCTATTACAGCGTCAGGTTCATGCGTTGGCCCCGTTATGCTGTTACGTGCGAACGTAACGCGAGATATAATTTTCCCGCTACTTACCAAGCGATTTTATTTTCGGGTTGTCTTGCCTCGTCCCATACGGGCTCGTTCCCTGACTTGTGAGACGGGGGGGAGTTCAAGGAAATAACTTAAAACCCGGAGCTATCGCCGTACTAGTAGCTATTATTATTATTTGGTAACGAGGGTAAAGAAAAAGTAATACAAGTGTTTAACTTAAAACTACGCAATGAAATGCGGCACAATTTACAATATTTATGCGCCACACATACCGACACACACACACACACACACTCACCACGATGACTTGTCCTGAGCGACAGTCCTCTCGGTTTTATCCGACGGTGCTTCTCGCTGACGGCTATCGAGCTCAGGCTTACAGATGCTGGAACAGGACCAAGGGACGACACTGACAATGAGAGAGATCGAATTTCGTGGGGATAGATTGGGCAATGCTCCTCCAACACTGGTCGAGCGTCCCTACGGTCATTTTTCTTCGTTCATTTCTTCCATTTTGTGTCATCATACGCGATGACGCGTGTTCCACATAACTTATCGAATAAAGATGTTTTAGTCTGTATTCAAATAGGTGTGTGAATAAAAAAAACTACTACAGCGCTGCAGCGCCACCAGTAAGTCGGACGCGTGCTTTAGCGCGCGCTGACGACCCTAGTACTATTAAAAATGTGTTGATATTGCAATAATGAACTACGGATAATTGAGGAAACAGTTTAGATTTTAGTAAAATTTAAATTTTTCCGAAAATCTATGTTTATTTTAACTTTGATAAATTTAAAAATCGCGTTAAAGCTTTGAAGATAAATAGAACATTATTAAATGGTGATTAGTATTGAATTTAGCGAGATTTTATGAAACCGTTCCGGTTTCATGTAATTGGAAATTTTTCGAAATATCCGGCATTAAGGGAGAACACCACTGTGACCTCCTGTTTTTTTTTTCACATTTTTCAAGAATTTTTTTTTGTGGGAAAAAAGAGAGATATTCGAAAAATTTGTTTGGGTTTTGTTCCTTGTTTTTTAATGTATCAAAAAACATTTTTTCACATTTTTCACGCCGCATGGTGGCGCTGGGGAAGCTCTCGCGTCAGGTGCTGTCATCTCCGCGGCATGCAGCAGAACTCTCTTCAACGTCGATCTAAAAAAATACCGAGTGTTTTCGTTAATAATATGATATTTTGAAGAGAAGTACATAGGGATTTGGAAAAATTTGTTTAAAAAAAAATAGGCACGCCTTTGAAATTAAAGTTAATTTCATAGGCGTGCAACAAATTTTTCCAAATCCCTATGTACTTCTCTTCAAAATATCATATTATTAACGAAAACACTCGGTATTTTTTTTCAGATTGACGTTGAAGAGAGTTCTGCTGCGTGCCGCGAAGATGACAGCACCTAACGCGAGAGCTTCCCCAGCGCCACCATGCGGCGTGAAAAATGTGAAAAAAATGTTTTTTGATACATTAATAAACAAGGAGCAAAATCCAAAAAAAATTTTCGAATATCTCTTTTTTTTCCCACAAAAAAAAATTCTTGAAAAATGTGAAAAGTAAGAATACATGCAGGGGAAAAAGTTGCAAATTGCTTCCTCGAAATTTCACACAACGCTCAAAGGTCGCTTCCTCTACGAGGAAGCCAAAATTAAAAGAGATAGTTCCTCATAGCTTTGACCTTTGAGCGTTATGTGAAATTTCGAGGGAGCAATTTGCAAGTTTTTATTTGCAGCTTGTTTCCATACATGTATTGAAAATCCCAAATTGTTCGAATTATTGTAAATTTTACATATATCCACAACCATCTCACGGATACTTACTATGTTCGACCTCAATCATTCTTCAATGACATTCCATCTATACACAACGTTTTACCCGGAAATTTAAAAAGTTCGGTACATGATTGACGAACTAGTGTCTACATAAACACATCTCGATTTTTTAAATTAAAAATTCTACAAATCGATTGAATGTTTTTCTTCAAATTCATTACGAAATATTCTTTGATAATCCCAGTCGATGTACAGAATTGTGACTCGATAGCCCAAAAATTAGACGAGCCTTAACAAAGGCCTATAATGTTTTTTCGAAAAATTTGTAATTCTATAACATTGGAACGCCTCAATCGATTTTCTCCAGATTCAATAACGCAGTGTATTTTATAAATGATCATTTGTGTAGAAAGTTTTAGCCCGATTGCTTGAAAATTCCATGCTCTTAACACACTTTTTTGAAAATGTTAACAATTTTTTTAAATAAAAAGAAATGTGTCAATTGTCACAAAAATCGTAGTGAACCAAGGGCCTTTACTGATTTACTTGTGTATCAAATTTCACTTTGAAAGTTCCAATCTATTCGAAATTACACCCGTTTCAATTTTACACCTTTATCACAGGTCGACATACGCCCGCACACATATGCGTACACACACCCATCCGGACATTTTTTCTAAATATGACTTTTCCAAGTTTTGGAATATTTTGATGCCTAATATACGCGATTACGCCGATTTTCGAACGTACTTTTCTAGACGCGGTTAAAAAAAAATGGCGCATATATTGACAACATTTATTTTACAGATCATTTATGCACATGGTTAAGTATATGTAAAACAAAAATCAGAAATATTAACAAATAGCGGAGATATAGCATAATAAAGCAATGTATTTTTTTTGCGCGCGCGTTGATGGTGAAAGTTCTCGGCACCGATGTGGGTGTCGAAAAAAAATGAACATATTTATAATTGCATAATGAATGTATCTTCAGTGTGAACCAACAATATTATAAAAAATAAATTATTATAATAAAAATTCGAAACTTAAACTTTTTGAACTCAATTTTCTGTCGGGATTTTATGTTTTATATTTATTTGTGTCATTGAAATTTTTGTTTCTGTGGTTCACACCACAGAACCAAAACCACAGGTTTCACCACAGGTATCATCACCACAGGTTTCTGTGGTGATGATATTAAGAATATGTTGTAAAAATTTCAAAGCGATCTGAACCTTCGTTCAAAAGTTAGAACTTTCACAATGTTCAAAAAAGTGAATGGTGGAAAAACGGCTCTGAAGTTGGCGGTCGGGCGCGCCGCGCGGTATCTATTATAAATGCAATATTACCTTATCTAATTCCAATTTTTGGAATTTCTCAATTCTGTAAAGCTTGAAATTCCTAACCGTTCAGGCTAATGGAATAATAAATAAATATAAATGAAACATTTTGAAATATTTCGCGGATATAAGCCCTTAAACACATTGACATAGCAGCCACAATTTTTTTCATGAAGATAAAGCTTCCTCCCTGAGAAACCAAAATTAAAAAATATATATACAGAAAACTGATATGTTTTCTGTTAATTTATACATACTGTTTTTTTCTAAATCGAGGAGACATCTTTCAGTCTGTAGATCCAACGGCGTTAATATAACTTTTATTGTTGAAACTTTAGGAATTCACTAAAATTGTCTGTTTTTTGGTGATTAAATAGTTTTTTTTATTAATTAGATATTACGTTCGACAGCCTCATATTATTATTATTATATTTATAATAAATGATGCATATTCGTTGAACGGGAAGAAAAAAAAGTTCGGCCCGGACCCAACTGTCATATGAACGAGTAACGAGCGTAAAGTGACTCTGACGGTTTGACGAAAACTAAAGCAAGTCACAAATCAGTATCACAATTAATGATTAGGGATCAGGGAAGTGGAAGAATGTTTATTAACAATCACATTATCTCGTTTCGTGCCACGTGCTCTTATTCGGGATTGGGACGAATCCGCTCTGTTCGAAAACAGTTCGCAGTTCGGTTTGACATTTGTCATGACCTGTGGGATTTGACACACCCCATATGGGTTTGTCGTACCTCATTGGGTTTATCATACCTCATGAGATTTCTCATATCCCATGGGATTTGTTATACTCCATAGGGGTTTGTTGTATCTTATGGGGTCTGCCCATACCCCATAGGGTTTGCCGTACCCCGTGGGGTCGGCCATACTTCATAGGGATTTGTTTCACCTACCCCATAGGGTCTGCCAGACCCCATAAGGATTTGTTATTAATGATGCCGCGTGTGGGTGAACTGTGTGACTGTGTATGCGAGCGTGTCCGTGGCAGCGTCGGTGTGACTGGGTGGCAGTCGCGTGCGGGTTTCTGTGCGAGAGTGTGTGAGTGTGCGGCTGCGTGCTCCGTGTGCTTGTGTGTCATACTCGGGTTCAATGTCGTCCAGCCTTCAATCAGAGATCGAAAGAATCCGAAGAAAAAAAATGAGTGACGAGCGATAGAATTACATGATCATGATATACCAGTGAAATAACGATTTAATATTTTAGTTGGAAATCTTGCAAATTTTCGCATGCTTCTTGTTTCGTCAAGACAAGAATGAAAAAAAAGAGTAACGAGTGATGGAATAGCTGTGAAATTGATTTGACTGTATTTTTTTTTAAGTCTCGAATGTCTCGACGAGAGTCTCATCTCGTCTCGATACACGGCGAGACGAGACTTTTCTCGTCTCGCCTCGTCTCGTTTGGTCTCGGTGGGATCGCTATTTTTTATACCCCGTGGGTTCTGCCATACCCCATAGCGGTTTGCCATATTCCGTGGGAATCTGTCATACCCCATAGGGGTCCATCATATATCAGATGATCTGTCATGCCGCAGGGGGTCTGTCACTAAATATTTAACTCCAATCGTTCGAACCCTCGGACTGGTCCAACTATTTGTACGGTCAAAAAGTTCGAACTGTTCGAACCCTCGAGCTATTTGAACTATTCGAACCGTCGAACTCTTCAAAAGATCGAGTGTTCGTGTTCGAAACATTGAACTTACCTCGAACACCCATGCGGTGTCGATCACTGCGATAGTTTGAACGAATATCGAACAGCCACGGCATAGTTTGAACAGGTTCGAACAGGTTCGCGCACATCCTTAATTCTTATACGCCCCCATCGCACTGTTTCTCAAGTAAATTTAGTCAAGTTGTAAGTTGAATATTGAGAGTACAAATTAGTTCGGTCTGTTTTTTTGTGGTAAAAAATGCATACATTTCAGAACAAAATGAATGAACAGATTAATTAAAGTGTTACCCATCGCTGGCTGCTACTTTTCCCCAGGTAATTTTCGAATTCCATCTCGAAAAAATGTCTCGTCTTTTGAGGCGATCCAAGTTAAGAGCCAGTTTCCGATTTCTGCAAAAGAAGTGAACCGGTGACTTTCCAAATAGTGCTGCATCCGTCGGAACAATCAGTAATCAGAAATAGTAATGTCGGGAGAGTATGGCGGGTGTGGTAAAACATTCTAATTGATCGTTACCAAATATTTTTTTCCGACTTTTGCGAAATGAGGCCGAGTGTTGTCATACAGAATAACTTTGTCATGTCTTTGTTCGTATTCCGACCGATTTTCGCGCATTGCACAGCTTAAACGAATCAATTATAGCCTATACCGATCACCCGTAATGCAATCGCCAGATTTTAGCAGCTTATAGTATAGAACACGAGTTGATGTTGAGGTCGATGGCAACGATTGATCGGGTTTAGAGCGGTATTTTTTCTTCTTGGAGTTATTGTAGAATATCCATTTCTCATCCCCAGTCACAGTCCAATATAAAAAACCCTTTCTTTATTGCCTTTGAATCAGTTGCTCGCAAGTGAAAAATCGCCTTTCTCGGTTTCAGTTCATAAGGCACACAATTTTCTTGTTTTTGAATAATTTCCATGGAATTCAATCGTACGGAAACTGCTTGTTGAGTCACTCCCAATGATTCTGCAAGCTCCTGTTGCGTTTAGTCGAATCTTCATCGAGTAATGCCTCGAATTCTTTGTCTTCAAATTTTTTTGCACGTGCAGAGCGAGGCTTGTCTTCAACGATGAAATCACCATCCTTGAATATAACCTGAATATTATTGACAGATGTCTAACCACTCTGACACTACCAAAATCAGCTGTCATAATGAAAGATTCATAACAGACAGCGTCATCTTTTGAAAACGGACCGAATCAATTTGTACTCCCAATAAAAAAAAACTAAAACTAATATTACGTAGAAGAAAACAAAAATCGCGTAGTATGTCAACCAAAAAAATAAAAAATACTAATAGCCAAATAAAGTCAAAATAATTAGCACTAAAAAAATCAAACGACTCGAACTAGCTTCAACATTTCAAAAGGAAATTTCCAATTTTTTGACATCGTTATTATTTTTAAGAAGTTTGAGAAATCAGGCGTTGCTATTAATTCTTTATTTCCGGCTTCTATGTACCAGTTTGTTTTTGTGAACATACATCTTTCACTAATTTTATCGTTACCTAAATATTTCCATTATAAGTATATTTAAAAAAATCTCGACTATTGATACTTTTAGTAATGACCAATTGTCGAAGTTCAATATTTGCACCTTTTCTTCGCTTTCTTTTTATGATCATTTATATAACTAATTAGTCATTCATTATCAATTTCGAAATTATGAACATAATTGAAATTGGCGATGATCGGTGAAACGGTTCAGATTTTATAAAATTTAGAATTTTTCCAAAAATTTGTGGTTATTTTAACTTTCATAAATGTTGAGGCAACGCGTTAAGAGTATGTGAAAGATCTGTTTTATCAACTCTGTATTACCGACGGAAGGCATTGAAATTTTCTGCCAAACGGCATTCCTAAATTATCACACCAAATGATTTAAAATTTGATCATTTTATTCTGAATATCTTTATCTCTATCGTAAATACCACAAGATGTTGAAATCCAAAATAGAAGTGGACATATCCAGCTAAAAACGAACAGGTTTAAAACAAAAATTGTTATAATTATTATTGTGTAGCATAATTCCGAAAAAAATTACCACTACAATATAGACGGATAGATACTCTAACTAACAAGCCCTTGTTTGTTTCTCTATGGGCAGAATTAACGACGTGGTATTTGGTCGAAAAATACACAGTAATCGTGGAAAAGTGTTTTGGTTTAGTTCGTCGGTTAGACTTAAATGACTACACAAAGTTTCAAAACTTTTGCAATTTTCTCGAGTTCCTTCGTTTTGTACGTGCATCTTGAGCGGCCAATTTTCGGCTATAACAAATTTTGTTCTATTTACCGAAATCATTTTGTTTCATGTAAGATTGTATTGAACTAGTAAGAATATTTTTCAGTTACCGAAAAGTTCCGTTATTCTGTACTCGCTATTTTGCAACAAATCACACTTCATAAACACAATTGTTGCATTTCTCATTTTATAAAATGCTTTTTTTTCAGAACTGCTATCAGTTTAGCTACGCTATCGTCTTCAGAATGTTATTGCGATGACGAATCTGAAAAAAAATTACAAGTCGATTTGATTTGCTCGACCTATATGTAACAAATCTCTGTTTTTACAAAAATCAACAGGGTAGACTGGGGGGAATTGCAATAGTTTTCGGGACTGATTACTGAATAAAAAGTGGCAATAGCATGCTGCTGAAACCTCATAACTTTCAGATCATAATTTTGCTACTGGTGTAAAGTTACGAGAGATTCTACAGAAATCCTGAATTTGCGGGGTCAGAATTATCGGGATTCCAGTAATAAACGAACAAATTTTCAGTGGCCCCAGCTGAGAATCGAATCCGTACCTGCTGGCGCGCAATGTTACCCTAAGTAAGTATGTATTGGTCGTATTCCAGTGCTCGGGATCACTCCCCTTTCAGCAGACGCAAACTTTGGAACCAAATCCCCACCGCTGGTCTAGCTGCAGACTGTCTCAACAGCATATGAAAGGAGACTCTGTATTCCCGACAAAATGCATTGAAATTTTTTACCAAACGAGATTTTTAAACTACCTAACCGAGTGATTTGAAATTTGAAAATTGGTCAACTAATTCTGGACACCTCTACTTGTAAGGACTAGAAAAACCGGAGAGGTCTAAGACAAAAATGCATATAATTATTATTATATAGGGTAATTTCGAAATGTGTTATCCTTACGTTATAAATGAATAAAAACCCTAACTAACGAATATTTATTCGTTACGGTATCTACAAAATTAACAGAATGTCATTTGGCCAATACGTATTTTGGCAAATACGCAATAATCGTGGAAAAGGGTTTTGGTTTAGTTCGTTCATATTCCACTGGCACTACTTGCTGACACGAACGCGATATCTTTCTTACTGAATTTTCAGTTCACAGACACTTTTCGTAACCTTTCGGGGTCTTAACTGACCAATTAGAGGTTACAATATCACAATACAGAGTGAATCGTATTTGGCACGAATAACTTGAATATTTAGCATATATGCCTTGAATTTTACCGCGATGTCAATGGTTCCCGCTATACCGACACTACTGGAGTTTCATCACACCTTACACATGTTAACTGTATTGCATTCGTCACGCATGGTGAGGAGGGAAACTGCAGAAAACTTACCGTCGATACGGTCGGTGCCCACTTAAGCCTCCGGTGATAATGCAACTAAACTCAACAAGCTGCTCATTGAGTTTTACCGCTCCTCTAGCGGGGATCAATGATCACAGTGGACCTATCCCGTCAGTGCTCGGCTAGGTGGTTACCATCAGAGTGATAAATAAGTCCGCGCAAGCGGAACGTCCGAACTGAGAACCGACCGCTCTCGCCCAACACATTGAAGTGTTGGTCATGGATTATTGTGAAGGGGGGCGGGGGTCCTAACCATCGAAATTACAGATAAACACGTGAAAAAATGTTCACTGGTGTTGGTTGGGAATCGGCCTGCTGCGTGCGAATCCGAGCCCTATAGTAATGGTATGACAATAATTACATTTTACATATGAATTTTGGAAATTCACCCATTTATATGTTGGAAACTTCCTACCTTCTATTGGCTTATATAGGTGCTATTGTTAAATGATCCTTTCGCGTAGAATTAACTGAAGTTTTAGAAAACAAATAGTGCAATCCACTGTGTGAGACACAAAAAAAAATACAACGATCAACACTCAAAACTGGAACTATATAGTCCTACAATTGGTAATATTTCTAGTTAAAAAATAATACCGATACTCAGTTTAGTAGGACGAAAAAACAAGCTGCAAGTTGCTTTTATAGAAATTTCACAAAACGCGTAAGGCGTTCTCCATGAAGAAGTATATCATTCTCAATTGTGGCTTCCTCTGCGAGGAAGCTTTAGGCGTTGTGTGAAATTTCGAGGAAGCAACTTGCAACTTTCATCTTGTAGCTTGTTTCCATAGATATATGTATTGTAAATCCTAAATTATTCGAATCATTTTAAATGTTGTATATGAAGAACCGTCTGATGGATTCTTGCTATGTCCGACCTCAATCATTCTTCAATGACGGTTTATCCATATAGAACATTTTATTCGGAAATTTAGGAAGTTTGGTACATGGTACGCTAACTAATTTCTCAATAAGCACATCTCGATTTTTTTTAAGTACAAATTGCCACAAATTGCCTTAACTGTTTTTTTTCTTCAAATTCAATACGACGTATTCTTCGATAGTATCCAATCGATGTACAGAATTTTGAGTCGATAGTCCAAAATGTTAGGCGCTTGGATCTTTACAAACATCTACGTCGATTTTTCGAAAAGTTCGAAATTCTATAGCTTCGAAACACCTCGATCGATTTTCTCGCCTATACTGATTTACTATTTACCAAATTTCAGCACGAAAACTCAAATCCATTCGAAGTGACAGCGGTTTCAATTTTTTACCGCTAGACACACAAACGCACACGCACTCATCCATCCGTATATTTTTTCTGAATATGATTTGTCGATGTTCTGGAACATTTTGAACAGATCAAAAGCACGATTTTTTTTTTTCATGAAAATAAAGCTTCTTCCACGAGGAAGCAATAAACGCATAAAAATTACGATCTAAACGTATTTCGAAATTAGCGTGCGCGCAAAGGTCAATATTGTGTTTTTCTTTTAAATTCGAGTCTCAACGTAATGTTTTTCCCGAAACCGAAAAAATTTTCACCTTCAATTTGCGCAAACCTTCTGCCTTCACGTAAACTTCCTCTGACTCTGACATTTAGCAGAGAGACGGGCATATGTACTACACGGCATCATATTATAGCCACATTTGGCAAAATGGAATGAACGATTCGATACAAATGAGATACTGGACGACATCGCAGGGAGTAAGACGAAGAAGGAAGAAGAAGAAGAAATGGAAAAAAATGACGACGCGGGTATTTCTGAAGCTTTTTCTACTATGCATGATACTCAAAAAGTGTGCAAAACAGTTCTGATCATATGGAGTATATATATATCTCTCTATATTATATAAACTGGGGGGGCTCTGCCCCTCTGCGCGCTTCGCGCGCCAACCCCCCGTGTCAGTGTTTTCCATAAATTAAAAACATGAACATATGGATATTATGATTCTCTGATATTAAGAAAGAATTCTCGATTATAATGAAAAATAAGGGAAAAATACAAAAAGAATTCTCAAAAAGAAACGCAACAAAATTTCTGTTGTTTAAAAAAAAACACGAAAAGTTTTAGATGACGAAACAATCAAGAAAAAAATATCGCGTTTTTTTTCAAACAACAGAAATTTTATCGTGTCGTTTCTTTTTGAAAATTCTTTTTGTATTTTCTTTGTGGGGGGCGGCGGGGTCTGAGCTGCAGGGGTACATTAGCGGTCATTTTCGGTCTGGTCAGCTTCACCAAACGGGTTCGAGTTGCACGGTTTGGTGAAGCTGACCGTTTCCCCCCTTCTGGTTAAAGGAAAACGATCAGCTTCACCAAATAGGACAACTTGAACCCGTTTGGTGAATCTGACCAGATAAAAAATGACCGCTGATGCACCCCTGCATTTGCGGTCATTTTCGGCGTGGTCAGCTTCACCAACCGGGAAAGACTTCGCCGTTTGGTGAAGCTGACCGGATCAAAAATGACCGGTAAGCACCCCTGCATTTGCGGTCATTTTCGGCGGGGTCAGCTTCACCAAACGGGAAAGACGTTGCCGTTTGGTGAGGCTGACCGATTTCCCTTTACCACAAGGGGAGGGTCAGCTTCACCAAACAGGGCAACTCGAACCCGTTTGGTGAAGCTGACCGGACCGAAAATTACCGCTAATGCACTCCTGCAGCTCTTGGGGAGGGCTTCCCCCCCAACCGCCCCTCCCCCCGCAAAAAAAATACAAAAAGAATTCTCAAAAAGAAACGACACAACGAAATTTCTGTTGTTTGAAAAAAAAACGCGATATTTTTTTCTTGATTGTTTCGTCGTCAAAAACTTTTCGTGTTTTATATACGAGGGGGGACCCAAAAAAACGGGAATTTCGTCATAATTTCTTTATTTTTTAATATTTGTACACCAAATTTTGATCACCTTCAAAGTATTCTCCTTTGACCACAACGCACCTATGCAAACGATCCTTCCAATGTTCAAAACATCTTTTAAATTCACTTATCGGGATGTTCTTTAGGCCTTCCAGCGATTTTTGCTTTACCTCCTCCACAGTGGCAAAACGCTTTTCTCTCATGTCCCTTTTGAGTCTGGGGAACAAAAAAAATCACAGGGGGCTAGATCCGGTGAGTAGGGGGGGTGGACAATTGGTGTCATGCAGTTTTTGGTCAAAAACTGCTTTACGGAGAGAGCGGCGTGGGCCGGCGCGTTGTCATGATGGAGGAACCAGTCACTTGTGCGCCAAAGAACTGCCCTTTTCTTCCGGATACTCTCCCTCAATATTTTCAAAACCTCCAAGTAGAACTTCTGGTTGACATTTTGACCTGGGGGAACGAACTCTGCGTGCACAACACCTCTGCAATCGAAGAAACAAATGAGCATTGTCTTGATGTTTGTCTTCACTTGGCGAGCTTCTTTCGGACGAGGAGAGCGAGGTGTCTTCCACTGGCTTGATTGCTGCTTTGTTTCGGGGTCTTATCCATAGCACCACGATTCATCACCAGTAATCACCTTGGAAAAAAGTTCAGGGTCCTCTTCGAGCTGATTTTGAAGTTCAAAACATGCATGAAGTCGACGCTCCCTTTGCTCGTCTGTGAGAAGGCGAGGGACAAATTTGGCTGCAGCTCTGCTCATGTGCAAATCTTTGGATAAAATCCTATGAATTGAACTCCATGATATCCCAGACATCTCACAGAGTTGATCAATGGTTCGGCGACGGTCTTCATGAATGAGAGCATTGATTTTGTCGATGTTTTCGTCACTTCTTGACGTTGAGGGGCGTCCTGAACGGGGTTGGTCTTCAATTGACATTTCTCCATTTTTTAGACGTGAAAACCACTGGTAGACTCTGGTTTTACTTAGGGCAGCATCTTCATAAGCAGTCTTAAGGTAGTAGTCTGGTAACTTAAGCCGATTTTCATGTCTTTTTTGGAGGCCGTTTTTTTGTAGGAAAATAAAAATGAATCATTTTGGTTATTTGGGATGTTTTTATTTACATATTAAAGATTAAAAAAAAATATTTTTGAAAAAATTTAGTAGTTTATTATTATTATTATTATTATTGATCGAAGTTGGCACCTCGAAGTTGGCAGCCCGGGTCCTGACTTTTTTTTTACCGAACCGATTGCTTTCTAATTTTGACAGGCTACTCTACACACTTATAGTTCTCGTCGGAACTACCGAGAAATTTTTTAACCTTCAACTTTTTATTTTACAACCCCTTCTTTGCTAAAATAAAAGGACTTTTTTTTCCAAAGTCCGCCATTTTGTTATTTATCCATGAAATTTAACTTCAGTAGTTCCGACCAGAATGACATGTATATAGATTAAGAATTATCAAGAATTTTTTATTTCAGATAACATCAAGAGCCAAAATCACCGGGGCCACCCACGCGCTTTTTTTTCGAGGTGCCAACTTCAATCAATAATAATAATAATAAACTATTAAATTTGTTCAAAAAAAATTTTTTTTATATCTTTAATATGTAAATAAAAACATCCTAAATACCCAAAACGATTCATTTTTATTTTCCTACAAAAAAACGCCCTCCAAAAAAGACATGAAAATCGGCTTAAGTTACCAGACTACTACCTTAAGCATTACAGTAGTTTCCGCGGCCGATTTCCCCAACAGGAAACAAAATTTCACAGCCGCGCGTTGCTCTCGACAATCGGCCATCGCGTTTTCGCCGAAATGGAAAAGGTTGTTTCATTACAAAAATTGACGCGGGCGAACCGATGCACTCACGGCGACTGAACTTCGCACACTAACTCAGGAGACGTGTCCCCAACGGACACCTGGTCGAGCAATGGGTTCCCCCACTGTCCCTCCCCGCCGCAGCGCAATTCCCGTTTTTTTTGGGTCCCCCCTCGTATATATATATTAGTATATATTGTAACGGGACGGATCCGGAGCCCCTCGTCACAGGGAAACATGAGTGAGCGAGGAGGTATACGCTCCGAGCGCCGCGCGACCGGCGACGTGGGCATCGCGTCCCGGGTCGTCTGCCGCGAAGCGGACTCGCGAGATACCAACTCGCACCTCTTCATACCCCAATATCACCGACAGATTTGTGATCCATTTTGCCCCATGAGGCAATGGATAATATAAAATCAACAATGAGGTGACGTGACAAATAAATAATTTAAATAAATTTATTAACTTTCTATACCAGGAATTCCCCACTCCGGAAAGAGCAGGGAATCGCACGTTTTGCCCCACTCGCGAACCCAAAGCCAATAAGAATTTGGGAAACAAGTGCGGCGGTTCTGCTCGTTTGTGTATAGAAGCTCAGCTTTTGCGAGCACTTTTATCAGTCCTCAACACCATTTCGTGCTGGTCTTAATTTTCGTAGTGTTACTTTCAGAGTAATTTTTTAACTTCTGTTTTGTTCATTTTCTCAAAATGAACAGCTCTTCTAGCATTTATCATTAGAGTCACTACGTGCACTTTGAGACGAGTAATAATTACTGTAAACGAGTCCAAGTGTAGCTTCATCGATAAATTTAAATATTCTTCGCACTATGCGGACATCGCCTCAAGTAATTATCAAAAAAAAAATAGAATAGCCTCTTCTAGACTATTCTATTCTCTTTCACAACCTTATGTTAAGAGAGAGTTTAATATCAGTCCTGAACACCATATCGTGCTGGTCATTCACTTCGAATTTACTCTCCGAGTAAATTTCTAAATCTTCGGTGTTGTCCGATTTTCTACAAAACGGTCTGCTCCTCAAGCATAAGTAATTAAATTCACCTTGTGGTTGTTTCATTTAGAAACAAGTAATTCATTACTGTACGCGAGTTCACGTGTAGCTTCTTCGACGAATTTAACTATTCATCGCACTACGCGGACATCGTTTCAAGTAATTATTTTGAAAAATAGAATAGTCGTTTTAAGTCTATTGTATTCTCTCTACGACATGTTGGTCAAGAGAGTTTTCATTTAAATTTAACTTCGTGCATCATAGTATTGTCTCGTCTAGACAATACTACGTTTACCGGAAATCGACGATTTTTTAAATAAAGTTTTCAGCCGCCCAATAGGGAGCCGACTGTGGCGAGACCCCTTGCATTGCGCTTGGATGATCAAACCACAGAAGGTGTACGTCTCAGTCACTCTAAAGAACCCGTAGGTCGGGCCTTCACTGAGTCGCCACGCGTCGCGTTATCGCAACGCAACGCTGTGAGAGTCCAGGGAAGATCGCATGAATTAATCACCCGAGGGAAACTTCGATCTCGATTTTACCAGGGGAAAACAATTTCGAATCAATACAATTCCAAATTCGAAATAATAAAACCATTTCAAACTCTAACGAAACAAAATATTCCATCATTTCAAATTCCAAAGATTAAAAACGAATTCTAAATTTCGAAATAGTAAAACAATTCGTAAATTCTCGACAGACACATTACACACGTTTTCCTGACGAAATTTACTCCTTCCAAACTTCTAATATCATTAACAAAGCTCTTCCAGCAATTTAATTAAACAAATAACGCCAACTAAAATAACCTTTCCAAAAGTAAAATCATAATCCTATAAAAGTCAGCTATATTTGAAAATAGCATTGCGAAGTTTAATTTGGTGCTTACTGGTCATCGCTTCACGAGATACAGTAATTTTCAATACACCCTACAATATCGCTCTATTGAGTGCCGATGATGAGAGGTCGACACTGAAACGCATAAAATATGTGATGACGAATTCTTCCGAATCTGAGGCATCTTTTCTCCGTCCTTAGAATTCCTTACAAGAAAACAGATTTCATAATAAAAAAAGTTTCACCATTTAATTAAAAATCATAGTCAATTAAATTAAATGTTCTGAGACGATCATTCGATCGTACCACATGCGTGAAACGTTTCAATATATATACTAGAGGGATTTCACGCCCCTGCGCGCTTCGCGCGCCAACCGCCCCCCCCCCCTCAACTCTTGTACACGGCGGCGGCGGCGGCGAAATATTTATATAATATAGAGAGATATTATTAGGGGGCTCTGCCCCCCTGCACGCTACGCGCGCCAACCCGCCGTGTTAGTGTTCTCCATAAATTAAAAACATGAACATATGTATATTATGATTCTCTGATATTATGAAAAAATTCTCGATTATAATGAGGGGGAAAAAATACAAAAAGAAACGACACGACAAAATTTCTGTTGTGTAAAAAAAAAAAAAACACGAAAAGTTTTTGACGACGAAACAATAAAAAAAAAAATAACGCGTTTTTTTTTCAAACAACAGAAATTTCGTCGTGACGTTTCTTTTTGAACATTTTTTTTGTATTTTTTTTGTAGGTGGCGGAGGGGCGGGGGGGCAAGAGCTGCAGGGGTGCATTAGCGGTCATTTTTGGTCCGGTCAGCTTCACCAAACAGGGCAACCCTAACCCGTTTGGTGAAGCTGACCTCCTGAACTCTTGTACACGGCGGCGGCGGCGGCTATATATTTATTTAATATAGAGAGATATGTTTTCTTGAAAAACGAGTAGTTTTCAATGTTAATGAAAGCCTTGTGTTACGTCACAGGGGGTTTCACAAGGGAGACGTGTGCGCGGCGACTCAGAGGTAAAAAGGCGAATAACGTGGACGCGGCGCCTCAGAGGTCATGGGGGAAACGCATAGGGTACGATTTATGAACGAAGGAGTAAAGACACGTGGTTCGTTTCCCGATTAACAATTGAAATCGAGATGTCGAGTATAATTGATCACCTTTTATTCGGACAAGTGTGAATATAAACGTTGATTTCCAATGAACGCAAACAGTTAATACAATAAGATATCGTGACAGTAAGTATGTAAATGTATAATAACTTCGCAAATATTATTGGATTATTATAAAGTACCGGGTATAACAGGGATGATTTTATGAGACTTGTTCTCTTAACGAGCGCTGGACTAAGACTTAAGTCGCTTAGATGTTAAAAGCGGACTTCTCGCAACGAGTGTTGAGTGAAGACTAGCTAATAGGAGGTGCATTCGGTTGTCGTGAAACGGCAACCGAAAAGTGCTGATTTCTCCAATGAGTCCAAAAGTCAGGAATATCGCGCGAGGCCTTGAGCCTGGCCGTGCCGGAATTTGTCAGCCGAAACTCGATATTAGGTGTCCGCGCTATGGTCGCACGGTCGAGAGTTCGGATCGTTTATACATTAACTGAAACTGGGATGTGCAGAAACTCGAGTGGCGACTTCCGTTCCCACAGTTTAGTATGTACTCTTAGCACTACGATCGAAAGATAGTAGAGTTTGAACAATTAATGTATCTTTAACCGAGTTGAATGTGCAAAAATTCGAGCGGCGATTTCCGTTCTCACGATTATGAACTGAATTTACGTTATGGACGTTGCGAGACATTATATTGTTGGAAAACGAAAAGAGACTAAAACAATTAACACGAAAATCCCATACAAAAAATGTCACCACGTAACACCTCCCCTTCTAGTAATTTGTTAGGGCTAGGCAATGCCCTGACAATTAAAAGACTAAAATAAGTCGTGACAGAGAACTTATGGCTACGCGAAGAAAGAGGAGAGTAGCTCCCATATTAATGAACTTAATGATGGTTTATTTTGGGCGAGCAAGTGTTGCAGTAGTAAGACGGAAGTGGTGTGTCAGAAGAATAGTGTGGTGGAAGTGTGGGGTGGTCCTTGATTTCCTTCCCTTCGCTTGAGGTGGTGGTTGGGTTGGTGTCGCTTCTTCGGTGGTAGATGGTCGACCTGTAACTATCGAAGTCGACATTGAAACTATGCCCATTTGGAACGGTTAACAAAGACTTGCGGGCGCCGTGGTACATACCTGTTGTGTTGGAGGAACAGGGTGTAATCGGGACAAAATACTTATGCCGGTTTTACGTTTTTCAAGCGCTGCTGCTTCTAGACGACGCGAACAGGGTAGGCGTGCGTGAGGTATGACGCCGCTCCGAATGCAGGAATTACACTCCTTAGTTGATACCGAGGCCATCAAATGTCCTCCGGTTATCCGTGCTACTGTTGGCCACCGGTGGATGGCTTGAACTAAACTTGTTTTCGATTAAATAGCAGGGGTTTGAGGATGGGATTCAGCAGGAGATTTGATGTGTACCGTAACGCGGCGCGAGATTCAATGTTAACGAATGAACGAATCCAAACAACCAAAACAAAACAAAAGTCCGGGTACTAATTTGATAAATACGCAGAATATACACTATTGATTGGTTCAGTACCGATGTGCAGTCAAGTCGGTCAAATCAACGGGATGAGGATAGGAAATCGTAATAACAAACGATTCCAGTGGCGCTAAGTCTAATGAAATATTTGAGTCTGACTTCAAGGAACGGAGCAGAAAATATGCGCAACAACATTCTGGGCCAGTGGTTATCCGAGAATATCTTTGAGAACTGCGGTTGTTGGACAGCCTTAGAAACTCAGTCTATGGGACGGAGTGGAGAAATGGTTTAGGTTTCCGCGACGTGGTGAGTTCGTCCTCGGAGACGTTGGGGTGGAGCATCGCATCGGTGTGCTCTTGAATTATTTTTATCGTGTATCGTTGTAGAATTGATTTCCGCCACAATATAATGTATGTGTGAGTGTGGAACGTATCAGTATACCTGATTTTATTTTATTTTTGTTTTCTGATGTGTATCGGTATATATGATTTGTTTATTTATGTTCCCCATAGAGAACTCGAAGTGTTATGAATGCAGTCGTATGTGTTGGCCTGGTCGTCATAAGGTTAAGAGAAACAAGTAGTAAAGTGTCCGTAGTAGAGTTACCCTATGCCTTTTCTGATTCTCTTTGCTTCGCTCGTGCGTTTGATGCGTGAGCCGTCGGCGTAGGGTTTTGCTGCGTGGTTGATTCTTGTCGATCTTCTATATTCGCCGAGAGTCTTGTGAAAACACCGTTTGCGAACTCGAACTCGGTGCCGTGTTTGATGGAGGGTAGAGCCAAAATTCTGTTGCGTAATACAACAGCGGTGTCCCTCTTTATCAGCGTAAGTTCGACCAGTCGATATTAAGTTGTTTGTTAACGACGTTTTTGATGATCCTTCGTCACAAGATGGTCCTTTCGCAGGCGCGAGTAGGGTGTGAGTAGCTGCCTCCCCGGTAGGGGTAAAAGGTTCGAGGCGAATATTCGTTGGTGAACTGGGTACCGTATCACTTGGTGAGACGAAAAAGCGATGTTGGGTCCCAACTGGCAAATCCAGTCGTCCCTCAGTCGTTTTAGTCGAGTCGTATCTCGTCTCCGTTGTGATGAGTTCGTAGTTTGGTAGCAAGGCCTGGTCAGCTAGGTTTTGATGCCAATGTACAAAGCAGGTACGAACAAAGCACTGAATATTCATCAAAGAGCGTGTCTTCTTGCTAGCCGGTCGCTTCAGATGATCGTTTGTGTCCGTCAAAGGAGGTTGGTGTTCAAAATCCATTGGGATAACTTCTTTCTGGTCGAATAGAGAGACGGGTGACAGAGTACGGGTGGAGGTGCATCTCGAAGGAGTTTTACCCGCCTCGTGTTCGACGGAACAATGTATACGGTCCTTATTCGGGTGAGCGATGATTTTTCCAGCTTCGTGTAAGGAAGTAAACAAGGACGTTAGACAAGTTTCCTCCCCGGTCGGAGCATGGGGCTGAGATTGAGTAACCCCTTTCGCCGCATTCAATTGTTCAGCTGGCCGTACGCTGTATTGTACGCGTGTTTGTGGGACGTTAACGTCCTGGATAGTCGATGTTACTGAGGCTGAGTCCGAATGATGCACGTGCAAGGGCGCCGTTTGCTCACTGTTGCACGAGTTACCGTAGGCTAGGCAACCAAGGTTATCTCTCGTGTCTGAGTGCGGTTGATGGCGCTGTTGTAGAGCCGAGGGCACGGGTACCTCAGCATCGTGGTGAGCGATTGGTAATAAATTCTCAAAGGGTAAGGCGATTGCATCATTATAAGTTGGCCTTCGATGTTCGTGACCGGACTTGACGTGAAGAAGCATTTGCGGCTCTTGATAAGTGGTTTGAATCGTGTTTGCTGCGACGCTTGACATTTTTGGTCGAGACTTAGGGTTCGCTTGCCTGATATTATTGAGATTACCGTGGTGTTGCTCGGACGTTACCGGCACTGGTTTAGGTGAAGTATAGACATGTTCCGTTTCTGATCTCTTTGGTGAATCTTGACGTATATTTTTGTTGTATGAGCGTATCAGTGTAGTCGTGGATGTTGCCCTTGTATAGTCTGGCTTACCGCGCTCGGTGAAAACCTCGAGTTTCGGAATTTGTGTGAATTGAGAGCTGTATGGGGTTAGAACTATGGTAGGTACTTCGATCTTAACTGGTTTGCTTGTAATATTTTGAATGTGGACATACGTGTCACCGCTGCGATACTCAACCTGAACGAGTCCGAAATGTTTTGTATTATCAACTGTTAGAATATGTTGGGGAGTGCGAGTTGGAATACGAACGTACATACGTCGTTTCGACTGAGCATCAATGATAATGTTTTCACGACGGTAAAATGGAATGATCTCAGCTCGAAGATCTATCCAACCATTACTATATGATACCACACTACATGCAAAAAATGGATAACCCAAAAGGCCATCCTCCGGTAAATAGTAGTTATTACCCACCACGTAAAAGGTCGTCAGGATGTCGTTTACATAAATCTGCACAGTTCCGAGTGAGTTCTCAATTTCGCTGTCGTCGATATACACATGTGAGCTTAGGGCTCGTTTGTTCATCAAATTCACATCGAGGCTACTGACGCGAAATAATCCGAAGCCTTTGGCGAGGTCAAAAGAGTTTAACTCAACCGCTGTGTCCTTTTGAGCATGGTTTTCGTTATTGACAATACGAATGGTACAGGTTTTTCGGGAACGGATGATGGAAGCGCTTAGACATGTAGGCTCGGCATCGCGCTGACGTGCCGAGCAACTTGAGAGTTTAAATGGTCATACGAAGTATCTCTCGGTCTATTGTCTGTACGTTCGTCCGGTGAATGACGTCTGTGTCGCGAGGGTGGTCGGGCATGGTAGCGAGAGGATAGATGTTTCTCGTATTTTCGGTCGGGTGATTTGCAACGATGATTTCGTTCTCGCGATTTCCTTCGGTATTTAAATACCGGTGATTCACCCCGAAGGAAATCGTTGTCGTGATGTCGATTGTCTTTGTAATGTCTATTCGAATCGTCGCGGTATTTCGATGAAAATGATCGATCGCGACGTTGATATTGCAATTCATCGCGTCTACGGCATCGCGACTCGGAGCGACTCTTATCACGATGATGGCGGTATGGTGATTTTAACTTCCGTTCATTGGATTCGCATCTATTATGGTGACGTTCTGAGTAAGGATTATTTTGGTGCGAACGCGAGTAATATTTTTCGCGATCTCCATATCGATCTTCTTTATGTTTACGAGCTTGCGAGCTATCATGACTGTGTCGGTAATGAGAGTAATCTCTGTAGCGGCGGGGGCTAACCTCGTATTTTCTGCAATGAGACTTTGACTCACAAGGAAAGTACTCGAGGTGTCCCCCTTCGATTTTGTTGAAACTCAAGTATCTTATAGAGCATTGAAAACTAAGCGACACGTATTTTTTTTATCGGCGGAAAAACGGTTTCAAGGGGTGAAACCACCCCCTAAAGTTACACCTGTCAAGGGGCGATCTTGCAGTTTCACGTAGAAACAGTGCATCGATTTTGACGAAACAAAGATTAAAATGTTTCTTGTACGAAGAAATGAAGAACCCACCAGATAATGAAAAAAAAAATATATTTTAAGGGGTTGAAAAACCCTCGAACATCCACTTTTTGCCCCCTACATTGAAAACTTGTGAATCGATTGGAATGAAAATTATGCTATTATATAGCGGAAATGAAATTAAAGTTGACGTGTTTTTGGATTTGTGCGAGAAATTTTTTTTAAAGCGGTAAACTACCCCCATTTGAGTTTTTTACATTCCAGGTGTCTCCTCGTCATTACAAATATGCTTGCCGATACGAACTCTTCTCATTGAGCTAAAATTAATGTTTCACCATTTTTCTGTTATTTTAAGGGGTAGAAATAAAATTGAAGTTGACGTGTTTTTGTATTTGCGCGAGAAAAATTGTTTAAGGGGGTAAACTACCTCTATTTGAGTTTTTACATTCCAGTTGTCTCCTTGCCATTGCAAATGTGTTTATCGGTAAGAACTCTCCTCATCAAGCTAAAATTAATGATTTGCCTCCTTAAAACTGTTTTCTTGCACAAATAGAAAAAGACGTGGACTATAATTTTATTTCCGCTATAAAACAGTAAAATTTCCATTCCAATCGGTTCGCAAGTTTTTAATGTAGGGTGCAAGACGTAGATGCTCAAGGGAGTTTCTTCCCCTTAAAATAACAGAAAAATGATGAAACTTTAATTTTAGCTTAATGAGAAGAGTTCGTAACGGCATTTGGAATGACAAGGAGACACCTGGAATGGAAAAACTCAAATAGGGGTAGTTTGCCCCTTAATAAAATTTTCTCGCACAAATACAAAAACACATCAACTTTAATTTTATTTCCGCTATACAACGGCATAATTTTAATTACAATCGATTCGCAAGTTTTCAATGTAGGGGGCAAGACGGAGATGTTCAAGGGTGTTTCTACACCTTAAAATAACAAAAAAATGGTGAAACATTAATTTTAGCTTAATGAAAAGAGTTCGTATCGGCAAGCACATTTGGAATGACGAGGATACACCTGGAATGTGAAAACTCAAATAGGGGTAGTTTATCCTCTTAAAAAAATTTCTTGCACAAATACAAAAACGCGTCAACTTTAATTTTATTTCCGCTACACAATAGCATAATTTTTATTCCAATCGATTCGCAAGTTTTCAATCTAGGGGGCAAAAAGTGGATGTTCGAGGGTGTTTCAACCCCTTAAAATATATATATATTTTTCATTATCTGGTGGGTTCTTCATTTCTTCGCACAAGAAACATTTTAATCTGTATTTCATCAAAATCGATGCACTGCTTCTATGTAAAACTGCAAAATCGCCCCTTGACATGTGTAACTTTAGGGGGTGGTTTCACCCCTTGAAACCGTTTTTCCGCCGACAAAAAAAAGTTCCCAAGCTTATGTGTAATTCTCGGAGACCTTTGGAAGTTAGTCACTGGCCACATTAATTTTAGCTTAAAGCACCTGGAATGTAAAAACTCAAATAGGGGTAGTTTTCCCCCTTAAAAAAATTTTCTCGCACAAATACAAAAACACGTCAACTTCAATTTTATTTCCGCTATAAAACAGTATAATTTTCATTACAATCGATTGGTAAGTTTTCAATGTAGGGTGCAAGACGTAGATGTTCAAGGGTGCTTCTACTCCTTAAAAGAACACAAAAATGGTGAAACATTAATTTTAGCTCAATGAAAAGAGTTCGTATCGGCAAGCACATTTGGAATGACGAGGATACACCTGGAATGTGAAAACTCAAATAGGGGTAGTTTATCCTCTTAAAAAAATTTCTTGCACAAATACAAAAACGCGTCAACTTTAATTTTATTTCCGCTACACAATAGCATAATTTTTATTCCAATCGATTCGCAAGTTTTCAATCCAGGGGGCAAAAAGTGGATGTTCGAGGGTGTTTCAACCCCTTAAAATATATATATATTTTTCATTATCTGGTGGGTTCTTCATTTCTTCGCACAAGAAACATTTTAATCTGTATTTCATCAAAATCGATGCACTGCTTCTATGTAAAACTGCAAAATCGCCCCTTGACATGTGTAACTTTAGGGGGTGGTTTCACCCCTTGAAACCGTTTTTCCGCCGACAAAAAAAAGTTCCCAAGCTTATGTGTAATTCTCGGAGACCTTTGGAAGTTAGTCACTGGCCGGTATGGTAGCCTGTACCAGTTGACCTAACCCCGCGGGCAACTTTGAATTTGTTGTGTCGATGTCCAGAGTAACCACAGGGGCTTTTGACATCAGTTACTAGCCGGTATGGTAGCCTGTACCAGTATACATGATTCGCCAGAGCCTATGGTTTGTAATCAGTATGTGTGGAGAAAAGGGTAGCACAGGTTGAAATTTGAGTATTTAGTATATTTTGCTTTGTTAATCGAGGATGATTAGCGGGGTACCCTCCACTTCCGATGCTGCGGTACAAGATAGACAGCCGGTAACCGGATCGTAATAGTAATTCGTACCGGTCGTACAGTCGGTAATGATAACGGAAGTCCGTTCGTTCGGCTCGAACTCCCGAAAAAAGTTCAGCCTACAATCGTCGCTGATTACGAAGTTCAACTGTTCGCGCAGGACTTGTTTTCACTGCTTGATAGCGTTACGTAATTTTTTTACGGTTGATCTTGGGTTTAAGCGTTTTTTTAAATTGAAGAGTAATGAGCGAGGTCCATATACCCAAAAAAAAGGGTAATATGAGGGGATAACTATATATGACTGGCTTAATACTAAACAATATTCGTTATGCGAGTTGTTTAAAATATAAGATGCAATCGTTGATCAAGGAAAATGAGTGTTGGATTCTCCTTCTATTTACTCGGTCGGGTTAAACCTAATTAACCCTGTAAAGTCAAGTCAGGTGTGCTTAACCCAGTAAATCTCGGGTTAACTGGTTCGGGATCGTTAACGTACCTTTC
Source organism: Oxytorus armatus (assembly GCA_958009045.1). Classification (NCBI taxonomy): domain Eukaryota; kingdom Metazoa; phylum Arthropoda; class Insecta; order Hymenoptera; family Ichneumonidae; genus Oxytorus; species Oxytorus armatus. The sequence continues at coordinate 30,717,625 of OY253744.1, forward strand.
GGGTGTAAAATTTGTTCCCCAAATTCCTGCGAATTCGAATATTGATTCGAAATATTGGTTTTTAACTTATAAATATTGGATTAATTTGGCTCAATTAAAGAGTCGAAAAGATCTAAATTTGGGTATTTATTCGAACTAAAAAAATTAGGATTCGGAGTTAGATACAAATTGAGAATTGATAAATCCAAATTTTAGATATTTGAGTTGTCGAAATTATAAATCAAAATATCTAAAAATTAAGTTAAATTTGAAAAATAATAATTTCGAAAGGTTTGAATGTTCAGATTTGTCTGAAATATAAATTGAAAAATTCAAAAATTAAATTATGTTAGAAATGTAATAAATTTATAGGTTTCGGGTATTCAGATTTTATTCGGATTATAAGTTGAAAAGTTTAAAAATTGGATCGGATTTGAAAACTAAAAATTAAAATCTGAGTTATAAATTCGAAAAATAATACGAAATTGGATTTGATTTGAAAATTGATTAATTGAAATTTGGATTTTCCGATTTTTATCTGAATTGTTAGTCCTAAGATTTCGGAAAAATTAATTTAATTTTTAAGTCGATAAATATAAATTTCCAATGTATTCAGATTTTGTCTGAGATGTAAATTAAAAGAATTCGAAAATTGGATAAAATTTGAAAATTAGTAAATTTAAAATTGGATAATCGGATTTTATTTGGATTATGAATTTGGAAGATTCAAGGGTTGAATTAAATTTTGGAATTGGTAAATAAAAATTTTGAGTATTCAGATTCTTATCGGAATTATAAATTTGAAAAATTTAGGAATAAAATTAACCTTGATGGATAATCAATTTTATATTGATATTTAGGTTTTTCCTGAATTATGAATTCGAAAAAATTCGAAAACTGGGTTTATTTTGAAGATTATTAAATAAAAATTTTGGGTATTCGGATTTTTTGTCCGAATTATAAATTTCCTAAATTCAGAAAAATAATCCTATTTTGGGAGGATAGTAAATTTAAATTTTGATGTTGAGATTTCCGACTGAATTATGAGGTTTTAAATTTCGAGAATTAAATTAAATTTGAAAATAATAAATCGAAAGTATTTTTGTCAATCAGACTTTTCTCTGATTATTATAGTTATTAAAATTCTCTATAGTTATTAAAATTCTGAAATTGCCTTTAATCAGGAAATTAATGAGAATAAAAAGGATTTTGAATACTCGGATTTTATTATAAAATTTCAATTTCGAGCCTGAATTAAATCAGGAAATTATTGGATTTAAATTTGAATATCCAGAAACGTATTTGAATTGGGAGTTACGAATTCCAAAAATGAATTCAATTGGGAAATCAATAAATTAAAAAAAAATTGGAGATTCAAAAAAAATGTTATGTTTCGAAGACTGAACCCAATTTGCTAATTGGCAAATTTGAGTTCGTGAACATTCGGGTTTTATTTCCGAATGGAAAAATTATAAAATTTTTTTTTTTTTCGAAAACTCGGATTTAATCCGAAAATGTAGTGGACAAAAATGTTCGTATATAGTTAAATCTGAATTTGGTACGTTAAGGTGAGTCAAGATGGAAAATTCAACACTCGTAAATGGAAAAAAAGACGTAAGGATAGCAATGTGAAAGGTACTTACGTGAGACTGGCGAATATGAGCGTCAGTGCGAAAATCATCCTTCCTTCAATAAATATTATTGGGATCACGCCAATATGATTTCTTTCGAGAATTTCCTCGGTAATAATGGATTTCGTTTTTCCTCTTTAGTTGGACTTGGTAATTGGCTAGTTTACGCTGATGTATATATTTTTTATTTGCTGAAATAAATACTCGAAGCACTTTTCGTAGAACTGTCAACTGTCGCTGTTTTTTTTATTTATTTTATTTTTTCACTTGGTCCGAAGCACGGCGCGTGACCTCGACACTTGGGAAATCCCACTTCTGACACCAAAAATTATTTTACGTCCCAGGGGGTTTCACAAGGGAGACGTGTGCGCGGCGACTCAGAGGTAAAATGGCTAATAACGTGGACGCGGCGCCTCAGAGGTCATGGGGGAAACGCATAGGGTACGATTTATGAATGAAGGAGTAAAGACACGTGGTTCGTTTCCCGATTAACAATTGAAATCGAGATGTCGAGTATAATTGATCACCTTTTATTCGGACAAGTGTGAATATAAACGTTGATTTCCAATGAACGAAAACAGTTAATACAATAAGATATCGTGACAGTAAGTATGTAAATGTATAATAACTTCGCAAATATTATTGGATGATTATAACGTACCGGGTATAACAGGGATGATTTTATTAGAGTTGTTCTCTTAACGAGCGCTGGACTAAGACTTAAGTCGCTTAGATGTTAAGAGCAGACTTCTCGCTACGAGTGTTGAGTGAAGACCAGCTAATAGGAGGTGCATTCGGTTGTCGTGAAGCGGCAACCGAAAAGTGCTGATTTCTGCAAGTCCAAAAGTCAGGAATATCGCGCGAGGTCTCGCACCTCGCCGCGCCGGAATTTGTCAGCCGAAACTCGATATTAGGTGTCCGCGCTACGGTCGCACGGTCGAGAGTTCGGATCGTTTATACATTAACTGAAACTGGGATGTGCAGAAACTCGAGTGGCGACTTCCGTTCCCACAGTTTAGTATGTACTCTTAGCACTACGATCGAAAGATCGTAGAGTTTGAACAATTAATGTATCTTTAACCGAGTTGAATGTGCAAAAAATTCGAGCCGCGATTTCCGTTCTCACGATTATGAACTGAATTTACGTTATGGACGTTGCGAGACATTATATTGTTGGAAAACAAAAAGAGACTAAAACAATTAACACGAAAATCCCATACAAAACATGTCACGACGTAACACCTTGCTACGAGAGTTTAGTAATAGAGAAAAACCATCTGGCTTCTTCCCAAGATTCTCACGTTGTTATTCGTAACTTACTTTCGGAATATCGTTTACCATTTAAGGTCTCCCCGTGGAGTCAACGTCCGCTCTTATGCAGATAGATGGATTTTCTTCTTCGACGACTATCATGTTTGCAGCGTATCCTTGCTCAACGGGATTCTTGCCAATACTAGTGTAAGCCACTGCGAACGTTTTCAAACGATTTATTTTCCGGTGTTATTTATTGTATGTTGTGTTAACATTTTTTTTAAATTAAAAACAGCAGGATGTTTCTTGGTAATCTGGACTGAAATTTCTTTCGTGTACATAACCAATTCCACCAAAACAATTGAGACATTTTTAAAAAATCCGCTAGTGTGTTGAATATCGAAGATTTTACGGTGAATAGTTCCTCTACGAAATTTTCGACACGTTTATTTTGCCGTGCCTCCTCAGGGATTCTATTCTAGTTTCGGTATAATTATAACCAGACGCTCTTAGAATTTAGGCGACAAGCGCCGAACTCTTCTTCGTAGGATGCACATGAGACAGCTGGTCAGTTGGTCTCGGTTACCCAGGAAGTGTGGATGGCATACAGTAAAAAAAAATTTAGTTTCGGAAATTAGGTAAATTGTGAGGGTAAAACGGAATTTTTCAAAATTAACCAAATGGTTTAGTCAATTTGACAAACGTACTGGTGGTTATTTTATTTACACATAGTACATCCTTGTATGTGTGAAAAGACAAATGTACGAATATTTCCATCTCTACATAAGATTAATATTTTTCACATCTTTGGAATTTCCTTTAATTTACTCTGTCTTATTTGGTCCCGTGTAAATACTATTTTATAATCACGTAGGTGCTTTACCCTTGCGGGGCTTGTGTAGTTGTGTACGAATTACAAAAGCTTTAAAAAAAATGTAACATAATTTCAACAATCACGTTATAGATCGAATAAAGTTTGTCATAAATTTTGCAATATAATTTGAACAAAGAAAAACGTAAGTACCAAAATAAATAAATAAATACAATAAGAATACGGAACAATCAAACAAATATGAATGAATGTTCTATTTCACTTTTTTATGTAATTTGTTTATTTATTTCTTCTTCACCGAGTTTAACTTTTTGATGGCTTTTTTTTCGTGAAAGAAAATCGAGATTTTTTTGTAAGAACATTACAAAATTTTTGTACAGTCGAACAATCACATTTAGAAAAACTTATCCGAATGAACGTCTATATTTTTCTTTTGTTTTTGTGAATTTGGTATGCCACCATTTTATAAAAAAAAATGTTCGCACACCTTTGTACCCGAACGTACAAAACCACATGATAATTTCTTTTTTTCTATAAAATTTAAACATATTTTCAAAGTATTAATAAGTGTGTGTACAAAATTTCTGGACGCAAACTTGAACAGTTTAAAATTTATTCTATCCTAAAAATCACCTCCGAAACAACACTTTGAGTACTCAAGAATGATGCTGTACGATTTTATGGGAATTTAAAACTGTTGAAAAACAATGTGCGGTCGAATTCACGTATGTGGCGAGGATTTCCAAAGCGGTTGAGATTTGAGTGAATTTTTAATTTTTCGAAAGATGTATGACAACACCGATATACGTGCAAACATTGACGTATCGAGGCGAAATTTTCTGTATAAATCTGTATTATTATTAAAAAAGATATTGTTAAAAAAATGTCGATTTTTTTGCAAAACGATTCCAATCTTCAAATTAAAGCGAAACACGTTACTGAATACGCTATAGAGGGCGGACGAGAGGTGCAAACATTGACGTATCAAGGCGAAATTTTCTTTATAAATCTTTATTATTATTAAAAAATATATTATGAAAAGATTGTCGAATTTTTTTGAAAAACGATTCCGACATTCAAGTTAAAGCAAAACACGTTACTGAATACGCTATAGATAGAGGGCGGAAAAGAGGTGCAAACATTGACGTATCGAGGCGAAATTTTCTTTATTAATCTTTATTATTATTAAAAAATATATTATAAAAAGATTGTCGAATTTTTTTTAAAACGATTCCGACCTTCAAGTTAAAGCAAAACACGTTACTGAACACGCTATAGAGGGCGGAAAAGAGGTGCAAACATTGACGTACCGAGGCGAAATTTTCTTTACAAATCGTTATTATTATTAAAAAATATATTATAAAAAGATTGTCAAATTTTTTGAAAAACGATTCCGACCTTCAAGTTAAAGCAAAACACGTTACTAAACACGCTATAGAGGGCGGAAAAGAGGTGCAAATAAAAACTTGTCCATCGCTTTCTCCTCGTTTTCAAAGATTCACATAGCTTCCTTCACAGGGAATTCACACACTCGTGGAGGGAAATTTATAAAGCTTCAAAAATGCGGTGGAAGCGATGTGCAAGTTTTCATTTGTACCTTTTTTTCCAAGTTCATGTCATTTATTGTTTCTACATAGAAGAAGTTTCGTTATGGTGAAAAAAAACAATTATCGACTTTGCAGTACCAATGTGTTCAAAATATACCAAAATGTCGGAAAATCACATTTAGAAAAAATGGCTGGATGTGTGTGGATGTAACGGTCCTGTAAAATTCGAACGTCCATATCTTCAGATCGGCTTAAGCTATCGTTGCAATTCCATACACATGTAAAAGCAGTACGCCCTCTATATTTGCTGTAATTTTTTTACAAAAATTCACGAAGCGGCTAAGATTTTATGGCTATTTGAATTTGTCGAAAAAAAAGTTTGTACGCTCTCTACCTTTGGACAACTTTGAGATATCGCGCTAATTTTTTCATATAAATACATTATTATTAAAGAACGGCTGTTATTAAATTTATCGCAAATCGGCTAGTATGCCCGGTTTTTACGAAGTTTTGAATTCAATAAAGTGCTTCGTGGTCTCTCGAACTTCCGAAAATGTTGAGATATTGCACATTTTTTTTATAAGAAGAGAGTGTCATTAAAGAATGGTTGAAACAGAATTTGAATAGATAGTAATGTGATCGCACTATCTCCGGCAAAAATTTAAATGTTGGTCCAAATTTTGTTTATATAAATAGAATATCATTAAACGATAGTTGGGGCTGTATTTCAAGGCGAGAGTAGATAGAGTAGTTCAGACTTTACTAAATTTTGAATTTTTCAAGATTTTCAACTAACAGCTCTGGCTTTCGCAAATACAGAGATATCGGAATAATTCTGTACACGAATAGAATATATTTAATAGTGCGTTGATAGTGCAAGAATCAACCACGAATATGAGCCCAATACATTATATGAACCGAGAATCGATGAAACAATTCCAAATATATACAATCTTGAATTATTCCAAAAAATCTGTGATTGTTTTAACTTTCAAAGGTTTTGAGAGCAGCACCAAGCCTTTGTCAGTGAAAAGAATATAATCATATTAAAACAAGGGTTAGGATACAATTGCATGTAGTTGAAATTTTCAAATTGCTTCCTCGAATTTTCGTACGATGCTGAAAGCTTCCTCTTTACGAGGAAGCCAAGATTTAGAAAGATCCCTCGTGGACGGAACTTTCAGAACTTGCGTAATATTTCGAAGAAGCAATTTTCAAGTTTCAACGTTTTTTAATTCACTTAAATTATTATACTTTTTTATTGTACATAACAGGCTTAGGAAATCGGAAATGGCGAGCAATAAGGAGGAAAGCTCGATTCTCGGACGTTGCGCCGTTTGCGAAAAAAGTGCGTCGCTTCGTTGCGCCGGTTGTAGAAAACGGTTTTACTGCAACAAGGAACATCAGCGCGATGACTGGTCAGAGCATAAGTTGTCATGTCGCTCGTGGCAGATAAGAGAGACCGACGAACTTGGTAGATACCTAATTGCTAGCAGGGACCTTGTAGAGGGTGATCTCGTCCTTGTCGAAACTCCAATTGTCTGGGGGCCCACTCCGCACAGAAATTCGATCGTTTGCGTCGGTTGTGGCGATCAAAATGTCCGTGTCAAGTGCCCGGGATGCAATTGGTACGCTTGCAGAGTCTCCTGCGATGGTCTCGTCGATGATAATCGTCATGGTGTCGAGTGTGTATTTCTCGCCAAAGCCCGGATATTGCCAAGGTGAGAAATGAAAAATTCACGAATTTTGTCATTCATGTTTGATTCGTTTTAGTTTTAATTAATCGATATTTACTAAAATTTATACGGAATTAAAAAAAATTCCTGCGACAATCGGGAATGGATTTAAAAAATGTTTGCTTTTATTAATGAAACTTTTTTTTCTACACATAAGGTGCGAAATTTTATTGGCTCTGAGGGTCTTGATACTGCGTCGAAAAAATCCAAAACGTTGGGCAATTCTTGCGACGCTTCAGAGTCACGAGGCATCCCGTGGACTAGGCACTGAGGCTCACGAAGAGACTAAACTTGTAGCGAGATATCTCGAGCCTTTTTTCACGATGGATTCGTCACCGAGAGAAGTTTTGCCAAAAGTTTGCGGACTCATAGACGTTAACGCACTTGAGACTAATTCACCAGAAGGATCGTCAGCGATTTACGAAACAGCTTGTCTTCTCGAGCACAATTGTATCGCCAACACGCGTCACAGTTTCTCCGTTGATGCGAAAGGACGACCGAGAATAACCGTGAGAGCGGTGACTTCCATCAAAAAGTACGTAAGCAAAAATAGCATTATAAAAAATTCTACATTGTAGATTTTTTGTATTCTGTAAGCTGCAAATGTTTTCTTATTATTATCAATCTTTCCATCGTAATTTTTCAGGTTTTTACCTCCCTTCCTCTTAGACACCTCCGTGTACAAATTGTGATTAAGATCCAGCTGGATCCCTGTGATTATGCCTATTCTCCGATAAACATAAACATTGACCAGTGACTCCCGACTGGTTTTTAAATTGTAACCAGCCCGGACCCTATATTATTCTGAGAACTGTATGGGATGTAACCGGATCCTTACGTGATTTTACGGGGTCATGAAATTGACCATGATTGTTTGATCTGTAATATTAGTTTTTTCATAGTATATCTTTTCACATTTGTACGTCCTGTCCCATTTGTTTCTACTTTCATGATCTGTAATAATAATACGCTACACGCTACACGAAAAAAAAATGCGGCGACAAAATAAAATATTACAAAAAATAGGAACTCCAAATTCGGTACAGGAACGAAAAAATAAAAATAAAAATTTATTTAGCTTTTGCGGGTATATATCACTTAAGCCCCGTTGTCGGCACTCGATTACTCGGTATCAATCTGCGCGAGCGTCCACATTCTTATAGCCCGCGAGCCCTCGATCGCAGACGCGAAAGAAAACCTCGCGACGCTTGCTACCTATCGGGGAATTGGGAAACATCTTTACACTAGCTGCACTGCGAATTTCATGTGTTTTTTTCATTGTGGTGAAATGTACATAATCGAACCACACAGATTTCTTACAAAAGCTGGAGTGTACAACCGCGAGCCAACACTCCAATAACGTACTGGTGGTGTCAACACGATAGTCGCGTGCCACGTGTAACCTATTATCCCCTTTCATGTAGCATATGTAGCTAATCGGGATACAACCCAGGATCCAGCTGGAATCCTAGAAGGAAATTCTTTGTTGATATTCTCAAAAATTATGGATGGGTATTTTACGGGAAAATGATAATGAATGCGATTACTGAAACCAAAAACTTCGATTTATACATTTGAAGTTTTGTCGATCAGCGCTAATCGGGATACAACCCGGGATCCGCGTGGAATCCGGAGCGGAATCCCTTGATAGGGCGTTTCTAACAAATCCGGATTCGGGGTTTGGCTGGAAGCACGGTCACTCTACGAAATGTCTACACTGGCATTTCCATTTCATTCTGCGAGACTCCCCCCCCCCCCGAATGTTGCCCGCAGCCACTCGTTCATAATGCACTACAGTATTGCATTTGTGCGAGGGCATAGGGAATCTGGTGAAAATCTGGTCGATACAGGTGGCTATATTTTACCGGTTTTCAGTTGTATTACCATCAGAAACTTAGAAAAACTGCCTCCCGAAAAGTAGTTGACGTGCAAGACGGTACACGGTGAAGCGGTCAATACTGCTCAACATGGGGGACCGCCGAAACCGTGCGTCCACTACTGTCGGTGTGTTTGTCTTGGTTTTGAATCATTCTGTCGGTTTCCTCATGAATTATTTAAAAATAATTCATAAATTGTAAATGAGTGTTTGTAATTTTGTAATATATTGTAAATTCGAAATATTCTTGTGATTGTAAATGTCAGTTGGAAAATATTTAATGTTAAGTAAGCTGTAAATATATACAGTTTAATTGTTGTTTTTCATTCTACAGAGGCGAACATCTCAGTACGATGTATACCCACGCTCTATGGTCAACGAGAGCACGCAGAGACCATCTTCTAGTTACAAAATACTTCGCTTGCCGATGCGAGCGTTGTGCTGATCCAACGGAACTCGGAAGTCATCTTGGCACACTGAAATGTCTCTGTGGAAGTGGTCTCGTATTGCCGAACGATCCTCTGAATAGCGAGACCGATTGGTCGTGTACCGCGTGTCCCGGTTTGCTCACCGCTTCGGAAGTCACGCAATTGACGGAGAGACTCGCCGACGATGTCGAAGCTGCTATGAGCGTAGCGCGAAAAGATTCTCTCAGCGATCTCTTATCACGGTACTACTTATCGCCTTTCCTCGTAATTCTCTTACATTTTTACACTCGAATACGTTTTGATTCGTCATAGAGCATTATTTATTTGCTCTGTTTTTGTAAATGTTATTTTATTTTTCTTGATATACGGGCCAATGTGTTTGAACTTTTTAGATACCCAGTATATGTACGAGGGTCTATATATGTGTATATGACTATATTAGGCTGTCACAAATGATTCTTCTATAATTCGAGAACAATTTGAGTAATGGGTTTAAAAATTCTCACACGAGCCAAATAGGTACTATTCAAAACGGGCATTAAGGTTCATAATTTTTACTTAAATATGATGTTAAAAATCTCTTTAACGAAGAAAGATATCAACGTGATTGTGTCCTCAAGTTTTTCCTACTGCGTCTTGGAATTCGTATTTGTATTTGCTGCTATTTCTTCAGTTCTAATATGCAAGGAATGTAAAAGTTAGATCTCTTGCAATTAGTCCAGTTTAGGAGGCTTGGGTGTCAATATTTCTCTGAAGTACCAGTGTGATGAGCCGCATATTATTGGTTATGAGATCAATCACCGCTTGATTTTTGTGATGCGATTATTAGGAGTCGGTCAGGACGAAGTGAACCTTTTTTGTGGTTTGATGGATTTATGTTAAGGTATTAGTCAACCGACCTACTACGCTTGCTTAAAGAATATTCATACAGCAGCATCGGCCGTTTATGAATCCGTGTTATCACTAGCTGTTGCCCAGGGAAAATAATTAAATAATGACGCCGGAAAGCCGGACTAGAGTTGCAGATCCATGCGTATTGAGCAGTTTCTGTGGTGCATGTAACTAGTGGAAAAACAAAAAGATAGTGATTCAATCGGGTAGGGGGAATAGTATGTCCCTCATTAACATTATCAATGCGCAGCGGCAGCTCTGGCAAAATGGACATCGATGCCATCGTCAAAATATTTCTGGGATCCATAGTTAAACATAATGTGAAATACCTCACGTACATAGGTGACGGTGATGGTAAGACTTTCAATGGAATTTTGAAATCTGAGCCATATGAACAAGAACATCCAGTTATAAAGAAGGCTGCTTTGGTAACTGGAAAAAAATGGGAACGCGACTCCAAATGGCGAAAAAAGCCAATGAAGGGATTGGCGGAAGAGGATCCGGCAAACTGACTGATAAACTAATTAGGGAGCTTACAAAATTTTATGGATTGCCAATTCGTAGGCACCCGGATTCAACTGAACAAATCGAGAAAGAGATTTCGGAATCAATCTATCACATTTGTACTATAGATAATCTGGAGCACGAAAATTATCGAGCAGGTGAAAACAGTTGGTGTAAGTAGCACAAGGCAGACGCTGAGGGACGTCTCGATTCTTTCTGTCACGACAAGGAGCCTTTGACAGAATAAGTGCAGAAAGTTCTCAAGCCAGACTATGAAAATTTATTTAAAAAAAATCTATTGACTAAATGCTTGGGAAAGGAAACTCAAAACGACAATGAGTCACGCAATTCGCTCATCTGGATTTTCGTCCCGAAACACCTTCATTCTGGCCCAAAAGTTGTTTAAATTGGCACTATTTGGCTGTGATGATCTTCAATGCAGTTTTCCAATGTATTCTGAAGACAATGAGTACATTAGGATGTTAAATTGGCGGCAATGCCCACATTTATCCTCAGCATCGTGATAAAGGTCGTATTGACCGCTCCGAGGGTACTTTCAGTGATTTCGCAAAACAAGCCGGGATCGCTAACAGGGACGAGCAAGCGCCTTTGCAAGACTTCTACGAGGCAGAGGGAGACGTATCTTGCGGACCAGGCATAGCAGATTAATGGCGAGTCAACATTTTCTTTGTGTAAGGCATGGTTAAACTTTCTAACGCGTTATTCTCAAAACTGCATTTTTTAAATTGGCTGACACGATTTATCCAAAAATACTGAATCGATTTTGCTCAAATTTCTATCTTATGTTCAATACACTTATAGTTCTCGCTCAAACTAGGATAATTGTGATATCTGTCATAGTTTTTTTTTGCCGATCTAAAGCGTCGAAATAAAAAATAAAAATTGAAACTAAATTTTAAAAACCGTGCCAAAAATTTAATTTGTAATATTTTCAGCTAATCCTAGTTCAGGCCATAACCACAGGCCTTCAAATTAAAATGCCATTTCATTTTTTGATTTCAGATGAACAGAACAGGTGGAATCATGTCAGCCGTCAACATACTTATTTTTCAAATATGTGTCTTTCGAACGCTGTAAAGTCTATTCCAATCTATATTTTGGCTTCAAAAAATTCTGAGTGACTGTATGAATGTTAATAAATACATTGTAAAAATTCCAAGATGGTGTATTTTTATGGCTCGTAAGCTTTCCAAATATCCGATAAAATCTTTATTTTTGGGCGAAATGTAACGTTTTTAGTACTATCTGATAGTCAGGATTATTACCGTTGATGTTTGTGTGTAGAGAGAAGCAACTGCGAAAATTGAATACAGACGGAGTGCATCATTGCCGTAAGGATACGGTGAACCTACATGCCGTGCCATGTATAACCTCAAAATCAGAAAATATTGCCCGTCACCTTACGGGTAATAAATGACTTCGAAGAATAAACTTTTACTTATAATATCAATCTATCACATGACACAATGTTATATTTATAAGTTGTTTATGTTTCAGCGATTATGCAATTTCAGTCGCGCCTCTCGTTGTTTACACGACACGAATAAAACGGTTTTTGATCTTTCGCATGGGCTGAAAACCGCATACCTATCCGACCGAAAACCGTCCATGTTCTCCCGATTTTTAGTTATTATCTTGTTGGTGTAAGAATGCAATACATTATGAATTATGATTAAAGCGTGACATATAGTGGTTTGAAATTTGGCTGAAAGAGGTAAACTTGCTAATAGGTAATTCCCAATAATACCTAGAAAACATCGGAGAGCAGTGGTTTAGTCAATGGGGTTCAGGTTTGCAGGGAAGTGGACCTGGGTTCGATTCCCTGCCGAAAACGCTGAAAATTTTTGGAAGTGTTTATTACTGTAACTGGGGAATGGACACACGCCCTGCCGCGCGCTAGCGGCTTACTTGTGGCGCTGCAGCGCTCTTATCCTTTTGGGCACTGTACGCTGCTTGTTCATTGAGCTGAGGGATCAGTTTTCCATTCGAGTACGCTGCTTGTTCATAGAGTTGGGATCAGTTTTTCATTCGACTGACCCTTATGTATCATTATTATGGCTAAAAAGCCGACTGGTACCTAATAGGGATCCAAGTTAAATGGAAGAATGACCCCGAACCAACTCGATATTTGACTCCCGACTTAATGAAGAAGTCTTGTAATTATTGTATATTTCCATTGGTCAAAACTTGTTTGTTTATTGTGAATTTATTGTTTCTATGGTGCTAATGGCTCATTTTCATCTCTTTAACCAACCCAGCGTCTTGGCTTTCTCGCCCCTCTTTTATGTCAATAATGTTTGCCATGTTCTTCATTTCTATCAAAGATTTGATGAGCCAAGTATAAATGGTCGTCCAAAATACGTATAACATAAACACATACAATACGCTGAATGCGGAGCATATACTGAAAAAAACGATAATTTCTCACCATTCATCGTATCAAGTGAACGTGTTATTTAAAATTTTTTACTTGAATATATTAATTGAATAGGAATTGTCGTTAGAACTATTCTCTATCTTTTAGTGATCGAAAAAGAATATTAATTCTTCTTGATGGTTAAGAGAGAACACTTACATCGCATTCATCATGAGATGTATGTGGATGGAAAGAGAAAAGGGAGTAAGGTGTCACAAGATATGCAGATAAGACTATTTCATTAATGACAGAGTAGCTGGACACAAGGCTCTAGGGGGGACTCTTAAGGAATGGAACGGAAATGGTAAAGAAACGCTAAGGATGTAAAAACCTAAAAACGCTATACGGCAGAAACATTAATCAATTAAAACTGAAATATTATTTGGAAATATTTCAAGTGGTTTTGATAGATTATAAATGTTGTTGCACCAACAACATTAATCTAAGCTAAATCTAAAAAGTTATATACAAAATAATAAGACTTCGAATGATTCAGGCTCAGAGTTAAAAAATTGTAAGATTAGACATTTCGATATTGCTTCCGTGTAATTTTACTTGTCAGTTTCTCATAAAGGCAACTTTGCAAAACGAGAAAATTATGAAGAACAAAATCGTCAATATATCATTTTCAAGATTTTTAGATGTAATCAGTTTATAGTTAAATTATATATAATATATAGTAGGGTATACTAGTAAAATTATCCATTGGACACGTAAATTATGAGAAGTTATCCGAATTTTATCAAATTGAAAATTTCTCATAATCCAATTTTTTTTCAAACAGCGTCCTATTTATGATAGAAAAAATCGTAAAAGAAGAAAATTATGTAATGTTTCGTATTTATTATTTAACAGATATTATTTTATTATCATGAACAAAGAAAGGAACTGCGCAACGTTGGGCGTCAAATGTACTGAATTTTTGTTTTGGGTTATTTCTTTCGGGACTTATTCTCCTCGAGAAACGATATAACGAAATTTAATTATTATGAGAGATTCGAAATAAACGCACTGACGGATATAAACGACGAAAAGGACATAAATAATAATTATAACGATCGACGGTATCTGAATATTAAGAATGTCTAGCATGTTCATTTTATAAAGATAGTTCTTTGCAAATTGTCTTTGAGATTTTTAATACAATTTGAGAAAAGTACAATTCGCAGATTCGCCGCACATTCGGTTTTTACACATATACAAATATGAACGGAGTCATCAATAGAAAACTACAAATAAATTAGTCAATACAATTTTCGTCACCGTAATGGTCTATAAACGTCTATCGAGAATACGTTAATTCCACCGAGCCGGCTTATATATTTCAATGTCCTTAGACTAGTCGATGTTTTGGTAATATTTAGAGGTACATTTAGAGTACAGTGTACTCATCTTCTACTCGGAATATGCTGTGCAGTCCGCCAACGCTTGATGATGCGACCAGGCCTGGTTTTAACGGACCACACTGATGTAAATGATTTACTTCCAAGAAAAGTGCCGTACAATGCTCCGATATTCGTTTCACTGGATCTCGATACAGATAGAGATATACCAGGGGTGTTAGTTGAAATTTACCGGTTTTTTCGATAAAGAAAACACTTAATTTTCAGAGGAATCTCAAAATTTTTTTATTCAAAGTGTTGACCATTGGTTTCTACACATTTCGCCCATCTCTTAGGCAAATTATGGATACCATCCCAAAAAAACTTTTTCTCTTTCGAGGTAAACCATTCGACGAGCCATTTTTCGACTTCTTCAAAATTAGCGAAGCACTGCTCTGCAAGGGAGTGTCCCATCGATGCGAAAAGGTGATAGTCGGACGGGGCGAGGTCTGGAGAGTACGGCGGGTGTGATAATATTTCCCAATTAAGTGTTTTTAATGTGTCTTTCACCAGTTTAGCGGTATGAGACGGCGCGTTGTCATGTTGCAAGATAACGTTGCCGTGTCTTCGGGCCCATTCCGGCCGTTTTTCGATCAACGCATAATTCAAATTGATCATTTGTTGTCGGTAGCGATCCTTGTTCACCGTTCCACCAGGTTTTAACAACTCGTAGTTACCACACGATACCACACCACACTGGTCCCACCAAACACAGAGCATTGTTTTACGGCCAAAGCGATTTGGCCTTGCAGTCGATGGGCCGGCTTCACCAGGTGAAAGCCATGATTTTTTTCGCTTCGGGTTCTCAAAATAAATCCACTCTTCGTCCCCCGTGACAATTCGATGCAGAAAAGATTTCCTTTCGCATCGTTGAAGCAGCATTTCACAAACGGTTTTTCGATTTTCCATTTATATATCGTTCAGTTGGTGTGGCACCCATTTTCCATACTTTTGGATCTTTCCCATGGCTTTTAAACGTTGGCAAATTGCTCCTCGAGTCACATTTAGTGTTTCTGCCAATTTTTGTTGCGATTGGGTTGGATCAACATCCAATAACGCTTGCAATTCCTCGTCTTCGAACTTTTTCGCTGCACCAGGATGTTCATTGTCTGTCAAATCGAAATCTCCACTTTTAAATTGACGAAACCATGTCTCACATGTTCTAATCACTGGAGCATTTTCACCATAAGTTTCTACCAGCAACCGGTGAGCTTCGGCTGCTTTTTTCTTTTGATGAAATAAGAAAAGCAACGAATGCCGCAAATGCGATTTACTTGGAACGAAACTCGACATATTCACTTAGGTAAACAAATATTACGCTATTATTTTGGCGGAATGTGACTTGCGTATTTTTGTGGGTTAATGTCAATAGAACAAAATGACATACATGCCAAATCATAGAAATGTATACATATTGCTAGCGACATCTACTGGTAAAACCGGCAAACTTCAACTAACACCCCTGGTAATGATATGTGTATACTATAAGGCTATTGACAATATTAGAGATCTTAGTACTAGACCGCTCGACGGAAAGGTGAGAAGACTCTAAAGAGAATTATGATAATCGTTCCGAGGAGCGCTCGAAACGGTTACCGCTACTTCGGTAATTATCGTGGCTCATCGGAACACACGATCCGAGCACGTTATCGAAATCACAGCGTTTCTGACATTACATTATCCCCCTTGTTTTGTTACGCTTTGGATACATTGCGTGCCAAAACATCCAGTTTGTTTTTTATTTATTTTTTTTTAATTTTTTTAAATTTTTTATTTGAGCCCCATTCATTCCTCCATAAGTTCTCACTCATTCATCGACTCCACCCCACTAAGAGCCTCGTCTTACAATTAATCTAGTTTTATCATTCCTTCGATAGTCACAATGCTCGACATTATCGACGTCATTTACATATATACATCTATGCATATTGTTTTCCATACATATGCGTGTCATTATTTTACAATTAAGATAGAAACAACTTTATCATAGGGTTACAAGAATTGAATGGCTTCGTTTGAGCGACTTGCATGGACGATGATCATCTTAGTAAATGGGCTTATTATATTTTCTGAGGTTTCCACGATTGTATGTTCCTTTTATTATTTTGTCATTATAGATTTCCGAAAAAACGAAAGCATTTGCACCTTTAGCTCCCGTTACTTTGTAAGGACCTTCGAAAATATGAAAGAATTTATGCGTCACGCGATCAGTATTGCTAGAGATATGCGGGACCTTAAGCAACACTAGATTTTACGCCTCTCGAAACTACTTTTCAAACGATTTCTCGTGTGATTCTGGGAATTCAAATAATTTCTGAATTTTATCTTTCGGCAAGGATCCCCAATGCAATTCCCATGGAACAAATCCGGTACTACAATGCGTCGTATGATTTAACAATAATTCCATCTTTGGGAGATGTTTTGCCCATCGCGTATGTTGTTCGGCACAAAAGGTACGAAATAGCCTCCCTAATTCTGGCATCACTCGCTCAGTCGGATTAGATTGAGGATGGCGAATCGACGAAAACACTATTTTTATATTTTCTTTGCCTAATTTTTCTTTCCACAGTTTTGCGGTAAATTGCGATCCATTATCGGATAATATTCTTTTCGGTTTTCCTACGTGCACACAATAGTCTTCTAAAATCTTTTTTACTACGATTCTCACGGTCGCTTTTTTGGAAGCATATAATTTGACAAGCTTGGAAAACGCGTCAAGGACGGCAAATATATACTGGACCCCACCTATTGACTTGGGCAAAGGACCGTAAAAATCGACTGTTACAAGAACATTAGGACTATCTGATTTAACTTGACAATATTCCCCTTCCATTGTTTTTCTCAGGTGTTTAACCCTTTGACATGAATCACAACTAGTTATGTGTCGTTTGACGTCTCGACTCATTCCACGCCAATAATAAAGCCTTTCGAGATGTGATAACGTTTTATAAATCCCTGCATGACCGATCCGATCGTGCTCCGATTCGACTATGATTTTTTGTAGAGATACAGGGACCAATATACACCAATTATCAATGTTTAAAGATTTATAAAACTAAATTCCGTTATAACATTGCAAATTTCTGTTTTTCTCGGCATCAGCATCTTTTACAAATTGCTTTATCGTCTCGTCAGCTTGTTGTAATATACCTAATTTCTTTAACTCCTACTGTAAAATCGGATTAATCTCCAAAAGCGAAACCTTCATCAATGCATCATCTATATATCCAGCAGTTGGATCGCTATCGCACAACATGAAGTTTGATATAGTGATTCTCTCTAGATTTTCTTCCTCAAATTTTCCATTTGGATTACGGCTAAAGAAATCGGCTACAATGTTATCACGACCCTTGCAATATTTTACAGCAAAAGTACTCTTGTATCAACAAAATCCACCTTATAATCCGCGCGGTATGATAAGGTGTCTTATTAAGAAACGTGAGTGTTTGATGATATGTAACAATAATGAACGGACGTCCCGCTAAATAGATACGAAATTTAACTATCGAATAAACAATGGCCAGCAATTCTTTTTCGGTAGTGGTGTAATTCACCTCAGCTTGATTCAAACCTCGACTGACAAGCGATATTATTTGATTATCGTTCTTATCATCCATTTGAAACAATATGCCACTAATACCTTTATCGGAAGCATCGGTTTGCAAATAGAACGTTTGATCAGCACGATAATGAGATAATTCGACAGCTTTTCTAAAATTATTTTTTAAGTCTAGGTAAGCTTTGGAATGCGCCGGTGTCCATTTCCATCGAGATTCCTTTTTTAAAAGCTCTCTAAAGGGGTCAACGAATTCAGCATGTTTATGAGAAAATTGTCGATAATACTTACAAATACCTAAAAATTTCTGTAAATGTTGTTTGTTCCGAGGTTCTTCAAAATTTAGAATCACGTCAAGTTTGGTAGGATCGGGTGTTATTCCCCGAGGGGAAAGTACAAAACCGAGAAAGTTAACCGATTCCTGACAAAAAGAAGCTTTATCTAATCGAAGGGTAAAATTATATTTTTCGAGTCTTTGGAAGACTTTCTCCTAATTATCGAGATGTTGGGTGAAATTTTCAGACGTTATGAGCAGGTCATCCACATAACAAGTTAAAAAATCATTGAAATCGTCTTGAAAAGCTAAACTCAAAGCACGGATAAACCCACTTCCCGACGTTTTCAACCCAAATGGTATTACTTTAAATTGATACAGATTTCCATCGAACATAAACGTCGTATATTTGCGAGATTCCTTGTTTAATGGAATTTGCCAATAACCATGTGTTAAGTCGAGAGTTGTCATCCACGATTTTCCATGATGTTTTTGCATTATTTCATTTATTATCGGTGGAGATTCTTGATCACCCTGTATTATTCCATTCAAATATCGCGCATCGAGACATACTCGAACACTTCCATTTTTTTTCTCGACTATCCTCAACGAATTACAATATGGTCCATTTCCCCGTTCTATTATTCCAACCTCACACATTATTTTAATCTCTTTTCGAACCGCTTCCCTCAAATGTATGGGTACTAGATAGGAATGATTTGAGATTGGCTTTGAATCAATAAGTTTGATATCATGTTCATATATCGTAGTTTGTCCCGGTTTATCGGAAAATATATTTTTATATTTACTAATTAAGGACAGCATAGCACTCGCACGATCCCGACCCAGAAACATTAGCTTACGCGCGACTGATCGGATTTCATTGGAAAAACTTTGATCTCTGTCAACTTTTTTCTCGAACGTATCGTGATTGTTATCGTTAGGGATTCTCTCGTATAAATAGTCCCAATTTATATCGTCGTTATTATCATTTTTAATTTTCATATAATCATGTTGATCATCAATATTTTTATCACAAGCGTTTATTGTCTTGACACTAATAATTTTATCCAACCTTCTCGTATTCGTGAGCGATTGATTTATTTTTTCGCAACAAAATTTATTTTCACATTGATAACATTCAATAACGTTATTTTCAAATAACTCCTTTATATGAAAGGATTCCGAGCTATTTAAATCATTTTCAATATTCGCATTTTTATCCTTTACAGTGAATGCATCATTACTTAACCTATTAACATATTTTTCATCGCATACATAAAAATTATTCAGTTGTATCATTTTTTTATTTCCTACCTGATCCACAATGACTAGATTTGGATCACTTTGTAATATTTCATCGTTGGTGACCTTTTTTACAATCCATGCTAAACTGATTTTGGCATTTGATGTTTTCAGCTTGGATAATGCGTATATGAGTGTTATGATATGTTTGACAGATTTCAACCTTCTCCGAAAAATCTCGATCAAATGAGACGTAGTCGGGTTCTAGCGTAATACCCTGAACTGTTATAGTTTGATTATCGTAATTTACAATCCCCGTATTATGGTGTAACCAATCATTCCCCAGTATTCCGGTAGACGTCAAATAGGGCACGACTAGGAACACGTGTCGATATTTGAGTTCTCCTATCCGAAATTCACCTAATATTTGCCTTTTTACTGATGTTCTTTTCTTTCCGATTGCGGCAGAGACATATAAATTAGTGACTGGTAATTCGTTCAAATTACAAGATTGTTTGAGTTTATTGTAACAATCTTCTGAGATGCAAGTGATTTGACTACCCGTGTCTACTAAAACATTAATTTCGTTATTCTCCATGGTAAGCCGTATATGTGGACTGGGCTTTATTATCGATTTCATTTTGAATGGTGTCGATTGGGTGCCCTCTACCTCGTCATTTAGGTCCTCTATAAAATCCAAAAACTGCTGACACGATGGTGGACCATACTGCATCGTGCCCATTCTTAGTTTAACGGATTTCTTTGCGTCTCTATGTCATTTTGTCTCTGTTGTTGAGGATATGGATATACTGTATCATTTTGCTGACTAAATGCTTGTACCTTCGGAGGTGGGAATCTACAATCAGGAAGTCGCATTGGTGGTTTTATATGATTTCTACGACTGTTTATATTGTCCCCACTATAATTTCTTTGATAATGATCTCTTTGATAACGATTTCTCTGACTAGATTGTCGTGATTGTCCATACCTTCCGTTGTTGCGCGAAGCATGTTTTTCGAATATTCTACTGTCATGATTGTGATTATTGGACGAAAAACTTAGGCTGTTTATTTTATTTGCTTGTGAATTATAGTGTCCTCGCAACACTCTTCCCTTCACATACTCCTCCAGAGCGATGTCTAATTGTGCTAGGGCTTGAGCTACAGCATTTGTGTCCGAATAATTTACGGTAGTTAAACTCGATTTGATACGAGGGGGTAATTGCTGTACGATCGAGTAATTTATTTCATAGATTGGCAATTTTAGATCGAAATGCCGAGTTTCTTTCAATTGTTCATAAAAATAGGCATGCATACTGCCGTCACTCGTTTTATATCTCCGAGCCGACCACTGATTCTTGAATCGAAATTTAATTGGGATAGAATAGAATTCGTTAGCGAAAGCTCGTTTGAAATCCTCGAAAGTCGTTATATCATTTCTCATGACATTGTACCAAATTTTTACTCGACCTTCAATAATATTTTCTATAACTGAGATTTGGTGTTGCTCTCGCACGTTCTTTAATTTAAAATATCTTTCAATATCCTCGATATACTACGAAGGATTATTGTTCTCAGAAAATTTTGGAATATTAATATTAATATGTAAGTTTTGTAGATGATTAACAAGGCCATTTACCAATTGATCATTGGGTTGATTATTTCCTTCTCGTTGAGGATGATTAACCGGTTGTATTTGTTGTTGTTGATTTAAGTTTGCATTTGGATGAGGCTGACCGTTAGACAACTGATTTCTCATCGCCTCTAGCTCGGCTCTTTGTTCGTCGATACGTTTCTGCTCCTCTCTCAAACGCTGCCATTCGTTTTGTATTTCTGCTCGTGTTTCTTCGTCCATTTCTTTTGCCGTGTTTACGTTCCTGTGCACGTTCAAAATCTTGTCAATATCTATACTATTTTTTTTTTGAACTAGTTGCTCTGTCAACCTTGCGAGATTTTGATTTATCGTTAGATGTATTTAATATCTTCGAACCCGAAGTGGCTACTTTTGATGTTGTCGATTTTGAACGAGTTGAACGCGGCAATATAGAAGTTCTTTTATTTAATTGAGGCATGAAAATCTACTTATCTCTATGGCTAGACTCGTGCCATCAAGTTGGGCGCCAAATGTAATGTTTCGTATTTATTATTTAACAGATATTATTTTATTATCATGAACAAAGAAAGGAACTGCCCAACGTTGGGCGTCAAATGTACTGAATTTTTGATTTGGGTTATTTCTTTCGGGACTTATTCTCTTCGAGAAACGGTAGAACGAAATTTAATTATTATGAGAGATTCCAAATAAACGCACTGACGGATATAAACGATGAAAAGGACATAAATAATTATTATAACAATCGACGGTATCTGAATATTAAGAATCTCTGGCATGTTTATTTTATAAAGATAGTTCTTTGCAAATTGTCTTTGAGATTTTGAATACAATTTAAGAAAAGTACAATTCGCAGATTCGCCGCACATTCGGTTTTTACACATATACAAATATGAGCGGAGTCATCAATAGAAAACTACAAATAAATTAGACGATAAAATTCTCGTCACCGTAAAGGTCTATAAACGCCTATCGAGAATACGTCAATTCCACCGAGCCGGCTTATATATTTCAATGTCCTTAGACTAGTCGATGTTTTGGTAATATTTAGAGGAACAGTGTACTCATCTTCTACTCGGAATATGCTGTGCCGTCCGCCAACGCTTGATGATGCGACCAGGCCTGGTTGTAACGGACCACACCGATGTAAATGATTTCCTTCCAAGAAAAGTGCCGTACAATGCTCCGATATTCGTTTCACTGGATCTCGATACAGATAGAGATATAATGATATGTGTATACTATAAGGCTATTGACAATATTAGAGATCTTAGTACTAGACCGCTCGACGGACAGGTGAGAAGTCTCTAAAGAGAATTATGATAATCGTTCCGAGGAGCGCTCGAAACGGTTACCGCTACTTCGGTAATTATCGTGGCTCATCGGAACACACGATCACGAGCACGTTATCGAAATCACAGCGTTTCTGACATTACAATTATGAGAAAGGATGAATACATTTCTACTTTTTTTCCTTTTGCTTTTCAGATTGAGCGTACTGCTCCATTCTGGTCATCAACACTGTATATCGGTAGGTCACTCGCTGATACAACTTTTATCACCCGAAGATCCAAAAAAAACTGAAATTTGCAAGCAAATTATCGACACCGCGGCGATTCTCGATCCTCACGGTGGTCGTTTGGCCCTCTATACCGCTGTTGCTCTCCGTGAACTCGCCGTTTGTCCAGGACATGACAGGAGAGATCTACTTGAACGAGCTCGTAGTTTGTTAAGACATGAACCTCCAAACAGTCCAGGCGAGGAACTTTTGCGACTGGTACAGAACGAATTAACGATTTAACGAGAACCAACGACAAAGGATTTATCTCTTCGACGATCAACACTTTTTTATTTCTCAGTTCGTTAACAATAATACACATTTGTAAGAATTTATTTATCTTCACCGCTCAGAGTTGCGAATAATGCAATAGGGGAGAGCGACGCTCGTTGGGTCACTTTTTTTTAAACCATAACGAAAATGCTGTGTAACCAGTAAATGAGAATATCTTTGGGTCTAAAACAATATTGTGGGTTTCAAAACAATATTTTTCCAAATCCCTATGTACTTCTCTTCAAAATATCATATTATTGAGGGAGAACACCACTGTGACCCCCTGTTTTTTTCCACATTTTTCAAGAATTTTTTTTTGTGGGAAAAAAAAGAGATATTCGAAGAATTTTTTTGGGTTTTGTTCCTTGTTTATTAATGTATCAAAAAACATTTGTTTCACATTTTTCACGCCGCATGGTGGCGCTGGGGAAGCTCTCGCGTCAGGTGCTGTCATCTCCGCGGCACGCAGCAGAACTCTCTTCAACGTCAATCTGAAAAAAATACCGAGTGTTTTCGTTAATAATATGATATTTTGAAGAGAAGTACATAGGAATTTAGAAAAATATTGTTTTAAAAAAAATAGGCACGCCTTTGAATATAAAGTTAATTTCAAAGGCGTGCCTATTTTTTTAAAACAATATTTTTCCAAATATTGCTTTAATTATTCCAAAAAATATTCTTTTAAAAAGAATAGGCACGCCTTTGAAATTAAAGTTAATTTCAAAGGCGTGCCTATTTTTTTAAAACAATATTTTTCCAAATCCCTATGTACTTCTCTTCAAAATATCATACCTTAAGTTCACCCTTAAGTTTGCTATTAATATGCAAAAATAAATAAATTAACTGGAGACTATGGTTGCTTTTGAAATTTCTACGCGTGTCAAGCCTTTTGCATAAAATTTTCACATTCTTTTTGTTTTCATTCGA
Organism: Oxytorus armatus; assembly: GCA_958009045.1. Lineage (NCBI taxonomy): Eukaryota > Metazoa > Arthropoda > Insecta > Hymenoptera > Ichneumonidae > Oxytorus > Oxytorus armatus. The sequence continues at coordinate 30,741,563 of OY253744.1, forward strand.
AATCCGTTAAAATGCTTCGAAAGTGTCAAGCATTTTATGAATTATTTACTGATTGTACAACATTTAGCAATAAGGCAAAAAAAACATGAAATTTCAAACAATCACTTGCGCATTGGAACGACAGAGCTGTGACTTTTTGAGGGTTTAAATTGAACTCATAACTACAATTTATACTACCGAATGTTTCATTTTTCATCTAGAAATATTTGTATCATCGACAAATGTTTAGTAACATTTTTTTTTACTGTAATGTTCAACTTTAACATATACCTAACAGTCAATATCTTTTTTACATTGTCAAATTTAACAAATCCGATAATACAATTTGTGTATAGGTAATGGATTCGTGAAGCCCAAAGATAGTCGTATTATGCATGTAAATTTCAACCGAATGCATGGAAACCTAATGTGCAAGTCATTTTTTGAATATTGAACCGCAAAGTTTTCAGGAATGAAGATTCCTGTATTGAACAAATAAATGAGTGAAATAATGGCTGTTGGCAACGTTATCTTCTCCCAGCATCTAATATCTTCTATTTTATAACCTTTCTTCCAAAAAAGCAATCAACCGAAAACCACTACATGGAAAAAAACGTTGACTCTAAATTAGTTGTATAACATCTCAAAAACTTCCGCGCGGACCTTTTCATTGCGGACAATAAATTTGCTCAAGGGTGAGGTTGTCATCTGGGAAACGAGACGACGCGGCATGGCACAGGTTGAAACAAATAAATTGCAAAGAATAAAAAACATTTTGGTACTTACTCGTGCGATGAAATGAAATGCAAATGAAAACGATGTAGAGAAGCTCGATACAAATGATGGGAGGATGCTCTGACGGGAAGCAATGGACGCCCGCTGCTACTGCTGCTGATCTGTGATTATTGGTGCTGAGTGTCCGCAACTGACGCTAATGACGGGTCATAAATATAGACTTCGTTAGACTGCTTAGCTTCGGTGGTGGGATAGTGCGCCCTCCGTCTTCTAAGACGCATTGGGTCTCTCCCTCCACCTTTACCTTGCATTCATGACGACTATGGGACTCTATATAATCAACATTATCTTAAAATTTAACTTACATTTACTCTTAACTTTACTGCACATCATTTCTACATTGCTTACGATAATCAATTTGCAAGTTAAATTGCAATAAGCCCCGCTCTCCTGTTTTGCTCATAGTCTTTTAACAAAAGTCATTGCATCTCTTTCATACTCACACATTTCCATATCCTCTTCTCTCATTCTAACATTCATACTCTTAGCATGACTCTCGCTATCTCTCTCATACTCATGCTCTGGACCATCTCTCCTTCTCTCTCGTTCTACCCCTCATTTCGAAGACGCTGTGGGTCACTATGGCCCGTATTCATAGTCGTTCCTTGAGGAATAAGGATCCCTTATTCACTATAACACGTTTCATAAACGTTCCTTGACCGATCAAGGAGCCTTATTGGCCTCCTTATCTCCCGAGGGAGCTCCCGAGCTCCCTTGAGGAGGGGACGCCACCTTGGTCTGTTCGTTTTTGCTGCATTTGTGAATTTCTTACCACATGATGCGCAGAGTACAGCCAAATATAACCTATACAAATTTGACACATTTTAAGTTTGTGGTTACTTGTGGTGTCGCGTTTTCGGACAAAGTGTATAAAGGAAAAAAAGAATCATGGAAAACGCTTTTTTAAATTATTCTGACGATGAATTTGAAGACGAAAATCCAGAGAATCCGATTCTGTTCCGACTTGTGAAAAGGTACATTCGTGATTGGAAAATCCCTTGGAATTTTTCGAAGATGTTCCTTTTCGGAAAAGATACAGATTCAGCAAAGGAGTTGCGACTGTACTACCTCTGGTAAATGCTCGGTTGAGGCGATTTAACAATCGTTGACTGCCAATTTCTCCATTAAGTCAGTTGTTAGTAGCACTGCATTTTTACACAACAAGCAGCTTTCAGGTTTGAAAATGTTGTCTTAACATTGTGGTAAATAAATAGGCAATTAATTTTCTTTTCATTTGTACGCTGTTTTAATTGTAGATAGTTAACGGAGACATGCGAGGGTACAGTTAAGCATCAGTATTGAGAATTGTTGCAAGAGTTTCCAGGATGTTGGCATCACATTTGGGTGTATATATTAATTTTTCCACTGAACAAAAACGTCGAGATAATAAAAACAAATTTTATGAAGTGGCCAACTTTCCATCCGTAATAGGATGTATTGAATACACCCATATACGCTGTGACGGAAATTTTTCCCAGACGTCACCTTCGGCCCCTCGCCTCTGCGCTCACGTCCAACGTGCCGGCGGGCGCCAGTTAATTTTTGTTTCACCGGTATTAACAACCGGTAAAAACTGGAAATCAAGGGGGACCGGACTCGATAACGCGAACGATTTTTGTTGCATCGAAAGGACTAACCGGTATCACCCGGTGAGGTTGAGGGGTACTAGGCTCAACCTTCACCATGGACAAAACCAAAACCCAAAACTCTCAGGCTGCGGGTTATGGTAGAGAGGGTCGGGGTGGAATGCCGGTAAAGGGGGTAATTAACGGGATCAAATACGCGAGAACGATCACTAGACTCGAAAACGCGAACCCGCAACACTGTATGTTTTTTTTTGAGGTGCGAGAACTAGACTAAAAATGCCCCGCGAACGTCCAGCGAGATAGATAACTCTACGCGGCACGAGAACGAGAGAGACGGAGGCAAAGAGCCTATATCGCGCACAAGCGGGAACGAGACACGTATATCGCGAGAGAACACTACCGATGCGAAGCGTCTATACCGCGTACGAGCGAGAGCGAGACACGTATATCGTGAGGGAGCGAGAACGATGCGAACAGCCCATACCGCGTACGAGCGAGAGCGAGACACCGATGTAACTACCGAAATATCAACACGGGAGCGCGAGCTTGTACAACCGTCCTCGTCGACGTCCCGCACAAGACTCTTTGTCTTACTCATTTATTTCCGATAGCTCGAACTCTTTCGAATTCCTTAATCGATAGCTGCTGCTCTCTTAACCCTTCTTCCTAAACGTTAACGAGAACGATTGGGAACACAACCCCGGTAGCTTTTTCTTTGAAGATCCTCCACGATTGCATCCCCTGGAGCACCACGCGAACACAGGGCTCTACTCAAGAAAAATCGGCGCAGAGGGGTCCCAGCCCTTGCCCGTAACGCAAACACCGCCGCCCGTTCTCCAGCGTGAGGCTCTTTCTATGTCGGGGCGCCGGTATCACCGGTGTTGTATTGGGAAATTGGATAATTAACCAATACGAAAATATATTTCGGGATTTTTGCCAATAAAGAATGAGAATTCAAGTTAGGAGTTACAAATTATATAACAATTTATTTAATTCAGATATTTAAGTTTTGTTACACTTTCCGAGAATGAGAAATGATTACAATCGTCAGGTTCAATTAGTGACCAACCGCTCCACTCGACGAATCAATTAAGACTAAAGAATATTCGGCTGCAAGTTGCAGTTCTGCGAGTGAGCCGGGTCATTGTCCTGTGCTTGCTCAGCGATTTCGGATACTTGCGACAGTGAACTAGTTTCGACGTATTTCTCAATACGTTCGTTCATTCTTTCGAAATATCTCCTTCGGTTCAATGTCCGAAGTTCGTTGTACCTTATGCTTATTCAGCGTACAACACCGGACCTCCGCTAATTCGTGGAGGAATCTCGTCGGGCACTCTCCTCTGTCGGGCAACTCATTACTTTGAGACATTCTCCCCGCGACAGGTTCGACCGCACCGCCCTTCAACTAATTTCTTTACCTTATCCTCACCTTTTTCCAACTCTAGACGTAACGCGAGAACAAAACTTATAACCGAGAGCGGGTTAATAGGTCAGCAAACAGGGAGCGTTAATGTCCGATAGCTAAGTCTCCTTTGTGACCGTGAATTCAATAAAATCACGTCACAACTCCCCACCCCTTAGGGGTGGTTAGGGCATAGGGATCGAAACGGTAGCGGGCTTCATGTCAAAGCGGTTCCTCCCCGCAGGTTACATACGAGAACTAGCAAAGAGTGTAGGGAGGTCGCGAGCTGCACGAGAGGGGTATCTTTCGGCGCGAGAAATCATACATCCGCCGAAACAACAGTCAAATATTCAGAAAACACAGAACGAACGGTATCTCATGGACGAAACGTAAGGTAACTAAAGCGTGACTCACCAGGGATGTCCGTGGTTTCTTACTTCGTCCTGACGGTAGCTCCAACGTAGCGTGAACAGTGCCGGGAAGTGTCGTTGTGACCGTGATCGGCCATCGATCGTCGTAGGTCCGCTGGACCCGTTGGTTCGATGTTGATACTCATGCATTGCGGGAACAGTGCGAGATCCTGGCCCGAAGGCCCGTAACGAGAACAATGTCTCCACCCGTGGGCCCGAAATTGGTACTTTCAGGTATCGCGGGAACGGTGCGAGATCCGGGCCCAAAGGCCCCTAATGAGAGCAGGGGCTTATTCGCCCGTACAACGAGAACTCGGGCGAGACGTCTCCACAGCGCGAGCCAGGGCGTCTCCAACCACGTAACGAGAGCTGGGACTCATGGGTCCATAGGTCGAGAGCTAGGGCTTCTTTGCCCGTATAACGAGAGCCGTTGCTTCGTCGTGAGTCAAATTCGGCGAATCCATCTTGTCGAAAACCTGTAACCTACACTCGGTTATATCGGTAGCCCCGGGGGCTGGTAGGGTTTAATGTCCTGGACGGAGATTTTTCCCTTGGATCGCCCACCGAGATCGGAAAGTTCGTATACGACACGCGAGATCCGTTTCGAGATCATAAACGGCCCTTCGAAGGGCTGCGCGGCGGTCACGTGGCGGACCGCCGACGACAATACGTGAGCCCGACGTAGCACGAGATCTCCAACCTCGAACGTACGGTCTCGGTGCCGAGCATTGTACTGTTCGGATTGTTTTCGGAAAGCTTCATCGAGAGCGTGAGTAAATGCGGTCCTCAAGGTAGCTAGGCGAGACATTCGCCTCACCCACTCCTCATGGGGGCGTGGAATAATTTCGAGAGCACCCTCGGCTGTCTGTCGGGATGACGCGGCCGGGGGGGGGGGGTTCGCAACCAAAATTCGCGAACGCAGGCGTCGCCTGTAGAGAGCTATGATGCGCCGTATTGTACGCGAACCGGAACTCGTGCAGGTGACGGTCCCATTCACGATGGTCCCCATCGAGGAATGCGCGGATCATGGTCTTGATCACGCGATTCACCCGCTCGGTAGGGTTAGCTTGTGGGTGGTACGGCGGAGTCGTGCTATGCCGTATCCCCACTCGCTCGGTAAACTGGCGGATGTCGCGATTGACAAATTGTCCTTGAGCCGTTGTCCTTGAGCAATACCCGGGGCGCACCCCATCGGGTAACGATTAACTCGTCGAGAGCCTTGGCTATGGCCTTCCCGTTAGCTTGACGTAGTGGACAGATCTCTATCCACTTCGTGTAGAGATCCTGTATAAAGAGAACGCACGAATGGCCGGTCGCACCGCGTGTGAGCGGGCCCATGATGTCGGCAGCCACGGTCATCCAGGGTTCCTCGACTATGCGGTGACCCATTAGACCGGCGGTAGCTCGCTGTTCTACTTTACAGCGCTGGCAAGTATCGCATTGCCGAACGTGAGCCACAACTTCCTTGAACATTCCGGGCCAATAGTAGGTGGTCGCCAGACGTCGGTACGTCTTGTCGATCCCCAAATGGCCGGCCTGCGGCAGGGCGTGACACTCATGAAGAGCGACGAGTCGGGATTATCGGGGAAGTACGAGCTTCCACGAATCGAGATCCTCGAAGTCGAGATCACCTAGATCGGTAGGGCGATGGAAGTACAGCCGATTGTCGGTAATCGTCCAATCCGGGAACCTGGCGGGCACTCGCGAGACCTCTCGGTATCGTCGTCGGTACCAGGCGTCCTGGGTTTCACGTACGCACGCGATCGCGTCGTCGTGTCCCTCAGGTATCCTCGAGAGCGCATCGGGAACGTGGTGCAACGCGCCCTTCCGATGGACAATGAGGAAGCTGTATTCCAGCAATTCCAATGCCCATCGAGCGAGTCGACCCGTGGGGTTCTTCAGGTTATGCAACCACCGGAGACTGCTGTGGTCGGTTATAACGGTGAGAGAGTACCCGTCGAGGTAGCAACGGAATTTCCGTATGGACCAGAGCACCGCGAGGCACTCCTGTTCGGTCACGGAGTATTTCGTCCCCGGCGCCGACAGAGCGCGACTCGCGTACGCGATAACTCTTACGTGACCGTCAATTACTTGCGTGAGCACTGCACCGAGACCCACGCTACTGGCGTCGGTCTGCAAGGTGAACGGGATGGCGAAATCTGGGCAGGCGAGCGTCGGGGTGCTCGTCAGCCGTTGCTTTAAAGCATCGAGAGCGTCTTGTTCCTCGGTATCCCATCTCCAGGCGTTAGCTTTTTTAGTGAGCCGCGTGAGCGGCTCCGCGATCGTGGCGAACTAAGGTATGAAGCGTCGGTACCATGAGGCCATCCCCAGGAAACGACGCAACTGTCGGATATTTCGCGGTGCGGGAAAATTCAATACGGGAGCTGTCTTCTCGGGATCCACCTCTAGGCCCTCGTTGTTCACGAGGAACCCGAGATAGCGAACTTGCGAGCGGCAAAACTCGCTCTTCTCGCGGTTGATCGCGAGACCTGCTTGCGAGATCTTGTTGAGAACCCTTCGAAGCCACGTCAAGTGCTCCTCGAAGGTCCGCGTGACGATAATAATATCGTCCAAATACACGAAAACATGCGGATATATCTCCGCACCGATAAGCCGATCCAACATTCGTTGGAACGTTGCGGGAGGGTTCGTGAGCCCGTACGGCATCCGCTTGAACTGGAACAAGCCTCTGCCCGGTACGACAAAAGCCGTGATCTCGCGCGAGGCCGGTTCCATAGGGACCTGCCAGTACGCTTGACTGAGATCCAGAGTCGAGATGTAGTTAGCCTGTCTCAACTCATCGAGAATCCCTGTCATGTTCGGGATGGGGTACGCATCCTTCTTCGTGACAGCGTTAACTTTTCTGTAGTCTATACAGAAGCGGTATTTGCCGGTCGGTTTCTTGACCATGACCACGGGACTCGCCCAGTCGCTTTTCGACGGCTCGATAATATCGGTAGCTATCATCCGGTCGACTTCGGCCCACATGATGTCGCGGATGATCGGCGTAACGGGATACGGTCTTTGTTTGACCGGCAAGCTATCTCCTACCTCCATGCTGTGCGCAACGAGCGAGGTGACGGCCGACTCTGCGAGAGCGGTGGGGACGTGATCGTCGAGGAAGTCGCGCAAGCGCACTGCCTCGTCGGTATCAGGGGTACAAAGCCCACAGCACATGGTGATGCGGGGTACGTCCTCCTCGGGAACGAAAAAGTATCCGGAAAAAGTATCTCGACCCGGAAGGCGTTATCCCGATACTGCGGCAGCGTTAATGACGGTGCCATCAAGTAGAGGGTTTTTCTCCTCTGTGAGCGTGAGGCGATCACGCGATGGCTTCGGTAGCCGCCTCCGTCGTCTTTTACGAACGGTAGCCGGTGGACGAGGCTCCGGTAAACGAGAGCCTGGCGAGAAAGTATTCGTGAGCACGGGGTTCGCCATCAGGGGCGGCGTGGGCGAGTCGTTCACGCGCCCCCTTCCTCGTTTCCCCGATTACAGAACGGGCATCGAACGGTGGTCGTGCCAGAGAACCCGCAGCGATAACAAAAGCGACGTCGAGCTTCCCCGCAGTCGCCGTGACGGTGCCCCGTTTTGCCACAGTTCCAGCAAGACTGGACATGCTGTCGCTCGGGGGGTTTTACTCCGTCTTCGGGAGCCAACGGTACCGAGGTGGTGGGTTTTTCCCTCCCCTCGTTCGGTATACTCCCCGGTGGGGCCTTCGGTAGCGTCCCACTCTGGCGAGTCGGGCGGGAGTTCGTCGAGCTTCGCGCTCGACGCTTGGTAACCTGCGCGGGTCGCGGCCGAGCCGGCAGCAACGCCTGCACAATATCGGGAACTTCAACCTCATCCGAGAGCTCATCAGCGGTAGCCGCGCCCGGGTCCTGCACCGCGTGCAGGTCGGCACGCCGGGTGAACCGTTGCGGCTGGCGCGGTTCCCGATACGCGAGGCCCGGGCACAAGGATGCCTCGGGTCTCGGTGGGGGACGTCGGGATTTGGCGCTCCTCAGGACTTGCTCCTGACGCGCCGCTGCTCGTTCGAGACCGGGCATCGTCGTCCTCTCATCAAGAGGGACCACGAGACGATAAGACGAGAGCATATTGCGATCAGCGTATCACACCCGTTCGCGCTCCGTCCAGGGGGATCCAGACGGGCGAACAGGCCGCTCATGCAGCTTAGATATCCGAGGACCGACTCAGCGTCGCCTTGGCTCCTACACGAGATCTCGTCGCGCAAAGCAATTTGATAGTCGGGATCGGAGAACCTCTCCCGGAACGCGGCCTTCGCTGCTGGCCAATCCGGTAGCGTGGCGCGAGCTTCCCGATACCAAGTACGGGCCAGGCCTTTCAGGCAGAACGAGAGCGTTTTCAAGAGATCCGTTTCGCGGATCGGAACGAGGGCTCGGCCCTCCTTGACTAGCGAGAGGAAGTCCTCCACATCCTCGCCGCGTCGGCCCGAGAATGATAAGTCCCATCGACGTACTTCGGGGAGTACGCGGTGGGGCGACAGGTATCGGCCTCGGTGACGAGGGGCGTCGGCCTCATCCGACGCCTCGAAATCCTCCCGCTGGGGCTGTATCCTACGACGATCCTGACCGAAGGGTCGAGGCGAGTCGTCTTATCGGGAACCTCGGCCCCTATAGGGGCCACCGAGAACGGGGTCCTCGGCCGCTTCGTCGGCGGGGCCGCGCGGAACCGTGGCGATGGTCGCGGGGTTGTGAAGCCCTGCCCATCGCCTCGACGGAAACTGAGAGTGGCGCCTCTCCGGTCGACCACCGAACGGTAACGACCGGCCCGAGGTGCGGCCTCGCACCCCGATCGCCAAGCCGGCAAACGAGAACTGCCCGTCATCCGAGGAGGAGCCATGGGGCCCGTCCTCTTCGGAGACGCGTGGCGGGACACCGCTAGACTCCCCACGATTCGCCATCGCGGGGTGCGGGACTCGTGAGCGGCGGGGGGGTTCCACCGGAAACAGTGCTAGCCCGCGGAGTGTCCTACGGGGACCGGACGCGACCCACAACTCGATTGTGAATTTTTGAAAATTTCAAACTTCCCCCACGTATCTCGTTTATTTTGCCCTAATTTATTTCTTTAAACGTTCGAAAATTTCCGATTTTCACAATACCTGGTGCTTATTCTACTGTAATTTATTTTTGAATTTTAGGGAAAATTGGTCGATTAACGGAGTATTTCAGTTTTTTTCTATATTTTAAATTTTATCGTAACTCTTTGAAACTTCCGAGTTTTCCAAAATTTCGTGTATTTCACGTTAATTTATTTTTAAATTTTCGAAAATTAGTCGATTCATGAACTATTTCGTTCGTATTATATTTTAACTGACTTTTAAGGTTTCGAGAATCTTTCGATCCACGAGATTTTCGGTTTTTGTTATATTTCAAATTTTATTGTGACTCGTTGAAATTTCCGAATTTTCCAAAATTTTCGTTTATTTCACGTTAATTATTTTTCAATCTTCGGAAATTTTCGATTTACGAAATATTTCGTTCTTATAATACCTTAATTTATTTTTTAATTTTTACTTTTCCAACTTACGAAATATTTCGGGTTTTGTTAATTTTTAAATTTTAATATAAATTTGAAATTTTCGAATTCTCCAAAATTTCGTTTATTTTACGTTAACTTATTTTTGCATCTTCGAAAATTTGCGATTTACGAAATATTTCGTTTTTATAATACTGTAATTGATTTTTAAAGTTTCGAAAATTCTTCGGATTACGAAATATTTCGGGTTTTATGATTTTTTTTTAAATTTAATATAAATTTTGGAAATTTTTCGAATTTCCCAAAATTTCGTTTATTTTACGTCAACTTATTTTTGCATCTTCGAAAATTTGCGATTTACGAAATATTTCGTTTTTATAATACTATAATTTATTTTTAAATTTTCGAAAATTTTTCGCTTTACGAAATATTTCGGGTTTTATGATTTTTTTTTATTTTAATATAAATTTTGGAAATTTTTCGGATTTCCCAAAATTTCGTTTATTTTACGTCAACTTATTTTTGCATCTTTGAAAATTTGCGATTTACGAAATATTTCGTTTTTATAATACTGTGATTTATTTTTAAATTTTTGAACTTTTTCAATTTACGAAATATTTCGGGTTTTGTTAATTTTTAAATTTTAAAATAAATTTGAAATTTTCGAATTCTCCAAAATTTCGTTTACTTTACGTTAACTTATTTTTGCATCTTCGAAAATTTGCGATTTACGAAATATTTCGTTTTTATTGATTTTTTTTTTTTTTTTTACGATTTTAACCCGCGCGCTCAGTCTCTTGGACCATTGTGCCCGGGCCCCTTGTGGGGAAAACCTTTCCTCATGGCGATCCCGTCGGTAGCCCCGCCTCCCGCGCAAAGCGCAGGAGTCCGGCCGCCCCCGAGACCACCAGGTCGAAGTTGTTTCCGGCAGTGACCCCGAGGACATCATTCCTGACGTCCACGAGCCCATCGCATTGAGTTATTAGATGGAGGGGGGTCTCCTCTCCATCGTTGCACCTACTGCAGACCGGGTCTTGGAACAGCCCCAGCCGCGTAAGGTGCCTTCCTAAGTGCCAGTGTCCGGTGACCAACCCTACAACCAACCTCAATTGAGTTCGGTCAAGGCTGATCAACTCGGTTCCCAGCTTCTCCGACGGTCCCGAAAACAGGGTCCTCGTGTGCCTCATTCCAGGGCCTCGCGTCCAGAGTTCCTCGAAGCGGTCCGTGGCCCACTTCGCTGTCCTCCTCCGCAGAAGCTCCCCTGTGATGCCCACAGGACACAAACCCCCCAGCTCGTGCCGTGAAGCTCCAAGTCTAGCGAGCTCGTGTGCCTTTTCATTGCCCCGGACGCCGCTATGACCCGGCACCCAGAGCAACCTTAGCTTGTTGACACTACCAATCCGTGTTAACAGATCTATACCGTCTCTGACCAGCTCGGACTTGACCACAACGTTGTGTACAAGTCCGAGCGCAGTATGACTGTCACTGCAAATGTAGATATGCTTGCCATAGTACCATTTTTCCAGGATACTGCGGGCGCAAGCCCGAATGGCAAACAGCTCCGTCTGAAGAACAGAGGCGGTGCCGGTCAGGGCAAAGGACAACTCGGTCCTCGGCCCCCCAGACCATACCCCTGTTCCCGCCTTCGCACCCGTTTTAGCCCCGTCAGTGTACCAGACGAGACCCGCGGGTGCCAATAAACGCTCCAGATCCCCCGCCCATGACTGCCTGTCAGGGAAGAGGACCTCTTAGTTGTAATGGAAGTGGTACTCCTTTGGGCACCAGTCTTCCCCGAGACGGTCGATCTCCCTGAGATCCCTCGTTCCCGTCAGGATCGACGCGTGCCCGCGGGTGACCCTGTTCCATCTTCTGCTTGCCAGCAACCGAAGCGCTGCGCTCATTGCTCTCTCCTCTGCCACAATGTGCGGAGGTGGGATGTTTAGTAGGGCCCCTAGAGCCAGGGTCGGGGTGATGCGCATCGCGCCCGTAATTCCCAGCCCTGTCAGCCTATAGACCCTATCTAACGCCCTCCTATTTTGAGCCCGCGTAATGCCGGGCCACCAAACTAAGGAAGCGTCCGTCAGTTGGGAGACCAGGATGGAGGTGTAAATCCACCTAACCATCCTCGGTTTTAATCCCCATGTTTGTCCAAACATCTTCCTACAGGCCCAGAAAGTGTTTATAGCTTTCCGGGCCTGGTTTCCGATGTGGCTTTTTCAGCTGAGCTTACTGTCTAGCGTTACCCCCAGGTAGCGAACTTCCCGGGAGAACGACAGCTCAGCTCCAAATATCGAGGGAGGCCTTATGTTGAAGAGCCTCTTCCTCGTGAAGAGTACCATCTCCGTCTTGTTCGGGTTCACCCTCAAAGACTTGGACGTGCACCAATCCTGCACGATGTCGAGCGCCCTCTGCATCCTGCTCGACATCGTAGCCGGGTGGTCGCCGATGACCGCTATGCACACATCATCGGCAAACCCGACCATCCTTACTGCCAGTCCCCTGAGCCTGCTCAGGAGCCCGTCGACAACAATGAGCCACATCAGGGGGGAGGTGACCCCCCCTGAGCGCACCCTCTGCCGACGTGCGCGCTGACATCCGTCCCGCCGAGGCTGGCAGTTATGATGCGTGAGCGGAGCATGAAGTCCAACCACTGGACGATGGTATCGTCGATGCGGAAGTCCCTCGCCGCCCCGCATATGGCATCGAAGGAAGTGTTATCAAACGCTCCTTCGATGTCTAGGAAGACGTACAAGGTGGCCTCTTTCTTGTCGAGGGCGCCTTCGATCTCGCGAACGAGACCATGAAGAGCCGTCTCCATCTCTTATGAACTTATCGACGAGTCTCTCCAGCGTTTTCAGCAGGAAGGACGTCAAGCTGATAGGCCTAAAGGCCTTGGCTTGGTCATATCTGTCCTTTCCCGGTTTCGAGATAAAGACTATTATCACCTCCCTCCAGGCCTTGGGCACGTATCTCAGTGCGAGACACGCTTTGAAGACACGATGCAGGTGCCTGACTAGCCCCCCCCCCCCCCCCCCACCCCTCTGAAGAAGAGCGGGGAAGAGCTCGTCTGCGCCTGGGCTCTTGTACGCGTCAAACGAGTCCAGAGCCCATCGAATCCTGTCGTAAGTTACTACCGCTACAGCGGTGATCCAGTCTCCGGGTCTCGTGGCGTGGAGCTCCCCTCAACCAAGGGTTCTTGCCCGACCTGCCCGGATCCCGGGAAATCGTTTTTATAATACTGTAATTTATTTCTAAATTTTTGAAAATTTTTCGATTTACGAAATATTTCGAGTTTTATGATTTTTTTTTTTTATTTTAATATAAATTTTGGAAATTTTTCGAATTTCCCAAAATTTCGTTTATTTTACGTTAACTTATTTTTGCATCTTCGAAAATTTTCGATTTCCGAGCTATTTCGTTCTTATAATTTAATTTTAATTTATTTTTAATCCTTAATTTATTTTTAAATTTTTTAAACTTTTTCAATTTACGAAATATTTCGGGTTTTGTTAATTTTTAAATTTAAATATAAATTAAAAATTTTCGAATTCTCCAAAATTTCGTTTACTTTACGTTAACTCATTTTTGAATCTTCGAAAATTTGCGATTCCCGTAGTATTTCGTTTTTATAATACGGTAATTTATTTCTAAATTTTTGAAAATTTTTGAAAATTTACGAAACATTTCGGGTTTTATGATTTTTTTTTTGTTGATTTTAATTTTATTGTAACTCCTTGAAAATTTCGGATTTTCCAAAATTTTAATTTATTTCGCGTTAATTAATTTTTGAATCTTCGAAAAGTTCGATTTCCGAGCTATTTCGTTCTTATAATGCCTTAAATTATTTTTAAATTTTTGAAACTTTTTCAATTTACGAAATATTTCGGGTTTTGTTAATTTAAAAATTTTAATATAAATTTGAAATTTTCGAATTCTCCAAATTTTCGTTTACTTTACGTCAACTCATTTTTGAATCTTCGAAAATTTGCGATTCCCGTAGTATTTCGTTTTTATAATACGGTAATTTATTTTTAAATTTTTGAAAATTTGTTTCGATTTACGAAATATTTCGGTTTTATGATTTTTCTTTTGTTGATTTTAATTTTATTGTAACTCCTTGAAAATTTCGGATCTTCCAAAATGTTCGTTTATTTCGCGTTAATTAATTTTTGAATCTTCGAAAATTTTCGATTTCCGAGATATTTCGTTCTTATAATGCCTTAATTTATTTTTAAATTTTTGAAACTTTTTCAATTTACGAAATATTTTGGGTTTTGTTAATTTTTAAATTTTTGAAAATTTTTAGATTTGCGAAATATTTCGGGTTTTATGATTTTTTATTTTTTTATTTTAATATAAATTTTGGAAATTTTTCGAATTCCCCAAAATTTCGTTTATTTTACGTTAACTTATTTTTGCATCTTTGAAAATTTGCGATTTACGAAATATTTCGTTTTTATAATACTGTAATTTATTTTTTAATTTTTTATCTTTTTCAATTTACGAAATATTTCGGGTTTTGTTTTTTTTTTTTTTTTTTGAAATTTTTCGATTTACGAAATATTTCGGGTTTTATGATTTTTTTAAATTTTTTATTTTAATGTATATTTTGGAAATTTTTCGAATTTCCCAAAATTTCTTTTATTTTACCTTAACTTATTTTTGCATCTTCGAAAATTTGCGATTTACGAAATATTTCGTTTTTATAATACTGTAATTTATTTTTTAATTTTTGAACTTTTTCAATTTACGAAATATTTCGGGTTTTGTTATTTTGTTTTTAATTTTTGAAAATTTTTCGATTTACGAAATATTTCGGGTTTTATGATTTTTTTTTTTATTTTAATATAAATTTTGGAAATTTTTCGAATTTCCCAAAATTTCGTTTATTTTACGTTAACTTATTTTTGCATCTTCGAAAATTTGCGACTTACGAAATATTTCGGTTTTTATTGTATTTTAAATTTTCTGGTAGCTTTTTTTTTGGAAATTTTCCTAACCTTTTTGTTGTGTACTGGGTTTTACGGTGGCTGGGTCGCCCGGACAGTAATCACTCGTCGCAGTTTGCGCTCGGCGGGATCCACGTTGTTGCGCGATCGATATCCGCGGCCTCGTGGCGACGATCCCTCGTGCACCGGATATCCTCGTCGCCCGCGATATATTTTCACGCGCACCGAGACGCACGTTATTCCGTTTTCTTTCACCGTTTTCTCTTTTTTTTTTACTCCTCTTTCTCTCTAACTGTTTTTTTTTCCACTACTCCTCTCTCTCTTTTCTCTCACTATTCCCACGGGATCCCTTCCGGGAACACTCGCGGGAACACGACGGGAGTGTCGGGCCCTTAGGGGAGTGATTCTCACCCCTGACGGGTGCGATGGGCGATCGCAGGGAAATCGACGGGATTAAGGGATATTAATACACTTGCGAGAACGCGATACTCACTTGTACGTCTTTGGAATTTTTTTTTTTCACGATAACTATCCCGAATATATAATGAGGTGTGAACCTTATGAATTTTCGCGATACAGTGAGCCACGCTTGCCGGCTCGCTAGCGTCGGAACCAGAAGGGCGTACGGCGGGGGGGTCCCCGACCGTGCGGATTACCTTCCTCGTTAGCGTCCGAGAGCGATTTCCGGAAATAACCGAATCGCGAACAATAGATCGCGATAAGGAATATTCATCGCGAGCACGTAGTAATAACGTCCGAGAACCTATATTCCTTTTCCAATCGAGAGCGGAGAATTTTATAACATAAATAATATTAACACAAATACACATATTTAATACACAAATACATACACAAATACATATATTAAATAATATTATTATTTAATATTCTCTATTATTATTTTTTTTCTTTTGGTTTTCTCGAGAGCTGACAGGTTCCTGAGATAGCTATTCTCTGATGTTATTCTCGTGAGCCGGGAATTCCACGAAATGAATATTCCCCGAGTTTACTCCCGAGAGCGGAGAATTATTTGAAATAAATATTCGTTGATTTTCTCCTCGAGAGCGGAGAATTTTCTAAAATAAAAATTCTTTGATTTTCTCCTCGAGAGCGGAGAATTTTCTAAAATAAAAATTCTTTGATTTTCCCCTCGTGAGCGGAGAATTTTTTTTTTTTAAATAAAAAAAAATTCTCTATCCCTTTCTTTTTTTTTCGTATCGCGACCCGCAAATTTCCTCCAGGAAATTTTCCTGACGTAATTGCGCGAGAGCGGGAAGTTTTCCGTGACGAAATATTCTTTATTTTCCGGGAGCCGAGAATTTTCTTTAAGGGACATTCTCGATTTTATTTCCCGGGAACGACGACGTCAATCCGCGCGAGAGCGCAAAAATCTAACAATTAACAAACATATCAGAACTTACCCCTTTTTCGGCGTGGGCCCCACGTTGGGCGCCATTTGTGACGGAAATTTTTCCCAGACGTCACCTTCGGCCCCTCGCCTCTGCGCGCAGGTCCAACGTGCCGGCGGGCGCCAGTTAATTTTTGTTTCACCGGTATTAAGGTAGTTCTAACACAAGAAATGGGAGGGGATAGAAGGAGCGGTGCGCGAGGCGGGCAGCCACGTCGCGCAGCGACGTTGTCATGCTCACGAGTTCTTCTAGCCTCAAAACAATATTTTTTCAATAATCCATACTTTTTTATTGTATGGTCGAAAATTTACTGTCAAATATATGTTATTCTTCATCTACTAAACTACTTTCGTGCCAAATTTCAAGAATTTTTCATTACTCCTTCGTACATTTTGGTGACTAAATATCCGGGAAGTGCTCATTTCGTACGGTATAGGTATACGTTCGTATGCAAATTTTGCAATTTTAGATAAACGATATCTTGAAAACGGTACGGTGAAACAGTCTCAAATTTCGCATAAGTATTCTTCAGTACTTTTTCTAGGTTTTCCCAAAAATTCATTAAATTTGCATTACTCTTCATTTGCGTTAGAACTACCTTAACAACCGGTATAAACTAGAAATCGAGGGGGACCGGACTCGATAACGCGAACGATTTTTGTTTCACCGGAAGGACTAACCGGTATCACCCGGAGAGGTTGAGGGGGACTAGGCTCAACCTTCACCATGGACAAAACCAAAACGCAAAACGGGACGAAACGAGACAAAAAGGGACGCACGAGCGGAGGCGGGAGGTTGCGGAAAATGCACGGCCGCTCAGGCTGCGGGTTATGGTAGAGAGGGTCGGAGTGGAATGCCGGTAAAGGGTAATTAACGGGATCAAATACGTGAGAACGATCACTAGACTCGAAAACGCGAACCCACAACACTGTATGTTTTTTTTTGAGGTGCGAGAACTAGACTAACAATGCCCCGGGAACGTCCAGTGAGATAGATATCTCTACGCGGCACGAGAACGAGAGAGACGGAGGCAAAGAGCCTATATCGCGCACAAGCGGGAACGAGACACGTACCATATATCGCGAGAGAGCACTACCGATGCGAAGCGTCTATACCGCGTACGAGCGAGAGCGAGACACGTATATCGTGAGGGAGCGCGAACGATGCGAAGAGCCTATACCGTGTACGAACGAGAGCGAGACACCGATGTAACTACCGAAATATCAGCACGGGAGCGCGAGCTTGTACGACCGTCCTTGTCGACGTCCCGCACAAGACTCTTTGTCTTACTCATTTATTTCCGATAGCTCGAACTCTTTCGAATTCCTTAATCGATAGCTGCTGCCCTCTTAACCCTTCTTCCTAAACGTTAACGAGAACGATTGGGAACACAACCCCAGTAGCTTTTTCTTTGGAGATCCTCCACGATTGCATCCCCTGGAGCACCACGCGAACACAGGGCCCTACTCAACAAAAATCGGCGCAGAGGGGTCCCAGTCCTTGCCCTTAACGCAAACACCGCCGCCCGTTCTCCAGCGTGACGCTCCTTCTATGTCGGGGCGCCGGTATCACCGGACCTCCGCTAATTCGTGGAGGAATCTCGTCGGGCGCTCTCCTCTGTCGGGCAACTCATTACTTTGAGACATTCTCCCCGCGACAGGTTAGACCGCACCGCCCTTCAACTAATTTCTTTACCTTATCCTCACCTTTTTCCAACTCTAGACGTAACGCGAGAACAAAACTTATAACCGAGAGCGAGTTAATAGGTCAGCAAACAGGGAGCGTTAATGTCCAATAGCTAAGTCTCCTTTGTGAACGTGGATTCAAAAAAATCACGTAACAATGCATAACCAATCCTGGAGAGAATAATGGAGAGGTATTCCGGAATGGGAAAGGATGGTTCTCTCTAAATGTACAGGTACATTTTCTCAGCTATCTTATTTTGTCTTCACATCAAATTTCGTATGTTGAATAATTATGAATAAGTTAATATCAAGTTAATTTTCTTTATTTGTTACTTTTATAGGTTGTATCTGGATCTCAACGAGAAATTCTTGATATAGTTGTCAGGCACCCTGGATCGACTCACGATGCTGTAATATTTTATCGAAGCGGTCTGCGCTGTCGTTTTGAGCTAAGACATCTGGACGGAATTTTACTTGGTGATAGTGGGTATGCGTGCGACAGCTATCTTCTAACACCTGTTTTAAGACCTGAGACAGACGAAGAAAATCGATAGAATACTGCACAAATCAAAACACGAGTTATCGTTGCACAACTTTTTGGAGTTTGGAAACGTCAATTTCCATGCCTGTATGACGGCTTAAGAACATAGTTGCGCACAATGGTGGCAATTGTCTGTGCCGCTGTTGTTTTACACAATGTGTGTATTCAAAATAATTTACTGTTATTTTAAGACATTTTTCTTAAATATGAAACAGTGTTGTGAACCAATTGTAGTTTTTATATTAAGTTTTTATTCATGATGATTGGCATGTTGTAATAATGTTAATCAAGACCAATTCATACAAATTAGCATTTGTCCATATGTTTAGACTAAACATTAATAATGATTTGAAGAATGTTTTTTTATGTATTAAAAACTAAAATAAAATGTTCTTTATTGAAACTGGCGTTTCAAAATTTTTAAACGCAATATTTCATTTCTTGTAATTAATATATTTTGTATTAAACATAAAAAATGTATATAAATATACTTTTACATTGCACTTATAATATTATTATTTGTATCGACCTAAATATGGATAGACACACAGCCGTACGTAGAACCAGCTATTTTTCTATGAGGAATGTTACGTCCTGCGGCTTTCGGGAATTTTGCAACGATTCGAAATTGTCAGTATAAGGCAATTTTCGGATACTCAATGGAACGATCACGAGAGAGGAAGATAATTTATTTTTCTCTTTTCGACACCGAATAAGAGTGCGAGTATGCGTTGAGTTAGTCACCCACATCAACACGGTCACGCGCCAACGTAAACCTCTGGCCGGCGACACAACGACGCCAGCAATATCAATGGTGAAAAATAACAATTTCTTTATCATCAACGTCAAGAGGAAACATCGATTGAGCTAGCGAGAAAAAACATTGGAGATAGTATTGGGTTACTCTAAAACGTTGGTGGGCCTTTGTGCCAGAGCGTGAGACCCATGCGTCGAAATCTTCATGCGCGCGTGACACTACTACCAGGCCACTGACTCATCGATACCCTCACAGACACTACGGTGCGTGAACAATAATATACCCAAGTGTGACGGAGATAGAAGGCGTGCATTTCTTTACAAATGAAAAGAACAGTGTTTCCTTTTTCTGGACAATAAAACTATATGACTATATTTCCCGAAAGTGCGCGAGTGAAAATGTATTGTAGCAGTAATGTAGATTCAAAGCATAAGCATGATACCTGGGTCAGGTCGTCATGGGTATTAGAAATAAATGTTGCGTGGTATGTTTGCGAACGAAATTATTAGATCCTGATGTAGAAATTCGCATGAGCTCCGATTGGTCAATCTGTTTATTCGATACTTATTTTTATTCAGAGTTATATATGTTCTCCTTCTGAGAATTATATTTCCTTTTGACATGTTGTCTTATTTATTCGAGGCTATTCAAGATTGTATATGTGACAGTTGTCTAAGGGGGGCTCAGTTTGTTAGTACGATCTCCAGAGTGAACATTCAAGACGGAGATGGAAACCATGACATCTAAAGATGGCGAGCAGGAGTCTCACACGTTGCCGATAAATCAGGGTGGTGGTTGGACAATGAACAAGGAACGTTCGTTGAAGAAAGACTTCAAATGGTCATCCGAACTTTCGACGGTGTCATAAATTTAACAAACTCTTCGGAGAACTTCGGGTGAAATCAATGATATCGATTGATTATAAACATCCGCTGATAGAAAGAGATGTTATCCAGATCCGGAACACGAAACCACAACTATGAGAATATTTATAAAAGTTTGACATGGCATAGAGTTCGATTGGAGTGACGACACACGGCCTGGAGAGCTTTGTCTCTGGGATCGGACCGGCAATATAACGACCCTCGTGCCTTCGTCGCACGAGTCACCGCAGGATAACGCGATCTCTCTCGCACCAACACGGCATATGGCAATAGCTAGCTTTCAACGCCTAGAGACAGCGATACCAGGACCACCAACGTTATGGACATAGACCCGTCATGAAGATGGAGAGAGAGAGAGAGGGACGACATAACGAACGAATGTCCCCTCAACAATGAGCTCTTTCTTTACCAACCAAAACGTGAACAAATTAAATTGCAGAAATTAAATGACCAATTGTTGCTCGAGGGAATTTTCAGAAAAATCAGAAAGTAATAAATATAGTTTATAATTATTAATGTAGGCAGAATGTGTATGTTTAAAGAAAGATTGCATTGGAGTTTTGCATGAAAAAGAGATGAATGATGATTGTGAATGAATTTAAAGAGAATGCGTAAAAATAATAACACTACCTTCAATATTCCTTTTGAACAGAATCATCATAAATATATTTTTAATTCAATTAAAAGTAATTACGCATGATAAAACGAGAATATTCCACATTTTGGACAGGGTAATAATGTTAACAGAGAAATAAAAACATGCATGGATTTTAATAAACTTTTAAATACTGACAGATTAAAAATTTGCATTTAACAATATTAACTTTCATACGTAATTGCAAGAAATGGAATGAGAAATGAATAGAGAGGAAGAGAAGCGAAATAAGAAAGAAAGCGAATGGCACCGCGAGAACCATAAAAGGGGAAAATTGTGACGAAGAGAAATGTATGCAGAGAATGACTGTGGGACAGAGAGATCATATGTAGAGTGAACGAGAGTATGGTATGAGAGTAGGAAAGAGTGCGGGAGCGGTCAGGCTATGCGTAAAGACATAGTGACCCACAGCGCCTTCGAAATGAGGGGTATAAAGAGAGAGAAGGAGAGATGGTCCGGAGAATGAGTATGAGAGAGATAGCGAGAGTTGTGCTAAGAGTACGGATGTTAGAATGAGAGAGGAGGATGTGGAAATGTGTGAGTATGAAAGAGATGGAATGATTTTTGGTTAAAAGAATATGAATAAAATAAGAGAGCGGGGTTTATTGCAATTTAACTTGCAAATTAATTATCGTAAGCAATGTAAGAATGATGTGAAGTAAAGTTAAGGGTATATGTAAGTTAAATGTTAAGATAATTTTGATTATATAGAGGCACATAGTCGTCATGAATGCGAGGTGGAGGTGGAGGGAGAGACCCATCGCGTCTTAGAGTCCGGAGGGCGCACTGTCCCACCACCGAAGCTAAGCAGTCTAACGAAGTTTATATAATGATGGGTCATAGGCCAAATCAGGCAGTACGTATCGGAGTCGCAATTTGGAGGGTACAGTTTTTTCGTCGAGTCCAGTTCAGTTCAGTTCAGTTCAGTTTTTTTTCATCGAGTACAGTACAGTTTTTGGAGAGTAATAGAAAAGTAGTAGAGTGTTCGTCGCGGTACGTTTTTGGAGACACTTTAATTGTTGCGACTCCCCGTGGTAGTACGGTTTTTATTTTTGAGAATCTTTCATTTTTGAGAATCTTTTATATTTTTGAGAATCACTTCAGTTTCGGGAATTCGAGATTCTGACAATAAGTGATTGCGGCGTGTTGAAACTTCCACGCTGATTTATTTTATGATAAAAGTTGTAAATTGTTTGGTGAACGAAATTATAAATGAAAGTTTGTGAAACGGAAAGACAGCGATTGTGTTTAATTCATCGACATCACCCATCCACATCGTTTCATCTCGACTTATCGCATCATCCGAGGGAAAGGAATTCCCATTTTTGAACATCGCTCCAGGTTCTGGCCATTTACCATCGTTTTCATCAATCCACATCGTTTCGTTTCCGTTTTCATTTTTCATCACACGAGTAAGTACAAAAATGGTTTTCCTTTGCAATTTATTCGTTTCGATTTGCGCCATGCCGCATCGTCTCGTTTCCCGGATGACAACCTCACCCGTGAGCAAACTTATTGTTCGTAATGAAAAGCTCCTTGCGGACTCCTTTGAGATGTTTTTCAACTAATTTAGGATCGACGTTCTTTTTGTCCATATAGTGGTTTTCTTGTGCGCGTGATATTCATGATTAGTTTAATTCTTTAAATTCCAATGTTCCGTTCGTGTTTTATTCTTCGTGAATTCTCGAGGTGTTTTCCTCATTTGCCACCCGTTAGTTGATCTCATGCGCCGAGCATGCACCTCGTAGCTATACGGTGTTCGGAAAGTACTTCGCGCGTTAAAATTTGTTTAGGCTCAGGATTAATTTCGTGATTTCGTTTTCCGCGATGATTTAAGGGCGAATTAATTGAATTTCCATTATTCCCTCATTTATTTTATTTTTATTATTGTCTTACTGCAGCCGTGTATAGTCAATATGGAGGAACTTCAAGTTCGAATTGCCCTTATTGTAATCGTGATAATTCTATTGGTTGCCATTGTTCTAATGGCTTTATTAATGTGTTCGGAGCATCGACGGGAGAGTCTCCCTGAAAATCGTCCATCTGTGTATTTTCTCCCTTATTAAGGTCCTCTAAATTCATCTCTGCGCGAAGTATAAAATCAAATCTGTGAATGGAGCTTTATAAAATATCATCATAAAAATTTGTTTGAATACTCATGATTAACGACATGTTATGTTCTTAAAATTCTCGAAATGTTAAAATACCATGGAAAATTTATATCTTCCCCTTCATAATTACAAATTTGCACTCTCCGCCTATCCCCGAGCAATTTTCCGCAAGGTTAGGCTCGAAACAGGGCATCCCCTGACTGTCATCGACTTATCTCGAAAACGTGTAAAGGGGGAGCTTGCTGTCCTTGACCGAGATGAGAAAGTCGTAAGTCAGGACGTAACAAAATTTGGGGGCTCGTCCGGGGTACGAGAGTGCATTGTATTGTTTTTTTTGTGTTTTGTGCGTGTTTCTTTTTTTTTGCATTGGTAATATTCGTATTGCACGGAATTTTTTTTTTTTTTTTTACGATTTCTTTGATATTGTGCATGTTTTATTCTCGCCCGTTTATTGCCGTCGAGTATATAGGGTCAACTGGATGAAGGTGGACGAAGGTAAGTCCAGGCGTCTACCGCCGGGTCAACAACCCCCGTTTATAAATGAATAGGCAAACGCGTTCGAAGATCCAAGTAGATAGTTCGATTCTGAGTAATTATCCGCGAGAAAGAAAGCGTCGCGCAAAAAGTGCGTCTGAACGAGTAATTTGTGTCGATGATCGCGTTGTAACAGATGAAAATTTGGGGACCAACAAGGATAATATTGGTGGTTCTCCTAAAGCGATATTCCGAGTTTTGTCATCGCCATCTTTAATAGATCATGTAGAATTGAAAAATAATAATCCAAACGAGTCAGAAGTAAGATTAGTCGAAAGTTCTGTAGAAACACCCAATAGTCGTGAGCTTTTGATAGTATCACTTTCTACATCGGAAACAGCAAAATATGAGGAAGATTTAGCTAACCATTTTAAGGAAGTTCTGTCACCTTCTGAATATGAACAATTTAAACATGCTCTCGAAATACAAAAATCCTTTGATTTGGATGCTCATAGCATACAAAAAATTCATAGAGATTTGAATTCATTGTCGAATAAAGCAACATTGGCGGAAACACCAAAATCGTCATTCTTGTCGCTACCTTCTGTAGAAATTCGAAAATCATCAGCTACTTTGAACCCAAGTAATAATCTTCCTTCATTGCCTTCTGCAAAAACTTCTGCGGAAGCCCCAGTAATTTCTGTTTTTGAGAGAGCGAATAATTTCCTTTCAATACTTCCGTTGCCATCGCCTGCAAAATCAATTGATCCTGTTGTGTCCATAAAGAATCAATTATCGTCATTTTTCGGTATTCCACCTAAATTATTTACTCCGTTAATTGAAAAACAAAAACACCGGAAGTCTTTTTATCAGCAGAAGCTAGTTTAACACCTCTTAGAAGTGTTCGTGGAAGGGATATAGTAAGACCTCGTCGAGTTTTTAATACCACAATGCCGGAAACAAAATACGACTCATCCACGTTGACCGCTCTGCGGGAAGCGATGAGGGTTATTCCGGATTCCGACGGTAGGAACACATCGCTCGGACGTTATATTGCAGGTATAGAGGAAGCAAGTAGTATGACAGGTGGTGAGCTCGATGCTCAATTATTAAGATTAATAAAGGTAAAATTGGCTCCCGCGATATGGAATAAAGTTTCAAAAATCACTTTTGCTAATCTCAAAGAATATTCAAATTATCTTCGTGAAACGTACGATCCTCCTAGGGACGTATATCAATTGATTGCCGAATTAGGAAATAGTTATCAGAAACCATTAGAAACTGTAGATGCTTACGTGGACCGGATTAGATATTATGCGGAAAAAATCTCAGAGGCTTATGCTGCCGACGGTAATTTGGCCGATGGGGAGCGCGAAAAAATCGATGTAATGGCGAAAAAAGTTATGCAACGCGAATTATTGCCGGAAATTGAACAGCGAATGAAAGAGGAAGCTTCTCTCAGCGACGCGGTAAATCGAGCAAAGGCGATCGAACGCCAACTTGCTGACGTAAATCGTTTGAGGGGTGGAGATACTCAAAAATCGCGACCTTCCGATAAAAATGAAAGGAAAGCGAGTATAAATGTAGTTGAACCTGAAAAAGTAGATAGCAGTAAGAGACCGGTAGGCACGGGAGTTCCGTCGTTCGTGAGTTCCCAGCTTTGCGGACGAAAGGGACATACCGCTGATAAATGTTATTCTCTTCAGGGTAGATCAGATTCTGTGGCTACGATTGTGTGTCAGCTGTGCGGAAAATCGGGTCATACCGCCGACAATGTATCCCGGTGGCGCCCGTTGCACAGCCAAAAATGCCTATCGTATGTCAACGTTGTGGAAAATCGGGTCATACAGCTGATAAATGTCTCTCGAGAGCTGACCCATCGAATGGTCAGGGTCTGACTGTCTGTCAGATTTGTAGCCAGAGAGGACATGTAGCTGACAGATGTTATTCTATACCGTGTCGTAATTGTGGCCGTGTAGGGCATCTTGCCGAGAGTTGTTACCGCGCACGGCAACCCGCCAATGTGCAAGCATTTTCCGGTAATGGGGCTATTTCACAGGGATCGCAAAGTGTCGGACAAAGTCAACAAACAATGGTTCAATGTTTTAGATGTCAGGGATGGGGACATGTGTCAAGAAACTGTCCTCAGAATTTTAATCAGGTTAATCAGGGAATTGCAGGCCCGTCTCCTATTTCAAATTTTAAAAACCAAATGTCAAACTCCGCGGGTCCAATTTCGTACGCGCAGGTAGCTCAAACGTTTTACCCCTCGGGCGTGTGCCGGTATTGTAAGCAGCCCGGACATGTACTCGAGGAGTGTCAGATATGTTCAGCACACAATAGCAATCGTATTGGCGCACAGGGAAACGGGAGTGGCCAGCCGGGAACGGGTGCCCAGGCGGAGGCCGTATCGAGAGTTCACCCGACTCTTATAATAAACACAGCTCAAAATGTCAAAGAATAATTGATGTATTTCTCGCGCGACTAGTAGATGATGTAATTGCTCCTACAATATTGCTGAAAGGTGAGGATTTGTGCGAGACCATCATTTTAATGCTGGATTCGGGTGCAAGTAAAAATGTTATAAAAGAACAATGTTTGAATCCAAATGTTACCATTTTTCAGGATCAAGTTTTACGTCTTAGGGGAATAACAGAAAATATCGCACGTACGTTGGGGTATATAGAGGTTTTGACATTGGGGAGTGACGCATTGTTTCATGTAGTTCCCAATAATTTTCCAATAGAGCAGTCAGGAATGTTGTCTTCAGAGTACTTCCGTGATAATTTTGCCAAGATCGATTATGAGAACAATTGTCTCGAGGTAAGGGGAATGAAAATCCCGTTTCATACCGGAGAAGGGATGATTTTTCCTCCGAAATCGACACGACTTTTTTACGCTCGGGTAAAGAATAATGAGCTTTCGCATGGCTACCTACCGCCCCTCTCAACAGGGGAGGGAATAGTCATTCAGCAGGGACTCGTGAATAATGTGAAAGGAAAAGCGTATTTTGTTGTCACCAATACTAGAGATCATACAGTCGAAATTGAAATACCAATAGTAACTTTATTGACGGTTCCGCCTTCTGCGACGTCAAATAAATGCGATAAAGATGAGTCCGTACTTATGACGCGAATTGAAGATTCTTGTGAGGTTAATGGTCGATTCCCTACTGGCAAACCAAGGGATAGTTTTTGCAATGTTGAGAGTGATGACGAGTTAGATTTGAGGATGGTTGGGAACGAAGGCGGGAGGTCAATTATCTATTCAGAGGAATTCATGGAAGATTTAGAACTCCTGAATTTAATCGGTGAAGAATCCAAAACCCAAACATCCCCGTTCCTAGAGCAAATCATCCGAAAATTTGAGAAGGACGGTTCAAAATTTGAGAAGAGTTCGAGGATTGAGAAGGAAAAAGTAATGAATTATGATGATAAAATATGCAAGAATGAGTCCGTAGAAAATCCAAAAATCGAAAGTGTTGTTGTTGAAAAAGTTGAAAATCCAAAAGTTGATAAATTTGTTATTGAAAAATTTGAGGGTCCAAAAGTTAATAAAGCAGTTATTGAGAAAATCAAAAGTGCAAATGTCCAAAGTTTTGTACAGAAGATTCAAAATCCAAAAATCGAAAGTGTTATTGTTGAAAAAGTTGAAAATCCAAAAGTTGATAAAGTAGATATTGAGAAAGTCAAAAGTGCAAATGTCCAAAGTTTTGTAGAGAAGATTCAAAATTCGAAAATCGAAAGTGTTATTGTTGAAAAAGTTGAAAATCCTAAAGTTAATAAAGTAGTTATTGAGAAAATCGAAAGTCCAAATGTCCAAAGTGTTGTTGTAAAGAAGATTCAAAATCCGAAAATCGAAAGTGTTGTTGTTGAAAAAGTTGAGGGTCCAAAAGTTGATAAGTTTGTTGTTGAAAAAGTTAAGTGTCCAAAAGTTGATAATGTTGTTGTTGAAAAAGTTGAGTGTCCAACAGTTGATAATGTTGTTGTTGAAAAAGTTGAGAGTCCAAAAGTTGATAAGTTTGGTGTTGAAAAAAATGGGATTTCAAAAGTTGATAATGTTGCTATTGAAAAAGTTGAGAGTCCAAAAGTTGATAAGTTTGTTATTGAAAAAAATGAGAGTTCAAAAGTTGATAAAGTTGTCGTCGGAAGAATTGAGAGTCCAGAAGTTGATAAAATCGTTATTGAAAATATTGAGAGTCTAACAGGTGATAAGGTTGTCGTTGAGAAAATTGAGAGTCGAAAAATTGATAAAGATGTCGTTGAGAGTTTTAAATCCAAGGGTCCAAATGTGGTTAATGGAAAATCTAAGAATTCGTGTTTTGTCTCCGAAGAGGATAGTGTTGTAAAAGGGAAAATAGAGAGAATCCAGTGTCCAAGTTTCATCGAGAGTAAGGATCGTGTTATAGTTCAGAACGAGATGATAAATAGTGCAGAAGAAATCCATGTGAGTATTCCAGTAGAAGAAATCCAGTGTTTAAGTTCAAGTGTCCAAGGTATTGTTTGTGTTAAGTCGTGCATGAAAAATTCTGTAGCTAAAGAAGTCAATTTCGTCAAGGATCATTTCCAGTATCCATGTACCAGTGGTGAAGTTTTCATTTCGATTCCAGTAGTTGTACCCTCGGAGGAGGAAGATGCGAGTTTCAAATCAATCCAGGTAGGAGATGTAGTTTTTCATAGAGAAGATATCCAAGAGTCAGTATCAATGGCAGACAGGGACGAAAAAGAGACGCCGACGACAGAGTTAAAAAATCAGAGTCCGACACCAGAGAGAGATAAAGAATATTTAATTTGTCAAAAAAATAGCATTATACAACAGTATCCAGCAGAGATAAAATTTGAAATGGATGGGGAATGTTTTTCGATAGCAACAAGAGTACAAGAAGAGGATCGTTTTAGCAGAGTGATAGAATTACTTCGATTTGACCATTTGAATAGTGAGGAGATTAAAGAGGTAGAAAGTTTGATAAAAGGTGCCGCTGACATATTTCATTTGCCAGGCGAGATATTGCGTGCTACAAATGTAGTTACGCATAAAATTCCGACAACGGACGATTTTCCGGTAAATTCAAAACAGTATCGTTTTCCCGTGATACATAAGGAAGAAATAAAGAGACAGGTAGATTAACCCTGCTGTTCGAAGCAGGGTTAATACGAGTATCCAAGTCTCCTTATAACACACCTGTATGGGTTGTGCCAAAGAAGCCGGATTCACAAGGAAATCCCAAGTGGAGAATGGTCCTTGATTTTCGTCAGCTGAATGAAAAAACGATAGGTGACGGATATCCGTTGCCAAATATAATCGATATTTTGGATCAGCTAGGGGGTGCGCAGTATTTTTCGGTTTTTAATTTGGCCTCAGGGTTTTATCAAATAAAAATGCATCCTGATGATTGCCATAAAACCGCATTCACGACTCCGTACGGTCATTACGAGTATGTCCGCATGTCTATGGGCCTGAAAAATGCCCCTCCTACGTTTCAGAGAGCCATGGATATGGTGCTGATCGGGCTACAAGGGCAGGAGTTGTTTGTGTATTTGGATGATATCGTGATATACGCAAGAACGTTGAAAGAACACACGGAGAAGTGTTTGAGGCTTTTCGATCACCTAAGGAAAGCCAATTTGTCTTTACAGCCTGATAAATGTGAATTTTTAAAGAAAGAAGTTGTTTATCTGGGTCATATTATTAGCCGTACAGGATTGAGACCCGATCCGAGAAAGTTAAAAGCAGTTCATGATTTTCCTAAACCAGTCAACGTAAAGCGCATACGCCAATTTTTGGGTCTTACGGGTTACTACCGTCGTTTTATTGAAGGGTACGCTCGACTGGCTAAACCCTTGTCAACACTTTTGAAAAATGATGTTCCGTTTTTGTGGGAAAACAATCAAGAAGAAAGTTTTATTGAATTAAAAAAACGACTTTGTACGGAACCCGTTTTGATTTTTCCGGATTTTTCCAAACCTTTTGTTGTTACTACAGACGCGTCCGGTTACGCAATAGGAGGCATTTTGTCTCAGGGTCCAATAAATAAAGACAGACCAATAGCATACGCTTCGCGTACACTCAATGGGGCAGAAAGTAGATATGATACATATGAAAAAGAGGCTTTGGCGATCGTATATAGCGTTCTGCATTTTAAACCGTATCTTTATGGTAAACGTTTCACGCTTGTCACGGATCATAAACCGTTAATTTGGTTTAAAACCTGTAAGGACGGAAATGCACGAGTACTGCGTTGAAGACTGAAATTGTCAGAATATGAGTATGATGTCGTGTATAAGGCGGGGAAAACAAACGTTAATGCGGATGCGTTATCCCGCAACCCCGTCGACATTGAAGAGGAATTAACAGAAGAAGAAATTTTTGTAACAAACGTAAGGAAAAGCAAGCGTTTAACCGACCAGGAAATATTAGATATATTAGAGCAGGAGGATAATGACAGCGATGGTGGAAGCGATATGGAAGATATCCGCGCCGAATAAGATCCAGAGGTGCAATGGCGAGAGTCATTGACCTCGAAAGAACTGGCCGAAAGTGAAATGAGCTCCTCACTGCTAGACGAAGGAAACGTGACATCTGGTATACCACTGGAAGAGCCACCAGACGACAGGGCACAATTCGAAGATTCCTTGCCACTGTCGAGTGCTGAGACCCTCGACGCATCCTTACGACCTTCGACTACCTGTATTCGTCGGCTCACTAGAAGCCAGTCCAAGATGAAACAGAAGTCAAATTTTTCACAGAGCAAGAATATGAATGAAGTAAACGAAGTTACCGATAATATCGAGAGGAATGAAACTCCCGACTCCTCGGAAGATACAGCGTCCGAAGATGAACCGATAAGACGACCACAGAGGAAGAAGGATAAGATTTCGCCTTTAAGAGATTCCGAAGAAGACGAAAGTTCATCGGATTCTGAAGACGACAATGAAGAAGAGAATAGCATCCGTGAAAACAGCCATGAAGATTGTATTAGAGACACCAACGAAGAAACTTACAGCACGTCCAATAATAAAACACCGAGAATAATAAATGAAGAAACGATATCAGGAAATATTATCCAATCGCGAGATTTATTTTTTACACGAAAAGACACACTAGCATATTTTTTAAACATTCATGGGGAGCCTTTCGATCTCGGGTCCCGAAAACTAAGTGACCGTAGTGAGCTACCGTATTTTCCGGACCTCCAGCTGGGACAAGCCAGCGTTGTAAAGCGAGGAAATAGGTACCACATGGCATTGACCGTTAGTAATGACTCGGGGGAAGGAATGGCATTGACCCTTGACCATATTAAAAGTGTAATATTTGGTTTACGTAAAATTTCAGACAAATTAAAAATTCAAAGTGTTAGCATTGCAAAAACGGATTCTGTGGGTAACGTTCCTTGGGACACCATTGCTACAGAATTACGGTTGGGTCTTTTAGGATGTAACGTCAAAGTAATTGTTTGTCACGGTATAATACGATATCCGAGTAGAGAAGAGCGTGAAGGAATAATGAAAGAAATGCATTGTTCAGCTGTGGGTGGACATAGAGGGGTTGGAAAAACTTTTAATAGGATCAGACAATTGTATTATTGGGAAAAAATGAAAATAGATATCCAACATTTTATTCAGCAGTGTTTACTATGTCAATTAAAGAAATGTGTTAGAGTCAAGACAAAGCAACCTATGGTTATAACAGATACACCGGGTACAGCATTTGATAAGATTGCAATGGATATTGTAGGCCCTCTGCCAAAAACACGGAGAGATAACGAATATATTTTAACGATTCAAGATCAATTGACAAAGTTTTGTATTGCAATAGCACTACCAAATGCAACTTCATCAGTCATTGCCGACGCGTTAGTTGAAAATTTTATTACTCTGTTCGGGGCTCCTAAAGCAATACTTACTGATCAGGGACGCGATTTTTTTAGTGCATTGATTCGAAGAGTAGCTAAAGTTTTTAAAATTAAGAAAATTCGAACTACCGCTTTCCATCCACAGTCCAATGGATCATTAGAAAGATCGCATCACGCACTGGGGGAATATTTAAAACAATATGTGGGAAAAGAGTACGACTGGGACGACTGGGTAAACCTCGCAATTTTTAATTACAATACGAGTGTGCATGAGGGGACTAAACACACGCCCTATGCTTTGGTTTTCGGTAAACTAGCGCGAGTTCCATCGAGTGAACCGTTACGAGTGGAGGATAAATTGCCGGATTATGACAATTATCTTGTGAAACTCGTGACACAATTGCATGAAATACAAAATGTAGCGAGACGAAATTTAATTAATGCTAAAGAGAAATCAAAAGAACGATACGATACGAAGATAAACCCTCAGGTATTCAAGGTGGGAGAATATGCATTTTTGTTGAAAGGCCCCAAGTCGGGGAAATTAATTGATCATTATACTGGACCGCATGAAATTGTAGAAGTGATGGACAAACAGAATGTACGCATCAAAATACACCAGAATACGAAGGTCGTGCACGCAAACCGACTCAAGCATTCTCGGATAATCCCTGCATGAAAAATGTGAATATACGCCGTATCAATAATGAAGAAATCAGCGAAGAAGAACAATTCGACCATTATAATATATGACCGTGATGGATGCTCTCAAGGACATATCAGATTGGGGTTTGACAGTCTAAACAATCTGTCGTCCTGCTGTGTTTTCCCAGTGAGAGGGGTTGTTGGCCACGGCCATCCATGTCATTCTTTGTGTATTTTGTTTTATTTTATTTTTTTTATTTTTATTTTCCCAGCTTCGCTTATGAATAATCTCGGAATATGTTGTCAGGCTTATATGTTGTTTCGCTTCGACGCTTTTTAGGTTAAGATAGTTTTCACTTCTCTGATGATTTCATGGGTGGGAAATAGAATATGACCTTTTTTGACTCCAATGTTTCCTAACATGAACAAAATTGTACGAAAAAAAAAGAAAAAAAAAAAAAAAAAGAAAAAAAGTGGAATAAAAAATTATAATAATAATAATAATGGTAATGGAATAGATAAGTGAAAATATAAAGCTGTTAAATGAATTTTGATTGTTCGTTAGTATCTGAAAGAAATGTTAGATATATAAAATTGTATCCGTCATAAGTGATTGCCAGATCTTATTCTGCAAATTAAAAATTAGTTAAAGGAATAATTCCTTGCTTTGTTTAAATGCTTTCCTATATATATAGGTTCTTTGTTTATTATGATAACGAGTATTTATATCTTGAATCAGGAGGTATATGAACAAAAGAATTGAGTAAAATTGTATTCAATGAATTCTGCACTAAATAATTAAAGGTCATATTTTCAAGGGTAACAGGGAAGGGGGGGTTCTCCCTAATCATTATTTGTTCCTGTTATTTAGAGAAGTGAGGATGATGTCTGCTGTTATCATGATGGTGGCATGGGGGATCCTTATTCCCTTGCCGGGTGAGGCGATAGTAGGATATGAGTGCGGGTCATCAGCACCCAATATAACCACTCTATCCCTTCTGAGTGTGGATGAATGTAACATACCGTCACCGATATTGAACATAACAACAGTGCACATACAGTTTCTGCAAATAGACGATTATACATCGGTTCGCGTACGACAATGTAAGATCGAAATTGCTCGCACTATACGAAAGTGCGGAATGTTCTCGCACACTAGTGACGTTTTAAATGGTATTGCTTCATATTTGGTGGACGTTTCACGAGAATCTTGCATACGTATGCAGGAGTACGGTTCGGTAATGATAGACAAAGGTCAAATTTCGGGACTAAAACCAAACGAAACTTCGCGATATCCTTTAACTCTGGGGGGACGCGTGGGAGTAGATGGCGAGTGCATGGGAGCAGCATACTCTGACCCATTCGGTAGTTAGGATGGAGTGATAGTGCAAGCGGACGTTAAAATCACGCTGCGGGATTATCAAGCTAGAGTAGGGGTAAAGAATAATAGGGTATATCTGAACTCGGGAACTCGATGTGATCTCAATAAAGGACACTGTATGGACGGAGAAGATGGACCCACATTTGACTTATTTTGAAGTAAGGGAAGGGCCGGCCCACCCTACAGCAGCAGTCCATCGAAGAAACACAACAATTTTCTAATTTTCATATTATCAAGTTTTTTTTTATTACTCTCCTTTGTGTTATTCTTATCAATAATAATACTATCATTATTCGTTTTTGAAATATTATATACATATTCTATCTAGATTCTAATTTCGTTATTCTCAAGATAATGGCGTTATATCATTTTATCATTTCATTTTTTATTAATTTGGCTATAGTTTTGATTATAAAGTATTCTATTGCGAATATTTGAATCAATTCTATATTATGCCCATTTTTCGTGCTAATTCATAGGGTTATAAGAAATACTATAGTTTGAAGTCCATTGCACAAGAGATTTTTGAAAGTAAAGGAAGAAACAATTTTTTTTTTATTCTGACTAACCCTCTAATCATTACTAAGGTCGTCGTTTCCGGAGTGTGCTCTCATTATGCGTGGTCATATACATCCATACCCACGCATATACACCCGGATCCAACGAGAATTTTCCATATTTTTTTATTTTTTTTTTGTTTTTTTTTATATATTTTATTTTTTTAATATTTTTTTTAATTTTTATTTATTTTTCTCCTTTCCATTTCCATCCCGGAATTCGACATGCCCCATTCCTTTTTCCTCACTTCCAAGATCCAGATCCATCATTTAAAGAATTTAGGCATTTTGCCTTCGAAACGTAGATTCATAATTATGCTTACGTCATTTGTTATTTTCATTTTTCTATTTTTGAGTCATTGCATTTGTCTATCAAGGTGCCATTGCATTTGAATTATAAGGCATCATATCTCGTTTCCTCATTTGGTGACTACTGTCGAGATATTGCTAGTACAGTGGTGTTCGTTAAAAAGGAGCATAGAATTGAGTTTTCTCCGATAACAGTTGGATAAGTCTAAAACCAGTATAAATAGAATCAATCAAAAATAAATTAGAGTCAGAAAGAAGCAAGAGAGGAAGGAGTGGTGGAGCATCGGAGAGGCAATCTTTGTGCCATTGGAGATCAATATCACCATCCATCGAGAATTAACCACGGAATCTATGGAGGGAGAGCGTCAAGAGCTTTAAGAGGAATTTTATCACCGGGCGTTGTACGACGTGCAAAGAAATCAATGTCGATTGACCAAGATTAGCGATGGGAGAAAAGAGGCATGTACGCCGAATGGCTCTTACATATTATCATTTTGTATTGTTTGGTTTTCCTGTTTTTGTTCGGGTTTTGTTTTTTTTTTCTGTTTATAGTTTATATGGATCCATGATGAGCTGACCCAGGGTAACAATTGTATGGGCCTCTGCCGAGGTCGAGCGCCGTTCTTCGAAGCGACGCTCGTTTAAGGGGGGGTGTGTTACGTCCTGCGGCTTTCGGGAATTTTGCAACGATTCGAAATTGTCAGTATAAGGCAATTTTTGGATACTCAATGGAACGATCACGAGAGAGGAAGATAATTTATTTTTCTCTTTTCGACACCGAATAAGAGTGCAAGTATGCGTTGAGTTAGTCACCCACACCAACACGGTCACGCGCCAACGTAAACCTCTGGCCGGCGACACAACGACGCCAGCAATATCAATGGTGAAAAATAACAATTTCTTTATCATCAACGTCAAGAGGAAACATCGATTGAGCTAGCGAGAAAAAACATTGGAGATAGTATTTGGTTACTCTAAAACGTTGGTGGCCTTTGTGCCAGAGCGTGAGACCCATGCGTCGAAATCTTCATGCGCGCGTGACACTACTACCAGGCCACTGACTCATCGATACCCTCACAGACACTACGGTGCGTGTACAATAATATACCCAAGTGTGACGGAGATAGAAGGCGTGCATTTCTTTACAAATGAAAAGAACAGTGTTTCCTTTTTCTGGACAATAAAACTATATGACTATATTTCCCGAAAGTGCGCGAGTGAAAATGTATTGTAGCAGTAATGTAGATTCAAAGCATGAGCATGATACCTGAGTCAGGTCGTCATGGGTATTAGAAATAAATGTTGCGTGGTATGTTTGCGAACGAAATTATTAGATCCTGATGTAGGAATTCGCATCAGCTCCGATTGGTCAATCTGTTTATTCGATACTCATTTTTATTCAGAGTTATATATGTTCTCCTTCTGAGAATTATATTTCCTTTTGACATGTTGTCTTATTTATTCGAGGCTATTCAAGATTGTATATGTGACAGTTGTCTAAGGGGGGCTCAGTTTGTTAGTACGATCTCCAGAGTGAACATTCAAGACGGAGATGGAAACCATGACACCTAAAGATGGCGAGAAGGAGTCTCACACGTGGCCGATAAATCAGGGTAGTGGTTGGACAATGAACAAGGAACGTTCGTTGAAGAAAGACTTCAAATGGTCATCCGAACTTTCGACGGTTTCATAAATTTAACAAACTCTTCCGAGAACTTCGGGTGAAATCAATGATATCGATTGATTATAAACATCCGCTGATAGAAAGAGACCTTATCCAGATCCGGAACACGAAACCACGACTATGAGAATATTTATAAAAGTTTGACATGGCATAGAGTTCGATTGGAGTGACGACACACGGCCTGGAGAGCTTTGTCTCTGGGATCGGACCGGCAATATAACTACCCTCGTGCCCATGGCGGTCTTCGTCGCACGAGTCACCGCGGGATAACGCGATCTCTCTCGCACCAACACGGCATATGGCAATAGCTAGCTTTCAACGCCTAGAGACAGCGATACCAGGACCACCAACGTTATGGACATAGACCCGTCATGAAGATGGAGAGAGAGAGAGAGGGACGACATAACGAACGAATGTCCCCTCAACAATGAGCTCTTTCTTTACCAACCAAAACATGAACAAATTAAATTGCAGAAATTAAATGACCAATTGTTGCTCGAGGGAATTTTCAGAAAATCAGAAAGTAATAAATATAGTTTATAATCATTAATGTAGGCAGAATGTGTATGTTTAAAGAAAGATTGCATTTGAGTTTTGCATGAAAAAGGGATGAATGATGATTGTCAATGAATTTAAAGAGAATGCGTAAAAATAATAACACTACTTTCGATATTCTTTTTGAACAGAATCATCATAAATATATTTTTAATTCAATTAAAAGTAATTACGCATGATAAAACGAGAATATTCCACATTTTGGACAGGGTAATAATGTTAACTGAGAAATAAAAACATGCATGTATTTTAATAAACTTTTAAATACTGACAGATTAAAAATTTGCATTTAACAATATTAACTTTCATACGTAATTGCAAGAAATGGAATGAGAAAAGAATAGAGAGGAAGAGAAGCGAAATAAGAAAGAAAGCGAATGGCACCGCGAGAACCATAAAAGGGGAAAATTGTGACGAAGAGAGATGTATGCAGAGAATGACTGTGGGACAGGGAGATCATATGTAGAGTGAACGAGAGTATGGTATGAGAGTAGGAAAGAGTGCGGGAGGGGTCAGGCTATGCGTAAAGACATAGTGACCCACAGCGCCTTCGAAATGAGGGGTATAACGAGAGAGAAGGAGAGATGGTCCGGAGCATGAGTATGAGAGAGATAGCGAGAGTTGTGCTAAGAGTACGGATGTTAGAATGAGAGAGGAGGATGTGGAAATGTGTGAGTATGAAAGAGATGGAATGATTTTTGGTTAAAAGAATAAGAATAAAATAAGAGAGCGGGGTTTATTGCAATTTAACTTGCAAATTAATTATCGTAAGCAATGTAAGAATTATGTGAAGTAAAGTTAAGGGTATATGTAAGTTAAATGTTAAGATAATTTTGATTATATAGAGGCACATAGTCGTCATGAATGCGAGGTGGAGGTGGAGGGAGAGACCCATCGCGTCTTAGAGTCCGGAGGGCGCACTGTCCCACCACCGAAGCTAAGCAGTCTAACGAAGTCTATATAATGATGGGTCATAGGCCAAATCAGGCAGTACGTACCGGAGTCGCAATTTGGACAGTACAGTTTTTTCGTCGAGTTCAGTTCAGTTCAGTTCAGTTTAGTTTTTTTTCATCGAGTACAGTACAGTTTTTGGAGAGTAATAGAAAAGTAGTAGACTGTTCGTCGCGGTACGTTTTTGGAGACACTTTAATTGTTGCGACTCCCCGTGGTAGTACGGTTTTTATTTTTGAGAATCTTTTATTTTTGAGAATCTTTTATATTTTTGAGAATCACTTCAGTTTCGGGAATTCGAGATTCTGACAATAAGTGATTGCGGCGTGTTGAAACTTCCACGCCGATTTATTTTATGATAAAAGTTGTAAATTGTGTGGTGAACGAAATTATAAATAAAAGTTTGTGAAACGGAAAGACAGCGATTGTGTTTAATTCATCGACATCACCCATCCACATCGTTTCATCTCGACTTATCGCATCATCCGAGGGAAAGGAATTCCCATTTTTGAACATCGCTCCAGGTTCTGGTCATTTACCATCGTTTTCATCAATCCACATCGTTTCGTTTCCGTTTTCATTTGTCATCACACGAGTAAGTACAAAAATGGTTTTCCTTTGCAATTTATTCGTTTCGATTTGCGCCATGCCGCATCGTCTCGTTTCCCGGATGACAACCTCACCCGTGAGCAAACTTATTGTTCGTAATGAAAAGCTCCTTGCGGACTCCTTTGAGATGTTTTTCAACTAATTTAGGGTCGACGTTCTTTTTGTCCATATAGTGGTTTTCTTGTGCGCGTGATATTCATGATTAGTTTAATTCATTAAATTCCAATGTTCCGTTCGTGTTTTATTCTTCGTGAATTCTCGAGGTGTTTTCCCCATTTGCCACCCGCTAGTTGATCTCATGCGCCGAGCATGCACCTCGTAGCTATACGGTGTTCGGGAAGTACTTCGCGCGTTAAAATTTGTTTAGGCTCAGGATTAATTTCGTAATTTCATTTTCCGCGATGATTTAAGGGCGAATTAATTGAATTTCCATTATTCCCTCATTTATTTTATTTTTATTATTGTCATACTGCAGCCGTGTATAGTC
Organism: Oxytorus armatus; assembly: GCA_958009045.1. Taxonomy (NCBI): domain Eukaryota; kingdom Metazoa; phylum Arthropoda; class Insecta; order Hymenoptera; family Ichneumonidae; genus Oxytorus; species Oxytorus armatus. The sequence continues at coordinate 30,779,726 of OY253744.1, forward strand.
AATATGGAGGAACTTCAAGTTCGAATTGCCCTTATTGTAATCGTGATAATTCTATTGGTTGCCATTATTCTAATGGCTTTATTAATGTGTATGGAGCATCGACGGGAGAGTCTCTCTGAAAATCGTCCATCTGTGTATTTTCTCCCTTATTAAGGTCCTCTAAATTCATCTCTGCGCGAAGTATAAAATCAAATCTGTCAATGGAGCTTTATAATATATCATCATAAAAATTTGTTTGAATAATCATGGTTAACGACATGTTATGTTCTTAAAATTCTGGAAATGTTAAAATACCATGGAAAATTTATATCTTCCCCTTCATAATTACAAATTTGCACTCTCCGCCCATCTCCGAGCAATTTTCCGCAAGGTTAGGCTCGAAACAGGGCATCTCCCTGACTGTCATCGACTTATCTCGAAAACGGGTAAAGGGGGAGCTTGCTCTCCTTGACCGAGATGAGAAAGTCGTAAGTCAGGACGTAACAGGAACAAAATAATATGAGGACAAAAATCCTTCCGGAAGTTGATAATAAATTGCAAGAGATATTTTATTTTATCGTTCCCTTTCCTCGTAACTCCGTACCAGTCTGATATTGTAAGACTTATAATAATAATTAGATATTAAAAACATGAATATTTTATATGATACTATTTTTGCCCGAATGCCTCTTCGTCTCTCAACAGTTTCAAGATAACTATTTTCTCTTCTGCTTCAGCAATCGCAATTTTTTTAGCGTGAAGCTCCCGCTGATGCTCAATTGCTTCTCGGAATTTTATTCGTTGCAGTTCTGAAAATCAATTACTTTACCATTAGTACTCATATCAACTAATATTAATAATTAATATAAACTTAATATATAAGATTTTTCAATACCTTTAGATTTTCACTCGTTACATTCTTTGAACCCGTGTTAGGTTGGGTTCTGGTGCCATATACAGTACTGCATCCACTAATCACTAAAATCCCTAAAATATTCCTTCCTTCCGAAAGGAAGACTCGAGGTACGTCTATGAAATAAGGCGGCCTTGGAGATTCAAGGGATCCTTCATGGAGGCTCCAAGGACGGACTATGAATACGGGCATATGTCTTTACGCATAGCCTGACCCCTCCTGCACTCTTTCCTACTCTCATACCATACTCTCGTTCGCTCTACATATGATGTCTCTGTCTCAGACTCATTCTCTGCAAATATCTCTCTTCGTCACAATTTTCCTCTTTTTTGTGTTACGTCCCGATATGTCGAGTAGGAGAGAGCGTAACGAGTCCCGGTTGAATATGGGGTTACCTCTTATTTAGACCGGAATGTGCCGGTCAGGGATCGAGGCACAGCGAGGGCGATTATCGAATGATGAAAATTATAAAAACTTGATAAGCGTAAGGCGTGTTGGGCGTAGCGGGTGTTTGAATAAAACACGATGCACATTTTAACGAACAACGAATAATATTTTTATTCACTTGGATTTGGTCGTAACTATTGATTTGGTTACAATTTTCCACAGTTTCACAATTTTGATTCTCCAATTTTACACTTTTCGGTTTGTCAGTTCGGTTTTACAATTTAACATTTTCGCTGTACAAATGTTGGGAGTTTTCCCGTTTCACAATTTGGCAATTTCGCTGGAACAGTTTTATATTTGGTTAACGCGAGCTGACGTTTGCGCACGCTTCGCCCTCGAGCTTATCGCGAATGGCAACAACAAACTCGCGACACCAATGTGTCATTTCTTCAACGTCCCCGAGCACTGTCCCTAGGAGCAGTGCTCAGGAAGATGCCCTCGGAAAATCGGATCTCGACTGTCGCTAAGATTGGTCTCGATGAAACCCGACCTCCGAAGAGCAATAATTACTGCCCGCTTTGTTCACAATTTTGAACAGTTCCACATTTGGTTAACGCGAGCTGACGTTTGCGCACGCTTCGCCCTCGAGCTTATCGCGAATGGCAGCAACAAACTCGCGATACCAATGTGTCATTTAACTGCCTTTTATTTTATATTGAACCAACTTTATTTTTACCGTGGTCGTGAAACTTGAGTTTATAATTATGAATTTATTATTTTTATATTTTTAGCGAAAAAAATGGAACTTTACGTGGTCGACCATACTGGTCGATCCACGAAATGAAAACACCGAACTTTATTTTAACGTGGTCGATCATACCGGTCGATCCACGGAGTAACCAGCATTAATATTCGAGGTTGACCATCGTGGTCAACCTCCCGAGAAGGACTAACTTACTTCTAATTAATCTTAAGACTATCGGCGCATTTTAATCTTGCCAACGAAGTGGGAGATGCCGGCGCGTGGGGGATGATTCGTTCCCACACGCCTCGACATCTCCGTTATCAAGGAATTATGCTTAGCCAAGGTGTCCGCAGAATCCCGCTCCGGACACAAGCCCCCGTCGTGGGAACGCGCACAATGTTGAAGACGCTGACTTTGAGTCAGCGTCTAGACTACGTCCCGCGATAAGCGCGTTTCAGTTTTCAAAAGTATTTTCGAGCGTGTGAACCGGTCGCTTGACCGTTTTGTGCCATAAGGGCCTATCCCAATGTTTAAGCAAGGATTCCGCAAATCCGAGCGACTTTTGAAAAAAATTTTAATTCGTGAGAAAATTGATGAAAAACAAAAGATGAACGATCAATGGGATTTCCCAATGATTTGAAACCCCGGACGTAACACCTCCCCCCTTTAAAACGATTGCTACGCTGAAGCTTAGCAATCGGGAGGCGCATAGCCGCAAACAACGTACGGGGTGTATACGTCCCTTTCTATTTGATACATTTTTTTTATTTTTTATTACTTTTCAATTCCTTAATCCCCCAAATTAATTTAGAAAATTTTAAATTCGTAGTTGATATTTTGAATCCCTTATTCATTTATTTGTTTTGTCTTTATCTCTTTCTTAACCTTCCAAGCTTCGGGTCCGCGAACATGTTTCTTAATTCTACTTACAAACATTTACAAATGATTCAATTTGGCGTACATGAGTTAACGAGAGAAAAAAAAACAAAAGGAAAAAACGCCACTCCAATGATTCGTAAATATTCTTAAACACAACATATCTCATTTGAAGTTTCACTCCTTGCGTTCTCTTAAAACATACACACGCCCGCGCGGGGGGTGTCGTGAGGGATAAGGATTCAATGTCAAATAATTAATCGTCGACGACTACACGATTTTATGAATTTTAATAACAATAATAATAATAATATGTATGAGAGAATTGATCTCGATTCAATTAAAACGATCATCGTGTATAAAAATAAGCTCTGTACAAAGTTAATCGCATATAGATACAATTGGTAACTAGAATGAAAACGTTTTTCGCTTTCAAGCGGAGTTTGTTCCAAAATGACGAGTGTATAATACGATCGACAGTGACGAATTTTCTACAGAAAAATAACAAAAAACATCATATTTTAGCGTGTCTTGTCAAATACGCGGAAATTATCGTCGAGGCATCAATAGAATCAAAGAATTTGCATTTTCTTTTCTTTCCTTCTATACACATTTCGATATTCGAGAAGGAATAGATTTGCCTATTGCTACGAACTATTAGGTCATTGAAGATAAAATATTTGCATTACTTAATTACCGAGCAAATTAATTTACCCTGTATCATAGAAGATTGGGCGAACAATTTTTATTTTTACGTATAGTTGGAAAAAAATTTAGCTTCACGATGCAAACTCGTAAATCATTATTGCACACAAATTTTGTGAAACATTCCGTTACGACAAACTTTAGTTGTAAAAAAAAAAATTATCGCTAATGAAAGTTGCTGTTAATTATAAAAAAGAAACTAATTTATCTTTAATCCACGACATGGTTTTGCATTTTTTTTTTTTTTTTTACGACGTGAATCACGTCAAGTGCTTTTGTACAAAAAGCTAAAAATTGCTTCTTGGTAATTCTTGCTAATTGTTTTCAAAACTTTTGAAATTATTGTTGCTTGGTTCCTTTTTGCCGAATCTTTCTATCGTACACGGCCAAACGTATGAATTTATCTTCCCTAGGATATTTCTCGAAGTAACGTGAAATTATATTTTGTAATTAGAAAGAATTTGCCATGTAGTGTAAAAAGTGAAAAATTGCGATTAAAAATTTTCCAAAAAATAGTGCAATGACAGAAAAAAAATAAAATAAACATCGTCCATTCCTGATTAAAAGGATTCAGTAACGAGATTGAGTGACACTCGTGGGCGTTGTGAAACTACAATTTTCGAATGAAATAATTTGTGAAAAATCTGAAAATAAAACAAACAAAATTTCAATTCTTCCCAATATTTTGGTTGTAAGGTGAAACATTTTTTTTTTCTTTTAATTTATACACGCATACGTTATCGTCACGAATCTTCGATTATTCTCTCTTTTAACTCCACGCGTCCTACTTTTAATACGTCACTATCGATAATATTTGCGACATTAATGGTTTTCTTGAGCAATTTTATTATTATTTTCTTTTTACCTTCGAATTCAAGTGCAGAATTCGAGCACGAAGCATTCTGTTCATTATTTGGAAATGTTCCGATTTATTTTTGTCACGACCGGAAACACTCATGTTTTAGATTTTATTTTAACGAATCTTAATGTTGATTTCGTTTCATTCTTAATTCCGCTCCATTTCCAATCCAGATTTTAATCTTAACGAATCTATTTTCAACCTCATTTTATTTTGTTCTGTTCTTATTCCAGACTTTAATTTCAACAAATCTTAATTTTGATTTCGTTTTGTTTCGCTCCAGATTTTAATTTTAACGAATCTATCCTCGACTTCATTTTATTTTGGCTGTTTTTTATTCTAGATTTTTAATTTCAACGAATCTTAATTTTGATTTCGTTTTGTTTCGGTCTAGATTTTAATTTTAACGAATCTTAATTTTCTACTTACAACTATGAACATCGAATGACACCTCAATAAAACCATTCAACGGAACGTAGGCGAATTCTCCAATCGCGCTCGAAAACAAATTGAGCGCAACATCAAAAATCAAAAAGAATATATTTAAAAAAAACAAAAGATGTTTTAAAACAATTTAGTTGGCACATACATATTGATGTCTCTATGAACAGGTGTAGTTTCGCTTCACACGCCCATACACACACTCGAAAAATGATTGGTCGAAATTTAAATCACACTGTCAGATCAAACAAGCGAGTACTCATCTTTTGTTGATAATGACGAGGAGCGACGATAGCTGCTCTCTCGCTGTTTTGATTTTACCAACTTCGTGATGCCACATGACCTCTGTAGTGGCTTGTTGTCGTTGCACATTCCGTTGTGTGATAAGCGGTGGTTGTGCCGCGTGCGTGTGCTGCATCATCCCGGGAGAGCAGCTGTTAGGTTTCGCTGGACGATGAATCTTCCAGCTGATTTTGCAGTTGTCCCTTACGCTGGATTTTTTTCCACTGGCTTCGGGAATTTTATGTCGTGAAACACCCTTTTTCGTTGTTAGCGCACATTTCCGAGTTTGTCTTGCAGTGTCCGTAAGAATATTCGGAATTCATTTATTATTTTATTCACTTCATTATTCATTTATTTATTATTTTGTTTTTATTTTATTTATTTATTTACTAGCCGTGCCCCGCGGTTTCACCCGCGTTAAATTTGGATGATACGTTCATTCTATGATCCTCACTCCTTAGAGTCGTAGCATGAAATTGTATGGTCTAGAGTCTTCCTGAATAAACGGGCTATCTAATGCAAAAGTCGTAGCATGAAATTGTATAGTCTAGAGCCTTCCTGAATAAACGGGCTATCTAATGCAAAAGGAATTTTTCAAATCGGTTTAGTATTTCCTGACATTAGCCCGTTCAAACAAACAAATTCTGCAGCTTTATTATAGATTAGCTGACCCGACATACGTTGTCCTGTCTGAGCTATGAATATTCAATTCGAACTGGTATATATATTTAAAAAAAAATTATTTCAAGAATATGGTGTTTATTCTAATGCTTTTTGATACACGACATGGCGACATGGCGACCCACGGCATGGCGATCGGTTGAACGGCATAGAAGTTGATGTGCTGGAGCGCCATCTAGTGGCGAGTTACAGCAAAATGGATAGCGCGAAAATATTCTCCGTGCTCAAATACCTATGTATACCAATTTTCATGGCGATCGGTTGAACGGTATAGAAGTTGATATGCTGCAGCGCCATCTAGTGGCGAGTTACAGAAAAATGGATAGCGCGAAAATATTCTCCGGACTCAAATACCTATGTGTACTAATTTTCATGGCGATCGGTTGAACGGTATAGAAGTTGATGAGCTGCAGCGCCATCTAGTGGCGAGTTACAGCAAAATGGATAGCATAAGAACCTTCTCCATAAAAAAATACATACCTCTGCCAAATTTCATGGTGATCGCTAAAGTCGTTCTCAAGTTATTGCGTGACATAGGGAAATAGGGATTCATTTTTATATATATATAGATTTTATTTTCTTCGTTTTGTTTTGTTTTGCGCGCACTTCTTATTGAATTTATTTCATTTATTTTATTACTTATTTATTTATATTTCCACAACTGCGGTTTGTCCACTTCCGCATACCTCGTAAGGAAAAAATACGTCGTCATCAATTGTCCATAAGTTTGTTCATTTTTATTTTCCGCAGACGCGCGCCATCGAATTTCGCATTTTGGAATAAAGATGTGCGGTCGCGTATTATTTATTTACCTGCCTTGGCCAGGGTGATTTTCATTATTGCCCTTTAGATTCACCAGTCCGAATTTTAGTCCGTTAATTTATTTATTAATTATTTGTTTTTGCCTAGGTTATCTTCATTTACTTTGTTTCGTTACTTTGTTTTGATCCAAAAAGGACATTTCACCAAAAGTCACCTGTCACTCTTCGATGGTTTCCTCATATTTTGTTATCATCACACTTTGTCAACCATCGCGCACTTTGTTTCGTAGGTTTATTTTATTATTTTATTTTTATTATTTATTTATTTTTTTTATTTTTTTTATTTTTTTTTAATTTTTTTTTTATTTTTTTATTTTTTTTTTTAAGAGAATTTTATAACACAAAATGTCAACAATCGCGCACTCGCGTGGATCCCACCGCTGTCACCAGAAAATATATTCAAACCTGTTACGTCCCGATATGTCGAGTAGGAGAGAGCGTAACGAGTCCCGGTTGAATATGGGGTTGCCTCTTATTTAGACCGGAATGTGCCGGTCAGGGATCGAGGCCCAGCGAGGGCGATTGTCGAATGATTAAAATTATAAAAACTTGATAAGCGTAAGGCGTGTTGGGCGTAGCGGGTGTTTGAATAAAACACCCGCTTTGAATAAAACGATGCACATTTTAACGAACAACAAATAATATTTTTATTCACTTGGATTTGGTCGTAACTATTGATTTGGTTATAATTTTCCACAGTTTCACAATTTTGATTCTCCAATTTTACACTTTTCGGTTTGTCAGTTCGGTTTTACAATTTAACATTTTCGCTTTACAAATGTTGGGAGATTTCCCGTTTCACAATTTGGCAATTTCGCTTGAACAGTTTTATATTTGGTTAACGCGAGCTGACGTTTGCGCACGCTTCGCCCTCGAGCTTATCGCGAATGGCAACAACAAACTCGCGACACCAATGTGTCATTTCTTCAACGTCCCCGAGCACTGTCCCTAGGAGCAGTGCTCAGGAAGATGCCCTCGGAAAATCGGATCTCGACTGTTGCTAAGATTGGTCTCGATGAAACCCGACCGCCGAAGAGCAATAACTACTGCCCGCTTTGTTCACAATTTTGAACAGTTCCACATTTGGTTAACGCGAGCTGACGTTTGCGCACGCTTCGCCCTCGAGCTTATCGCGAATGGCAACAACAAACTCGCGATACCAATGTGTCATTTAACTGCCTTTTATTTTATATTGAACTAACTTTATTTTTAACGTGGTCGTGAAACTTGAGTTTATAATTATGAATTTATTATTTTTATATTTTTAGCGAAAAAAAATGGAAATTTACGTGGTCGACCATACTGGTCGATCCACGAAATGAAAACACCGAACTTTATTTTAACGTGGTCGATCATACTTATCGACCACGGAGTAACCGGATTAATGTTCGGGCTCGACCATCGTGGTCAAGTTCCCGAGCAGGACTAACTACTTTTATTTTATATTTCGGAACAAAACTTGTATTTTAACGTGGTCGACCATACCGGTCGATCCACGGAGTAACCAGGATTAATATTCGAGGTTGACCATCGTGGTCAACCTCCCGAGAAGGACTAACTTACTTCTAATTAATCTTAAAACAATAGGCGCATTTTCATTTTGCCAACGAAGTGGGAGATGCCGGCGCGTGGGGGATGATTCGTTCATACACGCCTCGACATCTCCGTTATCAAGAAATTATGCTTAGCCGAGGTGTCCGCAGAATCCCGCTCCGGACACAAGCCCCCGTCGTGGGAACGCGCACAATGTTGAAGACGCTGACTTTGAGTCAGCGTCTAGACTACGTCCCGCGATAAGCGCGTTTCAGTTTTCAAAAGTATTTTCGAGCGTGTGAACCGGTCGCTTGACCGTTTTGTGCCATAAGGGCCTATCCCAATGTTTAAGCGAGGATTCCGCAAATCCAAGCGACTTTTGAAAAAATTTTTAATTCGTGAGAAAATTGATGAAAAACAAAAGATGAACGATCAATGGGATTTCCCAATGATTTGAAACCCCGGACGTAACATTTGGTTCCTCGCGGTATCGTTCTCTTCCTTTCTTATTTTGCTTCTCTCTCTCTCTCTCTCTCTCTCTCTCTTTCTCTATATTCTTTTCACATTCTATTTCTTGCAATTGCGTATCAAAATGAATATGGCTAATTGCAAATTTTAAGCTTCCAATGTACAAGGGTTTATTAAAATACATGCACTCTTTTATTTATCTGTTAACATTATTACTCTTTCCAAAATGTAGAATATTTTCGTTTTATCATGCGTAATTACTTTAATCGAATTGAAAACATCCCGGATGATTCTGTTCAAAAAGGAAAATTGAGAAGGGTGTCATAATTTTTACGCATTCTCTTTGAATTCATTCGCAATCATCATTCATCCTTTTTTCATGCAAAAATTAAACGCAATATTTCTTTCCAGCACACGCACACACATTCTGCCTACATTAATAATTATAAACTATATTTATTACATTATGGTTTTTCTGAAAATTCCTACAAGCAATAACCGGTCATTTAAATTTTACAATTTAATTTGTTCATATCTCGGTTCCAAAGAAAGAGCTCATTGTTGAGGGCACATTGGTTCGTTATACCGTCCCTCTCTTTCCATCTGTATGACGGACTATATGTCCCTCGACGTTGGTGGGTCTTGTATCCAGTTGTATATGCAGTCTAGGTGGGAAAAAGATCGTGTTATCCCGTGGTAACTCGTGCGACGAAGACCGTCATGGGCACGAGGGTAGTTATATTGTCGTTTCGGTCCCAGAGACAAAGCTCTTCAGCCCGTGTGTCGTCACTCCAATCGAACTCTATGCCATGTGAAACTTTTATAAATATTCCCATAGTCGTGGTTTCGTGTTCCGGGTCTGGATAACGTCTTTCTTTCAGCGGATGTTTATAACCAGTCGATAACAGTGATTTCACCAAAGGTTCCCGTAAAAGATTTTTGAATTTATAACAGCGTCGAAGGTTTGGGTGACCATTTGAATTCTTTCTCCAACGAAGGGTCTTATTCACTGTTCAACCAGCACCCTGATTTATCGACCACGTGCGAGACTCGTGCACGTCATCTTTAGCCGTCATGGTTTCCATCTTCGTCTTGAAGATCGTATTAACAAATTGAGCTCCCTTTAAACAACCGTCTCATACGCAATCTTGAATAAACTAACGTTGATGGCTCGAATAAATAAAACAAAATGTCAATAGAAATATAGTCTCAGAAGGACAATATATATACCTCCAGATAAAGTGAATAACGAATAAACAAATTGACCAATCGGGGCTCACGTGAATTTCCACATTAGGATCTAATAATTTCGCTCGCAAACATACAACGCAATATTTATCTCTATTACCTATGACGACCTGACCCAGGTATCATGCTCATGCTTTGACTCTACATTACTGTTACAATACATTTTCACTCGCGCACTTTCAGGAAATATAGTCATATAGTTTTATTGTCCAGAAAAAGGAAATACTGTTCTTTTCACTTGTAAAGAAATGCACGGCTTTTATCACCGTCACACTCGGGTATATTGGTGTACACGCACTGTAGTATCTGTGAGGGTATCGATGAATCAGTGGCCTGGTGTAGTGCCACGCGCGCATGAAGATTTCGACGCATGGGTCTCACGCTGTGGCACAAAGGCTCCACCAACGTTTAGAGTAACCCTATGCTATCTCCAAAGTTTTCTCGCTAGCTCGATCGACGTTTTCCTCTTGACGTTGATGATAAATAAATTGTTATTTTTCACCATTGATATTGCTAACGTCGTTGTATCGCCGCCTAGAGGTTTACGTTGGTGCGTGACCGTGTTGGTGTGGGTGACTAACTCGATGCATACTCGCACTCTTATTCGGTGTCGAGAGGAGAGAAAGAACAATTATTTTCCTCTCTCATGATTGTTCCATTAAGTATGCGAAAATTGCCTTATACTGACAATTTCGAATCGTTGAAAAATTCCCGAAAGCCGCAGTACGTAAGAGTACGTTACATTCATTCACACTCTTCTCGTCATTCATTTGTACTTTCTACACTTCACTAATAATTTTTCACTGAAAAATATGCCATCATTTAGTAAAATGTTTCTGCTAAGTAGCTGGACTGCCAATAGACCAGTCAAACTTTATTTGTAAATGCCATTAAAAAAGTATAGGGAGAAAATGGGCACAATCGATGGGGATTACCTTCAAGTATAGCATATTGATTTGTTATAAATCAAGTGCGTGCCGTCTTGCAACAAAATATTAAAAACTAAAAAATAATGTCCGAATTCGCGCCGCGCCGTCGTTCTCCGCTTACGCTGCGAAAACCGCGATCGACACGGTAAAAATCCTCTAAACCAATTTTGTAGCGGAGAAAATTAGCAATAAAATAGTCAGTGATGCTACTATTTCCAGTCTGATAGTGTCTGTGTGATAAGCATTTGAACATTAGCGCTCGAAAACACGTCATGTTCCTGTGCGCTCGCATTTCAGTTTAGTCGCCAAAATCGGCTTCAACTATGAAATATGCACTAAAAAATCTCAAAAACATTATGAATATTCAGAATACCCCAAATTATCAGTTCGAAAATAATAAAAAATTGTTCTACTCAATTTTTCATTTTTTTAAAATGTCCAAAAAAATCGAATCGACCTTTTTTCTTCGTTTTACTTTGATTGATGATCACTATTGATCTATTAAGCCGATTTGGCTACAAAAAATTCTAAATAATTTTTTCGTATTTTATGCCTTAGATCTATTATTGACCTACTTCTTTGGCTACCTATCATAGATTGTACGTAATTGATCGACAACCAAGTGACCTTTCCTACATTTGTGTCCCTATTATTAATAACACTTTTTTCGGAAAAATTACCATCGTTTCTTCAAATAAACTTCCCGTAGATTACGCCAATTTTTTTTTCCTTTGTAAGATGGTTCATTGCTGTCAAATTGCTATCAGCAATTGCAATTTTTTATTGTACCCACAAATTGATCACATAGTAGTTTTTAGCGGAATTTTTCCTATGCAGAAACCGGCTTTAAAAAAATTACAACATTTTTTCATTGCAAAATCAATTTAATGAGAAAAAAATGTATTTGTTTATTTTTCCTTTTTTACAATATAACTTTGAATGGCTATTTCGACTCTACATTGGGATATTTTTTCACCATTCTACAAAATTCATGTGCTGCATTTCTTTATAACAATTTCTCCATTCCTTTTTTATATATTTATTGATTTTTTGTAATTTGCAGTTAGGCTGTTTACATGTGGTTATGCTATTGGTTTTCATTCCAAAAATTGTTTAGCCATTATTTTTAAAAGAAAATGTTTTCAAATTACAGTGTTTGTTAGTTATTTGGGTAATGATAGGTATAACGTGTGGAGGGCAATATTTTTGTTGCTATTTGACGACGATAATTCTCTACTGAACTTTTCATCAATTTATTTGTTAGTATAAATGGTTTCTACCATTAATGATGATAAGGTGAGGAAAGAAAACAAAGAGGTTACAATGCTGAATGTGAATTGCGCCTTACTACTATAAGAAATTATGTAGTATGACTATATTATTCTTGGTCTCTTGGACCGAGTATCATACGAACAGCTTGGAGTATTTTCTCCTGTATTTCGGTAGAATCATCAAGCTTTCCAGATTCATCTAGGTCATGTCCATACATCGCGTTTGAAAACTCTTCATCTGGAGACTGTAATAATGTATCGACGAAATCATCCCATTTTTCGAAGGATTCAATGGGTTTCTCCAGTTCTTCAGCTTCATCAACATTTGCATCTACCATCACATCCGCATCATCAAAATTGTCATCTACAGAGTAAGCCGGGCGATTTTTGGAATAGTTTTATACTCGAGAATGCTTGCTCAAAATAGAACATTGCATTCCAGCCTTTCGACAGTCACACCGAGTGCTGCAATCATCTTGGCATCCACAGACAATGGTATTTGCCTGTGACACGTAACGAAAATTGTAAGATACAAGGTTACATATACAGACATGTTTCGAAAAGAATGGGAACAAGATTACGTAATGTTAAAAAACAATGTAAAGGTATAGGTGGAAAAGGCAAAGGAAAATTGACTGACAAGGTAATCGGCGACTTGACAGTTACTACGGTTTAGCGATTAGAAGAAATTGTCACTCAATCGCAGAAATGAAGAAAGCCGTGTGATCAACATTCTATCACTATGCTTCAAGTGACGGAAACCCTCAGCACATGTATTGCCCGCCGGGACCTTCAAGCTGGTGCAAGTAGCGTAACGCAGAGGCTACCGAGTCGCTCGACGATTTCAGACATGATAGACCGCCCCTCTGTGATCAAGTTTTAGAGGCGATAAAACCCGTATACGAAAATCTTTCATCGGAGGATTCGTTAGAGCGGTGTCTAGGAGCGGAGGCACAAAACAATAATGAATCTCTAAATTCATTGATTTGGATGTTCGCTCCAAAACACATTCACTCTGGAGCTGTTACGATTGAAATTGCCACTTTTCTAGCTACGTGTATTTTCAACGAAGGCTTTACAACAATACTGAAGATATTGGATACGATGGGTGTGAAAATCGGACAGCAAGCAGAAGCATATGCGAGGTTACGCGATCAACAGAGAATCGACCGTTCCAAACGACGATCGTTATTCGCCTGAAAAGAAGCCAGGACTGCTAGAAGGGAAGCAGTATTAGAATTAGATCAGTTCTATGAAAGGGAAGAAGGAGCCATTTATGGACCCGGGCTGGCCGATTAACTGGTAAGCATCGATAATTCAATTTTAATCTCATTTAACGGTGTCAAAACTTTGAACGCGTTTATCTCAGAACTATGTTTTTCAAATTGGCGCCCACGATATCTCGATAACTAATGGACCGATCGAGCTCAAATTTTGCACGTACCTTAGGTAGCCTGTTTCTGAGGACTGGTAGCAGAATTGAGTCGAACAATAATTTTGCCGACATTTTATAACTCGTCGAATACCCGAAAATGTATGAAATATCATTAATGAAAGTTCAACAGGCCGCCATTTTGTCAATTTTTTTTTTTTCGTACCAATTCTGCTACCAGTGCTCAGAATACTCATACAGATTGAGAATATATATATTTTTTTTTTTCAGATGCATACAACATCGTCCAGAGTGGACGCCGATTGAGGTGGCTTTCGGCGCACCATGTTGCAACAAGGCAAAAAACTACATGAAAATATTTAAAATAATTTTTTTTTAATGTACAAGTATTCTCTAAGGATCAATAAATGCACCTGTAAATTTTCATCAAGACAACTTCAACGATTTAAAAGTTATTGCACATTAGCAATGACGTCAAAAATCTCGCTCTAGACCAGACTACTGCCTTAAAGGAATTATTCAGGTACAATATAAATAAATAAACCAGAAAAATTATAAATCACAGACATGACATTTTTTATGCGAATACTTTTTTTTGTGTTGTAAAAAATAACAATTAAAGGAGGTCGATTTTTTATATTTATATTTTTCTTCGTTTCGATCGTCCTGGTTCAAAGTGTTCCTCCTCGGAATACTGGAGGTTCTTCAGCCGGACTTACCGACTTTACGGGGCGCTAAAAATCGTAATTTTTGACTAAAATTAAAAAAAAATGACATCGTACGTATTAACATGCTCTACAAGTTTGATAATATACATTTTTTCGATATCTATCACGAGAAAGAAGAAAACAGCAAAAAACAAGTTTCACTACCTGAATTTTTTACTTGCTCGTTTGATATCTCAACAACGATGAACGATAGGTCAAAAATATATAAAACCTAAATTGTAGACGTAAAAAAGTAACAAAAAAGTATTTCATCGCAATTTTCGTATCTCGACGGAGAGCCGAGTTATTGCCAAAAAAAAACACGTGGAATGCCGCGCGTTGGAAGTGAAACTTTTTCATCCCGTTGGTAGGCGTAAATTTCATGTTATCCAAATTTCGTTTCATGAAGTGAGATTAGGTGGGGGTGTAATGAATGGAAAAACAAATTTCGTTTTTGATGTGCATTTACAAAATATTTTTATTCATCAATGACATCTTCCAAAAATGATAAAATAGGTTTATGAAACGAAAAATAAGTTATAAATACTTTAGACTGGAAATTGCTTAAATTCATTGCAAACACAGCATCAATTGTGGTGCCTGATCACGTGGTTGGTTCGTTTATACTATTATTCATTGATAAATTTAATTTGTCTTTTAAAAATTGTATAAGCGGTTGTGATTCTGCCGATGCAAAATTTATATTAAAATCACCACTTAAAATCATTGGCATTGAAGCCAAATCTTCTCCTAACTCGGTGAATGAATTTTATAATATCGGCTATTTTCTGATTCGGACTAATATAAATGACAATCATAGCGATACTTTGCCCACTTTCCACAACACATTCGGCAGCACAAATGTCTCCAACAGCAGTCGCGTTTACTGATAACCAATTAGTTTGCTGTGAATTAATATCAATGTTTGGAGTTACCACATTTATTCTGTCATTTGAATTGTGATAAACTGCAACGCCACCAGCTCTTAAATTAGGTCGTTTGAACTGGACGATACAATTGAAGTTAGGAATGTTTATTGTTTCTTCGTTGTTCATCCAGGTTTCCGATAAAAGCAATATACCAGGGGTGTTAGTTGAAATTTGCCGGTTTTTTTCGATAAAGAAAACACTTAATTTTCAGAGGAATCTCAAAATTTTTTTATTCAAAGTATTGACCATTGGTTTCTACATATTTCGCCCATCTCTCAGGCAAATTATGGATACCATCCCAAAAAAACTTTTCCTCTTTCGAGGTAAACCATTCGACGAGCCATTTTTCGACTTCTTCAAAATTAGCGAAGCACTGCTCTGCAAGGGAGTGTCCCATCGATGCGAAAAGGTGATAGTCGGACGGGGCGAGGTCTGGAGACTACGGCGGGTGTAATAATATTTCCCAATTAAGTGTTTTTAATGTGTCTTTCACCAGTTTAGCGGTATGAGACGGCGCGTTGTCATGTTGCAAGATAACTTTGCCATGTCTTCGGGCCCATTCCGGCCGTTTTTCGATCAACGCATAATTCAAATTGATCATTTGTTGTCGGTAGCGATCCTTGTTCACCGTTTCACCAGGTTTTAACAACTCGTAGTACACCACACCACACTGGTCCCACCAAACACAGAGCATTGTCTTACGGCCAAAGCGATTTGGCCTTGCAGTCGATGGGCCGGCTTCACCAGGTGAAAGCCATGATTTTTTTCGCTTCGGGTTCTCAAAATAAATTCACTTTTCGTCCCCCGTGACAATTCAATGCAGAAAAGATTTCCTTTCGAATCGTTGAAGCAGCATTTCACAAACGGTTTTTCGATTTTCCATTTGTCTATCGTTCAGCTAGTGTGGCACCCATTTTCCATACTTTTGGATCTTTCCCATGGCTTTTAAACGTTGTCAAATTACTCCTCGAATCACATTTAGTGTTTCTGCCAATTTTTGTTGCGATTGGGTTGGATCAACATCCAATAACGCCTGCAATTCCTCGTCTTCGAACTTTTTCGCTGCACCAGGATGTTCATTGTCTGTCAAATCGAAGTCTCCACTTTTAAATTGACGAAACCATGTCTCACATGTTCTAATCACTGGAGCATGTTCACCATAAGTTTCACCAGCAACCGGTGAGCTTCAGCTGCTTTTTTCTTTTGATGAAATAAGAAAAGCAACGAATGCCGCAAATGCGATTTACTTGGAACGAAACTCGACATATTCACTGAGGTAAACAAATATGACGCTATTATTTTGGCGGAATGTGACTTGCGTATTTTTGTAGGCTAATGTCAATAGAAAAAAATGACATACATGCCAAATCATAGAAATGTATACATATTGCTAGCGACATCTACTGGTAAAACCGGAAAACTTCAACTAACACCCCTGGTAAATAGGCGACTTATATAGGCCCCAGCATCACACATCGATTGAGTCTTGCGGGGAAATGGTGAAAGGACGGGGTCTCCTCAACAGAGTGCTCAACAATCTTCCTATCGAGCTTCATCTACCGGGCTATCAGTACTGCGAACCGGGCACGAAGCTAACTAAACGTATTGCACGCGGTGATCCCGGGATAAATGCTCTGGACGCAGCCTGCAAGGAACATGACATCGCATACTCGCGGAATCGTAAGAACGTCGGAGCACGCAACGCTGCGGACAGAGTTTTGGCGGAGAAAGTGTGGTCGTGTGTCTGGAAAAAGGACGACAGAAAAAAAACCCACGATCATGCTCTTCAGGATTGTGAAAGCTGCATCGTAATCGACCGGGAACGACGCTCGAGAGGTTATTCGCTCAGCGTTGAGGAAGGCGCGCGGTGCCGTGAAGAGCGCTGGCGACCGGAGAAATGTGCACGTACCGCGCATACTGCCGGTCCCGGAAAAAGTAGGCAGATTTTTGCCTTTTCTCATTCCTCCGTTTGCCGGCTTACGTGCAACAGGGATCCTAGCAGGTGCCACTGCGGGGATTACAAAAGCCGTTAATAGCGCTAGTGCAGCCAAGCGGCAGTTGGAAGAGGCACAGCGTCACAATAAGATAACCGAAGCGATCGCACTCGGTAAGGGGCTCTATTTGAAGCCATACAAGAAAGGCTTCGGCTTACGCCTGGATGGACAAAAAAAATGCCAAACTATCACAGCGTGCTCTAACGGACGCTGATATAGTCAAGCATGCACGAGGAATTCGATATTTTCGTGGGGTCTTTATGCGAAACGCTTTGCCAAGTGGTGGGCCTCATTATCGTGAATCAGCCATAGTGAACCTCGATGATGAGGCTAGTCCTGGAACATACTGGGTGGCTTATCGGAAAAATGGTCGCAGCGTCATTTACTTTCACAGTTTTGGTTATGTTCATCCACCGCACGATCTGATGGAGTATCTCGGTGTCGGCGAGGTCAAGTACAATCATACAAGATATCAGGATTACGGCACGTACGAGTGTGGGCATCTTTGTCTCAAATTCTTATATGAGCGCCTGTAGTGGGACATGTTAAATCAGTTGAAGACGAGCCAGCATGAAAGATTCATTGACTCTCAGCCTGTCTGGAAGATCGTCAATACTCGAGGCACAATATTTTCCGCAAATCGAACTCTCGTCCAACAAGAACCACGTCCTTGGCCTAGTAGAATTACTGTCCTTCAACGCCATTCCCAAGATCGATAGTGGCAAAAATAAATTTTACGCGGGCGAAGAAGTGATTGTACTGCCGACGGGGAGTTACGAGATTGAAGGCATTGGGGTATAACTGCAGGAAGCGCTTGCGCGAGAAGGCATTACCATCCAACTCAAACCTAATAATAATACGTTACGTAGCCTGATAGAGTGCAGTCAAAGCATTGATTTTCGCCCGCGAGACTTCATTGCACCTCTGCTAGGCTTCACACATCGTAAACTGGCAGCCAATGCGATGCACAGCTCAGACATGCCCGTGGTCATTCTCAAGGTCAATGCATTGCGTGTCGAGTGCAGTATCACTTCAGGAGCGTAGATAAACGGCAACAAGGTTCACACGATTCACGAATTCTTCCCAGCAGTGCCACCAGGATATAAGATTACCGAAGTGCCATCACAGGTCATTTACCTACCAGTCGTCGTCAAGATCATTGATCACATACAACTACGCATTGTCGATCAGGACGGAGAACTGGTGAATTTTCGCGGTGAAATTATTACCATCAGGCTGCACATCAAGGAGGCCAAGTAATGGGTATTTATTGGTCAGGGGTATAAAGGGGCATCAACATGGTACTCACCGATCGGTCGGCAGCAATCGACAAAGGGGCTAACACGTCGCAACATTCAGTTCCTGCGAAGTCTAGGACTACTCGTTTGAGGGAATTAACTTGTGCGATATTTTGCCATGGAAGAGGCTCTGCAAGTATAGTCGCCCGCCGTGTTCGACGAATCCGTAATGCATTACGAGATTCATGCGCGTCAGCCCTATACTGCATCTGCATTCAACAACAGCGATGAAACACGTATATCCATTCAGCATCAGTATCTGTGCCTTCTACCCTCACGAAGTTCACTACACGTTTGCGGAAGATTGAGCAACTCGAATGGTGATCGATTCGATTCGATCACTGCAAAATCAACAACGTTAAACTCTTCCTCAACTCGCACTGCTACCCGTATGGTAACCTGAATCTCCACGTGGGTCGCAATCAGTACGCTCTGTTATACGAGATGTACTCCAACTTCAAGAATTCATACTACGGCAAAGATGTGGCGCCGATGCTGACGAAGAAAGACTTCCTCACTCAAGCGCCACTCATCGTAATCGATTGTTCGAAACAGAATGATGTGTTCAGACTTGCACCAGTGGATGTTCGTATCGAGTTGAAGGCGTAAAGCAATTTCCCCGCAGGCACCACAGGCTACTGCCTGATATTACACGACCGAATTGTACACTACAATCCGGTAAGTGGGGATGTGTGGAGGCGAGTATAAAAAGACATGCTCGACTCAGGCATGGAACATTGACGATGGAGTACGTGGTGGACACACAGGGCTTCCAGCAACCTGAGTTTGTGCTCAACGAGCTGGCGATAATTCCGCTCACCGCAAGCACGCAACCATTACACTTCCTAGTCAAACCGCGTATATGTTGGAATGAGCTCCCAGCCAGATACAAATGTGTAAATCTCTGGCTGGAACGCAACCATCATCAGCTATCGTGGGGTTCGGAGCAGCTGCTCTACGATGAAGTCGAAAGCTTGCTCCAGTCCGTATTACACAACGCGAATGCCAACTACGTGAGGGGTGGGCAGACGAAGCAATGGCTCGAGCAGTTCGGGTTTAACAGATGTGACATCACGGAATGGCCGTCACTGTCGAAGCTACCTAAGTCGTCGGTATTCTGACCCTACCACGATTCGCTCAACTGTGCGCTTTAAAACGTGCTAGTGCTGAAGAAATTTCTTCGAAACAACGTACCGTCGCTACGAAGATCATTCAAGATATTACAACGCGTCGGAGTTCTATCACTCATGGAGCCCCGAGATATTGCTCAGCTACCGAGCGAATTCATCGTCTCCTTTGCCGCACACAGTATTGACTTTTCGTGGGACGAGGTACCGGAGTGTCTGAAGCAAGACCCCGAAGTTGCGGAGTGTCGACGATGCAGAGAACACACCCCGATGAAGAATGGATTATTTGCACCAATGCGGAGAGAGAGTGAGTTCAATGTAATAATAATCTGGTCTATGATTCAATGTCTGCTGTCTCGAAATAAACGGTATTGCAATGAACTTGTTGTATGTGTAAACCCACGAACCTCGATAGACTAACGTGAAAACATGAGCGCCTTTAGAAAATGCTTCGACGATCAAGGTAGAAATACCACAGTCACCAAAATATTTTCTCACTCATAAAGTGAATTTCCTATGAGTATGATCGTGCAGCGGATACCATGAGTAACTCAGGTGATTCGAGTAATCCCATCGGCCAAAGTTTGAGGAATTTTGTGGATGATATGCATCGACGGTGTCCTCCACCGGACGCTGAAATAAAAGTGGCAAAGCTGAAAGGAAGTACCGCCTTTCCGGGAAAAGTCGACCGCGGACGATATGGAGCTGTAGGTGAAAAGAAATCTAAATAACAGTGCATTATATAGTGTCACTATGTAGGACATCCGCTTTTTCATCCCCCAGGACATCCGCCCTTTCAAACCCCAGGACATCCACCCTTGTAGCATGTTAAAGATCTCGTACGTGGAAAGGTCTAGGTAGTTCAATAAAGGTAAAAACGGTTAGAACAGAATTGTGATTTAATATAGCCAGAATAAGTAAACTGAGCACGACGGCTCTACAGAAGCGACTGACTCTAATAAACATGTCCGGGTGACGATTGTCTCACATAGACACACCTATATTGCGGTCTTATTCCGAGCGCCTGTAAACATCCATCAAAACATCCTTCAATACATTCATATACAGCGTATTCTCAACACTCCCACTCGCTGTATATTTCGCTCACATTCAAACTTTCAACATTCTCATTGAATTTATTTCGAGACAGTGGTTTTGTAAAAATGTCTGCTAGTTGGCATTCACTCCTGACATACTTCACATCAATAATTTTCGAATTACATGCTTCGCGAACAAAATGCAATTGAACATCGAAATGCTGGGTCCTCGCATGAACCTCAGAGTTTTGAATTAATCGCAAAGCACTTTGATTGTTAATTTTCAGAACGGTAGCTTTTTCTTCACTCACCCCGATTTCACTTAACAATTAACGAATCCACACCACTTCTCTAGCACCTTCACATGCTGCTGCATACTCTGCTTCCGTCGTTGATAAGGTCACTTTCTGCTGGCGTTGACTCTTCCAAGTGACCGGACCACCTCCCATGACGAAAACAAAACCTGTTGTTGACCGCCTGGTATAATCCTGTGCAAAATCCGCATCGGTGTAACCTTGAAGCGGATCGTTTGAATTGTACACAATCCCTTTATCTTTTGTCGCCTTCAAGTATCTCATGATACTTGAATCAAGGCCTCTTCTGGCCTTGGCACTAGCTCCCATGTTTTGTTTTTCTCCAAAGCGTCCAACTCGGCCTTCATCGCCTGCTTCCACACTTGGCGATCTTTTGATTTCAGTGCCTCCTCATACGTCGGCACTTCCTCGACAGTCGCTGAGTTTCCCATCGGTTCGTATCTGTCTGGCTCGTATATGTATGGCCGCAGATCGTAACGTTCACCGTCTTCTTCTTTTCCAGCGGCCTCATCATTCACTGCATTAATTTCAGGAACGACAACTTCTGCTTCCTCTTGATCTGCATCTTGAAAGTCATCTTCTCCAATTTTCTGATGCTCCACCATTTTCTCCTCTTCGTTATCGTCCTCGATAACTACTCCTGTGTTGTCCTCATTTTCTAACAACTTCTTGGCCATTTTTTCCTCATCGAAAATGACGTCACTTCCCACCAACACTTTCCTCGTGTCGGGATCATACAGCCGATAATTGTTGGATGTACTCTCATATCCAACCAGTATGACTCTCTTTGATCTGCTATCCCATTTCCTTCTTCCAGTTTCCTTCGATACATGTAAGAAAGCCTCAGATCCAAAAATCTTCCCGTGACTTAAAATCGGCTTTGTTTTGAACCATTTTTCAAACGGCGTTATGTTTGGATCGCGCACGTTTGGACTCCTGTTCAAAACATAAACAGCTGTGCTCACTGCTTCTACCCATAAGCTTCTTGGCAATTCGCTCGCCAATAACATTGTCCGTGCTGACTCAATTATCGTTCGATTTTCCCTTTCGACGATACCATTCTGCTCATGCACATATGGAGCAGATTTTTCATGTGTGATTCCCTACCTTTTCAGAACCTCTACAAATCTCGTGCCGATAAATTCCCGTGCACACTGTTTTGAAATTTTGAAATCGAGCCGTTAAACTGCTAACGATTCTCGACATCTTGATATTGTCCGTTAGCTTCTCTCCTTGGTCCTCAATTTCGCTGACCAGCTTCATCACCTGAGACACATATGACGTTACTGATTGATCGTCATTCATCTTAAGACCGAAATACTCTTCATACAGCATCATGACGCTAACTTCGCTCATTTTTGCGTGAATTGCCGTGAGCTTATCAAACATCTCTTTTGCTGTGCTGCACGCCAAAACATGTTGCGCCTGTTCACTGCTTAATGAAGCAATCAAGATTGATTTCGTCTTTCCATCATCCTTTTTAAATGTTGCGGCATCTGCCGGCGTCGCTCCCGCCGGTAACACGGTCGTGAGATACGACTCCAAGCCTTTTCTCTCCAAAATTGCATCAATTTTCAATTTCCACAGCTTGTAGTTAGTGTCATTTAACTTATGCACCAACACTGACTGACTGTCCGACATTTTTAAAGTTTGTTTAAACACCTGAGTCGCTAAACACTTTCAAACTTTAAGGCAGTAGTCTGCTTTACAGGCTTCAAAAAACCGATTTTTCGTTTTTGTCTTAAATCTATTCCAAAACTATCCAAGAATATGTGTTCAAAATTTTAGAGGCCAATTCGACATATTTTCGAAGCCAGATCAGTTTTAGTGGCCGAGCGTCGAGCAGGTGCGAATGCTCGGGCAGACCCGAGCGCGCGCGCTTCGCCCCTTCATGTATTCTATTGTTTGACTATACTCGTATATACCTGAAAAGATCGAACCGTCCTTTGAAATACTATTTGGAGTTTCTAGAAGGTCTGTGTTGAGTAGTCGTTGGGATAACGGTATACAATATAACGGTAAACTATAGCTCTCGGCATCGGCTTCTACACTGCTATTTGTAGCGTCAGCTTTCAGTTTCATTTTTGATTTTGCCGAGCGCACATTGAAATGTCAAGCTACCCGAAAGGTGATCGATGTACAAGACAGCGTGCTGCGGAACCGCGAAAGCGAAAATTTCACGGCAATCGTTTTACCAGTGTATCATCGGACGACGGAGACTTACACACAAGCCGCACTGAGCAAAAGTTGAAGACAGCAAGCAGCGATGATGTCATTATTCATTCATCGCACTGCTACCGCATTATTGAATTCATATCGGTGTTTCTCGCCCTTTCGGAAATCGCAATTTGCAGATCATGCAACCAAAAATTAACGTTTGCAGAAAGCGGTCATCGAGGCCTAGGATTTAGAATTGTTGTCAAGTGTATGTGTGGTCAACGCAAAATCCAGTCAGGACCATTGATAAATACCGGCTACAAAATCAACAGACGGATTGTTTTTGTTATGAGGCTTCTTGGTATCGGACGAGAAGGGATAAACGTATTCTGCGGCCTTATGGATATGTCTGCAGGTTTTACAAAATCTACTTATCAACAAATTGTTGAGCATTTGTACGCAGCGTCGAAGACACTGTTCGAGAGTACCTGAACATGGAAGACCTGCGAATCATTTGAAGGTTTCGGGCGATGGATCATGGAAAAAGCGCGGTTATACTTCTTTGTACAGTGTAACAACGCTCATCGGATACTACAGTGGCAAAGTAATCGATCTCATTGTAAAAAGTGGTTATTGTCATTCGTGTGCCATAAATAAAAATAGTTTGGACGAAGATGCATTTGAGGAGTGGTATTAGAATCATAAAGACTCATGCTCCTCAAATCATACAGGTTCGGCAGGGAAGATGGAGGTAGATTCCATAACAGAGATGTTTTCGAGATCCGTCGAGAAATTCGGAGTTATGTACAGTAATTATATCGGCGATGGCGACTCCAAAACTTTTACTGGAATCTTAAATAGCAATCCTTACGGGGACGAGTGCACAGTGACGAAAAATGAGTGTGTTGGACACGTGCAAAAGTGTATGGGTACTCGTTTACGGAATAAAAGAAAAACCGAGAAACTTGGAGGAAAGAAGGGGCTAACGGAGAGTCTCATTAAGAAATTGACGATTTACTACGGTCTGTCAATTCGTCGAAATGTGAACTCAGTTGAAGGTATGAAGAGAGCTATTATGGCAACATTAGACCATTATTGTTCCACCGATAAAAATCCTCGGCATGAAAATTGTCCAGAAGGCGCGGAGAGTTGGTGCGAATGGCGCAAGGATCAAGCGGCGAATAATCTGGCATCTTTCAAACACCCGGCAAGATTAATTAATGACAATGTAGAGAAGCACATTCGTCAAATTTACGAAGATCTTTCAAATGACGATTGCTTGACGCGGTGCTTAGGCGGACACACTCAAAATTCGAACGAATCGTTCAATTCGATTGTGTGGCGCCTAAACCCGAAACACGTAAATTCCGGCTATAAAATCGTCAAAATAGCAGCAAATATGGCTACAGGCATTTTCAACGAGGGTTATTCAGCTGTGCTTTCTACCAGCTCCTCAATATTGTCATCGGGCAGCAGTGCAAAAATTTTGCTGACACCGTCGATGCTGATAACGCGGGAGAACCGGCGCGCATCATTTTCCAGCAAGGAGGCTCGTACAGCTCGAAGATCGGAAAGCCTCCGCCAAAACGAGTTTTTTGAAGAAGAGGAAGGATTATTGTATGGCCCGGGGATAGCTGATTAACATCTAATTAGTGTAAGTATCCAAAAACTTATATTTTTTTGGACCGAAAACTTTAAAGCCCGTTTTCTCGAGTTTTCATTTTCACAAGTTTTAGAAAACGGTGCCGGCGATAGTAAAAACAATATATGTCCGATCGAAAAAAATCAAAGTGATCTAGCTTCAGTATTAAATTGTCTTCTATTTGAACTAAAAAGTTGGACAAAATTACTATTTAAATTACTTGTCTTGCAACTTAAAGTGAATTTTTTTTTTCAAAAAAGTGAATTTTTTTTTCAAATTTCAAAAAAATTTGGAGTTTCATCATTTCTTCGGTATTTTTTTAGTTCATATAGAAAAGGAACTTATAAAAATTAAAAAAAAATTTGGTTCGACTGTTTCAGATGCATCGCACGACCCCGAAAATTATTGAAATGGAAAATTTCAATAATTTTTAATAATAAAAATTGTTTTTTAAAGCTTGAATATAATACACTATCGTCTCAAAATTTCGTTTACCGCAATCATTTCCTTCTCTTTCAAAAAAATTGCTGAAAAAATGCTTTTTTTTCGGCTTCTAAAGCAGACTACTGCCTTAAAAAAACTTCCAACGGTAGAAATGGCGTCTACCTTCCAAAGCGACACGACGCGAAACCCTCGACTCTAACGTGCGATAACCGCCGACACAATAGTCTTTCCCAAAAACTATTACTTTGCTTTTCTATTCTACTTTAAAACACTTGCAACTACCAAAAACCTTTGGGCATTCGATCTGGGCCCATAACCTGTTAAAGATCTCGTACGTGGAAAGGTCTCGGTAGTTCAATAAAGGTAAAAACGGTTAGAACAGAATTGTGATTTAATATAGCCAGAATAAGTAAACTAAGTACGACGGCTCTACAGAAGCGACTGACTCTAATATACATGTCCGGGTGACGATTGTCTCACATAGACACACCTATATTGCGGTCTTATTCCGAGCGCCTGTAAACATCCATCAAAACATCCTTCAATACATTCATATACAGCGTATTCTCAACATAGCAAATAATATTTGATCGGTAATACAGATCCCTAATATACCGACTTCGGATTGAAGGCCGGCAACGTGGGTTTCGACTTTACCGGCGTCAGTAAGGTAGAGCTCTATCATGCGACCGCGGTTCAGGGTGATGTGCGACATGGGGGGGAGCCGGCCTAGCTTATCTACTGGCGGGATCCCGACCTTACCCGCGTCGGAGAACGGGTCCTGGGGGAAGACGGCCGAGACACAGCATGATAAAAAACTGTCGGACGGACACCGACTCGCCTTCGTCATGATCGCGATATTCTCCGAGAGCCTCGCCATCGTTCGTTCTCTCTCTAACCTTCGTCAAGCAGGGCTTGACCCCTCTCCCCGCGCACCCCGCGAGTTGACTCGAGAAGTGCCGGCCTAAGAAGGAGAGCCGGCGTAACCCAGTGACGCGAACGGCAACGAGTGACCCCAGAAACGCACGAGTATGCGCAGGACTTGACCAAAGGGTCAAGAGTGGGGATCAACGACCCACCGAGAGCAAGGATCGCACATCGGGAATCAATTACCGTTCGGACTGTGACCTCGCGTGGCGCGTCTTTACCAGTGCTCTCTCGAGTGTCGCCATTCATCTCACCGCTACCTTCGTACATCTCCATTGATTTCCCATCATCGTTCACCTACGCATCAACCATCCACTGCTATCTTGCGATCATCCGGTACGAGTTCCTTGCGTTGCGGCAGAGAATCTTCGGTGAGGTACTTCCTCCTTTTTCTTTGTACGGGTAGTAACCCCGTTCTTTCTCGATTAGCCGCGTGGCTGTTAATTTTGGTAATTTCGTTATTTTTGGGTTTTTGTTAATTATTGAGATTTAGCCTCGTACGAGTTTGTTAGTGGGAAACGAGCCGGTTCTTGGACCGTGGAACGAAGTTACTGCCCGATTATCGCTACTTGTTACATTACTTTTTGTACTTTCCATTTCATATTTTTCATTAGCGATCGAAGTCGCATTTCGGGATTTTGTTTATTAAAGTGAATTTGTGTTATCGCGTTCAAGTTTGTTACTAATTCGCTCATTATACTGGTTTTCGCATTCCTTTTCTGATTAATTTCACGTTTTGGTTATTTCGGGAAAAATACCGCTAATCGCACCGCTACCCCTGTTTTTCGCTTGCCCGTTATCTGCGAACCCTTTGATATCGTGACCCCTGGTTATTATTTCGTTATTTTCTGACACGTTATCTTTGAGATTTCGTATCTCGGCTATCGTTACCCTTGGTTATTATTTCGTTATTCCCTGACCCGTTATCTTTGAGATTTCGTATTTCGGCTATCGTTACCCCTGGTTATTATTTCATTATTCCCTAACCCGTTATCTTTGAGATTTCGTATTTCGGCTATCGTTACCCCTGGTTATTATTTCATTATTCCCTGACCCGTTATCTTCGAGATTTCGTATCTCGGCTATCGTTATCCCTGGTTATTATTTCGTTATCCCCTGACCCGTTATCTTTGAGATTTCGTATCTCGGCTATCGTTACCCTTGGTTATTATTTCGTTATTCTCTGACCCGTTATCTTTGAGATTTCATATCTCGGCTATCGTTACCCCTGGTTATTATTTCATTCTTCCCTGACCCATTATCTTTGAGATTTCGTATCTCGGCTATCGTTCCCCCTGGTTATTATTTCATTATTCCCGGACCCGTTATCTTTGAGATTTCGTATCTCGGCTATCGTTACCCCTGGTTATTATTTCGTTATTCCCTGACCCGTTATCTTTGAGATTTCGCATCTCGGCTATCGTTACCCCTGGTTACTATTTTGTTATTCCTTGACCCGTTATCTTTGAGATTTCGCATCTCGGCTATCGTTACCCTTGGTTATTATTTCGTTACTCCCTGACCTTTTATCTTTGAGATTTCGTATCTCGGCTATCGTTACCCCTGGTTATTATTTCATTATTCCCTGACCCGTTATCTTTGAGATTTCGTATCTCGGCTATCGTTACCCCTGGTTATTATTTCATTATTCCCGGACCCGTTATCTTTGAGATTTCGTATCCCGGCTATCGTTACCCCTGATTATTATTTCGTTATTTCCCGACCCATTATCTTTGATATTTCGTATCTCGGCTATCGTTACCCCTGGTTATTATTTCATTATTTCCCGATCCGTGATCTTTGAGATTTCGTATCTCGGCTATCGTTATCCCTAATTATTATTTCATTACCCCCTGGCCCGTCACCTTTGAGATTTCGCATCTCGGCTATCCTTGCCCCGAATTATTATTTGCATTATTTCCTTGCCCATTACCTTCGAGGTTTTCGAATCTCCGTGAGCTTTACCCCTCTGGTGCATTAAGCCGGTAACCTGTGAGGTTGGTTTTGTATTAAATTCAGGGTTATTCGTCCGTATTGTTCTTTTGGCTACGTTTTTGCGTCATTTTGTTCCTGCCAGAAATTTGTTAAATTCAGTCTTTTTTTTCCGAGACGAACTTTCGGGTAATAATCCTTGTGTTTCAGTATTTTGTTAATTTTAGTAATTCTAGTCATTCGATTCGATTATTTTGTTCGTTTTGTTAAATCTTTTATTTGAATTTGTTGCGTGCGTTCCGGTCGTTAATTACGTGACGGCTTTCGTGAATTTTGTTAGGTTATTAATTTTGTTAATTTTAAGTTTGGTTATTCTATATTGTGACGGGACGGACCCGGAGCTCCCCGTCTAAAAAAAAATCCGCCGAGGAGGTGTTCTGACTGAGCGCGGCGCGGCCGGCGATGCTGGCATCGCACCACGCGTCGTCTGCCGCGATACGGCGAGCTGTCAGACACCTACTCGACAATTCTGCACTCCTGATACCCACGACTGATCTGTATCCTATTTTGCCCCACGAGGCAATGGACAATTTAAAATCTACAAAGACGAGACGTGACTATTAAATAAATTCAATAAAGTTATAATTTTCAATACTCGGAATTCCCTACTCCAGAATGAGCAGGGAATCGCACGTTATGGCCCACCTAACAACCCGAAGCCAATCAGAATTCGGGAAACGAGTGCGGACGTTGTAACAGCTTTTGCTATAAAAGCAGGGCTTTTACAACACAAATCATCAGTTCTGAACACCATATCGTGCTGGTCATAATCATCGACGAATTACTCTCCGAGTAATCTTTTAACTTCGTTTTGTCCGTTTTCACAAAACGGACAGCTCTTCAAGCCTTAAGTAATTAAAGTCACTTCGTGCTTGTTTCATTTAGAAACGAGTAAGAATTACTGTAAGCGAGTTTTAGTGTAGCTTCATCGACGAATTTGAATATTCCTCGCACTACTCGGACATCGCATCAAGTAATTATCTACGAAATAGAATAGCCCTTTCCAGACTATTCTATCCCTCTCACAATAATTTTTTTAGAAGAGGGCTTGCAATTCTTTGTCGCATCACAGTATTGTCTCTTCCAGACATTACTGTATTTAACTTTGTATCGACGATCTTAAATAAATCTTTCAGCAACCCAATAGGGAGTCGACTATGGTAAGACCCCTTGCATTGCGCCTGGACGTTCAAACCACAAAAGGTGTAAAGCCTTCCAAAACACCCATAGGCAGTGGCCGCACTGAACGTTATTGCAACGTAACGCTGCGAGCTTCCAGTGAAGAACGAACAAATTAATCACCCGAGGGAAACTTCGATCTCGATCTAACCAAGGGAAAACAATTATAATCTCACAAAGCATTCAACAAAATTAGTAAATTCACGACAAAACACAACGGACATTTTCCTTACATCATTTACAATTCAAACCTCCAATCAAATTGACCAAGCTCTTCTAGCAATTTAATTAAACAAATAAAACCTATTAATAAAACCTTTCCAACGTAGATTAATTTCCTTTCAATTAAAAACTATAACTTGAAAATAGCATTGCGAGATATTTTGTGCCTACTGGTCATCGCTTCACGAGACACAGTAGTTTTGAATCAACCTCTAACATCGCTCTTTTGAGTGCCGATGATGGAAGGTTGACTCGTGACACGCATTAAAATATGTGATGACGACTTCTTCCGAATCTGAGGCATCTTTCTAAATCCATAAAATTATTATTATCAAAACAGAATCCTCATCACTTCGCCTCCCCGAACCTTCAGCTTTCCTTCGAGTCCACGACACGAACTCTATCCTCAGAATAATACGTACGAGACAGAATTCTAATCTCATCAAGTTTCACAAATCTATTAAAACCAAATTAAAATCACCGGAACGGTCCTTCCGACCGTCCCACAAACGTGAAAGGTTTCAATATATTATCGCAAAACGCTGATTCTATTCTTTTGTACGAATCATCCGAGAGCGTAGTAACCGATCGTTTTCGTTATCGTTGGCAGTGTTGCCGCGCTACCTAATTACACGTTTTTGTACAATCGCGGATCTCTTTGTACGACCCCCGCCGCATAAAGTGCGGGTGGTTTCTGGGATCAAATAAATAATTTTCACAGTTTCCCGAGTCACCGAATTTCGCTTATTCGTCTAAAAATCCCGCCCCTCTGCCATTCTCGGATGTATAATCTGAGTAGCCGAAGTCTTTTGCCGAACGTTTCAACTGAGTTTATTTGGTAGTAAACGGCGAGAGGGAAAGATAAAATAAGCCGTTTTCCTCACAGAAGCGGTGGTGGCGAGCGAATTTCGTTCGTTTCCTGGCGCCTATCTCTCGTCCGTTTGGTCGGTACTTCCGACATTTTGGAAGAGGTGGTTATCACCTTGTTATTCATTTTTTGGGTTTTGTTACCTTTAATCGAGCCACGTTCGGAACCCACGTGATGGGGAGTAAATAGTCCGTTACAATATATACAAATATATTGAAACGTTTCACGATTGTCGGGTAGTCAGAAGGATCGTTCCGTTAATTTTAATTGAATTTAATAAATGCGTGAAATTGAAATTAAGAGAAGTCTGTCTCGTATCGGTTGATTCTAAAGAAAGAGTTCGTGTCTCGGGCTCGAGGGAAAACTGGAGTTTCGGGGAGGCGACGTGATGAGGATTTGTTTAATTAATAACGATTTAATTGAATTAAAAAGATGCCTCAGATTTGGTGTAAATCGTCATTACATATTTTAATGCGTGTCTCGAGTCAACCTATCATCATCGGCACTCATAAGAGTGATGTGGAG
Organism: Oxytorus armatus; assembly: GCA_958009045.1. Taxonomy (NCBI): domain Eukaryota; kingdom Metazoa; phylum Arthropoda; class Insecta; order Hymenoptera; family Ichneumonidae; genus Oxytorus; species Oxytorus armatus. Next base: position 30,810,619 of record OY253744.1, read on the forward strand.
GTTGATTCAAAAACTGCTGTAACTCGTGAAGCGATGTCCAGCAGGCAGAAAAATATCTCACTGTGGTATTTTTAAATTATACCTGAATTGACGAAGAAATGATTTTACGTTGGTAAGGTTTTATTAATGGGTTTTGTTTGTTTAAATAAATTGCTGGAAGAGCTCGTTAATTGATTAGAGACTGGAAATTGTAATTTACGTGAGGAAAACGTCCGTCAGGTGTTGTCGTGAATTTACTAAATTTTATTGAATGATGTTGAAAAAATTCCGGACCGATATCGCGCATTTGGATTCTATTGCCTCTTCACAGAGCGAGATCGAAGCTTTTCTCGGGTTTCTTAGTTCATGCGTTCTTCGTAGGACGTACACGCTGTCGCATTGCTATAACGCTCCGTGTGTCGACTCAGGGAACGCCTTACCTATGGGTGTTTGGGGATTCTGTGACGATCACCTTCTAAGGTTTGAACATCCAGGCGCAATGCCTGGGGTCTCCCCAAAGTTGGCTCCCTACCGGGTGACTGAAAGATGTATTTAAAAACCAGGTTGATTTTATATTGAATGCCGTATGGTCTCGAAGAGACGTTAGGGCTTAAGGTTCAAAAGTCCTCTATCCAAATAGTGGCGTAGTAAAAGGCGCTAAATATAGGAATGAAATAATCTGGAAGAGGTTATTTTTTCCAAAAATAATTACTTTACTCGATGTCTATCGATGTGCGACGATGCGTAAAAATTGTCGGTGAAACTTCGTTGAGACTCAATTACGGTAATTACAGCACGTTGCTAAATAAAACGTACGAAAGAAAACTAATTTAATAATGCTTGAATGCTCGGTTCGTTTTGGAAAAACGAACGAAAACGATGGGTTGAAATTATGATTTCGATGAATAATTTCGTAGATTTCGACCAGCACGACGTGGTCTTCTGAACTGATAATCGTGCCCGAAGAAGCCCTGTTTTTATAGCAAAGCTGTGACAACCGCCGCACTCGTTTCCCGAATTCCGATTGGCTTCGGGTTGTTTGGTGGGGCGGAACGCGCGATTCCCTGCTCCTTCGGGAGTAGGGAATTCCAAAAATTCAAAATTTACAATTTATATTCAATTTATTTATTGTCGCGTCACGTCGTTGTCAATTTGATACAGTCCATTGCCTGATGGGGCAAAATGGACCGCAAACTAGTCATTGGCATCAGAATATGAGAAAACTCGAGTTGGTGTCTCGTGAGCCCGTACCGCAGCAGACGACCCGAGACGCGATGCCCGAGTCGCCGGCCGCGCGGCGCTCAGCGAGAACACCTTCTCGCTCGCTTATGTTTCCCGGTGACGGGGAGCTCCGGATCCGTCCCGTCCTAATATATGTATTTATTTATATTCATTTATATTAAGCGGATTAAATGTCATCTGTATTACAAAATTTGATGTCCACTATCGAAGCTACCGTTTCTTCCTCGGATCGCAACAAAGTCGAACCGCTACATACCGCCAAATTTCCCACAGTCTGTTACCAGGGGTGTTAGTTGAAGTTTGCCGGCTTTACCAGTAGATGTCGCTAGCAATATGTATACATTTCTATGATTTGGCATGTATGTAATTTTTTTCTATTGACATTAGCCTACAAAAATACGCAAGTCACATTCCGCCAAAATAATAGCGTCATATTTGTTTACCTCAGTGAATATGTCGAGTTTCGTTCCAAGTAAATCGCATTTGCGGCATTCGTTGCTTTTCTTATTTCATCAAAAGAAAAAAGCAGCTGAAGCTCACCGGTTGCTGGTAGAAACTTATGGTGAACATGCTCCAGTGATTAGAACATGTGAGACATGGTTTCGTCAATTTAAAAGTGGAGACTTCGATTTGACAGACAATGAACATCCTGGTGCAGCGAAAAAGTTCGAAGACGAGGAATTGCAGGCGTTATTGGATGTTGATCCAACCCAATCGCAACAAAAATTGGCAGAAACACTAAATGTGATTCGAGGAGTAATTTGACAACGTTTAAAAGCCATGGGAAAGATCCAAAAGTATGGAAAATGGGTGCCACACTAGTTGAACGATAGACAAATGGAAAATCGAAAAACCGTTTGTGAAATGCTGCTTCAACGATTCGAAAGGAAATCTTTTCTGCATTGAATTGTCACGGGGGACGAAAAGTGAATTTATTTTGAGAACCCGAAGCGAAAAAAATCATGGCTTTCACCTGGTGAAGCCGGCCCATCGACTGCAAGGCCAAATCGCTTTGGCCGTAAGACAATGCTCTGTGTTTGGTGGGACCAGTGTGGTGTGGTGTACTACGAGTTGTTAAAACCTGGTGAAACGGTGAACAAGGATCGCTACCGACAACAAATGATGAATTTGAATTATGCGTTGATCGAAAAACGGCCGGAATGGGCCCGAAGACATGGCAAAGTTATCTTGCAACATGACAACGCGCCGTCTCATACCGCTAAACTGGTGAAAGACACATTAAAAACACTTAATTGGGAAATATTATCACATCCGCCGTACTCTCCAGACCTCGCCTCGTCCGACTATCACCTTTTCGCATCGACGGGACACTCCCTTGCAGAGCAGTGCTTCGCTAATTTTGAAGAAGTCGAAAAATGGCTCGTCGAATGGTTTACCCCGAAAGAGAAAAAGTTTTTTTGGGATGGTATCCATAATTTGCCTAAGAGATGGGCGAAATGTGTAGAAACCAATGGTCAATACTTTGAATAAAAAAATTTTGAGATTCCTCTGAAAATTAAGTGTTTTCTTTATCGAAAGAACCGGCAAATTTCAACTAACACGCCTGGTATACCCTGATGGTTCAGTATACCATGGAATTCAGCGAGCAACCACACAAGCTACCAGTATGGAATTTCGACACTCTTGTCCAGCAGCAAACGATGCGTACGCGCCATGGTGAATTACTTCCTGTCACTATTCGTGCGGTCTTCTGCGGGCCATCGAATTGCGGCAAGACTAATGCGCTTCTCACCCTTATCACACATTCCAATGGACTGCGCTTCGAAAACGTCTACGTGTACTCCAAGTCATTCAATCAACCAAAGTATAAGTTTCTCGAGCAACTCCTCGCGCCCGTAGAGGGCATCGAACACTTTGCATTCGGCGAGCACGCCCGAGTGGTATCGGCCACGGATGCACACCCCAATTCCATCGTCATATTCGATGATATCGCCTGCGAAAAGCAGTACAATGTTAAAGCATTCTCCTGCATGGGCAGACACAAGACCACTGATTGCTTCTATCTTTGTCAATCGTACGCTTAGATCCCCAAACATCTGGTACGTAATAACGTTAACCTGCTGGTGATCTTTCGGCAAGACGACGTAAATCTCAAGCATGTCTATGACGATCACGTTAATACGGATATGCTCCGCACTTTAAAGATTCATGTACGACATGTTGGAGCGATGATCAGCATGGATTTCTCGTAATTGACAAAGACCGTAGAGGTTTCGACTGTGGCAGATACAGAAAGGGGTTCGATTGATTTGCTATAAATGACTGATTCGGGAGGGTTTGAGTGCTGTGTTTTACATCACAACTCGGCAAAGAGCGGATTTTGACGAGCTGGAGCTGAAGATTCAGATTTTGCAAGATCGAGTGAACGAGCGACTAAGGATCATCGAGATAAACGTCAACTCCGCTCTAGAATTAGCGACTCGCAACACCAAGGGCATTGCATCGTTGGATGGAACATCGAAGAGTAGTGGAAGAGCTGCATAAACCCGCACGCCGTACGGCAAAGAGCCGATTTTGACGAGCTGGAGCTGAAGATTCAGATTTTGCAAGATCGAGTGAACGAGCGACTAAGGATTATCGAGATAAACGTCGAATCCGCTCTAGAATTAGCGATTCGCAACACCAAGGGCATTAAATCGTTGGATGCAGCATCAAAGAGTAGTGGAAAAGTTGCATAAACCCGCACGCCGTAATTACCCTCGTTGCCGATTCGATGTGCGTGGCCTGGATGAGACCTGGCAGGCCGATCTTATGCTCGGGAAAACAAGGATGTGAGATACTTACTCACCATCATCGACGTACTGTCCAAGTACGCGTGGGCTCTTCCCGTGAAGCGGCAAACTGGTAAAGATGTCACTGCTGCATTGGAGTTGGTGCTTCGGCAGGGCCGAGTACCCTCAAATCTACAAACTGATAGAGGCAAGGAATTTTACAATGTGCGCTTCGGTAGTCTCATGAAACAGTACCACATCAATCACCACTCGACGTACAGTAATCTCAAGGCGGCCATCGTTGAGCGTTTTAATCGCACGCTGAAGAACAAGATGTGGCCCCAATTCAGTCTGCGTGGCATCGACAAGTGGCTCGACATTTTGCCCGACCTCGTAGCACGCTACAACAATGTCAAACACCGGACCATCGGAATGAGTCCGAAGGATGCCACGATGGCCGACGTTGCGACTTTGCCGCAACGCTTGTCACACGAACGGCGTCGTAGACCACCCAGGTTCAAGATCGGCGACAAGGTACGAGTCAGCAAGAACAAACACGTTTTTGATAATGGCTACACACCCAACTGGACAACGGAAATTTTTACTGTAACCCGAGTGCTCGCCACAACCCCGGTAACGTACCGGCTGTAGGACTACGAGGATGAGTCGATTGCCGGCGGATTCAACGAGGAGGAGCTTCAGAAAGTAAAGTACCCCGACGTCTATCTCTTGGAGAAAGTGATCAAGAGGCGCAGAGAGCGGGCTTATGTGAAGTGTTTGGGATTCGACGAGCCACACAATAGTTGGATAAACGAGTCTGATTTGTAAAAAAAAATATTGATTGCGAAGGATGCTCATTGATCGACTCACATAATAGTTGGATATAGACGTCGGATTTGTAAAAATATTTATTACGAATAAAGATTATTCGAATTTCGGCAATTTGTCGCCACATGCGTCGATACATCTCGAACACGTTTGATTGAGAAGACCCGTACTTATTCGGCAACGAATTCCATTTGATTATTCACACCGCTGAGATACTTTAGCAGTAATTTCCTCGCTGATGCTGCATGCGCAATCTTATCGAAGAGGGCGCCGTCCTTCTTGAAAACGTCCGAGATGCGTTTGGGTAGAAATCCCTGGCAGAGATTATTGATGCTGACAACAGCCTTCGGCCCATATTTCGTCGTGACCCGTCTCAAGTCCGTAACTCGTTAACTCGTTGTAACTGTTCACTCGTTGTACCTCCAACTCACTCAGTTTCTTCGTCGGTAAGAAATCGTCCAGGAGCGCAGCCTCATTGAGCTTAGTCATTTCGAGTTTATTAAGCATAGCCATCTCGAGATTGTGTGATGGGTCTGGTAGCGAGCTTGGAGCTAATACAGCCGCTATCCCCTCCACCGGTCGGAATCGCCAGGATCGCGATTGGTTATTCCCACCACCAGCTTGCACCCGATTGGTTGCCCCCACCACCATTTGTCGAAAATTGAATTTGTCGAGTGACGAATCCATGAAACGGAGTGAGTCTATGAATCGGAATTTCATGTCACTGTTCGCGACAGCTTCATGAACGAGATGTATCGTTCTTTCGTCTGAAGTAGTATAGAAACCCGACCGTCGAAGCACGCAAAGATTTCCCGTATGATGAGGTGCGAATCGTATTCGGAGAGGTTGTGAAAGACTACAGGTATGGATCGGGTATCCTGATAATTAAGAATACACTCTTTATGTGCTGGACCCCGATACCTTCCCGTCAGATGGCAGTGGTCTCTCACTCTGCCGATGGTCGGTAGATGTTTCTCGCAGATGTGACACTCCTGTTGCAACGTCAACCTCACCATCGGTTTAATGTTCCCGAGTATTGGCTCAACATCTCTAGCATGATGTTGTAGTTCACGAGCGAACCATTCTGCCGGTATTGTTCCTCTGTAGCTGCGGTACTTTGACAACGAGTCATCATAGCTGCACTTTACGTAGTATCGTACGCTAAACGCCTCATGTTTCTGGTACGCGTTTTCGTCTCCAATAGGCTTTAGCAGGCACTCAAAGTCACCGTATACAATGAACGGCACTCTCTCCTTGTTGCAATGATTTCTGAAGCGAAGTATCTGATTCACACATTTTGGCATTCTAATCTTACACTTGTTAACCTCTTCGCAATCACTTTCATGTGCAGCGAGCTTGTCTTCACAGCGGAAATAGTGGAGGCAACGATCACAAATATGCTGCTTGTGATCTCTCTTAGATAGCTGATTGGAGACTAAGCATGACAGGTCTTTGATCCACACATAGTTGAATCTCGGTTTCGTGTAGTGTTCAATGTTTTCACCCTCACCCTCCTCCTCCTCATCGACATAGTGATCTTGCACAAGAAGGAGATTCACGTGACGATTTTTCTTCGAGGATGTTACGTGGAGGGGTGTGGTGTTCAACGAGCGTCGCCATTTTGTTAGGATATATACATTGACTGAAACATCATTTTGTTTTTTCAAATTTACGAATTTGCCTAGGCATCACAGGAAATTCTATGTCGACAAAGTTCAATTCGAGGTCATGGTTTCTGTACTCGGATACACGATCGGAGTAGTGTGCTGGATGTAGCGCGGACAGTACAACCCACATAAAACACATTTCGTCGTTGTTTCTCACGTTGACACATACCTTCTTGTTGCGTATCATTTCCGGTAGAACCACATATGAGCTACCGCGCATCGGATTGAATTAGTTAATGTTCACTGTCAAGCTAATGATAGCATGCAGCCTCCATCCTGAGCCCTGTTGCTCAAATTCCTCTATTTCCCTTTGAATGGGTTCTTTAACGTTCGCCATGAACCACTCTCTTATGTTAGTCGTGAGAAAAATTGGTACAGCCTTGGTGTTGAAATACTTCATCTCCAGTATTTCTTCACTGTTTTTTACGGTGCTGAATTTTGTTGTCAGCACTGTGTTAACCTTCATAGAGCTTTTTTCTCTGCTCAGCACATGCTTAATTTTTTAATGGCAGCGCGTCATGCAGTCCTTCATGAATGATCTCACATCCACGTGCTTCAAATTTGTGATCACACCTACCCTAATGCGGTTTTTGAACGATGATCTCAAATCCGACCATACTACCTTATCAGAGCGTTCTTCGTGGTTCAGAATACCCCGTCCGCGTTTCAGCAAACGTTCCAACTTACGAGGGGGGGCCCAAAAAAAAACGGGAATTTCGTCATAATTTCTTCATTTTTTAATATTTTTACACCAAATTTTGATCACCTTCAAAATATTGTCCTTTGACCACAACGCACCTCTGCAAACGATCCTTCCAATGTTCAAAACATTTTTTAAATTCACTTATCGGGATGTTTTTTAGGCCTTCCAGCGATTTTTGGTTTACCTCCTCCACAGTGGCAAAACGCTTTCCTCTCATGTCCCTTTTGAGTCTGGGGAACAAAAAAAATCACAGGGGGCTAGATCCGGTGAGTAGGGGGCGTGGATAATTGGTGTCGTGCAGTTTTTGGTCGAAAACTGCTTTACGGAGAGAGCGGCGTAGGCCGGCGCGTTGTCATGATGGAGGAACCAGTCACTTGTGCCCCAAAGATCTGCCCTTTTCTTCCGGATACTCTCCCTCAATCTTTTCAAAATCTCCAAATAGAACTTCTGGTTGACAGTTTGAGAAAAGCCGATTGTAGATGAAAACTTTTGGATTTCTGGCGCGACTCTTGCGGATGACTCTACCTGCTTCAGACCGTTCATCACTCTCGAAAGACGCTTGATCCACTCATAGACCTCGGCTGCTTCTCCATTTTGTAGCAACATCAATGCCTCCTCCCAAGTCTTCATGATTTCCTTACACTCCTGTACTGACATCGTGTGTTTGTGCCAGCGTTCGTGAAATTATGCTTGCTACTCCAGAGCGGGCCGTATTTATACCCACAATTGACGGGTGGGGGTGATTTCGACGTAGCAGCTGATTGGATGCCAACATTGGTAGCGGGAGGAATGCAGTGGTGGGGAAACAGGTATAAAATGCCTGAGAAAGCAACCACGAGCATCAGATTAAAAATGGAATTCGTTGTGGACTTCCAGGTCTTCAAGAGACCAGTTAATGACTTCGGTTTCAAAGAAGTAGCGGTAGACGCTCTCGACGATGACGCCCTGCCATCGGTCTACCTATTCGAGCCACTGCACAAATGGAGTGCCCTGCCAGCCAAATATAAGCGTGAAAACCGATGGTTGGAACGAAATTATCAAGGCATTGCCTGGAACAGCGGAGACATACCCTACGAAGAGGTCCATGATGTTCTATATAGCCACCTACGCAACGCCAGCAAGGTGTATGTGAAGGGACTCGAGAAGAAGCGGTTGCTGGAACAAATCCACCAACGCGTGTACAGCCTCGATGATCTGGGCTGTCCATCGCTGCGCTTACGAGTGCCAATTCCGATGTTACATGCACGAATCACACTTATACATGGGACCCATACTGTGCGGCATACAACGCGCGCATGCTGAAGAAGTGGCTTCACGATCGCACCGAGGCCTAAGGCACAATCTTGATTGCTGAAAAGCCCGAAATAGATGCTATTTTTGACGATAAATAAAATAATGCTAAAACAATATATATTTTTTAATTTTTTTTTATTCTTCGTAATATTGTCGTCAGTCCAGTAGTATTGGTACCCGTTTGGCGCCCCCCATTCTCATTTCCACTCCTTCCCCCACCATGCGGCCATCCCGACCACTCCAATTTTCCCCCCACCTCCACAGAAGTGGGAAAATTAGAGTGATACGATGGGTGGTGGGGGAAGAAATGAGGATCAGTGAGAGCTTTTTAATTTAATTTTTTAATTTTTCGATTTTTTTAATTTTTGATTTTTTTAAATTTTGTATATTTTTTTATTTTTAATTTTTTTATTTTGTTGTCGATGATAATCGACGACCAGTACGATGACGACGACCATGACGACGGCTATCGACGAACGACGACGACAACAACGACAACAACGACGACGATGACCACGACAATCCCCAAAATGAACCGCAGGATAAGGGATAGGGATCGTGAAATAAACAACTTGTTTATAATATATATATTTTTATTTTATTTAAGTTTCTTGCCGACGTTAGCGCCTCCTGAAATAGAAATTAAATTGAATTAAATTGTTAGTTATCAATATTATTATAAATTTTCGCGGTATTTTCTACTTACGCTGACTTGGCGCTGCTGCATTCTGGCTCCTTGGCCGCCGCAGTCCTTTTCCGTTGGAGTCACTCCGCGCCCGCCCTCGCCGCGGCGGCCATGGCGCGGTGATCTTCCTCCTCCTCTTCTTCCGCGGCCATGCACGCATCCGCATCGAATTGGGCGAAAACTTGTCTATCGCCATTTCCGTCTACCTCCACGCGGTAAGACATAAATCGGTCATCTTGCGACCCACTTGTCGCCAATACATAATCCTCGTACCACATCGCTGGAACAAAAAACACGATAAATAAAAAAATCACGCAAAAAACACGCTTACGAGGGCTACTACTACGTCCGGCCATATTAAATACACTTTTTTAAATTTAAGACGTCGACGAAGTTGACTACTTCAATTTCCGTAGAATAATGAGCAGCGTCTCTTCAGCATCCGTATGTCCAAGCGCGAATCCCCCACTCGCATACCTGCTGATTCTGCAGGATGATGATACTACGAATGTCTCCCACGAGGACATATTGGTATCTGTTGACGACTCTATGCTCCTTTTATATTTTATTATGTTTACATTGAGATTTCTATTATACATTTTCAATAATTATTTATCCGATTATTTCTCCGGAATTTAGAATAGCTAATGACGTGTGTGAGATGAGAACTTGCGAGGTACGCGGGGTTCAGGGTAGCGGGGGTATTCCTCTCACGGACGAGGCTGTGGTTAAAAAATCAATTTTGTCTATAAACAATCGCGATAATTTATGTTTACCACGCTCCCTTGTCACTGCACTCGTTTTCGCCGAGCGCGGCGTGCTTCGAAGCAGTGAATTACACAAAAAGTTGCAGCGAATTCGCAACGGGCGTCGGGATTATCAACGTATCGAGGCGTTAGAACTTGCGCGTAGAGCACGAGTAAAATTACCATCAAGGGGTTGCGGATTACGCGAAATTCGTAAATTTCAAGAATATTTCGCCCACGAGGGTATCACGATCGTGGTATATGAATTTCTTCCGTTTGGAAAACGTTCTCAAGCGCTTTATGATGGTCGCGATACTGTAATTACGCTCATAGGTTGGATTAAACATACGCTGTATATTTTGTATTACGAGCGTGCGCATCATTTTCAACCTATATTGAATCTCGTCGGGGCGCTCGGGAATCGAGGATTTTGCAAACTATGTAACGCGCGGTATACACTGGTGTACGAGCATCGTTGCTCTAAACAATGCTCTAGATGTAAATCTGAGCGCTGTAAAAACGAGCGAAATGTATGAAAGCATTGCCACGATTGTAATCGATTATTTTTCGAAGCTGAGTGTTTTGCGTTACACAATCAGCCGAAAGAACGCAAAGTGCGTGGTTACAAAATTAAACGCGGGTCGAGCGTCTGCCAAGCATTAAAAATTTGGCGTAATTGCTCGCATCTCGTGAAAAGCGCGTCAAAGGGCTCACATGTTTGCGGAATGATATTTTGTACCACGTGTAGATGTACTCGCCAATAGTAAGGTACCCTCATAGGGAGACGACCCGCCAGTCAGGAGTGGGGGTAGTCTGCCGCCAGGGCGTGTCCTCCCCTTCTCTCCTCTGCCTGCACCCACCCACCTAGGGTTCTGATTGGCTCCCCACCCACCTCCTGGCCTGTCCATTGTCCGTTAATTGGTCCCCCACTCCGCCCCACCACCGTTGACCCAGAATTCCCCGGCACGCTATTGGTCCCTATAGAGAGTCCCCGTCGTCTGATTGGCCACCCCACCCTCGCCTCCAACCCCCGCTTAACTTACGCAAATGTTCAGCCAAGTTTCCAACATTCTGGACATCGGTGGGGGTGCTTTGCCCCACCACCACCACCACCAGCACCGCTGACCCAGAATTCCCCGGCACGCTATTGGTCCCTATAGAGAGTCCCCGTACTCTGATTGGCCGCCCCACCCTCGCCTCCAACCCCGCTTAACTTATGGAAACGCTCAGAGAAGTAGCCAAAATTTTGGAGGCGCGGGAGGGGGGTGGAAGGGGTTTGCGGGGTGGGGCAAAGCGCGCAGGGGGGCAGAGCCCCCCTAGTATATATATATATATATATCTTGAATTTTTCGCTGCTATTTTTCACTGTTCCATATACATATCTCTATATTATATAAATATATTGCCGCCGCCGCCGCCGACGTGTACAAGAGTTGAGGAGGTCAGCTTCACCAAACGGGTTAGGGTTGCCCCGTTTGGTGAAGCTGACCGATTTCCCTTTACCACAAGGGGGAACACGGTCAGCTTCACCAAACGGGAAAGACCTTGCCGTTTGGTGAAGCTGACCCCTATAATAATAATAATAATAATAGTAATAATAATAACAATAATAATACTAATAATAATAATAATAATAATCCCTCCCGTGGGTCCACCTCGTCGTGGGGAGAGGGCCGAGGACCTTGCCAGCAAGCCAGCTGGAGGGGAAACTAACGGACCCAACACAACACACACACACACATACACATACACAAACACTTACACAAACACTTACACAAACACGCCCAGCGACAGACCGGAGGATGAATGCTCGGGGACCCTATAAACGGGTTCCCCCAGAACCTGAGACCGTGGACTGGAAGGGCATTTGGGGACGTAAACTTCTACGTAACCCAGCTTCTGATGGGACACGGCTACTTTCGACGGTACCTAAATAACATGAACAGAGTACGAACTCCGGACTGCAAGTACTGTGGACACGAACGAGACGACGCGGAAGACACATTTTTTATGTGCAGTCAGTGGACGGACCTGGGACAAGAACTCGAGACGACAACAGGTAACATCACTCCGGACAACATAGTACAGGTGATGCTACGCAAACAGGAGTGGTGGCTACTTGTAGCCACCTACACAGAGACGATACTGCGACGAAAAAATGCGGACGGCTGCCTGACAGATGACTGAGTCGACGAAGTGACGCGACGTAACAGAGAACAGACAAACGAGACGAACGAACGAACACGGACAGGACCCCCCGGCCAGAAGTAATATAGACATAGTTCCTGGTTGGGGGAGGAAGAGAAGGAGGTGGCGGTTTAGTGGGTAGGCCTGTTTTTTTGGGAGTCCCACATAACCTCCTGGACTGAAAGTCTAGATCTGTAAGACTGGGCTGTAGGTCCAGGGGGCATCCGTCAAAAGGATTCCGCAACTCCTGAAAAAAAAAACAACAACAACAACAACAACAACAACGACAACTACAACAACAACAACAACAACAGCAACAGCAACAGCAACAGCAACGGCAACGGCAACAGCAACAGCAACAGCAACAGCAACAGCAACAGCAACAGCAACAGCAACAGCAACAGCAACAGCAACAGCAACAGCAACAGCAACAGCAACAGCAACAGCAACAGCAACAGCAACAGCAACAGCAACAGCAACAGCAACAGCAACAGCAACAGCAACAGCAACAGCAACAGCAACAGCAACAGCAACAGCAACAGCAACAACAACAACAACAACAACAACAACAATAATAATAATTCGGCTTCAGAAGGGGCCGATCAACGATTGGAGCGATCCAAAAAGTAGTCGACACCTTCAGGGACACGGACAGACACTGCCACGCAGCGCGGCCAATCGTGTTGATGGCGACACTAGACATCAGGAACGCCTTTAACTCGGCGAGGTGGGTGGACATTCTGGTGGCACTGAGAGGCGGCTTCGGGATTCCACCGTACCTGGTACGAGTGGTGGAGGATTACCTGAGAAACAGACGAATAACCTACGAAACTACGGAAGGACAAGTAACGAGACAAATCACTGCGGGGGTCGCGCAGGGATCCATACTGGGACCGGACTTTTGGAATGGAGTCTATGACAGCCTGCTCAGACTGAGGCTCCCGTTCGGCGTACTCCTCGTCGCTTACGCAGATGATGTGGCGGCAGTGATCGTTGAGCGGACCCCAGAGCTGGCGCAGTACAAACTGAACCAGACCATGAGACGCGTCGGACGTTGGATGACTGACCACGGACTGCAACTGGCAACAGAAAAGACAGAACTGATGTTCCTTACAAGGACACGGATACAGACAACACTACCCATGAGGGTCGGGACAGACGAAATCGAGGCCAGAGGAGAAGTTAAGTTTCTGGGGGTGACCCTAGACACGAAGCTGACCTTCTGGCCCCACATACAAAGGACAGCCCGGAAGGCGGCCGAGAGGATCGCATCCTTAAGCCGCCTGATGGCAAACACGACTGGACCGAAACCGGGGAAAGGGCGACTGCTAATGTCGACGGCCCACTCGATCCTCTTATACGGCGCGGAGATCTGGGCAGACGCCCTGAAGACTAAAAAGTACTGTCACGCAATGACGACAGTACAGAGACGGGGTGCGCTGAGAATCGTCAGCTCCTACCGGACTGTCTCTGCACAGGCTGTCTTGGTGGTGGCGGGCGTAATTCCCGTGGACCTTTTAGCCTTAGAGCGCAAGAGGATAAGCGGGAGGAGCGCGGACACAAGACGGCAGGATGCGGCAACCACAGAAAGACGAACGACGATACAGACATGGCAACAACGCTGGACAGAAGGAACTACAGGCAACTGGACGAGATGACTGATAAAGGACCTGAGACCGTGGCTTGAGAGGGATTTTGGGGTCGTAAATTTCTACGTCACCCAGTTTCTGACGGGACACGGCTACTTTAGACGGTACCTTCACAACATGAACAGAGTACAGACACCGGACTGCAACTACTGCGGACACGAACGGGACGACGCGGATCACACGTTCTTTGAATGTGACCGCTGGACAACACTTAGACGGAAACTGGAGACGGACGTTGGTACCATCACCCCAGATAATATTGTCGAGGTAATGCTCCACATAACAGAGTGGTGGCAACTAGTTGCCACCTACACAGAGACTATTCTCAGACGAAAAAACGCAGACGGCTGCCTCACATGACAGAGCCGACGAACGAACGCGAGAGACAACGGATAAACGGAACGAACAGCCGTACACAGACAGTTCCCCCAACCAGAAGTAATATTTACATAGTTCCTGGTTGGAGGAGAACGAAAAGGAGACGGCGGTTTAGTCGGTAGGTTTCGGGAGTCCCACATACCCACCAGCAGGGCTGGTGGAATCCGGAACTTGGATTCCGCAACTTCTGTTCCTTCTCCTCGCGAAACCCGTATGGATTCCGTAAGGAGAAGGAAAAAAAAAAAATAATAATAATAATAATAATAACAATAATAATAATAAGGGGGAGGGGGTACGCCGAATGGAATAGCCCGAGGGGGGGGTACGCCGAATGGAATGGCCCGAGGGGGATTGGCGCGCGAAGCGCGCAGGGGGGCAGAGCCCCCCTAGTATATACATATACTAGGGGGCTCTGCCCCCCTGCCCGCTTCGCGCCCCCACCCCCCTCCCACGCCCACGCCCACACCCCCACCCACGCCTCCCCCGGCCCCGCTCGATCCCCTCACCCAGCCTACTCGATCCCGCTCGCTCTCCTCAACTCTTGTACACGGCGGCGGCGGCGGCGGCGATATATTTATATAATATAGAGATATATATACTAGGGGGGCTTCGCCCCCCTGCGCGCTTCGCGCGCCAGCCCCTCGTCCGAAAATGACCGCTAATGCACCCCCTGCATTTGCGGTCATTTTCGGCCAGGTCGGTCATTTTCGGTAATTTTTGGTCATTTTCGGTCCTGAACTCTTGTACACGGCGGCGGCGGCGGCGATATATTTATATAATATAGAGAGATATCTATATATATCTCTCTATATTATATAAATATTTCGCCGCCGCCGCCGTCGCCGCTGTCTACAAGAGTTGAGGGGGGAGCCCGGGGCGAGATGGAACGGCGGGGCGGGGGGGGGTAGGCCGAGGCGAGATGAAACGGGGGGGGTAGGCGCGCGAAGCGCGCAGGGGGGCAGAGCCCCCCTAGTCTATATATATATAGACTAGGCCGCCGCCGCCGTGTACAAGAGTTCAGGACCGAAAATGACCGAAAATGACCGAAGATGACCAAAAATGGCCGAACTGGCCGAAAATGACCGCAAATGCAGGGGGTGCATTAGCGGTTATTTTCGGAAGGAGGGCTGGCGCGCGAAGCGCGCAGGGGGGCGAAGCCCCCCCAAGTATATATATATATACTAGGGGGGCTTCGCCCCCCTGCGCGCTTCGCGCGCCAACCCCCCGTCCGAAAATGACCGCTAATGCACCCCCTGCATTTTCGGCCATTTTCGGTCATTTTCGGTCCTGAACTCTTGTACACGGCGGCGGCGGCGGCGGCGGCGAAATATTTATATAATATAGAGAGATATATATATAATATATGTATATATTCTTTATTTTCGAAAATGTCAACGGCAAATACGCCGTTGACATCTCTCTCTCTCTCTCTCTCTCTCTCTGTCACTCTCTCTAAAGAGCCTGTCGTAAATTAGCATTGTTGACCGCTTGACGCCGACGGTCAGCACTCCGTAACATCTCTAATGACCCGTGCTGGGGGTCGCAGCGTACGGCCAACAGGTAGCCGACGCGTGGCGTTGACTGTCCCAATTGTCGCCGCCGGTAGATTTATTGCCATGAAAAAATAACACAAGTGTTGATGCGAGTATTGTTTTATTCAGGAGCCTACAGGTAAGTACTATAACTAATATCCTAATTGTAATTATTGAGAAAGATAGCAAATGTTGCAATACAAACTAGCATATACGATGGTAAAAATATAGATATGACGTGATTAAGATATGAAGATACACACACACAAAAATTATGGCTAAATTATGAAACAGTAACGGCAAATGCGGCATCCATTCGAAGTCTAACTGCTTCTTTCAAAGTCTTGCTATTATTTTTAATAAGATCTTTAACGCGGAGCTCGTCAATATTTTCATGTGCATCACTCGGCGGAATATGTAGACTTAACTCCGCGCATATCCTTTGAGCACATGCGTTCACGTGTGAAGCAACCCGTTGTAGACGTCTGAAGCGCTCCTCAATACAAGTTATCAAGTTGCACAAACCTTCAAAAGTAACTTTTTGCATCACAACAGCCGGTGAATAGTTCCGGCTTTTCTTCGACGGAGATTCGTCGAGAACAATTGCCTCGGCCTCGTCGCGAACAGACCGGTCGAAAACAACGGATTTTGCCCCGAAACTTGTGGTGAAGATAATTTCGCTATCGTGAATGGTGATTGGTGCAGGGGTACGCCAACTTGACCCCCACACTTGATTCATACCACCTTTGAAGTATTTTGCAATGGTTGGTAAATGGTTATGCAACAGTGAAAAACCTGCAGCGTCAAACACAATTGCGCCAGATGAATTGTTATTCTGCAGTTTGACGATTGGTTTGATGCGTCCGTTCGCTTGTGGCTGTAGTCCGACGCTAATTCTTTTTGTCTCCGACTGGTTCAAAGGATATGTTGTCCCGAGAATTAGCGGAGCTTGCAGCCTCTTCCCTTCATCGAATGATAACACCGGATACATGGTGCTGGGAATCGACTCTGGAATGTGTTCGATTTGACGCTCCGAGAGGACCTCTATTTGACTCTCCGGGAGAAACTCTGTTTGGCTCTCCATAACTCCCAACCGACTCACGCACAAAGGGTATTTCTCGCTCGCAGGATATACGTATCACACTGCTGGCGGAGACAAATAATCCAGCGTTTATATAGGAAAAACGCGGCGCTGATGTCACACATGGGAAAAATGGCGGGAAGCATGGAGGGAGACGTATGCTGTTTAAAAACGCTATGATATAAATGCATATATATATATATATACATATATTCATATATATATATGTATATATATATATATATATATACACGCACGTATATACACAGTGAAACTATAGTTATTTTAACGTCAAAAGTGGGGGGGAAACGACGTTACTTATGTATGGAAATTATCGTATCGCTATAAAAGGAAAACCATGTTAATTATCTGAGAAAAATGATAATTATAGAGAGAAAAGCGGGCTTTTGAAAATAAAAGATTTTCACGACGTTGTCGAGTAGATAGTGACACAGCGTCGATAATCAATCAGCCCCGATATATATCTTTTGAGAAAGGGAAACCATGTCAATTATGTGAGGGAAATGATAATTATCGTGAGAAAAGTTGTCTTTTGAAAAATAAAAAATGTTTATGGTGTTGTCTCGTAGACGGCGCCAGACCGGCGATAATCAATCACCCCCCGATATTTATCTTTTAAGAAAGGATGAACCATGTCAATTATCTGAGAAAATGATAATTATCTTGAGAAAAGCCGGCTTTTGAAAAATAAAAAAATGTCATGGTGTTGTGCCGTAGACGGCGACAGACCATTGATAATCAATCAGCCCCTCCGATATATATCTTTCGAGAAAGGAAAATCATGTCAATGATTTGGGAATGGCCGGAGATGACCTGATATTTATCAGCGATCTAGGAAGGGTGCAATCTCATCGTGGAAGCAGGGTTGTTCGTTAAGTGGAAAAGCGTGTAGCTTTTTTTGGGGATCTACCCTGAGACGTAGGCAGCGGTAATCATCAGTAGTGCTATATCTTTTAAAAAAAAGGAAAATTCTGTCAATGATTTGGGAATGAGGGGATATGTTGCATGGATTAGGCTGACAAACGAGATGATAATTATCAGCGATCTGGGAAAAGGCCTACAATCTCGTCACAGTGAGCAGGTTTGATCGTTAAGTGGAAAAGCGTGTAGATTTTATCACACTTGACCGTAGACGTCAGCAGTGATAATCATCAATGTCATCGACAACGACGACAACGGCGATGATGACGACGACAGCGACGGCGGTGACGAAGACGCTGTAATGCGCGAAGTCGTCGCTCACGAAGAAATGCCGGGGGATGTCGACGATGCCGGAACCGATGACGACGACGGCGACGAATCATGTTCCGGCAGAATTTCCGAAGCCGACACTGTCATCATCGACAGGGATGATGAAAATGGCGGCCAAATGGGAGAAGGTAATTATCGTTTATGTAGATAATATCACGTTTTTAAATTTGACATGTTATATAATATAACTTTTTTTTTCCTCAGTCACGGACGATGACGACGAGGACAACGATAATAGAGACGGGGAAGCTGATGGTAACTTCCACATTTTTTATCTCCCCGTCGATATAGAGGGATACGATGCACCGGATTTGCCAGATATGCTTGAGTATTATTACATCACAGATGTAGACTCGGCATACTCGACTGGCTATTCCGATGCAGAGTAATACCCTATCCTATGTACCTCGCTTATTTCTCACTCTCCTATCCTCCACAGCTTCACCACGCCGGTGGTGGTGGTCGTCGTCGTCGTCGTTGTATATATAATTCAATAATATCGATGGGCATTGGTTCTACAGTGTTCATCGATAGTGTGAATTATTTTCATTTGAGGCTGAGTGCGCTCCCGAAGGCCTTCGGTTTTGACGATAACATGGGAAAATGATACTTTCCGCATCTTTTCAATACGACTGGCAATCGGGATTATCGCGGTGATGTACCACCCGCTGAGTATTATTCTCCCGATTCCATGAGTGTTGCCGAACGCGCGTCATTTTACGAATGGTACGAGGATCGGGTCCGCTCGGGACAAATTTTTAATTTTCAAATGGAAATCGAAAAATATTATCGGTTGGATGTCGATATTTTGAGGCGCGCGTGCCGGGAATTTCGGGAAATCTTTCTCGGCACGGGGAACGTTTGTCCATTTACCGAGGCCTGTACAATTGCCTCGGCTTGCTCGAAAGTTTACAGGCGAAACTTTTTAAAAGCCGAGACAATTGCGCTTATACCGTCAGGCGGGTATAGACGCGCTGACCGACACTCAGAACAAGCCGTTGAATGGTTGTTGTGGGTCGAGAACGAATTTTCGCGTGAAATCGTTCACGCCGGTCGCGGTCGCGAATACCGGCTAGCCGAGACGGGAGCACGGGTCGATGGGTTTATGGAAACGGACGGTCGTCGTATTGTCTTCCATTATCACGGCTGTTATTGGCACGGCTGTCTGAAATGTTTCCCCGAAAATCGTGGTAAACCATCGCGCGGCAACGGTGAAACTTTCGAAGCGCGGTACGGGCGCATATTAGCGTCAGACGCGAAAATCCTCTCACATGACTACGAATTACGAGTCATGTGGAAGTGTGAGTTTAAAAGGATGTGCGATATGAATCCGGAGATAAAAACGTTTTTAAAAAATCACTCGTACCGGGCGAGTACAAGTTTGAACCCTCGCGATGGTTTTTATGGCGGTCGAACGGGTAACACCGTTACCTCGTACAACGTCGCGCGAGGCGAGAAAATTTCGTATATCGACATATGTTCGCTATACCCGTACATATGTAAAACTGGGCGTTTCCCCCGCAGTCACCCACGCATATATGTCCGCGACGAGTGTTCAAAATTATTAAATGGTTCGTACGATGCTCTCGGTACGACTATTAATGGTATGATACGATGCACGGTATTACCACCGCGTGATCTTTTTCGCCCATTGTTACCGGTACGGTTGCATAACAAGCTGATTTTCGCACTGTGTCGCACGTGCACAGAGCAAATGACGCAAGTTTCATGTCCTCATACAAATGTTGAGGACCGCGTCTTTACCGGGACATGGGTGACCGACGAGGTGCGTAAAGCAATCGACATCGGTTATACCATAATGGATATCGATGAAATTTGGTCGTACGAGATGATACAATACGACTCAGTTTCGCGTCAGGGCGGACTCTTTGCTGAATACGTAAATACGTTTTTAAAAATAAAGCAAGAGTCCAGCGGATGGCCTGCAAACTGCGTCGATGAATCATCTCGCGAGCAATACATCGCGGATTATTTTATGACGGAGGGTATACTTCTCGATCGGGATAACATATCGAAAAATCTTGGTTTACGTTCCGTCATGAAATTAATTTTGAACTCGTTATGGGGTAAATTTGGCCAGCGCGATAACCGGCCACAGACGGAAATAATCGTGAACCGCGAATCAATGTTATCGCTCTTAAGCGATAACGAAAAAGAGGTAACACGATTATTACCGGTCAATGACGACGTGTTGTACGCGAGTTGGGTATCGACCGAGGAGGCTATAGTCCCTAATAACCAGACGTCCGTGATCATTGCCGCTTTCACGACGGCTCAGGCGCGCTTGAAGCAATATAGCTACCTTGAGCGCCTGGATCGCCGAGTTTTGTATTATGATACAGACTCGGTGATTTACGTCAGCAAAGGGCATCCCGGCGAATGGGAACCAGCACAAGGGAGCTTCCTCTGGGATATGACAAACGAGTTGGCCGAGTACGGACCAAACGCGTATATCAATTCTTTCGTATCGGGTGGCCCGAAATTTTACGGGTATACGGTAGTCACCAGCGACGCGCCGCATGTTGTCGTCCACGAGTGTTGCAAGGTGAAGGAATTGAGCTTGAATTACGAAAATTCGAGAAAAATTAATTTTCATTCAATACGAAAATTAATTACAGCCGATTTATCTCGTGAGAATACCGAGTCGATCGAGCTGAATTATTCGGTAATTCAACGCACAGCCCTTCACGAGGTAATCACGAGACCCGTTAGTAGTTGCGCTGTTGTTTGTCGGAAGCGTCGGCATGTAACACACGCGTTATCCTTCGCGTACGGGTTTGAAGGTTAGTTTCCCATTTCCTTTGGGGTTGCTCGTAATCCCGATGTAAAAGCCGCTATCGTCGAACGATTTAATCGCACGCTAAAGGAAAGGATGTGGCGTTATTTCACGCACCGCAATACACACCGATACATCGATATACTCCAACAGCTTGTTCACGCGTACAATCATGCCAAACATTCGACAATTAAAATGGTACCCGAAGCCATGACGTTATACAATGCTGATATTGCCGCGGACAATATGAGGAACGCCGCGATGAATCGTCGCAAAAATAGACGAGCATCCGTGTATAAATACAAGCTCGGAGATTACGTTCGAATTAGTAGAACGAAAGGCACCTTCGAGAAGGGTTATGAGAAAAATTGGAGCGAAGAAATTTTTCGAGTTAGTAAGGTTTTGCAACGGTAAGACATACACGTTTACGAACTGCACGATCTCGAAGGAGAGATAATTGAGGGTTTTTTCTACCCCGAAGAAGTGACCATCGTGAACGCGAAACGAGTGACGCAGGAGCGTGAGTTTAAAATTGACCGTGTAATCCGTACCAAAGGTCGTGGTGCAAAGAAACAGCTTTTTGTCAGCTCGGTGGGATACCCGCCGAAATTCAACTGTTGGATACCGGCGTCTAACGCTCGCGATATTACATAGTGAAAAAATGCACGACCATAGCGACTTTTTTGTCGTACTACCGAGCAACAGCAGCCTGCTCTATTATCCGGATAATACAACAACGCGTTTAACTACGCATCTCCCGCGTGGAATATCGTTAAGCGGACAATGGGCTGTAGGATTATCGGAAATTCACATACCATGCACTGTGACGCACATACGTCAGAACGAGACGGAAATAAAGTGGGCGACGAATGAGGAGAAGGGAAGTGGACGAATACCGCACGGATTGTACAAAAGCGGCGATGAAATAAAAGAGAATATTAATAAAATTCCAAATTAAAAAAAAGCAGGCGTAAAAGTTGTCTATGCAACACAGGCTAAGGGACATGTCGCGATCGAGGGCGGTGGAAGCAGAATAACGCGCGACGACGAGGATGTTAAGGATGACCAATTTTTTTTATGAATGTCGAATAAAGTACAGCGTATACTAAGATTTGACACGGTGATCGGCGATCGAGAAACACAAGAGGGTGTACATTTACGCATCGTTAGGGGGATGCAGCGAGAAGGAACCTCACCGGCGTGTATAAATCGCGCTTTACCCGATCAACTGTACGTCTACAGCGATCTGTATGTGCCTTATACAGTGGGCGATACACAAACGTCTCACTTGCGTATAGTAAACGTGGATACATCGCACTATACATACGGGACGTCACAGGTCAAGTACTTTTCCCCACCGAATTATCTATCGCTGTTGACCAATTGTTTTCGCACAATCGAGATCGATATAAGAGATCATCTCGGTAAACCGACCGCATCTGAGTACGGGACGTTGACCGTGACGCTTCATTTTAAGCGGATATCCTAGATAGGTAATGTCGTCTCATTACTCGTCATATTACGAGAATCAAATTGGCGGAGGGCGTGTGAGTAACGTATTAGTCGGTTCACCGTACCAGCGCGGTCACGGTATCGGAAGCTTCCTCGGGGGAATTTTCAGGAGTGTACTCCCGCTCTTGACGCGGGGTGCTAAAGCTGTTGGAAAGGAAGCGCTTCATACAGGCTTACACGTTATCGAGGATGTAAGTGGGAACCGTATCCCGTTCAGCGATTCTCTGCGCAGACGCGTTGCAGAATCTGGTCAAAATTTATAACGAAAAGCCAATGAAAAAATTGACCTTCTTATGAACGGTTCGGGATATAATAACGCTGTTGCAATGAGAATGCTGCATTCGATATCAGGTACTGCTGCGGTGCGTGTCGTTCGACAGCGTAAAAGGACTACTCGCTCTGCGAAAAGAAAAACACCGCGTGGACGCTCAAAGAGAAAACGCATTATAAACAAGAAAAAAAAGGGGGGTAAAGTAAAGAGAGGTAGAGTGATGCAGACGTGCGAGGAGGAGCGCTAAACGGAGAACAACGACGAGGAAAAGAAGGAGGAGGAAGAAGAGTGTGATAAAGAATGTCGACATTTTCGGCAGTGATTAACAATGTCTTTCTTACACTCGCACTCGTGCGAATGTATGAAGTCGGAGCTTGACTTATTTACTATACCGCCAACGCAAACAGCCGTGGAATCTTCACAATGGGTTCACTACAAACCCGTGTCGACGCTATCCGACGACGGACCCATCGAATTTGTTATACCTGGACACGGAGAGGAATACCTGGATCTGGCACACACCATGATCGGTCTGACCGTTAGAGTGCTTTCTACACCCGGCGCAGCATACAAAGTTGCACCTGTCAACAATTTTCTACATAGCCTTTTCAATCAAGTAGACGTGTTTTTTAATCAAAAACTCGTTGCCCCACCGAATAATGCCTATCCGTACAGAGCGTACATCGAGTCATTGCTGAACTATGGCCCCGCTGCGAAAACCTCCCATTTAACGACTGCTTTATGGTACGCCGACAACCCGGGCTCTTTCGAGGCGTTACCTGGCGCGGCTTCGCCGATTGTGGAAAATAAAGGCCAGGCGACACGCCCCAAACTCGTTGAAGACGGGAAGAGTGTCGATATGATTCGACATTTGCACTGCGACGTTTTCAATCAAGACAAGTTCTTACTGAACGGAGTTGAAGTTCGCCTTCGTCTCGTACGCTCGAGAGATGATTTTTGTGTAATGGAGATGCCCGTTGCAGATACATCGTACAAAGTGCAAATAACCGAAGCGACTCTGCTGATTCGTCGGACAAAAATAAGTCCTGGAGTGCTCATAGCTCATGCGAAAATTCTCGCAAAGACGACCGCGAAGTACCCCATAACCCGCGTTATAGTTAAAGCCTTTACTATGCACAGCGGTATCATGGGCGATACATTGGACAATGTCATACTAGGCCAACTACCGAAACGCATGATCGTCGGATTCGTGTATAACAAAGCATTCAACGGTGACAAATTGTTAAACCCTTTCAATTTTCATCATCATTTTATAAATTATCTCTCGCTGTATGTGGACGGACAGCAGATACCGGGCAAACCGCTTCAACCGGAGTTTGACGGCAGCGAAACATGGGTACAGAGTTATCATACACTTTTCTCCGGTACCGGAATTCACTTTCAGAACGACGGGATGGATATTTCTCGCGAATCCTACGCCAAAGGATACTGTCTCTTCGCCTTTGATCTAACACCGGATTTATCGGCAAACTGTTATACCCATTGGAACCTCGTGCAACACGGTAGCGTCCGTATTGAAGTACGCTTCGCAAGAGCCTTAACAATTACGATCAATTGCATCGTTTATGCGGAATATGACAACGTAATTGAAATTGACTCAGCGCGACAAGTTATAACCGACTTTAGCGCGTGAGCGGCTATCCCCTCTCGAGTTAGTCGACACCCCCTCCACCTGCGTGAAGAAAAGTATTTAAACGGGGCACACACGTATATCGACGTTCAGTCTTTTTTGTGAGATCACTCGCCATGGATATTATAGTAAATATTCAAGCGTTATACGGGAAAGATGAAGAATTCTTACCGAAAGAAGTTGCGGTTAATACTCTGCAAGAGGCTAATTTGGGACATTGGACGGTCGAGCCACCTTACGGGTTTGGAGAGTTGCCCAAAGAAATCCGAGCAAGTAACAATCGGCTAACGTGCTTTCATCACGGACTCGAATGGGTAGACGGGGATACGCCGGTAAAAAAATGTACTCGGCTCTGCGGGCTATGTGTCGTTACGCTCTACGTGTATACACGCGCGGTGCACAAAAGTCACAAATTCTTCAGAATGTTCTCGGGCGAGAGATTATCAATTTGGAAGACTACGAGGGACCTAGCTTCAAGAACATGCCGGCAAGCTCGGTATACTGCATACATCATGGGATAGCTAAGGAAGAGTTGCCAAAGTGCGCGTTAAATAACGTTGAGAGAATAAAAGGGTGGCTACAATTGCAATCGCTGGATATTGTAAGCCCGATTTACTCTGACCCCGTCAATCCACCGACAATTCAGAGGAAACCATAAAAGATCGACAGCAATGATAAAAAAGGTACAGACAAGGAGTATATATACGAGAGCGCTGTCAGCGGTTATATTAGTGCCGATATGGACCGCAACACAGTCGTTGTAGAGGATGAGCTAGTGGGTCTTTTTCGATCCAATCTACAGTTAACATAACAACAGCAGGTACCACCACCACCACTACCGGCTAAAGAAGAGCATTATCGAAAACGTCCTCTCTCCGACCGCGAACCTGCGCATAAGCAACAGACTCGATATGAACAGTCTGGAAGTACTAAACGCACTTCACCACATCAACGCGCAGACGAAAGGTGTCTTTCCAGCCGACCGCATTCCCAATCGTTGGTCTAGACCTGCGGCTATCGTAGTCAACACAGACGACCATACAAAACCCGGAACGCATTGAGTTGCCATATACGTGATCGAAAATGGACACGGATTCTTTTTCGACAGCTACGGACTACCGCCACTCGTCAGCCAACACCATAACAGTCTACGTCGAAACTCCACATCATACGAGTGGAATACACGAGGATTACAATCAATCAAGTTTAAAGTATGCGGTGAATATTGCATTATGTTTCTCGATTATATGTCTCGGGGTCATAATCTGGGATCTTTCTGTCGCATTTTCACGGTAGATAGGTTAAAAAATGATAGAATAGTGAAAAAATGTTGTAAAAGACTTAAAAATCAGCGTTGGAAGAAGAAGAAGAAAAGTTCTGTAAAACGAAAAAAACAACAACGATGTAATAAAGGGTAGCGGATATACATGTGCGACGAATTGTATACAAACTTGTACAGACAGATTTGGATGTTACTTGTAAAATAAAACACAAATACGCTATTACTGTAAAATAAAACCTCCCCACAACTTCTCTCCCGATTCGGCCCTATGTATATATAACAGTCGCACGGTGGAGAGCAGGCACCACTTTGAAAACGAAACTCAAAGAAATAACATCTCCGGAAAAATGAACGGCAGCCAAAAGATCATCCTTATCGATTTCTCGGACGATCCTGGATGTCTTTCCGATGAAGCGCTGGAATACGTCCCTAAATCGTCGCTACTGAAGCATTGGGGGAAGTATATACCGTTCATGTAGGGGAGACTACCCGAATACCTGCGCAAGGACGAAGACGTTGCATCGTACCTGCTCTGCACGGAACACTACAACACCTCTAGCATGGAGGATCACTTCGACGGTCCACCGCCTGCTAAGAGAGACTGCGACGAGTGCAGGCAGAAGAAAAAAAAGCCTTCGGAACCGAGTGAATGAGAGAGCGAGAGAGAGAGAGAGAGAGAGACATATCTTGGATTTTTTCGCTGCTATTTTTTCTGAATAAACACATTTTCTTGAATAAATGAGTTGTGTTTTTTCCTTAACAAATTCCCCTCCCACTATCAATATCACGTACCCACACACACACACACAGTCAATAATTATCTTTTTTCTATCATTTTCGAATGTTTTTTTTCGCGTAGATAAATTACCGCCCGAAGATATTACCTACAGGCGGTATTACCTTCAGTGGGTATTACCGACCAACGGTACTCCGTTACCGATATCCAAAATTTTGGAAACTTCTCTGAGCGTTTGCATAAGTTAAGCGGGGGTCGGTGGCGAGGGTGGGGCGGCCTATCAGACTACGGGGACTCTCTATAGGGACCAATAGCGTGCCGGGGAGTTCTGGGTCGGCGGTGGTGGTGGTGGGGCGAAGTACCCCCATCGATGTCCAGAATGCTGGAAACTTGTCTGAACATTTGCATAAGTTAAGCGGGCGTTGGAGGCGAGGGTGGGGCGGCCAATCAGACGATGGCGACTCTCTATAGGGACCAATAGCGTGCCGGAGAATTCTGGGACAGCGCTGGTGGGGCGGAGTGGGGGACCAATCAGCGGCAATGGAGAGGGGCAGGAGGTGGGTGGGCAGCGCATCAGAACCATAGGTGGGTGGGTGGGGGCAGGGGAGAGAAGGGGAGGACACGCCCTGTCGCCAGACTACCCCCACTCCTGACTGGCGGGTCGTCTCCCTATGAGGGTACCTTACTACTCTCGTCCGACAAGTCATCACTGTTTTATCTCTCCGGTTAACGGGGTGGTAGGGTTTTAAAGGCGAAAAAAAAGCATATTGTTATGATTTTTTTGCGGCGACATGAGTCATATAATTTTATTAAATAGAATTACATATTATTGTACAACTATTGAAGTATCTCAGAAAAAATTTTCAATGAAAAATATTGATAAATAAGCCGGTGACGTTGAATCTCCAGAGGCGCCTTGAAAAAAGTGGTTTTGCGGTGAACATTATAATTCGTTACCGGATCATCTCAAACAAAAAAATTGGTATGCATTTTAAAGGTGATGTATTTTTCGAGGTAATCAGGAGGAGTTTTTTTTTTTTTTTTCTTTTTTTTGCAGCACTTGGAAGTGAAAAACGCAATTTTACCTAAAAAAAATCGCGCTTAATTTGTTATTAAAAAATGGAAAAAATTGAAAAAAAAAAAAACTCCTGATTACCTGTTGATTTATGTGAAGAAGTAATGTTTAAATTTTCAAAAGGATCGGTTCAGTAGATTTTGAGTTCTAATGTTCACAAACTTAAAAAATGACGTTTTCGGGAAAATCGATTTAAAGTTTTTTATACGTACCGTATCAGGTATCACGGCCGGTCGTTTGAAACGCTGTAACTCCGTTAGTTTTACTCCGATTGACTTAAAATTTATACACAATATTCTCGACATACTGTTCATTCAGAAAAAAAATTTTAAAAAAATGCAAAAAAAATAATTTTAAAACCCTACCCCCCCTTAAAAGTGCCAGTATATCCACAGTAAATAAAAAAAAAAAGATTTGTCATTACAATTTTTATTTTATGATTTGGAGACAGAGCAGCATACTCATTTACCAGGCGACAATTTAACGCGCGTTCACGTACCACATCTATGCGTGGTACAAAGCGTATGACATGTCTAGACGATGTCAATATTGAGAAGTCCTGCCGAGTTTGCGGGGAACGGGAATTTGTATTCGCCTATGAACCGATAGCTTCTCTCGTGGAATTAGCTATGTCTTCGAAATTCGCGAAAACTATTTGTATTGCGCATAATGCTAGGGGGTTTGACGGTCAATTTATTTTGCGATATTTTATCGAAAATAAAACGAGGCAGTTGCCTTCGCTCATAATGTGCGGCACAAAAATTATTTCAATGCCCGTCGGAAATATCATTTTTCTCGATAGCTTAAACTATCTTCCAATGTCGCTTAGTGCGCTCCCGAAAGCATTCGGCTTCGCGGAGATAGTAACGAAGGGTACATTCCCGCATTTATTCAATAGACCCGAAAATCAAAATTATATCGGACCATTACCATCGGGAAATTTTTATTCATCCGACACGATGTTCTCGTCTGATCGCGAACGTTTTTTAGCATGGCACGAAGAGACGAGTCGTACGGGTTACGAATTTGATTTTGTGAAAGAATTTTTACGCTATTGCCGCAACGACGTGACGGTGTTACGACGAGCGTGTTTGGCTTTTCGAAAACTTTTCATTCGCTGCGGTAATGTATGCCCTTTTGCCGAAAGCTGTACTATCGCTTCGGCGTGCTCATTAGTATATAGCAAAAATTTTTTAAAGCCCCATCGTATAGCTACATTACCACCTGGTGGCTATCGCTGGGGGGATAAACAATCGCACAAGGCCGTCTCGTGGCTCGTGTGGCTCGAGCGAGAGCGAGCCGTCGTTATCGCTCACGCCGGACGCGCGAGAGAGTATCGCTTACCAGGGGGGTTACCCGCGGTCGACGGATACTACGAACAGGTTGATACGCGTCACGTGCTATAGTTTCACGGTTGTTTCTGGAACGGCTGTCCCCGTTGTTATCGCGTAAACAGAGATGAGAGATTACAATTCGGTGGAACGATGGATGAACGGTATGAGCGCACTTTAGCGATATCGGGTAGAATTAAAGCGCGAGGATACGAATTAGAGGAAATATGGGAATACGAATATGATGAGTTATTAAAGAGCAATAACGAAATGATTGAGTGAGTTGAAAATCATCCTACGGTGTTATCCGCACCGCTCGACCCGCGCTCTGCATTTTTCGGTGGGCGAACGGAAAATTTCGTAAGCATGTACGAGGTCGGGGATAGGGAACAAATACGCTACCTAGATGTTTGTTCTCTATATCCCTGGGTATGCAAAACGGGAAAAATTCCGATTGGCCATCCGCGACTGTACGTGGGGGAAGAATGTCTCGAGCTAATCGGTCCTAATAACGATCTCGAGCGTGTCGAGGGCCTTGTCAAGTGTACTATACTAGCGCCGCGAAATTTGTATCTTCCGGTATTGCCTTACCGCACCAATGAAAAATTGTTATTCGCACTAGGTAAGGCATGCTGCGAAACAATGAATACTCGTGAAATTTGCACGCACGAGGATCCGAACACGCGAGCATTTGCGGGAACATGGGTCGTAGATGAATTGAAAAAAGTAGTCTCACTCGGTTATACGATAATTCGCGTTGACGAAATCTGGCAGTATGAAATAACGCGATATGATCCGGCGACGCGAAGCGGCGGACTTTTCGCCGAGTATATTAACACTTTTTTGAAAATTAAACAAGAAGCAAGTGGAGTCCCCGTTGATACTAACGATGATGCGATAAACCGCTTTATCGAATCATATGAAGAAGCCGAGTTATAGTATCGGGTTCCGAGGAGGAGGAGGAGGAGGAGAAAGGTGATAAGAGACCGCAGCAAGGTCGCGGTCGACTACCGCCGCGTAAGAGGCAGAAACTATTTGCTTGGTCAGTATTAAAATTATGAAGACTCTCGAGAAGATTTATCTCGATCCCTCTCATCCGGCATCCTATTCGCGAGCAGAGCATTTACAACGTATGACCGATCGAAGAATTAGCAAAAAAAAAATGTTCTCATGGCTCGAAACTCAGGATTCGTATACTATGCATCGATTCGTACGGAGGCAATTTCCTCGTCGAGTATACAACGTTAATAATATTGATGATATATGGGAGGCTGATCTTGCCGATCTTTGCGCGATTAAGACATACAACGATAAGTACGTCTATCTGTTAGTTGCCATCGATGTTTTAAGCAAATATGCGTGGGTCCAGCCGAGCACGACAAAACAAGTGCAAATGTATCGCGCGCTTTCGCTCGTATACTCGCTCGTAGCAACAATAGAGTTCCCCATCAATTGCAAACCGATCGAGGCAAGGAATTTATTGGAGCTCCGTTTCAGGAATTTTTGAGGAAAAAACAAATCGCTTTTCGTGCCGTCCGTAATTCTGATGTTAAGGGAGAACACCACTGTGACCCCCTGTTTTTTTTTCACATTTTTCAAGAATTTTTTTTTGTGGGAAAAAAAGACATATTCGAAAAAATTTTTTGGGTTTTGTTCCTTGTTTATTAATGTATCAAAAAACATTTTTTTCATATCTTTCACGCCGCATGGTAGCGCTGGGGAAGCTCTCGCGTCAGGTGCTGTCATTTCCGCGGCACGCAGCAGAACTCTCTTCAACGTCGATCTGAAAAAAATACCGAGTGTTTTCGTTAATAATATGATATTTTGAAGAGAAGTACACAGGGATTTGGAAAAACATTGTTTTAAAAAAAATAGGCACGCCTTTGAAATTAACTTTAATTTAAAAATGTGAAAAAAACAGGGGGTCACAGTGGTGTTCTCCGTTAAAGCAGCGATCGCCGAGAGATTCAATCGTACGCTGAAAGAGCGAATGTGATCTATATCGATGTTTTGCAAAAATTTGTACATGCTTACAATCACGCACGGCATAGCGGTACACGTATGCAGCCTGCGGCGGTAAATCTGGAAAATACCGCTATTGCGCGAAAAAATCTCATCCGCCAAAACACGCCCTCGTCGAGGAAAAAAACAAAAATTAAAACGCCTAAATATAGGGTCGGTGATCTCGTGCGTATCAGTAGCGCAAAAACAGCGTTCGCGAAAGCATATGAGCGGGGTTGGAGCAGCGAAATATTCAAGATATATCGTATATCTATGAACCGTCTTCCATTCGTGTATATTCTGCGCGATCTCGATAACGAGCTCATTGACGGAATTTTTTATACTCAAGAATTGTCTCGGGTGAGCGCGGAAGCGGTCAAAAGAAAGCGTGCGTCCGAAACATGAGTATGATGAAAAATAACAGCTTCTTCGTCGTGCTGCCGAGTAACAGCAGCATGCAATATTTTCCCAGCAATACCACGAGCAAATTTATTACAAAGTTGCCGCGGCAATTGCGTTTGGAAGGGGAGTGGGGGGTTTCACTAACGGAAATTAGCTATCCTATGACTTTTTTACATATCCCCCAGTTCGACAATATTATAAATTTTGAATATGGTGACTATAATAAATCCGGTAGAAATGAGCATACGCTACGCACAAACGAGTCAGACCTGGTGCCTAGCGGAGTATATCGTTCTATCGATACATTGCTGGGTGCGATTGATAAGCTATCGGGTATTAGAGTACACCTAGAATTCTAACATGAGCATTGTGGGCGCGTCAAAGTTTCTCGGATATGCAGCGATCAACTTTATCGCGAATTTAGCGTGCCGCCGATTATAGGAAAACTGCTAGGATTCGGAATTCGCGAGCATATTACGACAATTAAAACGCAGCCGTTTATTGGCTCGGAAACGGCATCGATTGCTCGCGCAATTTCAAATAGCATGTTTATTTATTCAGATATCTGCGGGTCATATATCACCGGTGATGTGCAGACGCCTCTGTTACGCGTTGTACCTATCAAGACCGATGGTACATTCGTATACGGCTCGACTAGAATAAAAAATTTCCCTTCTCTGCGCATTATCCCTCTCATCCGTAATAATTTTCACACGATCGAGGTCGATATAAGGGATGGATATGGCAATCCTATACCATTCGAGGAGGGAACGTTGACGGTGACACTGCAATTCAAACGCTTTCGTTAATCGCTTCATGGAGTACTTCGACGACGACGAGGAGCAGACGGGCCTAAGGCGCCGAGGATACGCGGGGATAAGCCACGTTTATATCGGCACACCTAATCAACGGGATCACGGTAGCGGCAGCTTCCTCGGGGGGCTTTTTCGACGGGTTTTACCGCTTCTGCGAAAAGGTGTCAAGGCTGTCGGTAAAGAGGCTGTGCGTACAGGAGTAAATATAGCTGGTGATGTGATGAATAAAAATATAAGTCTGAAAAATTCTTTTCATACGAGAGTACGCGAATCTGGGAGAAACTTAAAACGAAAAGCCGAGGAAAAAATTGATAAGATGAGGATGCAAGGGTCCGGCTATAAGAAGAGAAAAATTGCGCGATCAGTCATTCGAACAGCGGACGCGTTAGGAGGCGAGTGTCTCCTAAGAAGAAAAAGAAGAACATTAAAAAGAAAACGATTCGCAAGAAGAAGAAGAAAACTCTGCGCACTGTTGCCGATATATTTGGATTAAAAAAATGGCTTTTGTACACGCACACTCATGCGAGTGTTTAAAATCGAAACTCGAAATATTTTCATTACCTCCAACGCAAACTACGATCGAAGGATCGAACCGGGTGCACTATAAACCAATTTCATCGTTGACGGATGATTCACCGATAGAATTTGTCATTCCCGGACAAGGAAATGATTATATTGATCTCGCTCACACCATGCTTAGTATTCGCGTGCAGACAAAAGAACCTCTTGTAGCTAGTCCATCTGGTTCGACAGCCACTGCAGAGCCAATTGTCGGATCGTTAAATAATTTGCTGTATTCCATCTTTAATCAAGTGGATGTATACTTGAATGAAAAACTCGTCTCACCACCAAATAATGCTTACGCGTATCCCGCGTACATTGAGACGTTATTAAATTACGGCCCGGCGGCTAAAAAATCTCATCTCACGTCAGTGCTATGGTATGACGACACAGTGGGCAAAATGGATGACGCGAGCGGAGAAAAAAACGCGGGGTTGGGAGAGCGGATGAAATTTCTGTGTGCTGGGAAAACGGTTGATTTGCTCGGACATTTGCATTGTGACGTGTTTAATCAGGAGCGTTTCCTGTTGAACGGAGTGGACATGCGAATGCGTCTTGTACGCGCGAAAGACTCGTTTTGTCTCATGACCGAATCGAAGAACGAGTCATGCGGACTAAATATTATCGAAGCCACGCTTCTCGTAAGACGAACGAAAATCGCACCTGGCGTTTTACTTTTGCACGCCCGTGCACTAGCGAAATCTACTGCGAAATATCCCCTTACTCCTGTGGAAGTTAAAGCCGTTTCGTTGCATGCTGGTATACACGGGGAAACGATTGATAATGTCGTTCTCGGTCAGTTATCGAAGCGGATAATTATCGGTTTCGTCGATAACAGAGCGTACAACGGAGACCGCTTCTTCAACCCGTTTAACTTTCAAAATTATAAAATGAATTATCTTTCTTTATACGGGGATGGTATGCAAGTACCTTCCCGACCACTGCAACTGGATTTTACAAAAAGTAAACTTTACGTGGATGCATATCAGACGTTATTCTCGGGAACGGGAATAGATTTTCTAAACGAGGGTAATTCCATAAGTCGAGCGAATTATCGAGACGGTTATTGTTTATTCGCGTTCGACTTGACACCCGATCTTTCGGCGAATAGCAGCACTCACTGGAATTTGGTGAAACATAGTAGTGTGGGGATCGAGGTGAGATTCCAAGAAGTGCTACAGTCAACCGTAAACTGCGTCATATACGCTGAATATGAAAACGTTCTTGAAATCGATGCGTCCCGTCAGGTAATAGTCGATTTTGCTGGTTAATCACGGATATCGGATGGCCGGTTACTTTTTCTTGACGCCGCTGAGAGAGTTCAGTTTACCGCTATCTATCACACGAGACGGACGTGAAAATGGATATCGTCATTGATATACAGGGAATGCGAGACAAGGATAATCGCTTGCTACCAAAAGAAATAGCCGTTGTCGCTACCGACAATCCGTTTTTGATGCATTGGCTCGTTCAACCTCCGTACTCGTTTATCGAACTACCGGAGGATGTGCGAAAGGAAAATAAATGTCTTTCGTTCAATTGTCACGGCCTCGAGTGGTACGACGGTGATGTGTCTTGTAAGCAAGTTTACGCGTATTTACGAGACATTGCTCGACATGCCAGAAGCATTTATACCCGTGGACATGAAGAAGCCAATCTCTTGTGTCAAGTATTGTCTCGCCACATTAACGATTTGGAAATTTCGGGGTGGGAGTGTCCGAGAATAGAACATTTGCCGAAAACATGTAGTAAATGTTTTCGACATTCCACGGTGAGCGATAAACGTTCGTTCCGTTGCGCTTTAACTCGAGCATTTATGCTGAAAAAATGGCTCCACATAAATTCGTACGAGAGAGCGAAGATGTGTAGTTCTGAAGCGGATGACGAAGATGAAGAAGAAGAAGAGAAAAAAGGGGATTTGAAAGATGCCCGATTGGGTGAGTGCTACAACGGGTGTCCACGTGTACAAAGCCATTCAATGTTATTGATTTAACGAGAAAGTGAAAAAGAAGGGAAATGAATATGTATAGCAGCAAAATGGGATATATCTGCATTTCGCCATTATCGCTCATGAGAGTATGAACACTCACCAAATACAAGAAGCTCTACGCCATTTACCAATTGCAACAACTGGAGTATTCCCCGCAGACGAGATCCCGCGCGTGTGGACAAAACCGGCGGGGATAATAGCAAACACCGATGAACACACAAAACCCGCAGAACACTGGGTCACCATGTACGTCGATCGCAATGGAAGAGGATGGTACTTTAACAGCTATGGATTGCCGCCGATCATCCCACAACATCTCGCAAGACTCCGAAGAAATTGGAAATTTTACCGATGCAACATCAAACAGCTCCAAAGCGATTCATCGGATGTATGCGGACAATTTTGCATTGTTTATTTTGCATTTCATGTCTTGCGGTTTTGGTATGGCTCGATTTAATAATCTCTTCAGTAATAATGTGCGAGAAAACGATAAAATAGTTCGCGATTATTACAATGCTTTTACCTCTCAGAAAATAAATAATAATAATAATAATAATAATAATAAAACTTTGGACGGTGGGGATTTTACCGAACGGAGATTTCCTTGCAACCAGCGCTGTTGCATGCGCCGATAAAAAATGGTGGGGGCGGAGTCGTGTGACTATGGCCGCCGCACGGTCTCGTGATTAGTCCAATTAATTACCTCGCGTCGACGGTATGGGTCGAACTCGGTATTATCGCTTAGCCGATAAGAGTTATATTGGCGCGCGTGAGCTTAGCCATACGAGTCACTCGCTGGGAATAGATTTGGGTCGAATGAGGAAGTCATCGCCGCCACGGAGGACTATTTTGCCGATCTCAACAAAAATTATTTTTTGGACGGGTTAAAAAAGTTGGAGCATCGCTGGGCCAAGTGTATAGACCTAAAAGGAGACTATGTTGAAAACTAAATCGCCACTTCTCAAAAATGTTCGTTTTTCTTTTGTAGGCTAAGTACTTGTTGAACGACCCTCGTAACTGGGAGGTAACGCTCGTTGCAGCGTCGGAACGGCCAAATTGTAAGCCGAAAAAATGTCGTCGCAGGCGCAGAGCGGTATAATTCATTTTTAAATTTAAAACTATTTATTTTAATATGAAAAGTAGAATCGATAATTTTATTTGTATAGAATCGGTGAAGGCGTAAGGAGAAGAAGCGCCTAAAAGAAGAAAATACCGATGATGACGAAATGTCGAAACTAATAGCGGGGATGGAAAATCTTGTAATTTAAGGATTTATATGTCACTTATTTGTACGTAATATTAAAACATGTTAAATAAAAGTAAAAGCTGGAAACAAATTTTTTCATTTATCGCCATACCGTATCCCTGTTATAATTCACCGCTCGCCGACTAGATTTTGCTGAATAAGCAGCAGATATTGGGTTACCCATTGAGTCATCTTTGCTGCAGTAAATATTGTTACGTCCTAACTTACGACTTTCCCATCTCGGTCAAGGAGAGCACGCTCCCCCTTTACACGTTTTCGAGATAAGTCGATGACAGTCAAGGAGATGCCCTGTTTCGAGCCTAACCTTGCGGAAAATTGCTCGGGGATGGGCGGAGAGTGCAAAATTGTAATTATGAAGGGGAAGATATAAATTTTCTATTGCATTTCAATATTTCGCGAATTTTAAGAACATAATTTGTCGGTAACCATGATTGTTAAAACAAATTTTTATGATGATATTTTATAAAGCTCATTGATAGATTTGATTTTATTATTCGCGCAGGGATGAATATAAAGGACCCTAATAAGGGAGATAATACACAGATGGACGATCTTCAGGGAAACTCTCCCGTCGATGCTCCATACACATTAATAGAGCCATTAAAACAATGGCAACCAATAAAATTATCACGTTTACCGTAAGGGCAATTCGAACTTGAAATTCCTCCATATCGACTATAAGCGGCTGTAGTAAATCAAATAATAAAAATAAAAGAACTAAAGAAATTATGGAAATTCAATTAATTCGCCCTTAAATCATCGTGGAATACGAAATCACGAAATTAATCTTGAGCCTGAACAAGTTTTAACGCGCGGAGTACTTCCCGAAGTACTGCATGCTCGGCGCATGAGATCAACTAACGGGTGGCAAATGGGGAAAACACCTCGAGAATTCCCGAAGAATAAAACACAAACGGAACATTGGAAATTAAAGAATTAAATTAATCGTGAATATCACGCGCGCAAAAAAACCACTATAGGGACAAAAAGAACGTCGACTCTAAATTAGTTGAAAAACCTCTCAAAGGAGTCCGCGAGGAGCTTTTCGAGGCGAACAATAAATTCGTTTACGGGTGCGGTTGTCATCCGGGAAACGAGACGGTGCGGCATGGCGCAAACCGAAACGAATTAATTGCAAAGGAAAACCATTTTTGTACTTACTCGTGTGATGAAAAAAATGAAAACGGAAACGAAACGATGTGGATTGATGAAAAAGATGGTGAATGGCCAGAACCTGGAGGGATGTTCAAAAATGGGAATTCCTTTCCCTCGGGCGATGCGATAATTCGAGACGAAACGATGTGGATTGATGATGTCGATGAATTAAACACAATCGCTGTCATTCTGTTTCACAATCCTATATTTATTTCGTTCACCACACAATTGTCATGTTACAACTTTAAAATAAAAATAAATCCGTGTTAAGTTTCCAACACGCCGCAATCACTTATTGTCAAAACTCGAACTCCCAAACCGAAGCGACACTCCAAAAATAAATGATTCTCAAAAAAAACGCATTACCACGGTGAGTCGCAACAACTAAACTGTGTCTCGGTACAAAGAAATATGTCCGATATTTCTCTCAAACTCGACTTCAAAAACGATCTCCCAAAAGTAACTGACTCTCAAAAAAAATGAACTGCGAACAATGGACTGCGAACAATGAACTGCGAACAATGAACTGGCTCTGAACTCTTAACAACTCTCTCTCCAAAAACGTACTAGACGAACACTCTGCTACTCCAACAACTACTCTCCAAATTATGACTGTAAACTCCCCAAACAACGAACTGCAACTTGACTGACTCTGAACTCTTAACAACAACTCTCTCTCCAAAAACGTACTGCCCAAATTACGACTGCCCGATTTGGCCTATGACCCATCATTATATAGACTTCGTTAGACTGCTTAGCTTCGGTGGTGGGACAGTGCGCCCTCCGGCCTCTAAGACGCGATGGGTCTCTCCCTCCACCTCCACCTCGCATTCATGACGACTATGTGCCTCTATATAATCAAAATTATCTCAACATTTAACTTACATATACCCTTAACTTTACTTCACATCATTCTTACATTGGTTACGATAATTAATTTGCAAGTTAAATTGCAATAAACCACGCTCTCTTATTTTATTCATATTCTTTTAACCAAAAATCATTCCATCTCTTTCATACTCACACATTTCCACATCCTCCTCTCTCATTCTAACATCCATACTCTTAGCACAACTCTCGCTATCTCTCTCATACTCATGCTCCGGACCATCTCTCCTTCTCTCTCGTTCTACCCCTCATTTCGAAGGCGCTGTGGGTCACTATGTCTTTACGCATAGCCTGACCCCTCCTGCACTCTTTTCCTACTCTCATACAATACTCTCGTTCACTCTACATATGATTTCTCTGTCTCACACTCATTCTCTGCATACATCCCTCTTCGTCACAATTTTCCCCTTTTATGGTTCTCGCGGTGCCGTTCGTTTTCTTTCTTATTTCGCTTCTCTCCCTTTCTATTCTTTTCTCATTCCATTTCTTGCAATTACGTATGAAAGTTAATATTGTCAAATGCAAATTTTTAATCAGTCAGTATTTAAAAGTTTATTAAAATACATGCATGTTTTATTTCTCTGTCAACATCATTACTGTTTCCAAAATGTGGAATATCCTCGTTTTATCATGCGTAATTACTTTTAATTGAATTTAAAATGTATTTATGATGATTCTATTTAAAGAGAAAATTGGAAGTAGTATTATTATTTTTACGCATTTTCTTTAAATTCATTCGCAATCATCATTCATCCCTTTTTTCATGCAAAACTCAAATGCAATCTTTCCTTCAACATACACATTCTGCTTACATTAATAATTATAAACTATATTTATTATTTTATGATTTTCTGAAAATTCCCTCGAGCAACAATTGGTCATTCAATTTCTACAATTTAGTCTGTTCATTTCCCGGCTGTAAAGAAAGAGCTCATTGTTGAGGGCACACTTGTTCGTTATATTGTCATCTCTCTCCATTCCCTTTTTTTCTTTCTTTTTATGACGGCTATGTGTCCCTCGACTTTGGTGGGTCCTGCATCGCTGTCTCTAGGCGTTACAGGCTGGCTATTGCCACACGCAGCGTAGGTGGGAAAGAGATCGAGTTATCCCCTGTGTGACTCGTGCGACGAAGACGGCCACGGCAAGAGGGTAGTTATATCGCCGCTCCGGTCCCAGAGACAAAGCTCATCAGCCCGAGTGTCGTCACTTCAATCGAACTCTATGCCACGTGAATTTTTTTTATAAATATTCCCACAGTCGTGGGTTCGTGTTTCGTGTCCGGATAACGTATTTTCTCTCAACGGATGTTTATAACCTTTCGACAACAGTGATTTCACTAGAGGTTCCTGGAAAGAATTGTTGAGTTTATAACAGCGTCGAAAGTTTCTGGTGACCGCTTAAAATTCTTTCTCCAACAAGGGTCCTGTTCACTGTTCAACCCCCACCCCAATTCATCGACCACGTCCGAGACTCATGCACGCCGTCCTTATCAGCCATAATTTTCAACTGCGTCTCGAATGTTCCACTCTGAAGATCGTGTTAACAAAACTGAGCTCCCCTTAAACAACCAGCACATATGCAATCTTGAATAAACCAACGTTGAAGGCTCGAATAAATAAAACAAAATGTCAAAAGAAATGTAATCTCAGAAGGAGAATATATATACCTCTAGATAAAGTGAATAACGAATAAATAATTTGACCAATTGGAGCTCACGCGAATCCCCACATTAGGATCGAATAATTTCGCTCGCAAACGTATAACGCAATATTTATCTCTAATACCCATAACGACCTGACCCAGGTATCATGCTCATGCTTTGAATCTACATTACTGTTACAATACATTTTCACTCGCGCACTTTCGGGAAATATAGTCATATAGTTTTATTGTCCAGAAAAAGGAAACACTGTTCTTCTCATTTGTAAAGAAATTCACGCCTTCTATCTCCGTCACACTTCTGTATCTTATTGTACCCGCACTGTAGTGTCTGTGAGGGTATCGATGAGTCAATGGCCTGGTAGTAGTACCACGCGCGCATGAAGATTTCGATGCATGGGTCTCACGCTCTGGCACAAAGGCCCACCAACGGTTTAGTAACCCAATACTATCTCCAATGTTTTTTCTCACTAGCTCGATCGATGTTTCCTCTTGACGTTGATGATAAAGAAATTGTTATTTTTCACCATTGATATTGCTGGCGTCGTTGTGTCACCAGCCAGAGGTTCACGTTGGTGCGTGACCTTGTTTGTGTGAGTGACTAACTCGACGCATACTCGCACTCTTATTCGGTGTTGAAAGGAGAGAAAATAAATTATCTTCCTCTCTTATGATCGTTCCATTGAATATCCGAAAATTGTCTTATACCGACAATTTCGAATCGTTGCAAAATTCCCGAAAGCCGCAGGACGTAACAATATAATAAAAATTGTGAAAAAAATTCAGTTCAGCACGAGTCTTTATTCGAGGCGGTCGTAATTATGGACATCGTCGTCGATATACAGGGTCTGCGCGGCAAAGACTTTGATTTCCTTCCCAAAGAAATAGCAGTTGTTGCTGTAGACAAACCGCTCACGGCTTATTGGATCGTTGCACCGCCTTACCTACTCGCGGTATTACCAAAAAAATCAAGGCGCCAAGATAGCTTTCTGGCGGAAATTTATCACGGACTTGAGTGGTGCGAGGGTGAAATTTCGCGCGAGCAGGTATATGTGAATTTACGCGATATCTTTCGACAATCGAAGCGAATTTATACCCGCGGACGCGATAAGGCCGTTATTCGGGAATGAGTCCGTTGCGCTCGAGCGCAGCACCTCTCGGGCGCTCGGCGTTCCTTCATTCTCTCGCCATTCGCGCCAACCACGCTTGCACGCCCGGCCACAGGCGGTTCGCCGGCAGTCTCCGTTCAGCATCGTGTAATCTCAGGCGCGTTTCACGCGAACTCTCCATAACTCTCACCGTGTCTGGACTTTCTCTCGTCAACTTACTCAACTTACTCATCTATACTCACCGTGTTCATACTCAGCACTCATTAATCGCCGTACAGTGTCTACACTCATCTCGGGTTACAGAATTCATTACGGTAAAACGCCATGGGGGGCTTCGGCAGCTCCTGATCGTGGTGCATCGCGTCTATTGCGGTGTCGGCAATAGCCGCCTCAGTGTTCGCATCTCTAAAGACTTTTGGGTTCTACGCATCATCTATTCATACATTTATCACCACCTATCTTTGTTATCTTCGCCTATTTTCCCGTCAATAAACCGTGTTATATATCTTGTTACATCTTCATCTTCGTTTATTTATGCCCGCCGATCTCGTCATCAGTGAGCTGGCGGACTCGCGTTTATCCATCTCTCAACAGCAGTGCTCCTACGGGGCGTGAAATAATCAACCTTGAAGAGGAAGCAGACGCTCCTCCGTTCAGTCTTTTACCGCTGGCATATCGCACGCGCATGCGTCATAGCTTAATGCGCACGGGATTATTACGATGTGCCTTGAAAAACGCGTGTCGAATAAAAAAATGGCTTCAGCAGCATCCGTTCGAGAATGAGGAAGACTATCCCAATATCGGCTTGGATTTCGAAGACGACATTCAAGAAAAATGATTCGTCCAATAAATAAACAATTTTTGCATTTCATGTAATTTTTAAAAATTAAACGAAAAAACTGAAAAAAACTTTTTCATTTATCGCCCTGCTTCGTACCGCTATATCCAGAATTCATCGTTGCTAAGCCGAAACAATAGCCGACAGCGCACTAATGAAACACGAGGGGGGAGGGGATGTCGCTCTCGATACTTTACTAGGTGCGGCTGCTCATTATACCGTGGACTTCGGAAACGCGAGCAATGACGTCATTGCCAGAATCTTGGAAAAAATGGTATGGTATCCGTATGGTGCTCTCACACATCTTCACTTCTTCCCCCACCACCCATCGTATCACTCTAATTTTCCCACTTCTGTGGAGGTGGAGGGAAAATTGGAGTGGCGGGGATAGCCGCATGGTGGGGGAAGGAGTGGGGATGAGAGTGGGGGGCGCCAAACGGGTACCAATACTACTTCAGTCGCTTCACATTTCATAATTTTTGCGGTTGTGTTCTTTTGCGGATGGTGGGGCAGGAATTCGGTGTGGTTGAGGAATGCATGTCCTTCACAGAAGGATCATCCTTCTGTGGAGAATTCTGGATTACCCGATGGTTCTCCACAGGAGGCTGATCCTTCCGTTCATCATCATCGCTGCCAGATATGAACAAATCATCCTCTAGTATGCTTGGCATATTTGGCAAAGATGTGAGGGGCAGTGGGGATGGGGGTAGTGGCGATAGTAATCGTGGTAGGGGTGGCGGTGGAGAAGAAATTGTTGGTGGTTGTGTCGGTGGTGTCGCAGTCTGTAACGGGTGTGGCCAATTGGTCGACAGCCCCGGGTGCTCGGGCTCATACCCGACAGTTGTCGGTATATACCGCAATATGGCGAAAAAAAAAATACATAGAAAAAATAATACATATTGCTACGTCCCAGGGGGTTTCACAAAAGGAGACGTGTGCGCGGCGACTCAGAGGTAAAAAGGCGAATAACGTGGACGCGGCGCCTCAGAGGCCATGGGGGAAACGCATATGATACGATTTATGAATGAGAGAATGAAACACGTGGTTCGATTCCCGATTAACGATTGAAATCGAGATGTCGACTATAATTAATCGCTTTTTATTCGGACCGATTGTGAATATAAATGTTGATTTTCAGTAGACGCAAAACAGTTGGTACAATAAAAATATCGTGACAGGTTTGTATAAATGTACAATATACTTCGCAAATATTCGTTGATTGTTGTAAGGTACCGAGTATAACGGAGTGGTTGATTAGAGTTGTTCTCTTAACGAGCGCTGAACAAAGACTTAGAGTCGCTTAGATGTTAAAAGCGGACTTCTCGCTACGAGTGTTGAGTGAAGACTGACTAATAGGAGGTGCATTCGGTTGTCGTAAAGCGGCAACCGAAAAGTGATGATTTCTCAAAGTCCAAAAGTCAGGAATATCGCGCGAGGCCTCGAGCCTCGCCGCGCCGGAAATTTGTCAGCCGAAACTCGATATTAAGCGTCCGCGCTACGGTCGCACGGTCGAGAGTTCGGATTATTTCTACATTAACTGAAAATGGGATGTGTAGAAACTCGAGTGGCGACTTCCGTTCCCACAGTTTGGTATGTGCCCTTAGCACTACGATCGAAAGATCGTAGAGTTTGAACAATTAATGTATCTTCAACCGAGTTGAATGTGCAAAAATTCGAGCGGCGATTTCCGCTCTCACGCTTATGAACTGAATTTACGTTATGGACGTTGCGAAACATTATATTGTTGGAAAATAAAATGAAACTAAAATAATTAACACGAATATCCCATACAAAAAATGTCACGACGTAACACATATAAAAATAATACATATAAAAAATAATGCATATAAAAAAAATGCGAGCCTCTACTGCTATTGAACTAAAAATAATAATTAATGCTCATTATAAATTGAGAAAGCAATGCTTAGAAGAGCTGCGCGCCTTCGGACCTCGAGAGGGGGTAGGGGTAGGTCCCACACCCGCCTCTCGAGTCGAGGGTCGCCCGTGTGCATTAGCCCACAGAAACATGGGGGAGTCTAGAAATTGAAGGAAAAAAAATGCGTTAGGGAAAAAAAATTTTTATTAAAAGAGAGCGTTAGCGAAAGAGTGTAAGAATGAGAAGGAGCGAGGGAAAGAAGGTGAGAGAGGGAGACAGAGAGAGAGAGAGAGAGAGAGAGAGAGAGAGAAAGAACGGGTGAGGTAACGGGAAAAGAGCGAGAGAGGACGAGAGGTAGAGCCCGAGAAAGAACGAACGGGAGAATGAGAGATTCGCCGACCGCGCGGCGAAAAGACTGACAAGAGAAGAAAGGGTAGGGGTGAACGAACGAACGAGAGAATGAGAGATTCACTTACCGTGCGCTGCTGCTCCATAATTCTGCACCATCGTGACGTATAGATTCGAATTAATTAGTGATTATTCGCTGCAGCTCACCCGCATTATATAGGGTCATTATGTCAACACACAGGTGGTGTGGGGATTATCCTATACGGTGGTGCTCTCGATGCCCCCCTAGGACTCCCGCCCTTTCAACCCCCGGGACTTCCCTCCTTTCAGTCCCCGGGACATCCGTCCTTTTAGCCCGCGGGACATCCGCCCTTTCAGCTTCTGGGACATCCGTCCTTTCAGCTCCCGGGATATTTGCCCTTTCAGCTTCCGGGACATCCGTCCTGTCAGCTCCCGGGACATCCGACCTTGCCGGTAGCACCATACAACAATTGTCCGGGGGGTATACACACGCTCAATGTTAATAATAGTTGAGCGATATGACCGACTGGACGTCGGTAAAGTAGATTACTAACTTACCGACATTGACAAAGGTATGGATCTGCCTTACCGACCACGGTTCAGGGTGGGAGGATGTCA
The DNA here is from genome assembly GCA_958009045.1 of Oxytorus armatus. Taxonomy (NCBI): domain Eukaryota; kingdom Metazoa; phylum Arthropoda; class Insecta; order Hymenoptera; family Ichneumonidae; genus Oxytorus; species Oxytorus armatus. The sequence goes on from OY253744.1 coordinate 30,854,796, forward strand.
AAGTCCCGACCGCCAAAATCCCGACACGGCCTTTCTCGCGTGTACCGACTGTTTTTGGTACGTGTACAGCCGCGAGATGGCAATAACGGTTAAAGCGCAAACACATCGCGGTTAGGCAATGAATGTAGTTCCAAGTATTGGGGTTCTCAATAAAACCGAGGGACGTGACTGACTAGCAAATAATTTAATCAAATAATACACGTGGAATCCTTTTGGCTATATCGGAGCGAGGAAAAGTTGAATAACATAAACAACTGTTTTTGGTTGAATTTCTTATAAACAATTTGTTAACAAAGCCAAGAATAAATAGTATTATGATTGTTGCCGTTAATTGTTTAATGAACAAATGGTAAATAAATAAATAAATTGTTCAAATAAATTGAAATAATTGTATTTATTGTCGTTGTTATTATTATTAATACATTTCGTCGCAAAGATTTGACCGGATAATACACCTTTTGGCACCTTTTGGCTATATCGGAGCGAGAAAAAGTTGAATAACATAAACAACTGTTGTTGGTTGAATTTATTATAAACAATTTATTTAGAAAACCAGGAATAAATAGTATTATGATTGTTGTTTGGTTTCGTTTAATGAACAAATGGAGAATGAATAAATAAACTGTCCAAATAAATTAAAATAATTGTTTTTATTGTCTTTGTCATTATTATTAATACATTTCGTCGCAAAGATTTGACCGGATAATACACGTTGGTTCCTTTTAGCTATATCGGAGCGAGAAAAAGTTGAACAACATAATCAACTGTTGTTGGTTGAATTTCTTATAAACAATTTATTAATAAAACCAGGAATAAATAGTATTATGATTGTTGTTGGGTTTCGTTTAATGAACAAATGGAGAATGAATAAATAATCTGTCCAAATCAATTGAAATAATTGTTTTTATTGACATTATTCTTATTATTAATACATTTCGCCGCAAAGATTTGACCGGATAATACACGTGGGTTCCTTTTGGCTATATCGGAGCGAGAAAAAGTTGAATAACATAAACAACCGTTGTTGGTTGAATTTCTTATAAACAATTTATTAATAAAACCAGGAATAAATAGTATTATGATTGTTGTTGGGTTTCGTTTAATGAACAAATGGAGAATGAATAAATAAACTGTCCAAATAAATTGAAATAATTGTTTTTATTGTCATTGTTATTATTATTAATACATTTCGTCGCAAAGATTTGCCCGGATAATACACGTGGGTTCTTTTGGCTATATCGGAGCGAGAAAAAGTTGAATAACATAAACAACTGTTGTTGGTTGAATTTCTTATAAACAATTTATTAAGAAAACCAGGAATAAATAGTATTATGATTGTTGTTGGGATTCGTTTAATGAACAAATGGAGAATGAATAAATAAACTGTCCAAATAAATTGAAATGATTGTTTTTATTGTCGTTGTTTTTATTATTATGTAAAAAAAAGTTAATATTTGTGTAATCATCGAAAAATCTTCAGAGAACAGAGGTACAAATTTTTTGCTACCTCGAGTTTCGAGAAGAGTGGCTTTGAGAGTTCTTGGCTCGGCTGGTTGTGCCGGACGAGAGTCTTCCATCGCCGCTTCGCTGACATTCTCGGTTGATGTACTAGTCGCTGGTATCGGTCTGCGTTGACGGCTGCTCAATGATTTTGCGATTGTTCCACAGTCACTCGGTAAATTCGCCAGAGCATGAAAAATTTGACGTTTACGTATAATCGTGTAAACCAAGTTGCTATTATCGTCGAATTGATACTGAAATAATGAAATGAATTATTTAGATTAAATGAAAATATTACGATTGTACATTTTCACTCGTCACTCACTTCAATTATATTGTTGAATATTTCAAGGAGGAAGAAAAGAAGGTGATGATTCGTCGGGGCGAAGAACGATGGTGTACTAAATGCCTCGAGTAGATGTATCAATTTTGTACTCACTACTATCGACAGGGCCTTGAGATAGGGCGAAACATTGACCAACATTGTGAGCACACAGTCAAATAGTGGTTGTAATCTTTGATGTCCGGTTGTGATGATTTTGTAGAAGGCGGTAAGATCGACGTGAGTTCTTATTTAAAAATTGAGATCGTTTTCGTTATGGGGTGAAAAAAAAGTTTCGCCACTCTGCCTTTGAGTACTTGGTAATAAAAAAAAATCTCGAATTTATCTCCCAAAATCGATTTTTGCATTTTTCTTTGTATAAGTCAATAAGTTTTTTTTATATGCAATTTTTTCTTTTAAGTCCGCTCCCTTTACCCATTACTCTCACGTATCGAAAAAAATGTAACATGGTCGATAGAGCTGTTTGTATAAAAAAATGTACCGACGAAATTTTAAACATTTTTTTCGCTACTTTATCGATAACTTTTTGACATGGTTATTATTGAAAATCAATGTTCTTACTATCTTTAATAACGTTCATTTTTTCAGACTCTTATCGTACAACGAATTACTCAGAATTCTCGTCGCGCCTCACTTTTGGCTGGGAATCTATTCCTGGATCTTAAATTACCTGTAAATACGGGAGTGTCCATGGGAACCGTAGCCGTGTAGTGTTTGTTGAATCTAACTTCGAAATTACGTTCACCACCCAATAAAAGCAGAATATATATTCCAAAATGCATGAGACCGACTCTCGCTGTGGAAAAAATTAAATATAAGTAAATTTTCATTTTATCATTATGGCAGAGGGGGAGGTCGAAACACTCACATTGATCGGCTCTGGAATTATTGAGATGAGACAAAATTGGCACTGACACGTCAAGAACGTCGGGACTTTTTAGCACGTAGTACAAACATTTTTTGTTGTAATCGCACATTATCCACAAAAATACGATAAGTTCCTGATGAAAGTCTACCTTCTTCGTTGGATTTGGCAAATATATTTGCATCATTGGATTGTTAAGTAATCCGGTGAGTCTCTTCAGAGCGAATTGAAAGTCTGAAATTACAAAAGAAATGAAGTTTTTCTCTTCGAGTTTCTGTTTTTATGCTTTCACATAGAGATTTCATGAACAAAAACGAAAAATTTAATTAGAAAGGCTTCAAAACATATTTGTACAGATGTCTGAAGTGAAATTAATAAAAGTAACCCTTAAATCTGTATTAGAGAGAACGACTTGAAAAAGATGAATTATGAAGAATCAATTGTGTAACTATGTAAATTTTGAATTTTTATCTTTCCCATACCCTCGTCTCTGTGTATACGGTTGAGATAATTGATAAATACATCCAACGGGGCCAACGGGGCCTTCCTTCGTCGTGGCTGTACCAACGTTCGTATCGTGATCCAGGATGACTATCAAAATTTGGAGAACAACCTCGACCAGAGGCTCTACTGAATCCATGAATAAATTATTATTAATTATTATTATTAATACATTACGTCGCAAAGACCTGACCGGATAGTACAGGTGGGTTCCTTGTAGCATATAACTCCTTAAAATGAATCGACAGACATGCTCATGGGGTTAAGAGACTCGATCAATGCCCATCATACGACCATTGCAAAATATTGTAATGAAATGTTTTAATAAACGAAGATTACTTGTGATAATACCTCGAGCGTGTCCTCAATGTCCTCGGCACGTTCTAAAGTATTTTCTATGGCGTCAGAGTGATATTGATGAATGGAATATCAGTCGGCCATGGCAAGAGTGATAAGCGGAGCATTGTTCACCCAAAGAACATGACTGAACTGTATATCGATGCGACAAAGTATTTCCCATTCGAAGAACGAGAGACCCGAGTTCAATAGTTTTCTTCTCCTCAAAATTCTTGAATACATTGACGGTCGACAAGCTTTCATGAACCACATACTGACTCCAGTCAGACTGAGTCAGACGCTCAAACGAATTCTGGAGCTTGACCGAATTTTTTGTTTCTCAATGTCAATGACGTGTCAATTATATATTTGCGGCCGCCACAAACAACAAGAAACTGACCGTTCCGATTGCGCTACCAATGTACAAACGTGTTTAAATCTATCGGCTCCGGTTTGGTACGTTTCGAAGGAAACGTACCAAACAATTTGTCCTCTCTCTCTCTCTCGCGGCCGAAAAAAAATATAAACATAGAGTGGCTTGAGAATTGCAGCAATTTATTATTTTTTATTGTTTTTTTTTCGTATTGACATAACCTCCGACCACTCAATGGCTTGGTAGGGGGTCATAGTCCCCAAAAGACACAACCCCCAAAAGACATAATCCCCAAAAGTCATAATCCCCAAAAGACATAATCCCCAAAAAGTTACTAGATGTCAGAATCGACTGTCATGATGGAGCTTAGTACCTGTCAATGTGATAGATGGTGCTGCGGGCATTTTCCATCTCGTTTAAACTAAAGATTCGAGGATTACGCGCGTTGGCCCTTTTGCCCTTTTTCCGAGTTTTCAGGTTATGTATCGTACTAGACGGCTTTTTTGCGTACAGCCTAAGACCATATAGACAGAAGAAGATTTAGGTTACGTACACTAAACAAGTGTTTTAAGTGGAATAATTGGTTGACTGCGATTTTTTGTAATAACTCTTCGACCCAATAAATATTCGAGTGAGACGCAAATATTTGCATTTTTATTTATTCAATTTTCAGTACAATATTTCAACCTCAATCATAAACACTAAACGTCTTGTCTCAAACTAAAAGTTTTATACTATAAATTGAACATACCAAGAAATTAATTAATAAGCTTTTGTAATTTGTGAAAAGATTCAATAGAAAATAAATGTACGTGTAATTCATATTTCTGATTGTTTATTATTTGTTTATATTTCAGATTGTAGTTAAGTATGACGATGAAAGCATCGGAGAGTGTAATTCGGCTCATTAACGAAGTGGAAGATAATTTTTTTTCTTGGCGATCTTCTTCGTGCGTTTATTTCCACTCGACGATCCGATTCCTCGAGTTCCAGTTATTATTCGTCATCGTTCGTAAGACATCCCCCTCCGCAATGCTCAGTCGGAGTACGTCGAATCAACTTCAGGAACCCTACCTATGTACGAATACAAATTTGTACATAAATTAGCAAATAATGTAACGTGTTTGGAAATTAACCTGCAGTGAAGGCTGGGTTGGATGAAAGGTCGTATGAAGATGCGGTTTACTCTCAAGTTTCGTATAATCCTGACGGAACTCCTTGGCAACTTTCCTACAGTTTTGGGCTTCCAAGTAGAAGATAATCTCGTTATTGGAAGTAGGAGATTTTTGTTCTTTCTCGGCGATCTTCTTCGGGCGTTTATTTCCAATCGACGATCCGATTCCTCGAGTTCGAGTTATTATTCGTCATCGTTCGTAAGATCCCCTCCTCCGTAATGCTCAGTCTAAGTACGTCGAATCAACTTCAGGAAAGCTACCTATGTACGAATACAAATTTGTACATAAATTAGCAAATAATGTAACGTTTTTGTAAATTAACCTGCAGTGAAGGCAATCCCCCCTCCCCCCTCCTTGACAACCTTCCGACAGTTTTGGGTTTCCAAGTAGTAGATAATCTTGTTATTGGAAGTAGGAGATCTCTTTTCTTTCTTGGCAATCTTCTTCGGGCGTTTCTTTACAAATTTTTTTTGCCAAAGGCCCAACACACTTATTCCGTGGCACTGCTATCGTCTGCACTATTTTTTTCGCTATAGGCGCGTCACCACCCACTCCTAGAAAACACAAAGAAATACTGAAAGAAATAGTCACGTCTCAGGCTGATGTTACACCCTTTCGCTGTCGCCGGGTGTCACACGATTAATGGTTCTTTAGCTCGCGGCGATGCCGCGCATGCGTGGTGCAGAGTTTGCGTTATAATCATCTACCAAATGTACCATGTGACTAACGAGTGCGAGAGAGCGAATGTTCAATATAATCCAAATAAAATGCTAGTTGAACTGTTGTTATTTTATTCCTCGAAATATCACTCTATACTCATGGCTTGTAGCAGACGTTAAGCATTGTGTTACATTTGGAGAAATAAGCAACCGGTAAGTTTCAACTTGCGCCTGTGCAAACCATTTAATATATGTATTGTAAATGCCAATTTGTCGAATAGTTTAAAACTTCGCAAAATCGATCTATCGATTCTCGCGAAATTCTGAACCTAGAGTCGTGACACATACCCACATAATTATTGTGAAAAATTTCAAATTCCATAAATTCAGAACGTATCAAATTTCTGCTAAATCGATAGCGAAAGTCTTTCAATGGAATCCAACAGATGCACGAAAAAAACATCTATACCTAGTTTGTTGAAAAATTCAAATTTTCATAAATCTAAACCGCCTGAATCCATTTTGTTTAAATTTGATACGAAATGTCTTTGAACATCACCGACTCGCTGTATGAGGTTTCGGCTATAAAAATACGCGAGCTCCAGCTCCTTAACAAACGGCTATATCGATTTTTTGGATAAATTTAAAATTCTCTAAACTTGGAACGTTTCGATCGATTATCTCCAATTTCAATAGCGAACTAAATTTTACGATAGTCTATTTATGTAGTACGTTTTAGTCTGATATCTCGGACATACCTCGAGTTAGGTTGCTACGTATATTTCATTAACAGCAAAACAACTTTATCGCCTTTATCAGCATTAATTGACCCAATGAATATAATATTTAATCAATAAAAACTCGCAAAAACCTGGGACCCTGAACCCATAGCATACCTGGTGCACCGGAGGTGATCGTACCGGCTGATACCTGGCGCTTGCAAGGAATCACTGCGCCGTAATACGGCATCACCCTAGCTGACTGTGAATTCGACAACCCGTCTGTGGTTGTCACACCACATATTACTTGGAGAGCCTGATGTTCATCAGTAGCGGAGGTCACGCCAGATAGACCAGCTGGGGCAGGAGGAGCGGTCGTGGCAGGAGTTTCTAAAGGGGGGAGTAGGGTTTTAAAGGCGAAAAAAAGCATATTTTTATGATTTTTTTGCGGCGACATGAGTAATATAATTTTATTAAATAGAATTACATATTATTGTACAACTATTGAAGTATCTCAGAAAAAATGTTCAATGAAAAATATTGATAAATAAGCCGGTGACGTTGAATCTCCAGTGGCGCCTTGAAAAAAAGTGGTTTTGCGGTGAACATTATAACTCGTTACCGGATCATCCGAAACAAAAAAATTGATATGCATTTTAAAGGTGATGTATTTCTCGAGGTAATCAGGAAGAGTTTTTTTTTTTTTTTTTTTTTCTATTTTTTGCAGCACTTGGAAGTGAAAAACGCAATTTTAGCTAAAAAAATCGCGCTTAATTTGTTATTAAAAATTTGAAAAAATTGAAAAAAAAAAAAAACTCCTCCTGATTACCTGTTGATTTATGTGAAGAAGTAATGTTTAAATTTTCAAAAGGATCGGTTCAGTAGATTTTGAGTTCTGATGTTCACAAACTTCAAAAATGACGTTTTCGGGAAAATCGATTTAAAGTTTTCACGTATCACGTATCACGTATCACGGCCGGTCGTTTGAAACGCTGTAACTCCGTTAGTTTTACTCCGATTGACTTAAAATTTATACACAATATTCTCGACATATTGTTCATTCAGAAAAAGATTAAAAAAAAATGCAAAAAAAATAATTAAAAAACCCTACCCCCCCCCAAAATCATGCACGTATTAAGGGTGAACACCACTGTGACCCCCTGTTTTTATTCACATTTTTCAAGAATTTTTTTTTGTGGGAAAAAAAAGAGATATTCGAAAAATTTTTTTGGGTTTTGTTCCTTGTTTATTAATGTATCAAAACCATTTTTTTCACATTTTTCACGCCGCTTGGTGGCGCTGGGGAAGCTCTCGCGTCAGGTGCAGTCATCTCCGCAACATGCAGCAGAACTCTCTTCAACGTCGATCTGAAAAAAAATACCGAGTGTTTTCGTTAATAATATGATATTTTGAAGAGAAGTACATAGGGATTTGGAAAAATATTGTTTAAAAAAAATAGGCACGCCTTTGAAATTAACTTTAATTTCAAAGGCGTGCCTATTTTTTTTGAAACAATATTTTTCCAAATCCCTATGTACTTCTCTTCAAAATATCATATTATTAACGAAAACACTCGGTATTTTTTTTCAAATCGACGTTGAAGAGAGTTCTGCTGCGTGCCGCTGAGATGACAGCACCTGACGCGAGAGCTTCCCCAGAGCCACCATGCGGCGTGAAAAATGTGAACAAAATGTTTTTCGATACATTAATAAACAAGGAACAAAACCTAATAACATTTTTCGAATATCTCTTTTTTTTCCCACAAAAAAAAATTCTTGAAAAATGTGAATAAAAACAGGGGGTCACAGTGGTGTTCACCCTTAATGTAGCATGCGCAAATGTAAATTTAGTATCAACACCAAGCTTTTGCCCGGCACGTGCAATTGACAAATATACAAAAACTTCTCTTCATTGGTTCATTGCTTATTGGAAGTTATGTTCTAATTACTCGTCGTCATTTGTAACTATTAGCAAGAGTAATACCCACGGCGGTATTGCGATGGTTTACATTAGTTTGATAATCATTTTTAAGATTCATAAATGAATAACAAAGTCGGTGCACAATATTTGTACAAGTATCGATATGTTTTAGTAAGATAATGAAAATGATGTAGAACACATATAGTCGTGAGAGTAATAGCGTTATTAGTGTCGCTGACGGTGGAGCGAGAGAGGTAAACATAGAACGTGTTTTGCGCTTCACTTGAAGAAAGAAAGAAAGGTTCTGAGATTTCAAGATAAATTTAGAAAATCAAAACAACTCAGGAGAATCCGTATAAATTTACAAAAGTATTCCGAAAGAGTCTTACCATCTTCGTCGTCGTCGCTGCTGAGTTCAATGGTAGATGTCTTCGGAAACTTTTGCATTATGCCCGCTCCTCTGGTCAGAAATTCATTAATATTCAAAAACCCCGCATCCAACTCAGCCCAGGCTTTGTTTAGCTTGGCTTGTTGCACCAAGTGCGCCATTCGCCTTCGTTTGACGATTTTGCCTTTTTTTACGGACTGAAATTCCACATGCGTCCTCGCAATAATATCAATGATTTTTCCTAGAAAAAAATGAGGAAGCAATGTGAATTACGCATTATTTTCATTAGTTCTACAAATCCGAAACGTATTATAAAATCGAACCGTATTATATGATCGAGTACATCAACCGAGAACGTCAGCGAAGCGGCGATGGAAGACTCCCGTCCGGCACAACCAGTAGAGCCAAGAACTCTCAAAGCCACTCTTCTCGAAACTCGAGGTAGCAACAAATTTGTACCTCTGTTCCCTGAAGATTTTTCGATGATTACACAAAAATTAACTTTTTTTTACCTAATAATAAAAACAACGACAATAAAAACAATCATTTCAATTTATGTGGACAGTTTATTTATCCATTCGCCATTTGTTCATTAAACGAAACCCAACAATAATCATAATAGTAATTATTCCTGGTTTTTTTAAGAAATTGTTTATAAGAAATTCAATCAACAACAGTTCTTTATGTTTTTCAACTTTTTCTCGCTCGGATATAGCCAAAAGAACCCACGTATATTATCCGTCCAAATCTTTGCGACGAAATGTACTAATAATAATAACAATGACAATAAAAACAATTATTTTAATTTATTTGGACAGTTTATTTATTTATTCTCCATTTGTTTATTAATCGAAACCCAACAACAATCATAATACTATTTATTCCTGGTTTTCTTAATAAATTGTTTAAAAGAAATTCAACCAACAACAGTTGTTTATGTTATTCAACTTTTTCTCGCTCCGATATAGCCAAAAGGAACCCACGTGTATTATCGTGGCAACAATCATAATACTATTTATTCTTGGCTTTGTTAACAAATTGTTTATAAGAAATTCAACCAAAAACAGTTGTTTATGTTATTCAACTTTTCCTCGCTCCGATATAGCCAAAAGGATTCCACGTGTATTATTTGATTAAATAATTTGCTAGTCAGTCACGTCCCTCGGTTTTATTGAGAACCCCAACACTTGGAACTACGTTCATTGCCTAACCGCGATGTGTTTGCGCTTTAACCGTTATTGCCATCTCGCGGCTGTACACGTACCAAAAACAGTCGGTACACGCGCGAAAGGCCGTATCGGGATTTTGACTGTCGGGATTTTGGCTGTCGGGACTTTGACATCCTCCCTTCAGGGTGATGGGCGACATGGGGGGGGGGGGGACCGGCCTAGCTTATCTACTCCCGCCCGTGGATGGTGGTGGCCGCCAACTCTTTCCATGCGGACCCCAGAATCGGCGCATTGCCACCTCACAAACCCCCGTCGGTCCTATAGGCCCTCTATGAACGAGGCGCCGGAGGGTATCCGGACCGCAAGGGTCGAGACGACAACAGGCTGGTCCAGCGTCAGGCTGGGAAGTCGTACGGGAAGAGGGTGGCTCAGTAGATTTCGGCCGTTTCTCCAGCTCGCTCTCTGGCATCCATGACCACGAGTGCAGATGTTAGGGAACCCGCCTGCCCTTTAAGGACGAACTCCCGACTCTAAAAGTCCCTAACAAGCCTAACCTCGGGAGATGATCGGTCTCCCGAGTACCAAAAATAATGTCAATGCCGAGATAAACGCCGATCACCCGCCGGGAAACGCAGAGAGCCTTAAATATGAGTTAAAATATAGAGCGCATGAAATAACAGAGCCCTACGATAGCGGGCAGAGAGAGCCACAAACCAAAAGAAAAATAATAGATGGTATTATTAATAGAACTCAACAATAACCAAAATAATTACCTACATTATGGATGAAGTACTTGCTTATCACAGAACTTAACGACTCGACTATTTACCTTAGCGGGACGCTACGAGAGCTGAACGGAACGGGCTTTGTAAACAGACGCTAACATACAATGAGACAGAAAAAAATCTAATATTCGCGTTCGAGGTGAACGAACAACAGGGTCATAAATTCAAAGAGTCAAACAAAGTCGCTGAACGATAAATAGCCGCAGAGTTGCCAAAGTGTCAACTCGCGAGGTAACCTGATCGGCAAAATTTCCTCGTCTCGGACACGCGACAAAGCGAGCGCGCGTCGTCGCAGAGTCGTAAATCCGACCCCCTGAACGAATGCACTCCGTACGGGTGACGAGACGCAAAATGTTTCGTCACAATATACATAAATAAATTCGTAAATAAATTATTGAAAGAACTTTTTTCATTTCTTGAAATATCTGATCTACTGTACCGACCGACTTTTTATTTCCATGCTCACTCTTCATTCAAATAGCGCGCCGCGACTGGATGTATATCTGATTAGTTCCGAGTAGAAGGAACTGCATAGGTAGTGCTACAAACAGTGGGTGCGCTGCTTAACTTGGAAGTTTCCACCCCCTGGAGTACGTACGCGCAACGAGACCGCGCAGCACCGTAGTGAAGAGAACCACGTGCTCGCATCGAACATAGGTGATATATATATCGTTTTTCTATAATTTGTATGAAAGGGCGTATAAGCTATTTGCTGTAATCGGCATATATGCCGCTTTTCCGAAAACACGGGAGAAGAATCTTGAGATGAGAAAAGTTGCGTGAAAAATCATGGCAATATTACGATCTCTCAACGATGCGTGGATGGATCTAAATAAATCTAAATGCATTCGAAAGAAAAAAATAACATTACACGGCAAAAATGTCGTCAGGTTTGTTATAACTCGACGCGTTTGCGCGTGAAGTCGATTTAGAGTTTCAATATAACGGTTTTCAGGCCACCTTACTGTATAGAGCCATCGGGGCAGTTTAAAAACTTCTTTTTTATACTTGGCGTTTCTTGATATCTCTCTATATCTCTCTATATTATATAAATATATCGCCGCTGCCGCCGCCGCCGCCGTGTACAAGAGTTGAGGCTATCATTCCCTTCACCGTACCCCCCCGCACCAAACCTGCGGGGTGGTACGCTGAATGAAATGGCTCGAGCGGCGGGGGCGTAGCGCACAGGGGGGCAGAATTTAATTAAAAATTTCAGAGAATGGTAATTGTAATCTAAAAAAACAATTACTAGGAATTTGATTAGAAATTTCAGAGAATGGTAATTGTAATCTATCAGTAAAAATTACTAGAAATTTAATTATAAATTTCAGATAATAGGAATTTTAATTAATAAGTAAAAAAAATTACTAGAATTTAATTAGAAATTTTAGAGAATGATAATTGTAATCTATAAAAATAAATTATTAGAAATTTCAGATAGTAGGAATTTTTATTTATAAGTAATAAAAATTACTAGCAATTTAATTAGAAATGTAAATAATGATAATTTCTCGCTATATTATATAAATATATCGCTGCCACCGTCGCTGCCATGTAGATTTGGAGGGCGGCGGGGGGGATAGGCCCGAGCGTAATGGAACAGGCGGGGGGCGACGCCCCCTAGTATATCTCGTAAATCTCTCCGTACCCCCACCAAACCCAAAAGGGGGGAGGGGGTGCAGTACGCTTAATGGAACGGCCCATGGGGCGGGGAGGGGGGTTGGCGCACGAAGCGCGCAGGGGGGCAGAGCCCCCCTAGTATATATATATATATATATATTAGGGCGATTTTTTTTTTCCGACTATTTTTTTTCTCAGTCCCCACTTGAAATTTTGTTGGATATGTCGAAAAACAAATTCCCTGAAAGTTACAGTCCTTAATATTAATTCTAAGTACTTTCCCTTAGCGTGAAAAGATTTTCCATCTAAAATACACGTAAATCGAATTTTTTTTTTTTTAATTCTATAACTCAGCCGCATTTTATGCTATCATATTCTTGGTTTCGATTTACTTAGAATAAAACAATCTAGAAAAGTGCCTATTGCGGCGAAAGTGTAAATTGTACTGGTGAGTTGGTACGGGTCACTGAAGTTGATTTTTACCCAAAATTCTCGATTTTTTGCTGTTATCTCTGAAACAATTAACTTTACGGAAAAAATGTAAATGAAAAATTTGTTGGAAATTTAATTTCCTACAAAAAAGGTCCTATCAATCCAATTGCTTAGATTAATATTTCTTGAGATATTGAAATTTATTTAAAAATTTTTTTTCATTATACAAGATTTCATATTTTATAAATTTTATACTACTCATAAGTTAAAGTTCAATATCTCAAGAAATATTAATCTAAGCAATTGGGTCGATAGGACCTTTTTTATAGGAAATTGAATTTGCAATAAATTTGTCATTCACATTTTTTTCGGAAAGTTAATTGTTTTAGAGATAACAGCAAAAAAACGAGAATTTTGGGTAAAAATCAACTGCAGTGACCCGTACCAACTCACCAGTACAATTTACACTTTCGCCGCAAAAGGCACTTTTTTAGATTGTTTTATTCTGAGTAAATCGAAACCAAGAACAATATGATAGCATAAAATGCGGCTGAGTTATAGAAATTTGAAAAAAAAAAAAAATTCGATTTACGTGAATTTTAGATCAGAGCTCGGAATAAACTGCCCATTTCGGCCCCGGCAGAAAGGCTACGCCTCCGTTGCGACCTCTACCACGTAACGCGCAGCGGCTACAGCGGCGAGCGCGTAATTTCAGGAGCGTTTCGATAAAAAAAATATACCCACCCATATATAATATAGTAATATTATATTAATTAATCATTAAAAATATAATTATTTACCACAATTTTTTATAAATATCGCATAATTATAAAATGATTTTAACAATAGTTTTCCACATCACCCGTGAGGTACTATTGCAGATGCGCTTTTTTTAGAGTGGTTTCCCCAGGAGGCCTATTCCATTGAAAATTAATGCAATGATGAAATTTGGCTCAGTAGGAAAAAACGAAGAAAGTATAGCAACCAATTTTCCGACAAATATTAATTAGATCGTCTGAGTTTTTTTGTAGAAGATTCCATTAGCGACGGTACATCCACAGAAATTTTTGACGAACTTGCTCGCATTAAGGAGGTCAATGACGCATCGTTCATGGACCAACGTTTATCTGTTTTCGTCAATTTCATTTTTGAGAACGAGTATTCGCATAAATATGTGGACCCAAACATAGAGAAAATTCGAAGACTGAAATCCCTAGACGTGAATAACGCGACAAATCTAAAATTTTGAAGAAGTCAATCCCTTTTTCTGGCCGTGCTTTTAACGAAATATCACTTTGCAAACCGCAAAATGGCGCGCGAAGCGCGCAGGGTGGCGGAGCCCCCCTAGTATCTCTCTATATAATATAAATATATCGCCGCCGTCGCCGCCGTGTACAAGAGTTGAGCGATCGGGATCGAGTAGGCTGGGTGAGGGGATCGAGCGGTGGCAGAGGTGCGGGGGGCGGGGGGGGGGGGGGGGGTGGCGCGCGAAGCGCGCAGGGGGGCAGGGCCCCCCAAGTATATATATATATATTGTTACGTCCGGGGTTTTCAGACCACTAGGAAACCCCACTGGTCATATTTATTTTACAATTTAGGCTAATTATAATTAATATTCAAAATAAGGAAACACCCTCAGAGGCGTTCCATAACAAAATCTCGTGAACCATCTTATCAGCATGCGAGCTGAAAGACGGCAGTTTCTCACGATGGACTTGCGCTGACCGCGCGCTTTAAAGCGTGCGACCGACGGCTGCTCGGAGTCACGCTGTTCAGCGTTTTGCTGACGGCGTGAATCTCACGGTAGCCGACGGACGCCTTGCACCTCTAAGATGCGCGGCGGTCAAGTCTGTCGTGAGTCAGTAGGGCGCAATAATCCCAAACACGGGACTATTTAAGACGTCCCATCAACTCAGTAGTCAGTAGTCATTCTTCAGAGCTGCGACGCGACGGTCAAGCTCCAATCATAATCGGGAGTTTTACTCCGTGGTCGGCCAGTATGATCGACCACGGTAAAAACATAATTTTGCAAATCTAAAACAGGAAATGTGTCAAACGGAAAATTCCGAAATAAATGGCGCGCGTCCTTACGATGACCCACCATCAAATCGAACAAGTGAAATTAACTTCGCACTATTTGGCCAGTGCGAAGTCAACCTTATAAATTCTGTGCGACTATGAGTTATAATATGAAGTCGAAAATATAAAAATTAAACAGTGAGAAATTATAGTTGTGAACCAATTAAAAATGAATAAAATTCTAAAAATAATGGTGGGCGTCCTTACGACGACCCACCATCAAACCAAATATTCAAACTTAACTTCGCACTACTAGGAAGGTGCGAAACTAACATTTCAAAATCAGTATCTACGAGTTATAATGCGCCAATCAAAGTTAAACTTGTAAAATTGTTTGTGGTAGTAACCGCGAACCAATCATTCGGCGAATAAAATAAATGTTGTTATTTGTTGAAAATTCGCCGAGTTTTAATTTCTTAAAATCATTTAACCCTCTACGCCTAACGTTATCAAATTCCTTATTCAACGGTCGCCCTCGCTACGCTCCTATCCCGGACGGGCGCATTCCCGTTCCAACAGGGAGCAACAACAAACAACGTTATCCAGTGTCAACGCCCACGGTAAGTCAACGAATCAAAAAAGGGGGAAAATTATAAATGAAACCTAACCAAAAATCGTGAAATGGCGCCGGGACGTAACAATATAGATATAGATGTACAGGTCCATCAGTTATGGGTAGTGATGCCGCCGAGACGAGACTTTTCTCGTCTCGTCGAGAGGCACCACTCACGAGACGAGACTCTCGCCGAGATTTTCAAGACTCTCGTCGAGACTTTCGAGACTCTTGAAAAAAAAAAGGGAAATTAATTTCACCACTATTCCATTGCTCGTTAGTGTTTTTTTCATTGTTTTATTGAACCGAAACGAGAATCTGGTCGAGATTTTCGAAATTAACAAAAAAAAAAATATCAATTCGTTATTTCACTTTTATCGCGATCACGTGGTTCCATCGCTTATTATTCGTTTTTTTATTCCCTCACCTCCGGAACGGAGTTTCGTTCACTCACACCGTCACATACACTCTTACGCACACAGTCACACACACACACACAGTCACACATGCTTACACGTATACAGCCACACGCACACAGTCACCCGCACACAGTTACTCACACAGTCACCCGCTCACAGTTACTCACACAGTCACCCACACACAGTTACTCACACAGTCACCCGCGCACAGTTACTCACACAGTCACCCGCACACAGTTACTCACACAGTCACCCGCACACAGTTACTCACACAGTCACCCGCACACAGTTACTCACACAGTCGCCCGCACATAGTTACTCACACAGTCACCCGCACACAGTTACTCACACAGCCATCCGCACACAGTTACTCACACGTAGGGCGACCGTTGAATATGGAATTTGTGATAACGTTAGGCGTAGAGGGTTTATGTTTTGGAGAAATTAAAACTCGGCGAATTCATAACAAATAACAACATTTATTTTATTCGCTGAGTGATTGGTTTGCGGTTACTGGTGCACACAATTTTACAAGTTCAACTTCATAATTTCGATTGGCGCACTATATCTTGTGGATACCGGTTGAAATGTTCATTTCATACCTTCCCAGTAGTGCGAAGTTAATTTTGTATATTTGGTTTGATGGTGGGTCGTCATAAGGACGCCCACCATTATTTTTAGAATTTTCGGTTTTATAATTTCCCGAATGTTGTAAGTTATAATTCTATGTTTTAACGTGGTCGACCACACTGGCCGACCACGGAGTAAAAACTCCCGATTATGATTCGAGCTTTTGCGTCCGAGCTCTCGAGAATAATTACTTGAAGACTGACTGAAGACTAACTGTTTGGTGGTGCGTCTTCAGTAATCTCGCGCTCGAGATTACTGCGCCCTATTGCCTCACGGTGGATTCGACCATCGTGCATCTCAGAGGCGTGAGGCGTCTGCTGGCCACCGTGAGATCTAAGCTATCAGCAAAACGCTGAACAACGTAACTCCGAGTAGCCATCGGTCGCACGTCTTAAGGTGTACGATTAGCAAAAGTCCACCGTGAGAATCCCACCGTCTTTCAGCTCGCACGCTGATAAGGTGGTTTTAGGAATTTGTTAGAGGAAGCCCCTGAAGGCGTCTCTATTACTTTAGTTCAAATTGTTAGTGAGGAAACTTTCTATTTCACAATTGGTAATTGATTTATAAAAGTAAAGGTTGAACAAAACCCGATACCCGAATGGCAGTTCCCGAGTGTGTGGGAACTCCGGACTTAACAATATACATCAAGAATTGTGGCAGCGTGAAAATCGATGAAACTGTTCAGATTTTATTAAATTTGGAATGTTTTGGAAAATATGTGGTTGTTTTAACGTTCATAGATTTTGAGAGATCACGTTAAAGCTCTGAAGATTAATGGAATATTATTTAATGATGATTAGTATTGAATTTAGCAAGCTTCAATGAAACGATTCCGATTTCATGAAATGTAAAATTTTTCGAAATATCCGTCATTGACCATACATGCAGGGAAAAAAGATGGAACTTGAAACTTGCAAATTGATTCCTCGAAATTTCATATAATGCTCAACGCTTCCTCCGCGAGGAAACCAAAATTGAGAAAAATATATGCACCGAGAGTAAAAAGTGTTTAATTGACTAAATTGAGGTTCACCTTCGTTCAAACGAATTTTTAGTCGGTACTGCAAACATTTTGTTTACCGTAAGGATATTTTGGTCAATTGACCCTAATAATTGTTGAAGAAACTAATAATCTATTTATCCAACTAAAAATTCGTTTGAACGAAGGTGAACACCGATTTAGTCAACCCAAACACTTTTCTTCCTAGGTGTATATTTCCTCATAAACGTGGCTTTGAGCATTGTACGGAATTTCAAGGAAGCAATTTGCAAGTTTCAGCTTGCAGCTTTTTTCTATGCAGTTTTCGTCAATTTTTCATTTTCATTAATAAACTTTTGTAATTGTTTCTAATTCAAAGCCCCGACAGACTGGCCTAGCATAAGCGCATGGGTTCACGAGGGTTTCTGTTTTTTATAAAATAACGAACAAATATTGGTACCGCATACATTGTTTAAGAGTAGCAAATCCCTGTCGTCAGGCAACCAAAATAACAACTTACAATAATACGATGCTCATTTAGTATAGTTTTTCAGTCTACTAGCAGTCGACAGTTTATGTCTAACCTCACTCTCTCCAATAGCTGATCGTAGGAACAAAACTCGCCACCGCGACCGCTAGTGGTCCGGTCTTGTTACGATACTCACCCACCGACGCGTTATTAGGCCATTGACTATATAGTCACAGTGCCGCGAGTCGATAATGCATTCAAAATATATATACAATACCGACAGAACTAGAATGCAATACATTTCTTATAATAAAAATATGATTAACAAATATACGTAAGATGTGTATTCGAGCATGTGCGTGATTGCGTATACAGAGCTCGGAATAAAGTGCACAGTTCGGCCCCGGCAGGAAGGCTACGCCTCCGTTACCCCCTCTACCACGTAACGCGCGGCGGCTACAGCGGCGACCGCGTCATCTCAGGAACGTTTCGATCAAAAAAATACATGGCACCCGCGACAAATTGTCATTCCAATATTTTATCGTTCCGTAATATTATATTAAGGGTGAACACCACTGTGACCCCCTGTTTTTTTTCACATTTTTCAAGAATTTTTTTTTGTGGGAAAAAAAAGAGATATTTGAAAATTTTTTTTGGGTTTTGTTCCTTGTATATTAATGTATCAAAAAACATTTTTTTCACATTTTGCACGCCGCATGGTGGCGCTGGGGAAGCTCTCGCGTCGGGTGCTGTCATCTCCGCAGTGGTTCGCGGCACGAAGCAGAACTCTCTTCAACGTCGATTTGAAAAAAATACCGAGTGTTTTCGTTAATAATATGATATTTTGAAGAGAAGTACATAGGGATTTGAAAAAATATTGTTTTAAAAAAAATTGGGACGCCTTTGAAATTGACTTTAATTTCAAAGGCGTGATTATTTTTTTTAAAACAATATTTTTCCAAATCCCTATGTACTTCTCTTCAAAATATCATATTATTAACGAAAACACTCGGTATTTTTTTTCAGATCGACGTTGAAGAGAGTTCTGCTGCGTGCCGCGAACCACTGCGGAGATGACAGCACCTGACGCGAGAGCTTCCCCAGCGCCACCATACGGCGTAAAAAATATGAAAAAAATGTTTCTTGATACATTCATAAACAAGGAACAAAACCCAAACAAATTTTTCGAATATCTCTTTTTTTTCCCACAAAAAAAACTTCTTGAAAAATGTGAAAAAAAACAGATTCACAGTGGTGTTCACCCTTAATTAATCATTAAAAATATAATTATTTACCACAATTTTGTATTAATATCGCATAATTATTAAATGATTTTAACAATATTTTTCACATCACCCGTGAGGTACTATCGCAGATGCGCTTTTTTTAGAGTGGTTTCCCCAGGAGGCCTATTCCACTGAAAATTAATGCAATGGTGAAATCTGGCTCAGTAGGAAAAAACGAAGAAAGTATAGCAACCAATTTTCCGACAAATATTAATTAGATCGTCTGAGTTTTTTTGTATAAGATTCCATTAGGGACGGTACATCCACAGAAATTTTTGAAGAACTTGCTCGCATTAAGGAGGTCAATGACGCATCGTTCATGGACGAACGTTTATCTGTTTTCGTCAATTTCATTTTTGAGAACGAGCATTCGCATAAATATGTGGACACAAACATGGAGAAAATTCGAAGACTGAAATCCCTAAGACGTGAATAACGTCGTTCGTGACAAATCTAAAATTTTGAAGAAGTCAATCCCTTTTTCGGGCCGTGCTTTTAACGAAATATCACTTTGCAAATCGTACAATTCTGCTAGAAGTTGTAGGCCTTGTTCCTCGATTTGCACAGTGAGAGGATTTTCAAAGAGTATCAAATCTTTTCGCAGCGTTTCAAAATCACTAAAACGCGTATCAAATTGAGCGTATTGTGAAGTTCGCTGGCTCAGTGCATGATAATGTCTTGAAAGGTTTTTTCCAATAAGAAAGGCGGTATTACTTTTTTTGCAAGAAACATTTCCTGGCAAATTTGACGAATTAAAATTTTTTTTGCAAGATTTACATTCGCTTTGCGAACTTGCTCTAGTCACTGATGTGACGAATCATTTTAATATTTTAAATTTGAAGCTGCAAAAAACCGACCAAACCATCTCACAGGTAATTAGCCACATCGATTCTTTCCGCAGAAAGTTAGTACTTTTTTTAAATCATTTAGAAAATAACATTCTTCATTTTTTCCCTTGTTGTCAAATTATCTTTGAAGAACATGATTGCGATAATGGCGCAGGTTGTAAATTTACACAATTTTCAAATATAATTGATTCTTTGATAAGTCAATTTGGTACGCGTTTTAGTGATTTTGAAACGCTGCGAAAAGATTTGATACTCTTCGAAAATCCTCTCTCTGTGCAAATCGAGGAACAAAGCCTACAACTTCTAGCAGAATTGTGCGATTTGCAAAGTGATATTTCGTTAAATTCATCATGTTATTCACGTCTTAAGGATTTCAGTCTTCGAATTTTCTCCAAGTTTGGGTCCACATATTTATGCGAATGCTCGTTCTCAAAAATGAAATTGACGAAAACAGATAAACGTTCGTCCATGAACGATGCGTCATTGACCTCCTTAATGCGAGCAAGTACTTCAAAAATTTCTGTGGATGTACCGTCCCTAATGGAATCTTCTACAAAAAAACTCAGACGATCTAATTAATATTTGTCGGAAAATTGGATACTATACTTTCTTCGTTTTTTCCTACTGAGCCAGATTTCATCATTGCATTAATTTTCAGTGGAATAGGCCTCCTGGGGAAACCACTCTAAAAAAAGCGCATCTGCAATAGTACCTCACGCGTGATGTGGAAAAATATTGTTAAAATCATTTAATAATTATGCGATATTAATACAAAATTGTGGTAAATAATTATATGTTTAATGATTAATTAATATAATATTACAGAACGACAAAATATTGGAATGACAATTTGTCGCGGGTGGCATGTATTTTTTTGATCGAAACGCTCCTGAGATGACGCGCTCGCCGCCGCGCGTTACGCGGCAGAGGGGGTAACGGAGGCGTAGCCTTCCTGCCGGGGCCGAACTGTGCACTTTATTCAGAGCTCTGGCGTATAACATATATGTATCTCTCTATATTTTATAAATATGATATAATCTCTTTATATTATATAAATATATCGCCGTCGCCGCCGTGGACAAGAGTTGAGGCGGTCATTCCCTTCACCGTACCACCCCCCGCCCCCCCCCCCCACCCACCAGCCCACCAGAGGGCGGCACGCTGAATGGAATGGCCCGAGGGGTGGGGGTTGACACGCCAAGGGGGGCCGAGCCCCCCTACTATGTTATATAAATATTGAAGTGCGGAAAAGGGAAGAAAAAGGGGAAAGCAGAGACTCCTAAATCTAAGAGCTAGAGTGGAAAGAGAAAGAGCGAGAGTAGAAAGAGAAAGATTGATTGATTGATTGATTGAAGATTTATTAATGCCCTGACGACACCTTAGGGCAAATAAAATTATACAAGATACAAATTCATTGTTATGTTAAACTTAAATAACTATTAAACTTGAACAAGATACAGTTTATGATAAGCTTGCATTGCAGTTAAAGCACGAGTGATGTAATACAAGAATGATATGATTTTAAACGAAATATAGTAAAAATTATAATAACTAATATTGATAGGAATAGCATGTAGTAAAGGGTGATGGGTCGATACACCCGTTCTGTTATAGATAATGTAATACGACTTATGAAAAGCACTTGGGACAGATGTATATGCACCTCTCAGACAACTAGAAAACATACAGAATTGGACGGCTATTTTACGTTGGCCTTACTCATACGATTCCTGTCAAGCTGCGTCGAAAAGTCAAGTTTCGGTATCCTTCAGAGCGAACTGGTGGGTAAACAACCCGCGTTCAAAAGATGCGACTGTTGGGGAAGTAAAAATTTCAATAGGCAACGTGTCCAACAAATAGAGAGCTGACAGCTGGTAAACATTTCTAAAGGTTGAAGTCCTGTGGGGTGGAATAAGAAAAATGTTAGGACGGTTACGTCGACTTGGACAATAAGGCGGGTGACGACGCGTGAATAACTTAATCAAGTACGGGGGTGCATTATTGTGTAGGATGTTGAACATTGTGATTCCCTGGAAGTACTGCCTTCTAGCCTTGACGGTCAGCCAACCAAGCCTCCTGGCGGTACGGAGTGATGTGTTCATCGCGTCGCAACTTGAAGATGAATCTGATGCTACTGTTTAGGAGTCGCTCCAATTTTACGTTTTGTTGTACAGTTAGATCATTATAGACGACCCAGCAATAATCTAGGAGTGGGAATATAAGCGAAGTGATAATCATCGTCTTTAACTCCAGAAACAGAGCATTGCGACGATGTTTGAGCCTGTATACAGTAAAGTGAACTTTTTTTGAAATAGTAAAGATGTGTTTACCCCAGGACAAATAGCTAGTTATGGTCACCCCTAGATTTCGAACCTTGTTCACGTAAGAGAGAGTGGTCTCGTTTACTATAATACGGGGTAGACTATCTACATCTATGCTGTTGATATAAGTGTTTCCAGCCTGAGAGCGAGAGAGAGAGAGAGAGAGATTGAAATTTATTTAGCCGTGGCTACTTTTGACATTACTGTCCTTACACATCTACAGTTACATTTCGTTTCACATATTTACATAGTTCTCTCTTAAAGCCGCTTAGTGTACGTTCTTCTTTTACTTCCTTCGGTACCTTATTATACAGTTGGAATCCTGCATATATTAATGACTTTTCTGCTGTCTTTGTTTTACAATAGCTTATGTCTAATTCATTTCCATTTCTGGTATTGTATCGATGTCGATCACTAACTCTCTTTATTTCCTTACTTAAATACTTTGGTCCCGTTCCGTTCACCATACCATGAACCATCTTGCAGACGTTATAAAACATTCTCTGTCGCACACTCATAAAACATAAAACATTCAACATATCTCCGATCGGCGTATATCGATTACATCTTAGTACGGCTCTCATCGCTCTATTCTGTGCTCTCTGTAACATTTGAAAACTATATTTACTTAAATTTATCATAATACTCGAGCAGTACTCAAAGTGCGGCGCTATTATTGTTATATATATAGTCACTCTGGTGTATATCGATATGCATTTGTTGATTCTATACAACCAGTTTACTTTTTTGGCAACTTTTTTGGCTATGTATTCGGCATGTCTATTAAACGTTAGGTTTTCATCTATTATTATACCCAGGTATTTGGTTTCCTCTATTTCCAATAACCGTTTTCCGTCTGCCCGGATGTTGCACTTGTTTTTATCGATTTGTTTTCTTGGGTCCCGTATTAACATGAAATTTGTTTTATTTATATTTAGTTTTAGCGCATCGCACGTTAACCATTCCGTTATTATAGATAAGTCATAATTTATCTTATATTCTATTTGGTCCGTATTGTCGTGACTTACATATAATATCATATCGTCCGCAAACATATTACATCTACAATACTTTAGCTGTTTTATGATGTCATTTATATACAGTATAATCATTAGTGGTCCTAACACCGACCCTTGTGGCACGCCATGTTTAACAGTTTTTTCCTCTGAGAAAGCCTGATTATAATTTATTTTTTGTTTTCTATTAGTTAAGTATGATTTGATCCATCTCAGTTTTCTTATGAAAATGTTTCTATTCACAGTCTCAAATGCTCTTTTACAATCTATGAACACTACACCTATCATTTCACTCCGGTTTAAACATTCTCTCCACTCTATAAGCGTCTTCTGTGTTGCTGTCTCACATGATCTACCAGTTCTAAACCCCGATTGCTCTTCTACTAGTACGTTATTAATTTCGATGTAGTCTGTGAGTTGCCCTTTGACGATTAGTTCAATGATTTTTTCGTACGTTGGTAAAACGTTTATGGGTCGGTATTCTTCAGCCTTTTTACTTCCTGCGACTTTCTGTATTGGAATAATTGTCGATGTTTTCCACTTTTCTGGGAATACCCTCTCTTCCATCGATTTATTTATAATTGTTAGCATCATCTGACTTTTTGTTTTCCATACTAGTTTCATTACTTCTGTTGTTATACCTTCATCCGTTCCTTTTTTATTTTCCAGTTTCTTCATAATTCCATCTATATCTTTATACTGTACTTTTTTGAACTCTCCTAATTTCACTTCACTACCAATTGTTCTATTTTCTGTATCATTCGCATTTTCTTCCATACCGCTTACTATATCATCGATACTTTGTATGAAAAAATCCATCCATTGTGTCCATCAATCTTGTCTTCATAGTATTGTTGTTTACCTTTCTTGATTTCCAGTACTACCCTGTTTCTGTTTCGTCTGTACTCGTCCCAGTCTTGCGCGTTATTCGTTCTTACTGCTTTTTTATAGGCTGCGTCTCTATTTTTACCTGCTTTTTTTACTATCTCTGTGATCCACGGCTTATTTCTCCATTTTGTTTTTACCACCGTTTTTGTCTGGGGGGCTACTTCATCTATTGTGTTTATTATTACTTCTATGAATTTGTCGGCCATGTCATTTGTATTGTCACTGTCGTCCATTCTACTCCGTTCGAACTTTCTTTTTATTGTTTCTGTAAATGTTTCCTCTGTCATTTGTTTATAATTTCGTCTTGTGTTTACCTTTTCTGTGTTATTGCTTACGTTTTGATTGTAGATGTCAATTTGCACGATTTGGTGGTCTGTGATTTTTGGTGTCAGTAATACTCGTGTTTCTATGTTAAAATTTGAAAAAGCTAAGTCAATTATGGTTTTTGAATGTTCTGTTATTCTCGTCGGTTCTGTTACGTACTGTTTAAGTCCGATGCATGCTAAGTTCCTTAATATTCTTTTTGTGTACCCGTTATTTTTTGTCATATCAATGTTGAAGTCCCCTACCATGATTAAATGCCCTTTATCCACTACCTTGTCACTCTCTACCGTAATTAAATCAATAAATCTCCCATCATCCGTACTTGGCGAGTGGTATGTGTTACAGATTATTATTGTCTCTTTTTTCCCTACTAGTTTTAATGTACTTATCCATGTGTTTTGTTCTATGTTTATGTTCGTTATTATTTCATAATTTATATTTCCTTTCACATACGTTAATACTCCTCCCGTCCTACTGTTTTCGGTGTCGCATCTTATTACGCTATAATTTCCTATCTGTATTTCATAATCCTTAATTTCGTCTATGACATGTGTTTCCGTTAAGCAAACGATATCCGGCTTTATCTTAGTTATTATTTCCTCTATTTCCTCTTTGTGCGTTAGGAATCCCTGTGCGTTTAATAGTAGGAGGAATGTTTTCTTGTTTCTTATCTGCGGGTATGTTCGTTGCTATTTGCTTTCGTATTGTATATTACTCCTTGTCCTTTCTATAATTCTTTTGTATGTTTCGCAGTTTACATCATAAACATCATGGCTCGTGTCTAAATCGTCCAATCCGAATTTTTGCATACTCCTTACACAATTTATGCACTTCTTGTTTGTTTCGTTACATTCTTTGACATTATGGTGGCCTGCACACTTACTGCAACTACTCGCATTTCGGCACTCTTTGGCCATGTGATGGAATCCACAACACTTGTAACATCTTATTACACTTACATGCTCGTACACTTTACAGTTTTCCCATCCAATCTTTATGCGTCCCGTTTCCATTATCTGTTTATACGTGTGTGGATCCACTTCCATGATCATCATCCCATCTTTCCCCTCTGTATGTACTTAATTTAATATTTTGATTTTATAGTCTACTCTATTTGTATCCAGTCTATTTTGGATGCCCATCTTTTTCAGTAGTTCCTCTTCACTTAATTCATTTATTCTACCTACTATTCCTTGTACTTTTATTTTTGGGAATTTTGGCTTAGGCACGTGTATTTTATAATTATCCCCTAGATTTTTCCTTAATTCTATGCTCAGTGCCTCTCTATCTTCTTTTTTTTGGCAATCCAGTATAATTTTACCCCCTGGTCCCTTTACAATTCTATCTATTCCTATTCCCATTTCCATTATATTTATTCGCTTCTTTATTTCCCCTTCTGTTTCTTTGTTGGTTTGCACTTTTAGCGGTTCGATGACTACTTTTTCATTCCTATTTTTTTTTGCTTTTTGTGCATAAGTTTCGGTATATTGTTTCCCATTTTCTTCCGGCTGTTCATTTTTGCTTTTTTGATCCTTCTTTTCTGTCTCCGCCCTAACTTTTGTTATTTGTTTTTCCACTTCTTCCGCTATTGATTCTTTTTATCTGAGTTTCTATTTCCTTTTTTGCTCTTATGAATTCTTCTTTAATAATTGTGACCCCTTTTTCTATTTCTGTTTTAACATTCTATTTCTGTCTTCGATTTTTTGTTTCACTTCACTTAATTTCTCTGTATTTGTTTTCATGCTATGTATGTCCTTAATTATACTGTCAATTTTCTGTTCCATGCTTTGTTGTTGTTTATCGTCTTGTTCTTCTTGTTCTTCTCTCATTCTTTTGGTACCGCGTTCGTCTTTTTTGGTTTCTGTGTCTTTTTGTCCACTTTGTTCATGCACTTCGATTTGTCCTTCGCATTTGACGAGTCGATTTTCACTGCTCCAGGTTTTATGTATGTCCGCACATCCCGGGTGACAGTATTTGAGGCATCTTTTACACTCGTTTATTGTTGTCTTTATGATCTTACTAAATGACGCGCACTTTGATTGCTTCGGTGTCGGCATTTTCTAGGTTTTTTTCTATTTTCTGTATCATTCGCATTTTCGTCCATACCGCTTACTATATCATCGATACTTTGTATGAAAAAATCATTGAACTTTGCAGCAATTTCTACATTATCACTATATGTCCTGCCTTCGAAAATAATTTCGCCGGAGCTGTTTGTCTGTTTCTGAGAGGGAGAGAGGGAGGGAGGGAGGGAGGGAGAGAGAGAGAGAGAGAGGGAGGGAGGGGGAGAGAGAGAGAGAGAGAGAGAGGGAGGGAGGGAGGGAGGGAGGGAGAGAGAGAGAGAGAGAGAGAGAGTGATATTTATTAGCTTTCTCAGCTATTTTTTTACACATTGTTACATATTTTCTTGTATCTAAATATATCTATATATATTATTTTACTGTCAACACAATATATTCCTTCAGCATGTGTTTAAACTGCTCAACTTTTTCACAGCTTTTTATTTCAGTTGCGCACTTTTCGTTCTTCTAAATTGTATCACTATATTTTCGGCTTGCCGTGTTTCCCGACCACTCCTCGTTCCTACTATTTGTAACCGATTTTTTAATTCCGATTTTTTTAGGCAGAGAGAGAGAGAGAGAGAGAGAGCGAGAGCGAGCGGGAGAGAGAGAGAGAGAGAGTGGGAGGGAGAGAGAGAGAGAGAGGGAGGGAGAGACAGAGAGGGAGAGCGAGGGGGGGGGGGGAGACAGAGAGGGAGGGAGAGAGAGATAGAGAAAGAGAGAGAGATTGATTGATTGATTGATTGCTTTATTTATGCCTTAGCAAGCTGTTAGGCAAATGTTTTATAATACAAAAATTACAAGCATAACTTACAGACTAATAATTAATCACCAATTAAATCACAATAATAACAATATGATTAAATAATAACAATATAATTGAATCATAACAATATAATTAAATTAAGTGGTACAAATCAGCCACTCCAGCAAAATCGCCACTCCCACGCAAAAGTACAATTAAAGAGAAATTAAAGAGAATGACAATTCCGCTCGCATACGCTCTACAAAAAGTAAGTACAAGCATGACATAAGCTTCGATTCAGTCATCACGCGACCAGCTAAACTAAAGCAAGACCGAGCACGATAGCAGCCAAAGCATCCACACCTTACCCACTAGGTTCCCCCTCACGTTCGGAGCGCAATAGAAAAGAATAGAGACGAATTTTGAAAATATCTAGGGAAGCCGACGAAATAACATCAGGGGGAAGAGAGTGCCAAAAATAAGACGCAGATAAACGAAATGACCTGTGATAAGTAGAAGTCCGATGAATGGGAATGACAAAAGTATTGGCTGACCCCGGACGACGCATCAACCGCCCCGGGACTTGTTCAACTAGCGGTAGCAGATCAATTAAATACGATGGAGTAGGCAAGTGAAGCCTGCGATACGTAACGATACCAAGGAAGTACAGCCTTCTGCTCCTAACTGACAACCATCCCAGCCGATGCCGATATGGCGTTATGTGTTCGTCACGCCGTAGATTAAAGATAAATCGAATCGAACAATTAACCAGTTTCTGCAGCTTGGTGTTAAGCTCATCAGTTAGGTCATGAAAAACCAGACAACAATAGTCAAGGTGAGGAAATACGAGCGTTGAAACAAGCTTAATTCTAAGTTCAGTCGAAAGAGCATTCCTGTGAAACTTGAGCTTAAAAAGAGTTGAATGCACCTTTTGAGACACGTTGGAAACATGCTTCCTCCATGATAGGTTTGACGAGAAGATGACCCCGAGGTTACGTACATCAGACACGTACGGCACCGCGCTCCCCGATACCATGAGAAGAGGCAACTCTGCAAGATTGATAGTTCGCAAATAGGAATTACTAACAAGCACTAAAGCCTTCGATTTGCCCACATTGAGAGCTAGGCCACTGGTACTGGCAAAATCTGCAATAACATTAGCATCATGAGAAACCTTAACAATCGCCTGATTGATCTCGGATGGTAGACACTGCAAATAGATTTGCGTGTCGTCAGCAAAAATCATGTGTTCAGTATACCGCAGGTTCTTCCCAATGTCGTTAATAAAGAGTGAAAAGAGAAGAGGACCCAGGACAGAACCCTGCGGTACACCCATCGTAGTACTGAGCCATCCCGAGGAGAGATTCTGAGCACCCACCACCGCCTGCGACCTGCCCGTTAAATACGAATAAACCCATGCTATCGCAGGGTTGGTGAAGCCCAAAGTTTTAAGTTTAAGTAAAAGATTGTGGTGGGGCACAGTGTCAAATGCCTTGCTAAAATCAAACAACACCAGTATAGTGAGCTTCCCATCATCGACCCCCCTCCTCACGTCGTCCGACACCCTCAACAACGCCGTTTGAGTGCTGTAATTCTTACGAAAACCTGATTGTCTGGGATCAAGAAGACTATTACTCTCAACAAACTGGATAATTTGATCAAAAACGATCCGCTCAAAGAGTTTCGCTACCTCAGGAAGAATAGCTATTGGCCTAGTGTCCGACGGAGTACGGGGCGTTTTTACCTTGGACAGAGGGTGTATGAAGGCTTTCTTCCATTGAGAGGGGAAATAAGAATGCAGGACAGAATGATTGAAAATAATGGATAGATAAAGAGATATCGAAGGAGCACAAGTAGAGAGACAGAAACGCGAAATATTATCCGACCCTGCACTTAGAGAACTCGAGAGTGCCTGCAAACGCTCAGCAACCAATCGTGGAGAAATTGGAGAGAGTGAGAAGGAGATCTCCGGTTGGGGCAGACTGAAGACAGCAACTTCGAGTGCCTCGACGGACAGAGGAGGGAGAACACCCGAGATTGCGGCAAAATTGGCATTAAGTTGGTCCGGGGAGAAGAAGTGTAACGGAGAAGACAAGTTGGATTTCACCAACCCAAGACTGGCAAGCTCCTTCCACATCTTAGCCGGATCCACAATAGCCAAAAGTTTTCTACCAAGATAATCGTCCCTCGCTCGACGAAGATCAACCGTAACACGATCCCGATACTCACGATAGACCGCGAAGGACAAAACGCTATTCAACCTCTTAGCCTGCTTGAAGTTCGACTTGAGTTCGCTGGTAAGCCAGGAAGAAGGATGCCTACGAACTGAGAAAACTCTGACCGGAGCATGACGGTTAAACGCAACCAAAATTGACTGAGACAAGGTATCGACCAGATGGTCGACATTGTTATCCAACGGTACAGGGAAGAAGCTAGCGTAAGAAGAGGCTATTAGGATCTCCTCCAACGTAGCTCTAAAGTGATCGGCACTGAACTGGTTGATGCACCTCCTCTGAATGTTTTGCGAGCCCGTTGCCGGCAAATCGAACGCATATGTAAGCTCGAGGAGATCATGACCGGCAATAAAAGGCTCTGATGATTTAGTAAAAGAGATTACCTTGTCCTCGCTGTCCAGAATAATAACATCTAGTAGAGAGTCACAGTACGACGTATGATAGGTAGCCTCAGACGGTACGATGAAAAGAGAAAGCGAGCAAACTAAATCTAGCAAGAATTGAGATTCATAACTATTGCGCAGCAAATTACAATTGAGATCACCCGCAATAATAACATTTTTGTACGCATGGCAATAGCGAGAATAGCAGGTGATAAAATCACTGAAAAGCTGGCTTTTAGGCCGTCTATAAATCGAGGCGAACAACAGGGCCCCACCATACGGATGAGAGAGCTCGATAAGAAGAAATTCAGGTGAGTTGGAGTAGCGACTAGGCGAGGTCTCAAGCAATTTCGCCTTGAGGGAAGTGTGAATATAACAAGCAACACCCCCACCAATCCTACCTTCCCGGTCATTACGGATAAAAAAATAGCGCCTAATACTAATTAAATCATCAAGAATACCGGGGTGCAACCACGTTTCAGAAATGGAGATGACATGGTGAACGTTCTGCTCAAAATAAACTCTTACTAAGTCAATATGACCTAATAAAGAATTTGCATTAAATTGCGCTATTTTAAGCTGAGCGGGAGAGACACGAGTACAAGACGACAGCAAACGCCGCCCCGCAGGACCCCCACCATCAGAGCACGGCAGTCATATTAGCTTGTCCAAATCCTTAGCTGAGGCAATAGTAATTAGCGGCAACTCATTGTCTTTCCTGACACAGATGGACCCATTCTTAACCCAAACATATTTATACGCTCCTTGCACTGCACGAGCTTTCGTCAGCCGCAATAATTTGTAAAGATCGGACGGAAGCATCTCATTGATAAAGATATTACCCCGCACATTATTACCAAAAACCTCCTCGGCTCTATGGTCACGTTTGGTACGCTTTGCGTTTATAACCACGTCTCTCACAACGGAGGACGAGAGAGTAACTAATAACGAGAGAGACGCTCGACCGGAAGACGGCACCGTGTGAGACATCAGATCACCGCTGATAGCCGCTGCGGGCCTCGTCTTCAGTTCCCGGACAGCCAAAATGTGAGTTTCGAGGTCCTGCAGAGCAAGTGAGCGAAAGACAGTTTTTACCAGATCAGTGTGAGAATCAAGTAAACCAGAAGGCAACCCGGCCACAACGATCTCAGCCGACACTGCCTGAGGCGCAGACATATTGGTTTTCAATGACGCGATCTCATGCCGAAGTTCCGAGTTTGAGCGCTCAAGCTCATCAATCTTGGCTGCATGCGCAGTGACCGATTGAATAAGCTGAGGAATATCACGGAGCGTACTATTAATACTGGTTATCGCCTGCCTCTGCTCTTCTGCAAACAGAGAGAATTTCCTGTCCGAATCCGCAGCAAACTGCTTAAAGTTGCGGTCTGACTCCGTCGCAAACTGCTTAAAATTTCTGTCTGAGTTAGCTATCATGGCCGCGATTGCCTCAAGAGATGTAGGCGCTGACCCTGAAGATGGAGCTCGGCTGCTCATAGGGCTGACATTTAACCTCGAGCGCTCACTGTTAGACATGCTAAGAACACAACAGTCCGTAGCTGATTTGACGCCACGTCGGCACGAGCACACCCCGGATGAAAGTTTTTCGAACAGGATGAGCACGAGCTCGTCAAATTAACGACGGGTTTTTTGCACTTGAAACAATCACTCGACATACAGAGAGAGAGATACACGCGTCCTGTATAATTAAAATTTAGGATTCAAAATAAAAAAATTTTAAATCAACTAGCGCAAACTCGCAGCACACTCATCCGACTCGACAAATAGATGTTAGTTACCGGTAACACACAGAACACCATCAATTTGGTACAGTCAAGGAGTTCAAATAAATAGTCCACACACATAGACACCGCACAGTAAACGCGAGAGCAAAGGCAGACGGATCGACTCCTCGGATCCACCAAGGCCAAGCACCGTGCCTTGTGTCCGCGTAAGATAAGTACAATAACGAACTCCCGAGTATCGCGTGCGAGAGAGAGAGAGACACAACGAGGCGTACAGGTGAACACACGACACTATAGAGACAATGTATAGTACACTGCGCTGGAACGCTAGCTTTTGGCAACAACACTTGCTAGTCTGGGACAGCAGTAGAATTCACGAAGAACAGATTAAGGTATAGGTGATCGATACAGACACGCGTACCTCGACAGATATTAATTAGGTCGATGCCCCACGGCAACACACTCTCAGCTGACCGCCCGTCAAACTCACAGCTGACACGCACACAACAAAAGTTAATACAGACGTCGTCGACAACGAAAACGAGGGAAAGCCGAATAAATGTGAAAAATTTATACTTTAAGAATTTAATCTCTTAGCTCTCAATGCTGCCAGACCCACTTTCGAACACACATTCCTATTAAAAAATTAACACTAGTTTTTAGGAGGACACAATGACCGCGCAAAAATGATCAGAACTGTCACTTTAGCTTCTCATTATAACGATCGTCGCTTTCGGATAACCGACGCATGAAACCGTGACTAAGATGGATACCGTGCAACGAAAGTCCGGAATTTCACTTTCACATAAAATAGCGCCCGCACTCACAAAAATGGTCGAAAGTAAAATAGAATTACAGCCAGTTGACTCAATACACAAAATAGACAATAGCCAGACTCACTGGGAACAAAAACCACAGTTAAAATGCAAAGAGCAGGCCGAAATTACGGAGCACGAACTAGACACGTCCGGACAGCGAGACCGAGAGAGAGAGAGAGAGAGAGGAGGGAGAGAGGGAGAGAGTTCCGTCTACTCTTGTGACAAATTTTTAAACTCTATTTCAATTCTACTTATCTATCGCGACCATTAATTACAAAATTGCATTTCAATCTATTCTTATAGCAAATTCAGTGTTTCGTTTGTTTCATTTAATCCTGATTCAAATTCCTTCCGGGGACTCGAAGTATGAATTTATATCGATTAAGGTGACGACGAACCATGTTCAGTTCAGTGCTGGGAAAGAGGCAATCGCCGGATGTTCACAAGATTCACGATTTTTGGTTATAACCACGGTCTTGTACACAGGTCCGCAAAATCCTCCGCTGAGAATGGGCCTCTTAACGAAGTCGTATTTCATTTATTTAGCAACCACTAGAGGCGATGCGATCTTATAATGCCAACAGGAATAACCTGAAAACCCCTACATACTGCTATGCTTGCATATTATGTTCATTTGGTGTAGATCAGGATCTATTAGTGATTATTATATTAAAAATGACGGAACATTGCAAAACTGCTAGCAAAATAAAGAAAAAAATGTTCTACATTCCGAGTCCCAAAAGACATTGATATGTGGAAAAAGTGGGACGAATCCATTCCAGGCATTATAAAATTACAACAGACGGATCGTATACGTGAATAGCATGGTAACTGAATAATATCGTTCCTCACTTTGTACTATTCCTTGGCATGCTACTAAATACTGTTCATTTCGGAATATTGTCGAAACTCAAATAAAACGAAAAATTAAAGGTTTTATTTTTGTTCATCAAAAATTTAACGGAGATCGATCCGTCAAGACGTAGACAACTATTTCGCCAAATATATATTCCTATGACATTGATATTTAAAAATAGTTCATATTTATCATGCTCGGTGACAGTTAGAACGCTTAAAACCCGATTCAAATTAAGGGCATATGTATTCTGTATATTCATTAAAGTTGATGGGATTGATAACTCTTTCATAATTACATACAATATATATGTATAATGCGGTGGAAATCGTTATTGGGACAGAGACAGACGACCGCGAGAGCTATCGCGGGGTTTTTAGATTAAATCTATAATCATAATAAGATCGTAACGTCTCTAGCAGCTGCTATATAAATTAAAAACAACTTTGTTAACGGGCCACCCCCTACCACTGAAATTTGAGGGAGTTTTCAGAACTGTCTACAAGATCGTGGTTATTATAGTCTTCCGCCACTTGGGTACCTATGCACATTACCATAGAAGTCTGCACATTTTCCAAGCCCGAAAGGCATAATGACTACTGGATAGCGTGGTCAACCAGGGCTATTATTATTCCCCTTATTGAATTTGTTATCAATAATGGTATCGCCATTTGAATCTCCCACGTCCCCGGCATCGTTCCTTTTTACCTTCCGTAAGCTATCGATAATAAAATTCTCTACTCATTACTGTTAAAAAATATAACCAAGCGATAGAAAAAAACGTAATGAAGTGGCACATGCCGCCGTCAGATGACGATAGCCCATACAGGAGAAACAAGAAAAAGAAGGATAGCGCGCTATTCTATCATCTGTACTCTGCAATTCACGTCGTCGCGGGTTTGATTCTGCTCTGTTTCTGGTCGATCCACCTGTCCTGTCCTTCTCTCTTCTGTGATATGCCCCTCCACCTCTCAACGAAATATATCAACACGTGAGTGGTACAGGTCCCTCAAAAGGACGAGCCAAAAATAGGCTACAAAAATTCTCCACGCCTTAAGCACGAGAGTTATCCGCAAGTAGGAAAGGATTTTTCCAGTATATCGGTATTATTAATAAGACTGGTAGCATCTCGAAAATTCTCGAAAATTGATAAATTTGCAAGTAGCGCCAGTGTAATATTCGGGAACTAAAGTTGAATATTTGCAACAACAAATTGTCCACAACTACATAGAATTTATTAGCCCAATGTCATTTCACTAATTTTCCATATACAACGACAAACGCTCGTCAGTTAGTTTTATGTTTTTACAATAATTATTGTATCCATTTCCACGTTACAGGTATCCGATGATAATCGAAACTGTACTTCTTTCATGTTTCATTTAAAAATTCACTTACCATTAGCCTCTAATCAGAGGACGATTGAGTTACAATACTTATACAAATTTCTAATCATTTCGTCTCGTAATTTATAAAATTCTGTCCGTAATAGAGACTCTTCGCACAACACAATTACTTTCTCACAACTCGTGTTTGTTATTGACTAAAATTCATATTACGGTGAAATATCTTGTTTTTTTCTTCGTTTATGGACTGTGATAGGGACCTCGCGGTATTTTGGCACCAATAGTGATGCCAATATCTTCGTCGGAAATCGGACGAATCATCGTCGTCGGCGGTACACGGGTTCTCACGCACCAGGCGCGAGTCCACGTTACCAATGAGAGTGCCTCGTTGAGGAACGTATAGAGATAAGGATGAACGGCAGCGTTGAGAAGGGACAATGATGTCAGGACGATTTGTATGTACCAGACATAATTTGCTGCTGTCCTGGCATGAAGTTTGAAGAGAAGAAAGGACCATTGAGGAACACGACATATAGCAAAAATGGTTACCAGAACGAGAATGACTCGAACTGTTCGTCTCTTTCGTGCTACGTGAGACGGTGTAGATCCAATTTTCTTTCGTGCCATGTGCCTCGATTTTCCCAGGCTCGTAGAGACTGCAATGCATCGAACAAAAAATAAATATGAATTAAAAATTAAACTTAGCTCGATCGACTTTCGCCAAATTCAATAACATCTTTGTAATCTAAATTATTTTGGTACTAAATTTTAGACGGTGTAACGCTTAACTCGTGTGCCAACAAATTGGAGCACGATTGTTTCAACCCTTTTCGAGATATAACAATTTCAATTTTTCAGGCCAATCAAACGCAAATACGCATTCATACCGACATTTTTTCTAAATATAATTTTTCAACTTTCCGGAACAAATTACGCGTTGAAGCATGAAAATCTTTTATAACACTATTTTCACAAAAAGTAAAGTCTTCTCCATGACATAGCCAAACGTCGATCTTTTTGAAACCTTGATATTTTCTTTTGGACATTATTTTCGATCATTGAATTTTGTTTGATATTTCCGAACAATTTGTTTCCAATAAAGCCAATTCAAGAGGAGATCATTTTTTATACTTTCTTCCGAAAAAGACCAACTAGTTGAAAATGTTCAAAAATTCAAGGAATACAATTTGCGGAACGGGTGCTTCATAAAAAAGATGCAAATTAAAAACTTGTAAATTGCTTCCGTATTATTCTATCTCGGTCACAAACCCCCCTCCGTGAGCAAGTGAGTTTTTCAATTTTCGCTTCCTCATAGAGGAAACTTCGTGAGCGAGATAAAATAATGAGGAAGCTATGTGTATGTTTCTATTTGCATTTTAAAAAATTTATTCGGTTCAAACTATTCGAAGGCACCACCGGTTACAAAATTCCATGATTCTTTATTTTTGATCTGGAAAATTTATTAATGTTAGAGCAGTTCACTGATCTTGCAACATATACGAAAGTTCAAACATTCAAATTTACTTTACAATCTCGAAGGACTTTACCAATTTATTTCAAACTCAATATCGGAAGTGGTTATCCACAAACCTCGTTTTATGCCAAGTTCGACTTCTATAGGTGAAAATTTAAGAAAGTTAAACAAGCATACAATTTCTTATAAAATATACATATTTAATGAAATCTTAACCCTTTCACCAATTCATGCAGAATTCAATACCAATCATTCAGTGATACTGCATTTATAAAAGCAAAATTAATCGAACATCTCAAAACTTTCGGAAATTATTGGGAGTATACGAGGGTCGTTCAACAAGTACTTAGCCTACAAAAGAAAAACGAAAATTTTTGAGAAGTGGCGATTTATTTTTCAACATAGTCTTCTTTTAGGTCCATACACTTGGCCCAGCGATGCTCCAACTTTTTTAACCCGTCCGAAAAATAATTTTTGTTGAGGTCGGCAAAATAGTCCTCCGTGGCGGCAATGACCTCCGCATTCGACCCAAATCTATTCCCAGCGAGTGACTTTTTTAGGTTTGGAAACAAATAAAAGTCACAAGGGGCCAAATCTGGTGAATAAGGTGGATAGGGCAGCAATTCGTAGCGCAGTTCAACCAATTTGGCCATGGCGACGGCGGAGGTGTGAGCCGGCGCGTTATCGTGGTGGAACAGCACTTTTTTCTTCGCCAAATGTGGCCGTTTTTTCTTCAATTCGGCGTCGAATCGGCCCAATAGGTCGGCATAGTAGAGCCCCGTGATAGTTTTACCCTTCTGGAGGTAATCGATGTGGATCGCACCTTGTGAGTCCCAGAAAACGGTGGCCATCACCTTACCGGCCGAAACAACAGTGTTCGCCTTCTTCGGAGCACGTTCGCCGGTTAAAGTCCACTGTTTTGACTGTTCCTTGGTCTCTGGTGTGTACCAGTGAACCCATGTTTCGTCGACGGTCACGAAACGACGCAAGAACTCCGCCGGATTGCGCTTACACAGCTTCAAACATTGCTCTGAAGTGGTCTCACGGTTGCGCTTGTTGTCCAGCGTAAGCAAACGCGGCACCCGTCGCCCTGACAGCTTCCTCATGCGCAGTTCTTCGTGTAGAATATTATGCTCCGTTCCTTCTGCGATGCCTACAGTCTCAGCTATCTCGCGAACCTTTAATCTGCGGTCTGTCAACACGAGATCGTGGATCTTTTTTACGTTTTTCTCCGTAGAAGCCGTTTTCGGGGCACCTGGGCGTGGTTCATCAAAAACCGACGTGCGGCCACGAGCAAACTCGTTAAACCAATTATTCACGGTCGCCATCGACGGAGAAGAGTCACCGTAGACAGCATCCAAGCGATCTTTGATTTCGCTGCGCGTTTTCCCTTCCAAAAACAAGAATCGAATCACCGAACGGTACTGCTCTTTTTCCATTTTTGTAAAACTGACTGACACGCTCGTTTCCAAAGGCTATCAAAACAGAACTAATAAAGGGAATTGAATGAAACTTTCACAGTAGGCTACTAAAAGTATGTACTGCACGATGGTAACACTGATCTGTAATAGCAGCGCCTTCGGGCGGTGAGGCTAACTACTTGTATTCAACAAGTACTTAGCCTAACTAATTACCGAACTAATTTACGAGGGTCTGAATAGTAAATTAAAAGTAAATTAGTTCGGTCCGCTTTTTTGTGGTCAAAAATGCATTTATTTCAGAACAAAACGAATGAACAGATTAATTAAAGTATTGTCCATCGCTGGCTACTGCTTTTTCCCACCTCTCAGGCAATTTTCGAATTCCATCTCGACAAAATGTATCGTCTTTTGAGGCGATCCAAGTTAGGAGCCAGTTTGCGATTTCTCCGAAAGAAGTGAACCGGTGACTTGCCAAATGGTGCTGCATCCGTCGGAACAACCTGTAATCAGAAGGAGCAATATCCGGAGAATACAGCGGGTGCGGTAAAACATCCCAGTTGATTGTTTCCCAATATTTTTTTACGACTTTAGCCACATGAGGTCGAGCGTTGTCGTGCAGAAGAATAACTTTGTCGTGTTTTTGCTCGTGTTCCGACCGTTATTCGCGACCTATATCCATCGCCCGTAATGGAATCGTCAGGTTTTAGCAGCTTATAGCCTTTTGGTCCCATCAGATACAGAGCATAACCTTCGAACTATGAATATTCGGCTTTGGTGTTGGTGTTGAGATCGATGGCAACGATTGACCGGGTTTAGCGTAGTATTTTTTCTTCTTGGGCTTGTCGTAGAATCGTAGAATATCCATTTCTGATCCCCAACCACAATCCGATGTTAAAAACCCGTTCTTTGTTGCCTATGAATCAGTTGCTCGCAAGTGAACAGTCGCCTTTCAACGCTCTCGGTTTCAGTTCATAAGGCACCCAATTTCCTCGCTTTTGAAGCATTCTAAAAGGATTCCAATCGTACGGAAACTGCTCGTTGAGTCACTCCCAAAGATTCTGCAAGCTCCTCTTGCGTTTGACTCGGATCTTCATCGACTAGTGCCTCCAATTCTTTGATTTAGAATTTTTTTGGCTGTCCAGAGCGAGGCTTGTTTTCAACGCTGAAATCAATATTCTTGAAACGTCGAAACCATTCCCTACATGATTTATCAGTTGAAGCACTGTTGACGTAAACTTCCACAAGCTTTTGATGCGGTTCAGCTGCACTTTTCTTCCAATTACAGCAAAAACCCAAAATCTCCCGCAAATGCTGCTCAGTTAACACAAAATTCGACATATTCAACACAGTAAAAAACAAGATTTATTTATGAAACTTAAAGCGATATAAACTGAATGTTATTGGCAGATGTCTAACCTCTCTGAAACCACCGAAATCAGCTGTCACTATGAAACATTCATAACAGCAAGCGCCATCTTTTGAAAACAGACCGAACTAATTTGTACTCCAAATGAATCAATATCAAACATTTTTCGAAAAAATCGCAATTTTATAAAATCCAAACCGCTCAAGCGATTTCTTCCAAATTTAATACCAAACATCCTTGTCCCCTAACCCTGTTATGTAAAAAGTTTGAACTTCATGGACGAAAATTTACTAAAGCTAAAGCGTACACAGAGGTTTTCGATGACCTAAAGCGTACACAGAAGCTCGATGACTTAAATCTCTGCGAAGTTTGCAAGAAATCGGTCAATTCGTTCCCGAGATATGTCTGGTTGGACACTAACTTTTTTTCTAGATATGATTTTCGGTGTTTTGGCACATTTTAAACGTACTGACATTAAAACCCAATTTTTTTTCACTAAACCAAAGGTTCCTCTATAAGGTAGCAATATTTGGCGTTTATCTATGGACCCACGTGATAATATAAGCACAGGTTCACTTAAATAAACAATTGTAAGGTCAAAGGGTTGTCGAAATGGGCGTGTTGGACGAGATTTATAAGAGACGTGCAAAAAATAATTTTTCATTACTTTTGAAACGATGTAATTTCTAACTTTCTGTTGATGGAGTGTAAAATAAAAAAATGCATCTGTTTTTTAATACAAATGTATAGTAATGACGGAATAATATAGCATAAAACAGCAGTAAAGTGCAGTATCTAAATTGAATAACATTCATTCGAATTTTTTAATGTAAATTGAACAATTTAATTTTGTCTTATCTATGTATTGTATGTACTTATAGAAAAGTGCAAAGATGAATTTTCAAAATATAAAAATTGGAAAACTGTAATTCTCAATATTCCTACAATGGAATGGCCGTCGTTTATCATACTTTCTTAGATAAACATATATGGCAGCAATTAAGGAGGGTTCAGTGATTTAACGATTTAGTTTTTGGATGTGCTCAGAGGAAATACCAGCACCAATAGGCACGCTTCGCACCTCTTTGATCATGGAGATTTTAGGTTAGGTGTGTCCCCAGCAGCCGAGCCAATATTATTCAACAGAGTAAAATGCGCTGAGTTTGAACGACCGCGTGAATGAAAGTGACCCTCTTGGTCCTTTGGTCCTTTTACATCGGCTTCACTGTTTGGATATTTAATGTATAATACCAAAGTTCGTTCTCCGAGTGTCATCACTTTACTGCTAAAGGGATTCACTATTGAAGTTAAGCTGTTTTAAATTAGCTGTACGGAAATACCATTACTTTATAGCATATTTAGTGTCTTTGCGGAATTATAAGAAGAATAAGTGACGAAGAAACCGATAAATGTTAAGAGGATTTTTTCAAAAGGAATATATTAAATTTTGAAATTTATTCACGGAACAGTTTTTTTTATGCACAAATAAAACGGAAAATCTTTCCCGTGGACAAGTGTTACGCTCGGATTTACTGACACGGATCTCACTACCACGCTACCCACCGTACAACCCGCACATCGTGCGATGAAACCCCATCGCGGTATCACGTTGATGCCACCTTAAATATTCCCCCTAAAAAATAGATATGTCACGAAATATCTCGAAATGCAATTTATTTTTGAAGCCGGGTAACTCGTCATTTTTAATGGCCTCCGACGTAGTACTCGAAGTTTGTTCATGTGCATACTTCAGATTGCACCTTCGTAGACGACGAACTTAACCTAAAAAGCAGTGCACGGAGCGCGCGAGCAGATTCTCCCGATCAGAAATGTGTTCCGGCCAGTCTGATATAGGATCAGGCCCCAATCGGGAATCAATAAGGGTAGGGGATCATATTCTGATACGGCATGAATTATCAGGGTAGCTTCAGGTGTTGACAGTGAACTTGTGGTAACACAAGATGAAATTTTGCATTAAAATGAGTATCTTTCG
Organism: Oxytorus armatus; assembly: GCA_958009045.1. NCBI lineage: Eukaryota > Metazoa > Arthropoda > Insecta > Hymenoptera > Ichneumonidae > Oxytorus > Oxytorus armatus. Next base: position 30,895,831 of record OY253744.1, read on the forward strand.
ACGATTTAATAGGATAGTCGGACATACTCATTTGGGAAATCTCTGTACCGTATTATTTCGAATAACGATTCTTGAGATATTATTCGATTGGAATTTACATAATATTAATAATAATACTAATAATAATAATAATCATAAGATTGACAACAGTGGATGCGCGGTTGGTTCGCGACTTCGGCGGTCTCCTACGTTAAGTAGTATTCGCAGCAGTCAGCACTGTGATGGGTAACCGCTTAGCCGTGCACTGGCTTGCCCAACCACTACTGAACGGGAGGCACTTTTTCTCAGTTTTTCAAACAACCGAAAAATATACGCTAGAAATACTAATAATGAAAATAAATTATAATATGGTATTTATATTATTATTGTTATTATTAATATTATTATTATTATTATTATTATTATTATTATTATTATTATTATTATTATTATTACTACATAGATTTTTCAATCGAGAACCTACGCCACCTTAAAATTACATTTACTACGAAGACAATTTTTAATTTAATTCACCATCTTCATTTCTGGTGAAATCCTTCCAAAGGGGTGAAATTCCTCCCTAGTGGGAGAGGATTCCTTCCAAAGGGGTGAATTTCCTTCCTAAAATCTTCTCTCGCTTTTTTCAAAGTGCGACCAATAAACAATCTGCCCGAGGGCGAGTGCAGTGCTAATAGTGAGATGGTGCGACGGCACCGGCACGCAGTTATGAGAAGTGCAAATGGCGCTAAAATAGCGTCACCCCACAAGGACAAAGAGATTTGCAGCAACCTCCAAACATCGATAATGTCAGACGATATTAATAAAGCGGGGCCGCCCAGGGCGCAAACAATGAACAATGCTACGTTGGCAAAATTAGAACATGATATAATAAGTTTGAAAAGAGCGCATGTATGGGCCAATCATAAAAATATTCTGGATAACATAACGCAAAGCCAAATATTAAGGCGAGACGACGCAGTACGTCCTCAAGCGACTCGCTGCGGGGCGTGACCCCTGGCGGCGTAGAGGCATCGCCAAATTTCAAAGGGCCCAAGAGACCGGTCAAATACAGGAAAAAGATCGATACAGCAGGGACCTCGACGTCCAACCGCTTCGAGTGCCCGATAGAGCCACAAGTGACGCACATCCCGAGGAGGCAACCTCAAAAAAACAAAAATTAAAACCGCCACCCATCTATGAATACAAACTCGGCATAAAAAGTTTTACCGAACTCCTAACAATAAATAATATAACGGAGGACAAATTCCTTGTAAACATCTGTGATGAAAACTTACTAAGAATAATTACGAACGATATATACACGTACGACAGTGCAATCGATATTTTAAAAAACAAAACGATAGAATTCTTCACGTATATTCCCAGGCACTTGAAGCCTAAGGCTTTGGTGCTCAAAGGTACCAAAGGAAGGTTCAAGAACTAGAAATATCTGAGGAAATTAACAACCTGAATCTCAAGGACGTGAAGCTAATAAAAGTATGCAAAATGATATTTAACCGCAATACACCAGAACGATATCATTTCATAGTATCGGTATCGGCAGACAGCAACATGACCTCGTTAACAAGCGTAACGGCTCTTATGTACCAAAGAGTAAAAGGCGAGAAACTAAGGAAGAAGCCTATCTTCCAGCGCACAAAGTGCCAAAGGACGGGCCATGCAAGCTCCGAACTGCCACTACCAAGTGAGATGCGCCAGATGCGCCGAACCGCACAAAGCTAAGGATTGCCCACTGGAGAGGGGAAGAACGAGGGGCTGCGCTGCGCCAATTGCGGAGAGGCAGGACATCCGGCATCGAATCGCGGGTGCCTGATATTCATTGTCAGTGAGCTATTAAAAATGAAAAAAGACATAACCAAAATGCAACAGAAACTCAATGAAGCAAAATTAAACAAAATTAATAACTTCGTGCACCAAAAAATTTCGTACGCGGATGCAACTCGGCAAACAAACACAAGAAACTGGTTCCTTAAGGGACATCACCACTGTGATCCCCTGTTTTTTTTCACATTTTTCAAGAATTTTTTTTTGTGGGAAAAAAAAGAGATTCGAAAAATTTTTTGGGTTTTGTTCCTTGTTTATTAATGTATCAAAAAACATTTTTTTCACATTTTTCACGCCGCATGGTGGCGCTGGGGAAGCTCTCACGTCAGGTGCTGTCATCTCCGCAGTGGTTCGCGGCGCGCAACAGAACTCTCTTCAACGTCGATCTGAAAAAAATACCCGAGTGTTTTCGTTAATAATATGATATTTTGAAGAGAATTACATAGGGACTTGGAAAAATATTGTTTTAAAAAAAATAGGCACGCCTTTGAAATTAAAGAATGATTTTTTAGCCAAATTTCTCGTCGAAAATAGGCTATAACTTTTATAATTATTGAGATATCGAAAAAATCCTATGTCCTTCTGTAGATAATCTACCTTTATTGATACAGTAAAAATTTGAAGTCGATCGGATGAAAATTGCTCGAGTTCTGCTGCATGCCGCACTTAAAAAAGTGGTTTTGAGAAAAACGCGTTCAAAGTTTTAGGTTTGTTAATTTATGTTATAAATTGAAAAAAAAATTATTTACCTTCAATCAGCGATACCGGCACCATATAGCTGGCCTTCAAGAAGCAAATCGTTGTCTCCTGATTCTTTCCTCGAACTTGTTAGGGGGGGGGGGGGGGGGGGGGGGGGTAGGGTTTTAAAATTATTTTTTTTGCATTTTTTTAAATTTTTTCTGAATGAACAATATGTCGAGAATATTGTGTATAAATTTTAAGTCAATCGGAGTAAAACTAACGGAGTTACAGCGTTTCAAACGATTACGATTACGTGATACGGGTTCACGTATAAAAAACTTTAAATCGATTTTCCTGAAAACGTCGATTTTGAAGTTTGTGAACATTCGAACTCAAAATCTACTGAACCGATCCTTTTGAAAATTTGAACATTACTTCTTCACATAAATCAACAGGTAATCGGGAGGAGTTTTTTTTTTTTCAATTTTTACAATTTTTAAATAACAAATTAAGCGCGATTTTTTGAGCTAAAATTGCGTTTTTCACTTCCAAGTGCTGCAAAAAATAGAAAAAAAAAAAAAAAAACTCCTGATTACCTCGAGAAATACATCACCTTTAAAATGCATATCAATTTTTTTGTTTCGGATGATCCGGTAACGAGTTATAATGTTCACCGCAAAACCACTTTTTTCAAGACGCCTCTGGAGATTCAACGTCACCGGCTTATTTATCAATATTTTTCATTGAAATTTTTTTCTGAGATACTTCAATAGTTGTACAATAATATGTAATTCTATTTAATAGAATTATATTACTCATGTCGCCGCAAAAATATCATAAAAATATGCTTTTTTTCGCCTTTAAACCCCCCCCCCCCCCCCCCTTAAGGCTTTTCTCGCTTCTTTTGCAGCGTCTGTGAGAGAGCGCTCCGCGAGCTGGATCCGCGCTGCGTCGGTCTCAACGCAAAAGTTGAAACAATTTGGGCCGATGGTTATCCGAAACGTCTCCAGTACTTTCATGAAACTTCTCAGGCCATCATTGAACACTAATACCGCGATCTCAGTTGCAATATCAATGATTCTTTTGCTTCCGGAATGGCACTTGGGGGCTATTGCCCAAACTGATTTATTGTAACTTTCGTTATTGTTTTGCGTATAGCCGCCCAAACAACGCTGCAGCAAATCGTCCCTGCTCAAATTTTCGAAGATTGGCTGAATTGCCTCCAATATTTCCTGAGGAAGAGGCGGTTTATGGCGATATTTAGAAATATCACCATTTTCGAGCGCGCACTGCCACGAACACCACGACTCGGCTCCTTCCGGGCAATCGTCATGTTGTGGCTCACTGTCTGTGGACATTTTATGTTTGATAGTTGTCCAAATTGCCTTCCTCATTTTGCCTTCCTCTTCAGACCGTGTAAACATTTCGATAGCTGCGTCGACTTCCATTTTTCCGGAGGAGCCGCTAAGGTTCGCCTGGCACTCATCGTCATGGGTAGCTTTCCATTCCCAGTACTCCGCGGTGTTTTCTTTTTTTTCCCAATGCTCGCAAGATTTGCAGTATTTCGATTTAACCATAAAGTCAATCACTTTTTTTAGTGTACCAGCCGATTAGCGATGTTATACCTAAAAGCGAGCTGAAACCGCGCTTTCGCCACGATCCGTCGCCTGAAACGATAATTCCGTCCGCCACCCCATTTTCCAACGAAATCCTCTGCTCCTCAAGTGCAGCCTTTTTTTGGCTCATTGCGCTCACCGCTTTAGTGGCAATCAAAATCGAATATATGATTCGATCGTAAAAAGACTGAAATATGGGGCGCGGTAGGTCCATGAATGCACAAAATTTCATCAGGCCATTCAAACTGACGCCAAGAAGACGCATACTGAAGACGATCCGACGATTCATTTCGTATGCATTGTCAATCATAGGACACCAATTGATTAACACTTTTTCACAATGGCCGCAATCGACCTCGAATTTGAACCCGAGTCCGCGCAAACTTTTTTCGGTGAATTTTATGTCACGATCACACACTTTACATTTCACTAACGTCGATATAATGTTCAATACAGTGAAAAGTTGTACTATACGATAACTGAAATCGTTAGTAACACCGACCTCTAAATCGTCCGATGATTTGAACTTTTTCGCCGGCGTGCTCACATGCTCTGCAGAACTGTTTTCGGAGCTATAACGGTTCGGAGGTTTTCGATTCGAAATTTTCGATCGACTCCTCGTCACATAGTTCCGTTTTGTTCCCTTTTTCCCCGTATACACTTTCTTATCCTCCATTTCAACTTGAAAATAATAATTTGGAGCATTTGATATTCACAAACAAAACGATTCGGAGCGATTAGACACGAATAGCGTCGCTTCTATTCGCAAACTGACGCTATGACGCTATCCCTATACCTGCCATGCAATTTTTTCAATTATCGCCACCTAGTGCTATTCTTCGAAACTATATTTATAACAATAGTTAACCGGCTAACAATAGCCGGTTTTTGTGAAGGGAGCCAAAAGAATACCTGAGAAAGGCGGGAAGAATACCTGGCGACCCTAAGGCGCCCAGCTCCGCGGGACCCCGAGCGTCGCGGACCGCTGCACCGCTCCACAAAATATTCAATATCTACGAAAATAATAATTTTTTCGACCTGGGTCCAACGGCATTTCAATCTTAAAAGTATTTTTAATTTTGTTAAATGTTTTTTTAAAAATCGATTTTGTGAAGCCGTCACAGTGGTGTTGTCCCTTAACAATACGGACGACCTAAATGCAACAGAACCTGTCTCACGACCGATTCGTTTCCCCACCAAGCAGAGGGAAACGCCAGAAATTACCGTCCCCGACTACGAAAATAATAACACCGCAGGGAGTAGAGTTGAATTACTCGCCACTGATTTCAAAAATGAAATTCTGAAAGAGATGAAAAGCATCAGTTCACAAGTAACGCAGCATGCGAAGAAAATAGACTATATCATGAGCTATTTAAACATCGAGTAAAATGGATCCGCAAAACAACATCATCAAAATCACGGCGATCAACGTCAACTCGATCTGGACAGCGAAACAAAGGTACGACTTACAAAAATTCATCAACGCACACAACGCCGACATCGCACTCCTATCAGAGACCAAATAAAACAACAAACACCGAGTTCGCCTCAATAGCCACAGTATTTTTAGAAATAACCGACCCACCGGAAGGAGAGGAGGGGGAACGGCAGTCGCCATACATAATCGCTTGCAATTTACACACTTCTCGCATGCAAACAGCAAGAACAACAAAATCTTAGAATACGACGCGGTTAAGGGGTGAGATGCAGTTAGAATTTTAAAAAATCGATTTCTTTTTTTTGCATTTCCTTAAAGGATTATGTTTCGAAAATATTCTCTGAAAATTTCAAGCTAATCCGATTAATAGTTTCCGACATATCCCACAATTAGTGGAGGGGTCCCCATGGCAGGGCTTCAATCAAAACAGTAACGAAAGCTTCAATCAGCTAGTTTGGAAAAATGTATAGCTCAAAAACTATGAGCTTTAGCAAGATTTTATAGAGAATACTTTCGTTTCGAAATTGCCCAAAATATAAAAAAAATTAATTCACCCCGAAAAACTGGAATTTTTTGAAAAATTGTTTAAATAATTGGCTATAAGCAATTGAATGCTCGACTTTTCGGCAAAAAATTGTGATATTCGAATTCAGTGGATCAAAATACATTAAGGGATAACACCACTGTGACTCCCTGTTTTTTTTCACATTTTTCAAGAATTCTTTTTTGTGGGAAAAAAAAGAGATATTCGAAAAAATTTTTTGGGATTTGTTCCTTGTTTATTAATGTATCAAAAAACATTTTCTTCACATTTTTCACGCCGCATGGTGGCGCTGGGAAAGCTCTCGCGTCAGGTGCTGTCATCTCCGTGGTACGCAGCAGAACTCTCTTCAACGTCGATCTGAAAAAAAATACCGAGTGTTTTCGTTAATAATATGATATTTTGAAGAGAAGTACATAAGGATTTGGAAAAATATTGTTTAAAAAAAAATAGGCACGCCTTTGAAATTAACTTTAATTTCAAAGACGGCCTATTTTTTTTAAAACAATATTTTTCCAAATCCCTATGTACTTCTCTTCAAAATATCATATTATTAACGAAAACACTCGGTATTTTTTTTCAGATCGACGTTGAAGAGAGTTCTGCTGCGTACCACGGAGATGACAGCACCTGACGCGAGAGCTTTCCCAGCGCCACCATGCGGCGTGAAAAATGTGAAAAAAATGTTTTTTGATACATTAATAAACAAGGAACAAGATCCAAAAAAAAAATGTCGAATATCTCTTTTTTTTCCCACACAAAAAAATTCTTGAAAAATGTGAAAAAAAACAGGGGGTCACAGTGGTGTTATCCCTTAAAGAAGTTCAGCTTCATCCATCGAGCTCAAAATTTTACGAAAATATATATCGAAAAACTTTAAATGCGTTTTTCTCGAAACTATGTTTTTCAAGTCGGTAACCACTATAATTCAACAACCACTTGACGGATTTTGATGACATGTTTACTGCTTATTAATACCATTAAAAACTAGTCCTTGATCGTAGGTTTTTAATTTTTGTTGAAAATGACTAATTGTTTTAAACAATAAACGAGTGATTTTTTGGTCGAAAATCGAGAGTTTTCTGTCAAAAGCCGCCATTTTGTTATATACAAAAAAAAGCTACGATTAAGCACTAGATTTATTATTGAACTAATGATTTTTATTTGGTTTTCTGATATCAGATGATCCAGAAAAATTGTATGATGGTCACCGCGAAGCGCTACTTGGAAAAGGGGGTCCACAAAGATAGCGATATTTTTATAAATAATTAATTTTCTTTTTTGTAACTTTGCCAAAGTCAAGTTGAAATGTGATCTTAAAACTCTGTGTAATCAGTTTTATGAAATGAACTTAATTAATATACAAAAAAAATTATTGAAAAAACTCCTTTTTTCGCGCCCCTCGCTGCATCTCACCCCTTAAACTCAAGGTGAACTCAAACACTGACTAATTATTCTCAGCACTTACGCGACGCAAAGCGCTTCCATCACCTTCATACAAGAACTGGAGAAAATGGCCTCAGACCTCAACCTAGACAAAGACAACGTCTTCTACATCGTCGCGAGGGATTTCAATGCCCGCAATACGGACTGGTGCGACGCAACAAGAAATGACAGAGGTCGTCAAATAACTCAATAGATTAACAATCGCAGCGTCGCTTACAAGGCTGTTTGGTACCCCCCAAGTAGCCACACATTTCCGAGCTCAAGATCCTACCTTGACTATGGACTGGTCGATTGCAGAATAAACATCCTGCACAAGATTAATGGTAAATTAGTCACAGCCGCATACGATAGCGACCACAATGCTTTCATTTTCCCAATCGACACCAAAACGTTGCTACAAGGGATCCCCCGGCAAGAGGCAAAACCAAGCACCTTCAACTACACAGAAGTGACCTGGGAAAAATACAAGGAATAATTGACAATATACCCCGATCGCGCCTGACAAAAACCTCTCACTAGAAGAAATAGACAGTAACATAATAAAAATTGAGTCCCATATACGAGACACCATTCACAGGACGATACGAAAAAGAAAAAATTAACCTGAGGAATACTACAGAAAGTATGACAACAACAATATTACGACACTACACAGATACAAATCATTTCTAATAACCCGACTTTTCCACGCACGATCCGACTCAGTAGACAGAATGTAGACAGAATAAAAAAAACAATAAAGAGAGTGAACAGACTCCTACATAAAGAATTTAAAAAGACAGTCACAGCTTATTGGGCAGCGCAGATAAAAAGTATTACCTACAAAAACCCCACGAATTTTTTGCTAAAATAAATGCAATGCTTCGTCCAAAAAGCAGCATCGGCATCGAAACGTTGAGAATTGTTAATGACGCCAGCGATTTCAGCAACGAGATTGGAGATCAGGCATTTCCGCACTTAACCTTTGTTTGCCACACTTCTCTAGAATAGCATACTTGACAAATGGGGTTGTACCTCAGTTGGGTTAAAGGCGAAAAAAAAGCATATTTTTATGATTTTTTTGCGGCGACATGAGTAATATAATTTTATTAAATAGAATTACATATTATTGTACAACTATTGAAGTATCTCAGAAAAAATTTTCAATGAAAAATATTGATAAATAAGCCGGTGACGTTGAATCTCCAGAGGCGCCTTGAAAAAAAGTGGTTTTGCGGTGAACATTATAACTCGTTACCGGATCATCTGAAACAAAAAAATTGATATGCATTTTAAAGGTGATGTATTTCTCGAGGTAATCACGAAGAGTTTTTTTTTTTTTTTTTTTTTTTATATTCTTTGCAGCACTTGGAAGTGAAAAACGCAATTTTAGCTAAAAAAATCGCGCTTAATTTGTTATTAAAAAATTGAAAAAAAAAAAAAAAAAAAAAAAAATTCCTCCTGATTACCTGTTGATTTATGTGAAGATGTAATGTTTAAATTTTCAAAAAGATTGGTTCAGTAGATTTTGAGTTCTAATGTTCACAAACTTCAAAAATGACGTTTTCGGGAAAATCGATTTAACGTTTTTTATACGTACCGAGCGGCTACCGAGCAGGTATAAAAATCAGGTATCACGGCCGGTCGTTTGAAACGCTGTAACTCCGTTAGTTTTACTCCGATTCACTTAAAATTTATACACAATATTCTCGACATATTGTTCATTCAGAAAAAATATTAAAAAAATGCAAAAAAATAATTTTAAAACCCTACCCCCTCCCCCCCCCCAACACTTGACATAATAAGAGGGAAAAACTTCCACACGTGGGACGGAAACCGCCTCTCGACTACCAAGTTCAAAATCCCCGAGGCCCTACAAGAGGTAACCGTAACATCACCTATCCTCTTCGGTATCTACAACAGTGAACTAATCAACGAATTTGGGTTGAACACCGAACAAAAGTACCACTCCATCGCCTTAGCGGACGACCTGATCGTCTACTGGCCGACCAGGAAATCGATGTATTCCACAATTCGCTATAAGACAAGGTGAATAAAGTGAACAATTACTACTTAGACTGAAACCTGAAAATCAACCCGCTGAAATGCGAAACGATTATCATCAGACGACCAGTAAACTACATGAAGGCATCGACCACTAAAAAAATAAAAAATTTCAAACTCACGGTAACCGACAGCGCAACGAACCCACGTATCAAAATCCCAACCGAATCGGCGGTCAACTGCCTGGGAGTCACCTTCGACCACCTCTTCAGACTGAACCTCCACCACAATACCCAAATCGCCAAGACCAAGAATACTGAAAATTAACGCTAGATTGTTCTACAACAGAAATCTAGAAATTAAAGCTAAAATCATCGGCTACCAGCTACTAATCAGACGCATTTTGACATACGCAACAGCAATAACATGGAATATAGAACCCACCATCATGGAGAAATATTGCAAACTGGAAAAATCCATCCGAACATCGTCGCTGAGATTCCACAGAACTGCAATTTCGGAATTTACCCATAGAACCAAGAACCAGCGAGGTATACAACAAGGCAAATATATCTAGAATTGACTGCTTTATGCTCAAATTGTGCAGGAACTATTATGCAAGCATAACCAAAGTGAATAATACCATCCTCGAGAACCTAATGAACATCTGTACCAATGACGAGGAAAGACAAAATTTCCTGGACTCAGGATACATCCCTCCTCAGCTGTTCACATACCGCGAGTCACAAGGAGTAATACAGGACGGCCACAACCTGCCCATACTATACGAGTAAGCTTGGCACCCCAGGACTATGCCTACGAGAAGCTCATGTTCGACAAGGCAATCCCAAAAAGAGACTCACTGGACAGGCAGAGGCTCTCTGTGAGATACTGGTGGCTAAGAGAAGACGCAAGTTTCTTAATAACGTCCCCTAAAAACAATAGAGAGGCAAGGCCAGATTAAGATAATGCTGCTTAGTCCAGAAAAGACTAACCAAGCCTCCTGAGGCTTCTGATGTATATATATATATATCTATGTAAATATGTAAATAACCTCCCCCCCCTCACCTATCCCCTCTTTCCATACCTTCTACCTTAAGAAACCAAACCAAATTGTAAAATGATTTTTTCTGATCCGGGATCTTTGCATCGAGCAAATAGTCATGGACGATCAAATCTAGACGATTCGTCGTCAAAGCAGCTTACGCTGCACGTCAATATCATAAAAATAATTTAAAAAAATATAATAGTTTTACGGCTAAAGTCAGTTGGCGAGATGTAATACATATTACCTAGTCAGCTTGAAAATAACAATGAAATCAGATTAAGTAGTTGTAAGAGAGTTTATACTTAAAAAATGTAACACTGTTATTCGGATTCAATAAACTGTCTTAAGAAAAAAAAACAGATAGGTAGGTTTATAACACAACTCCCAGTTTGAAAATTAATTTTACACGACCACAATTATCGTTTAAACAACGAAAAATGTCTAGAAAATTATTGTTAGTGCAATAACATTTTTTTTCAATATTTTTCGGTCCAATCTGAGAATGAAGACTAGTGAGAGAGGTTGCAGATTCGAAGCCCGGTCGAGGCCGAATTTTTTTTGTTAAAGTTTATTGTATGGGTCAGCTAACAACATATCACGGCCAATAACCTAATTCCTGGAAGATAAATAGATTTTATTCATTTGAAATTAAAAAATTGGACTCCAGTGCCAGATCGGGGCCGGATCGGTGCCGAATCCGCAATTCCGTTACATGCCGGATGTGGGCCTGATACGGATCCTGTTTAGGGCCATGTCAGGCTGGTAGGACAGCCTGACATGGGTCGGATTTAAGGCGTACCAAATTTGTGCTCGGGCTAGTAATGTTAAATGGCAATAAAAAAAACAGTAATTAGATTATTAAATACAAATTTGTACATAAAAATGTAATTCTAAATTGATGATCGCTCGATCATACGAACTTGTAATATGTTACACATTTTATTTTTTACCTGTAGAATGTTCGTTGCTGAGTTCCAATGAGTTGCCCGTTGTTTGCTGGGGGACGTGATCGCCGTCACAATTGCGTTGCCAAATATTGCAAGCGAGCAGTACGTGCACGAGAAGGAATACTGTGCCTAGAGGAACGAAGATTATGGCGAATAGAGCCGTGTAAACTGCTGAAGCCTCGGACCGATTACCAGCGACGCACAATGTACCTCTGTATTGTGAAAGTAAGTTGTACGCCATTACAACAGAAGTAGGAAGTTATTAAAGAAATTAACGTAATTTTGAATAACCGCCTATTAGTACAACAGTTCTACTTTCGTTTTTAGTGGTTTTTGCAAAAAAATATATGAGGCATTTCATACCAACTCATGCAACTGTGAATAGACCAGTTTTGAATTACCTAATTTTTGCGTCTTCATAGAGGCGGCTTTATTATCATGAAAAAAAATCATATTTCAATGTCAATGTGTTTAAAACGTTCCAAAACATCAAACAATGATATGTAGAAACAATATTCGGATAGATGTATGTATGTTTGTTACGCGCCCGAGTGTGCGTGCGTGCGTGCGCGCGTGACCGAGTGTGGGTTTAGGGCCACACTTACGCAATTTTCGAGCTATCGGGCTGGAACTTTTTACGCAAAACCCCTATTATAAAATACAGTTCGCTATTCAATTTGGACAAAATCGATCTAGGCGCTTCAAACTTATAGAATTTTGAATTTATCCGAAAATCGCTGTAGTCGTTTGTTAAGGTGTCTAGTTCGTGTAATTGTTGGGCTATCGAGTCAAAACTTCATACATCGATTGGGTACTATTCAATGATATTTCGTATCAAATAGTTCGTGCAGTATGTACCGAACTTTTCAAATTCTGGGTAAAATGTTGTATATAGATAGAATGTCATTGAAGAATGATTGGGATGGAACATATCAAAAATCCATGAGACGGTTGTGCTTATATAAAATTTACAATAATTTGAAATTTTGGGATTTTCAATACATGTATGTAAAAAAATCTGAAAGTTGAAACTTGCAAGTTGCTTCCTAAAGATTTCATACATCGCTATGAGGAAGCCAAAATTGAGATAGATATACTTCTTCATAGACGACACGATGTGTGAAATTTCGATGAAGCAACTCGCAAGTTTCAACTATCAGCTTGTTTTTATATTTCTGTCACTACTGAATATACCATCCGCGATTTTTCAGTTTTTTTTTCTCCATTCGTTCTTATTTCACAAATAACTGAATAATTACGAGGTTTCAAACCATTCAAAAAATCTGACTGCATGAAAAAAAATGGTAACGAGAGAAAAAATGAATTAAATTTTTTCGTCTTGAAATGTACTGCGTAACGCTAAGAAACTCAATAAAAATGTTAAAGTTTGTAACAAGACACACGCACACACATAAAGCTGAAAATTGTACAAAAAATATATTCCCGAAATTAAATGGCCCTATTCTATGAGGAAGCAAATGGATCTTAAATTTGATTATATCTTACATATAGTAGGTAGAGCTGTTTCTCACGACAAGCGATTCGGCCGCGTAGATACCCAAAACCGGATAAGACGCTCCAAATGAGACAACCCATATTCCCGTTACAAGTACAATCGCCCAGTGCCATTTTTGGTTCTTCGACAGCAAATATTTGGACTTGATAGCAGCGTATCTGTCGATCGCAACACCAGCGAGGGTCAGTGACGTCACGAGAACAGCAACGGTCTGAAGATACGGTATGACGTTGCAGCACCAATCCGGAAGTGACCACAATATTGTACTATCGCGAATCGAGTTAAGCGTGTTTGAACCGGACGTTGCGAGAAGAAGAAGGTCCGACATTGCGAGTGACAACAATGCGCCACGATAAAATGGCTTGAGGACGCAATTTTTCCTCATATCTGTTATAAATATACGATAAACAACGCCGATATTACCGATCAAACCGAGAACCACTATAGGCCATATAAATATTTGAAATATAATTCTCGAAGAGTCGCTAAACACGACAAGATAATCCTCCGGCACCGCTTGCATTATTACTGTTTTGAACGAATAAAAAAAAATAAAACTTATTCCACGGTCTAACGCACTGACTCAGCTAAACATCGCGCTTCTAATACGTGCGAATTCAAAGTTTTCTTCTTCGCAGGCCCTCCTCCGACGAACGAAAATAGATCTTCTCGTCTAAACGATACCTTGGATTATGTATATACCGTTTGGGAGGGGGAAAATTATGCGTTTTATATTCGGCTTTTGGATTTCTGGATACTGACAAGGTTAATCGAAATTTTACAACACGATGTTTGAGTAACTGCGTACTATTCTCGACGCGGTGAAAAAGAGAATGAATGAGATTATAGAAGAGTGTTCGTCGAAAAAAACAAGACGCGGCAGATGGTTTTCCAGCGGAGCGGCGGGGTCCGGGGGGGATGAACTGAAGTTTACATTTTCACGCATGATTGAACCTTACAGCGTGCTGAGAATATGCTTTGCCGGCGATATTTTCAAAGCTACGTCGCTTATTATCTATTATCGATATCGGGGCGGAGAGGAAAAGGGATTGACCCGAGTTGGAGGAAGTAATAAAATACAAAATGCTGGAATCGTGCTGATTTGTTTTTTTATTAATAATAAACATTCTTTCCTTGTACAAAAGTTATGGCCGATGTAGCGCCGAACGATTTTCAGCTTCTCTTCTTTTACCCGTTACATCTCACAATTAGTCTCTACTACTAGTCCAATGCTGCTCGTACATTATTGCGTACTAGGGGTTAATTTTTCTTTACATTCATTACTGCGGTGCGGTTCGTGAGGGAATTAACGACTTTTGTTTACCGGTCAGATCCGTAATATTCGTATCGTATAAGTAGCAAGAGGCCCGACTGAAAATGCATATTGCTGAAAAATTAACAATTTATAAATATGACGTTATGTCATGTGATACATTGATGTTATAACTAATAGTTTATTATTTGAAATAATTTATTTAGCCGTAGAGTGGCGGGTAATATTTTTCTGATTTTGAGGTTATACATGGCGCGTCATATAGGCTCATCGTATCCTTATGGCAATGATCCACTCGATCTGGCTCCAATTGTCGCAGTTGTTTCTGTTCACGCATATACATGAACGATAATAATCCTGATTATCAGATCGTACTACAAACATTACATTTCGCCAAAAAATATCCGCTAATCGAGCGTTTACTACTGTTCCCCATGCTAACTAGTGATGGCTGACATGGGCCGACTGGGAATGACCGACCATATTGGATAGGCCATGCCTCCGTGGTAATTCCGAATAAGGACGAATTAGATGGACACTTTTAGTACGTGATTATTCAGCGTCAACGCACTTCACTCTCTTAAATCCCGACTTACCTGATAGGAACACGCTTAACCTAACAACTTCATAATCATGACACAAGTTATATTAATATTGAAACTACTTATGTTAAAAACATGAGGGCACGTAAAAAATCATTATCATGTCTTAGAAAGGCCTATTATAAATAACGTATGTGTGGACTCATGATATTTAATGTGAATTAATTAAAATGCTTTAAAGTAATAGTCACTCATTTTACTAATTTTTTAGTGGTGCCAATTCCTTAGCTTCCAGGTATAGAGATTATGTCAATTCGATTATTGCGTATTTCGGCATAATAATGATGTGAAGCATGAACCTATGGATATTTCATGTTATAAAATAGTGTGTAGAATATCGAAGTATCTGTAATATTTTTATTTAATTATTTTTCAGGAGACGGAACATTGGTGCAGTGGCTTAGCAATGCCGTAACGGTCTGCACATAGCTATCCATGCGCGCGTATACTATAATTAGTGCTGTGTATGTATAACGTTCCGGAGGAACGGCTTTGCCACGACACTACCATCTACTCGTAAAATCCCGCACAGAGGTATCAAAAGAGTAAGATCAATTGTTAATTTCTGAACTACAAGCATCGGTATCCCTCTTTTCATTAGCATATTTAGTTGGAACAGTAGTTGCATTTTTTGCAATATTTGGTTCATAGACAGAATTGTGAAGAATAATGATTAAAATAAAATAACTTCAAAACTAATAGCTCTCAGTATGCCTATGGAAACCGTGCGATGGGCATGTGCGCTTAAAAAGTTGAAGTTGCCGAAATCCCCTAGACGTAACTGAAACAGCCGCCCGAAGTTTTCAGACGGTCCGAGAGGTTTGCTATTTTTTTGAGTATTATCATGGAGACACTCTAGTCTCCATGTGGATTACCTTAGTCGTAGATATTCGTTATTTTTAAACATTTCTGTGTCTCTTTCTATATTTCGGCGACGATCTGACAACTCTGTATTACGAACGACTCGAACAATAAACATATAAACATACTGCTGGTGACTTCTAAAGCACATTTCGATATAAAATATTCGGAACGACAAATATCGGTGTGGCGTTGTGACTGGTCAAAAATGGCCGACCGAAAGTGCAACCAGGTCGGAATTTATACGGCTCCTCCGGTTGTAACCTTGACGTAGTTTTTGATTCTTTCGATATATGTAATATTCTTGCAAGTACAATTTAATTTTGATATGTAAGCTCATACATTGATGATAGCGTTCGTCATTGTATTCTGATCTCGATCACCAAGTAGCAAAGCTTGTTACAATAAGCAATTGTTAACCTAATAATAAATTGCCGTTGAAATTCGACGGACGATCTGGGTAGCGTGTTCCAAATTTTCAACTGTTAGTACCGGACAAGATGACAATCATAAAAATAGGTATCTGATTAAGCCGTATTTACATTCATACATCCCAATTATTTGGAGAGGCCGTATTTTTCACATTCAAATTAAAGAGGTCACAAAGTTGATCTCCTAATTACGACCTTGGCGGAGATTGTGGTATATAATGTACGAGTCGCTTAGCCTGCTCTTTAAGGTGCCTTTGTACCGAATGGATATTTCATATGAAAAACGAACTAAAATTTGAAAGACGAACGTTACAAAATGGAATCATCAATTCTTGCCGGAACAAAGTACCCTCTGTATGCGAGAGGTTTTATGTTACACAAGTTGGAGTGCAGAAATTTCGACCATCGATCAGGATTTTGCGGCACAAGTACTCTCAGGGAGTTAGAATCTGCGTCTCCGAGTTTTGATTAAAAAAAAGGTTTAAAAAATTAATTCTAATATGTTTTGAACCGTATAAAAATATGTCGACGTGAAAACATCCAATTCACGTAATGCTTATATTCAATTTTTAAGGGGGACCACTAGTGTGACACTGTCGAAAAATCAATTTTTTTTTGCATTTTTCGATACCTTCAATAATAATATACTAAAATTTCAAGTACGGATCTCAAATAATTTTTGAACCCTAAAGAGCAGTTGCTCGTCGGTCAGAATCGCATCTTTTTATCTTTCAACGCGTCTTTTTCAAACCGACATTTTTCAAATTCGCTGCAGTCCTAACTCGAATACAAATCATGTGATCGACTTGACTTTTATTTTAGTGTATTGAGTATTTGTTTCTTCATACAATGACCTTCCAGTTTTTTAATTGGATAAAAAATGTTAATTTTCTATGCAAAAAACTACCAAATTTTTAAGCGTAACTTGGAATTTTTTTCAGAACACCTCCATTTTGCTGGATTTTTTTTTTTTCTCAATACTGCGTCATTGCACTGGCAATACCTTCTAGTTTAACGGGCTTTTTTTTTATTTCAGGCACTCTGAAGGTCGCAGCAGTGGGAGCACTTTTTTTTGGAGACGCGGGAGATGGCGCATAAGTCACTGAAGATTGAATATTTTCATACAAAATGATTACTGTATATTAGGGTGTGCCATTTGGGGGCAATATTTTTTTTCCCTCTTTCAAACTGGTTATATACTTCCAGGAAGGTGAAATAATAAGCCTGTAAAAATTTGAGATTTTAATATTAATATTCAGAGGCGCCTCATCGCGAATTTCTATTTCCCATTTAAATAACACGGGAAAATTTTTTTTTCATATTTGGAATTTCATATTTCGGCAATGGCATATTGTTCGATGAAATGCATGACATATTTCATAGAGAATTGAATGCTCTACAAAAAAGATGTCTTGCAGTTTTTCGATAAACATAGCCATTCAGAGGATATCCGAGTTCAAAGTTGAAAATGAACGAAAATTCATCTTTTTTTTAATCCTATAGCGAAACTATTGATTCTATTGAGAAACTTCAAATGATTTTTTTGTAGATTACCAAATTAACGATAAAAATTGTCTTATTGATAATTAAATAATATTGATAGTTAATTGTTCAAGGTTGTAGAAACTTACGAGTATTTTCTGTCAGAAAACTGGTTTTAATGGGCTAGTATTTAACACAATAGCTACAAAGAGATGGACAAAATACTCACGAGTAAAACATCTTTTTTATTCCCAATAATAGTGAAATGAAATGGTTCATTAAATTTTTCTAAACAAATTTATTAATTAAAATTATAAATATTTCATAATTTATTACAGCGTGGAAATTCTCAAATCTTGATTGAAATTTATAGGTGAATGATCTTCAAATGTGTTATAATTGATTTCGAGGTCGAGAAGAAATAAGTCAAAATCATATACTTAATGTTCCTTTTTTGTTTTCATTAAAACTTCATTTAACCTGCTTTGTTAACTATATTATTGCGATATTTTGGATTATATTCGTTCGGAATTCGGCTGAACAGGATTCGGCAATCTTCAGTTCACGATCGCGGATTTCGTTTGCGCATCCGCACACTGCAATGCGCTT
The DNA here is from genome assembly GCA_958009045.1 of Oxytorus armatus. Taxonomy (NCBI): domain Eukaryota; kingdom Metazoa; phylum Arthropoda; class Insecta; order Hymenoptera; family Ichneumonidae; genus Oxytorus; species Oxytorus armatus. The sequence continues at coordinate 30,914,129 of OY253744.1, forward strand.
GCGCCAAGCGGCTCAACCAATCCCCCGGGGTGGATGCCATGTCGTATGTGCGCGGACATGCGCTCTACCATCCACGGGGCGAGCTTGGTTCACTTCAACTTCTGCTACTCTAGCGCCAAAAAAAGATTTAGAGTTGTTGCAAAAATTGATTCTTCATGCTAAATGGAATCCTTCTGTCTCGCGAGCTGCTACTGGTAAACTGGTTGACCATTTGTGGTATTTAAGTGAAGAATTGGCTACTCTTTCTTTGTTTGATGATAGCATTTCAGTAGACATTTAAAAAAAATGATTGAAGCGATGAAGAGTCATGAGAATACTGCAGTTGTTAGAAAACGGCACATAGTAGATAAAAATAAGCTAGAAATGATATTAAATCAAGATATTAGTGGATTTCTCTCGAAGAATTCATTAAAGCTATTTGAAAAATTTGACTTGCCGTATGATTTTCTCCAAGAAGATATACTACTATGGCCGAATAATGAGAGCTATAAAGAAAATTTGGAGTTCTTCCAAAAATTAAAAGTTGTCAATGACGCTGCAGAAAGTGGAGTGGCATTATTGGAAGAATATAATACATGCTTAACTAAAAATGAAGAGCAGTTTCAGTATTTGTTACGAATAGTGAAAGAGCATCGCCAAAAATATCCAAATTGCATTAAAAAAATACTTAAATAATTATTAATGCATTGGCGAATTTTTGTATTCATAATAATAAGACAAAATAATTGAAACAAAAAGTAAAAAATGTTCACACTGTAATAAATTATTGGATATTTATAATTTTTCATTAATAAATTTGTTTAGAAAAATTAAATGAGACATTTCTTTTCACTGTTATTGGGAATAAAGAATGATATTACTCGTGAGTATTTTGTCCATCTTTTTTCTAATTATTTATGATAAGTACTAGCCCATTAGAATCAGTTTCGTGACAGAAAATAAGTTTCTACACCATTGAACAATTAACGATCAATATTAATTAATCATAAATGAGACAATTTTCAAGGCAAATTTAATAACCTACAAAAAAGTCATATGAAGTTTCTCAATAGAGTCAATAGTTTCGCTATAATATTTAAAAAAAGATGAATTTTCGTTCATTTTCAACTTTGAACTCGGATATCATCTGAATGGCTATGTTTATCGAAAAACTGTAAGATATCTTTTTTGTAAAGCGTTCAATTCTCTATAAAATATGTCATGCGTTTCATCGAACAATATGCCATTGCCGAAATATACAATTCCAAATATGAAAAAAAAATGTTCACATGTTATTTAACGGGAAATAGAAATTCGCGATGAGGCGCCTCTAAATATTAATATTAAAATCTCCAATTTTTACAGGCTTATTATTTCACCTTCCTGGAAGTATACAACCTGTTTGAAAGAGGAAAAAAAATATCGCCCCCAAATGGCACACCCTACTGTATATGCATAATTCATACACAAATATATCCTCAAAATTTCAAAACATTCGATGCAATACTTTTCTTTCATAAAATTCCTGAAAATCAACTTTTTTTTGGGCAGGCACACTAGTGTCCCCCTTAAAAAGGTCACAAATCGGGTCGTTTCCGTTATATGTATATTTTACCACGCATGCCCGAGCGTACTTTCGGTCGGACGTCATGCAACTCATGCTTTTCGCCGCTAGGGTTATATACTAAACTAGTCTTTCCAATGGCCGCCATTACATAGCCTCACCATATTTTCGGTACAGTTTACAGTAACTTAGCGTACATAAACACAAACAAGTTTTGTTCAATTTATTCGGTGCAATGGTTTACACATCTCGTAGGTAAATATCGAATGTAGATTGTTTCGAAACATGTAAAAAAAAACTAAAGATTTTAGAATCATTTGTTGGGTGCACTCTGCTCCCAGTATCTGAAATAGTTATTGTTATTTTGCGGTACTGATTTTAAAACTATGTATAGATCAGCCTGACATATGTAAAACTACTTAACCATATTCAGTCATTCTTCATATGTGCGTGATATATTTTTCTTTTCTGTTTTCCTAATCCGGATAGAAAATATCTTTAGTTTAACACTCAGCATCAGCCGCCATTTGACGTTCGTGTTGTTACCTTTGCTGCCTCATTCACGTCAATCATTCCAAACGAAACACTCGATCCCGATATATATATACATGATGAATTTTCTTTATTATTACTTATTTTCCTGTTATCGTAAACATATCTCAATACGCGCTTTTTTTAAATCTTGTTAATCACACATACCACATGATACGCGCATATTCTATGTACAGCGATTCGTTGAATGAAGAACTGGCATTATTCGGTGACGACCTTTAACCGCCAGAAAGATCGATGGAAAAATGAGGTTCGAGAATGACCATCAAGGCTGACAGGATCTTCGTGTGCGCACACCGAGCAAAGGATATGACAACGATTGTCCCTTCAGCTGTGCCGTTATCTGTACGAGGTATGTCTTGCCAGGTTGAAGTCTCGGTACTGTGAAAGGGAGTGCACGATGTTCCGGTGGACTCGTTTTTTCCTCGCACTGTTCGAAAGTATATTCGGATCTTCGTCGGCGATGAAGACCGCACTGATCAGGTATTTTAGCCATGCCAGATAGTGATGTTGAGCCACGTAATTCTCGCACGAGAATGCAATATTCGGCTGCACCCGCGGGCTCCACGCCTATTGTCACCTCATCACATTTTCTCAACGAACGATATTCCCTCGGTGCACTCTTGTACGGTACCTGAACATTCGACAAGTCTTGTTTTCTTTCTTCATATTTTTTTAGTTCCCTTTCGAGAAAGCTTTGTCGTTGTGTGTGTTTTTTTACTATGCTACAGTATTTAAAATATTTCATGTAGCTGAAAAATTATATTTAGAAAAAACATAATGTCCTAGTTGATACACGTTGTGTATGCGTGGATGAGGGGTGGGATAAATTTGTCCTTTATAATTTGAGCTTGATTTTAGCTGTAAAATGACTGAAAAATGGTACACAAGTTGAGGAATCATAATGACCGATCTTAATAATCGCAAAAACATTCTCTACATTAGGCATGAAACATTTTTCGAGAAATGTCAATAAAAGATCTTACTCCAACAAACATTGTTTCATGCAGATACATTTTTCTAGATTGCAAAATGAATACACAAAAGAATCAACGGTTGATGAGCTCAATCAGAGTAAGCGAACCCAGCAAAATTAGAACAGTCTCAGTGTTTAATTTTTTTACCAAAAAATCAAATGCTCTAACTCCGACAAACATTGTTTGACGGAGCTGAATAAACCTTCGAATCGTTGAGTTTAACGAACATTAAACGAAACCTTGAAAATGAAATATTTGCACACCGCTTCATTGTAATTTTTCCTTGTTCACAAATATTTCTCTGGGAAAACACAAAGAGATTAAGGTGCCCCCTCAGTGAAAATGTTATGAAAAAATAAAGCAATATGGACTGAATAATCTTGTCATGTTTGTGATTAGTTATCGCATTGTTTACACGGCATATTTTCATTTCGAGGACCTTATATTTATTGAGTATAACTTAAAATAATGTGAAATTTACCTGAGGATAGATGATGGAACCTTCCTGCGTCGCCAGTACCTTAACCGTAGATACCCTCACTAATTCCTGAGGCGTAGCCGACACCCTCAATGTGTAACGTTTTCCAGGCGGTAGAGATGGGGCTTTGAGAGATGCGTGACCAACGACTTCCTTCTTCTGCAATATCCGATCACTTTCATATAATGCTTGTCATCCTCGTGTCTCATTATTTCTTTTAAGCAGCATCATGACAATCACTTGTTTCAGTATACTCAAAGCTTCGATATATTAGATACTTGGTAACATTCAATTGGTGTCGAATTACTCGTATACCCATGTCTGATCGAAAAATTATATATTTCTCTGTTTATTTAATGTCCCGTGTAAAAAAAATTAAGTCTACATTAAGTCTATCACGTGGTCTACGAAAAGTCTCCCTATTGGAACAAATGTAGACTTGAATGTAGATTTCTGAACTCGGTGATTAAATCCATTATAAGTCTACGAAAGTCTATATCTCTCGATAGTGTATGATACGTTCCATATTCAGTTTACGGTAAGTCTACAGGATGTCTATGTCCGATTTTTCGAGCAGGATAGACCTCACGTTCACGATCGCAACTCGCAAGTAAATTTAAGGTAAGTTTGCCCGGTGTATTTATTATGTATTGAAATATAGACTTTGTATCCGGAAAAGTCTATTATAAGTCTATCATAAGTCCACACCAGGTCTACTATCTACTAAAAAAAAAAAGTCTATTATAAGTCCACACCAGGTCTACTATCGTTTTTTAAAGCTAGTTCATCTGAAGTCTGAAAATTACGGCGATTGTGGACCTTAATGTAGACCTAGTTGGTTGCAGTAGAAGACGTCACTAAAAATTTATATCATGTCTATAAAAGTTGTGCGATCGATTTATTAAGTATGCCAAAATTCTGCATATTCTAACGATTATAGACTTTAATATAAAATTGGTAGTTTGTAGGAGAACGGTGATAGAAGTCTTTCAAAAGTCATCCAGACATAATTATAAGTCTACCATACGTTTACTCCAGATCTCACGTCTGCGATCTGCAGTCTTAAATAAGAAATGTACAATAAATGCACAGGTTGTACTTACTATAGATCTCCTTCGAAACTCCAAAAAGTCTATTAAAAGTCCACATTACGTCTACAACCGATACTTTAAGCTAATTTATCTGAAGTCTGGCAATCACAATGATTAGAGATTTTAATATAGATCTCGTAACATGATGTCGTAAGTCTACGAAAGTCTATATCCCTCGATAATGAGTGAATACGTCGTGAATACGTCGTTCCACATGAGTTTACTGTAAGTCTACAGGATGTCTATATCCGATTCTTACGATCACAACTCGCAAGTAAATTTACGGTAAGTTTGCCCGATGTATCTATTATTTATTGAAATATAGACTTTGTAGCCGGAAAAAGTCTATTATAAATCCACACCAGGTCTAGTATCGTTTTCTAAAGCTACACACACATCATGACACGAGACACGATGACGCGACATCATGTTACGAGATCTATATTAAAATCTATAATCATTGTGATTGCCAGACTTCAGATAAATTAGCTTAAAGTATCGGTTGTAGACGTAATGTGGACTTTTAATAGACTTTTTGGAGTTTCGAAGGAGATCTATAGTAAGTACAACCTGTGCATTTATTGTACATTTCTTATTTAAGACTGCAGATCGCAGACGTGAGATCTGGAGTAAACGTATGGTAGACTTATAATTATGTCTGGATGACTTTTGAAAGACTTCTATCACCGTTCTCCTACAAACTACCAATTTTATATTAAAGTCTATAATCGTTAGAATATGCAGACTTTTGGCATACTTAATAAATCGATCGCACAACTTTTATAGACATGATATAAATTTTTAGTGACCTCTTCTACTGCAACCAACTAGGTCTACATTAAGGTCCACAATCGCCGTAATTTTCAGACTTCAGATGAACTAGCTTTAAAAACGATAGTAGACCTGGTGTGGACTTATAATAGACTTTTTTTTTTAGTAGATAGTAGACCTGGTGTGGACTTATGATAGACTTCTAATGGACTTTTCCGGATACAAAGTCTATATTTCAATACATAATAAATACACCGGGCAAACTTACCTTAAATTTACTTGCGAGTTGCGATCGTGAACGTGAGGTCTATCCTGCTCGAAGAATCGGACATAGACATCCTGTAGACTTACCGTAAACTGAATATGGAACGTATCATACACTATCGAGAGATATAGACTTTCGTAGACTTATAATGGATTTAATCACCGAGTTCAGAAATCTACATTCAAGTCTACATTTGTTCCAATAGGGAGACTTTTCGTAGACCACGTGATAGACTTAATGTAGACTTAATTTTTTTTACACGGGGTATCATCTAAACTGTACAGCGGAGTCTATACTGTGCATACATTGAGGTTTTGACGTTAACTTTGTCTTTGCAGCATCACCCTTTAATGTCACCAACTGGCCATACCTTTTTAACCTCACAATCAATGCATTACCTGAAGTGAAAGTTTGGCAGACTTATCGATCCTCTCATGATGCGGCATACATTGACTAGTAATATTTTATTGCGCCATTTATAAGATACGATACTTTAATCAGGTACTAAATATATGAGAGACACTGTGATTCGAAGGGTTGAGCTTCTTAAAATTATAGATTTGTTATTTTGTTGTTGTTGCTTCTTGGGTTTCGTACCATATTTTTTTTAATATTTGAACCACGCGCTAAATGACGTAGCAGTAAGAGCTCACGGGGAACTCGTCTGCTTATGCTAAAGACCGTATCTGTGGCTCTCGCACAATTCCTATGCCGCTATCTCTTTTTGCCACCATACTGCAGTGGCTATGCTCATTTCATTCCGATCGACTGTGTCATTTCGGAGAAACCACATTTGGTGTTTTCGAAGTGGAGTGTGTGATACATCCCCTTAATTGACTCTGGCATTCTTCTCCTTTGGTGTGTGTAAAGTGCCTGTGCTCTGTTCCATGGGATCTCGTACGTATTCGGAGCTCCCGTAGCGGCCCCGAATGGGAATCACCATTTGGCAACCTGACCTCTCTCGGTCAAATTTCAAACCCATCTCTCGCAATCGATGCCTGAGGATTACTGTGCGAATGCCTCGGGTTTTAATCATAATCAAAAATGTTCTGCATTACTACAGTAACAATATCATAAATAAAAATCGGTAGAATGTGAACGATGTTCGGTCGGAGGGGTGTGAGATTTTCAGCCCAAGAGAAAAATGAAAAACCGTTGTATTCGTATCGTGTTAACAAGAAGTGCTACTAAAACTGGATAATTGCTGAAAAATGAACAATTTATAAATATAACATTACGTTATGTGATAGATTGATGTTATAAGTAATAGTTTATTGTTCGGCCATTTATTTAGCGCTTGAGTGGCGGGCAATATTTTTCTGATTTTGAGGTTAAACGTGGGATGTCATATAGATTCACCGTCCTTATGACAATAATGCTCTACGTCTGCATCCGGTTGTCGCTGTTATTTCTGTACTCACAAACGTCAATGGTAGTAGTCCTGATTATCAGATCGTACTACAAACGTTACATTTCGCCAAAACATATACGATAAACGAGGGTTTACTACTGTTCCCCATGCTACCTAGTGCGAGCTGACTGGGGCTGACTGGGAATGAGCAGCGATATTGAACAGGCCTCCGTGATAATTCCAAATAACTAGCAATGCACAAAATGGAACGGGTTTGATATGTATCCAGCAGGAATGTAGAAAGAGTCGTCGAAAATTTACGTATTTTTTAAATGCCTATATCTCGACAAGTATGTTACTTGTGGGAAAGATCCAGAGTTTTTTTTCAAGAGGTGTATTCACACTTCATGATGGCCTAGTTCGCAAAGACTTCTCAAAGAAATCTTATATCTGTAGGATGTTTTTTTTTATTATCCTTCAAGTGATTCATCGAGGCCTTAAAATCTCATGTTCTCCGTTCGTGCTCGACAGCGAACGCGTGGCAGCCACGCGTTGATCGCGTAACGGGAGAAATAAGCAGCGTCGTTTGGGTGGATATCGCTTGTTTGGTAGGGGGGGATACTAAACCCGAGTGTCGTCGTCTTTTGCACCCGGGTGGTATAACCGTGAACGGTATATATCTTATTATTTTATTTACATATTTTTTCTTCGTTCTGAATGGTTATCATTTCTTGGTAATAGCTCTTCAAGATTCTATATATTGGTTAAGGCGTTACGTTTTTCTTATATTCGGGAAAATCTTGATTTTACTTGCATTCACAAAAAAAAAAGTTTGGGTACAGTCATGGGTTTCTTCTCGAAAGCAAATTTTTCAAAATAAATTGCCACGGATTTATGAGAATGTAATGAGCGATTGCTTTGAAATGTTAACACAACATTCATAACACCTTTCTCTATTGTCCGACGTAACGGTTTTTTTTATTTGTCGCATAGTTTATTTCGGCTCGATGTAGAGAAATCTTTGTATTCACGAAGAAAATTTTTTCAGATAATTTTATCTCACAGTACTCAGCTTAAAATGTTTCGAAACGTCGAAAAATCATATTCAGAAAAAAAGTTCGTTTGCTGCTTTTTTTTTGAGAAAAGAGCTTAAGAGTATTGTATAGGACTCTCAATTTTGGTTAAACGTGAGTGCACAAACATATCTTAGAGGTCAAGTATCTTTGTTATTTTGGTGAAAATCGATCGAGCCGAACACATCTTAGGAAATTTCAAATTTTTCGAAAAATCCCAATTTTTCTTTATTCCAACGTATACCCTATCGGGGTTTAGGTATGACCCTTTTCAATTCTATTTTTCGTACATTACGTAATAGTTCAAATGTAATCATTTCTTTATAAATAATAATGGACGAAATGTATTCTGCTTGTTTCCTAAAACGTGTGGACGTCAGCATATTTTTAAATTTTGCTTTTAAATAAGGTTATATGTGCGGCAATATTTAGTAGTGCCACATGCTACCGAAAGTTTTTTTTACAGAAATGTCATACGAAATATTGCCACGCATTACACAGTTGCTTCCGTAAGTTATTAATGGCCATCATAAAACAACAAGACAATGGACGAAAAGATCGTTATCAAACAAACTGGATTATTCAATGAAAGCCAACATGGCATACGTCTGATGTTATCAACAAACTTCTTGAAACTCCGAAAAATTGCCGTTGGTTTCGTTTGTTTTTTTATATTTTTTTAAAGGTTGTCGCTGTTATTTCTGTACTCACAAACATCAATGGTAATAGTCCTGATTATCAGATCGTACTATATGTATATCGTACTATATGTATGTATGTAGTCAAATTTTGATTAGGAACGAAATAAATGATACATCGTTTTTTGGAACCACTCCAATATATGTACCCTTACGATTCATTGTCATTATAGCAATAACAAAAAAGAATAAGAAGCAAACAATACATACCCTTATGATTCCAGGTCCCCTGAGCTTCGCTCGTACAATTCCCCCGCCGCATGGTAACACATGAAACTCCGTGGTCGCATTTTCCTGTGGCCGATAACGAAAATTGATGAAACCGTCGTTCTTACGAAGATTCGCGGTCACGTATCGTCCCGTTTGTAACGTTTGTGCCGGTGTTTTTCGAAACTTCATTACTTCCGTTGCCACCTTCATCGAAACGTTGTTCCTCATGCTGACCTGGCGAAATTGAATGTGCAAGAACAAAAAAAATACTCACTCGTCATCACGGAAGCGCTAGACAAGTAAAGTATTGGGTTTTAAACTTAATTCACGCTCTTTTATATGAGATGTCGTAACTAGTATTATTTTCATAGAAGTAGTGAATTCACTCCCAAATATTCAGTATTCGGGAGTGAATTCACTTGTACACACTACTTTTTTGATAATCTCGAAAATTTCAGGTTTTGAACCAACGAAACAGCATATGCAGGAAGCTTTACTATTTAAGAAAAAGTGCTGCTGAAAGTCACCGCATGCTTTAAGAAGCTTATGGTGAGCATGCTCTATCTGAGACAACGTATAGAGATTGGTTAAGACGATTCAAAAGTGGCGATTTTGATCTTAAAGTCAAAGAACGCCCAGGACAGTTTTTGATTTCTATTGGCGTGGAATCCATTTATTGTGTGAAAGATGGCAAAAGGTCGTAGCTTCTGAAAACAATACTTCGAATAAAATAGAATGTATCGTAAATTATAAATAATTTATCTTTTTATATTAAAAACAGCTGGAATTAAGTTTAAAAACCAATAAATAGACTAGGGAATGAGTATGTTTACGCGGACTTCTGTTTACGCTGATTTGAAATATTCAGGTCGCGTACACTGTCAAATACGCACATATAGTTTACGTGGCCCTCCATATTTCCATTTGGCGCAAGCAAAAGTCCACGTAAACAAACTCATAGTCTCGCAAAATGAATTATATTCACACCAACAAAAAAATCGAAGAATTTGTCTGAGGAGCTCTTGGCGGTCAAATCTCAACTTTAAATTAATTTCAATGCATCTTCCGGTAAAAATTCGCGGCAAGTAATCTCAACAACTTCAATCCGTGGGTCTGTCATTTAATTGGAGCAATTCCATTGCGGGGGATTCCATCGACCCATCAGATGGTAAATTTTCATTCTGCAGTTGTTGAGAACGAAATTGGATAAGCCCACTCGAGCAAAACAAATGGCGGTAGTGCCTCGCCACACTTTGAATTCTAACGTGAAAGATTTGACTCTATAATCGGCTTAGAATCTCATTAGCTTTTATTCAAACTAGCAACGATAAAAGTGGACACAAGCAAACGCTTAGATATGGGCCAAAACGGTTTTTATCGAGATAATAATTATAGCATAGTTCATAATTACAGCGTAATCGTTGGTGTAAAATAATAAACGGTGTCATACTTTAGCTCGTAAAAATTCCACTGCAGTGCTTCAGTCCCGCTACCGAGCGTTCATAAAAATGTATCATAGGCAATATGGGGGTCAATTGGAGTTCTACGGAGTTCTCGTATATGCACTATGGTCGAAGTATTTAAAGATTCTGTGTATTGGACAGTAAAATATATGGAGTGCTTATTGAAGAAAGAAATATTTTTTCTATTTTTCAACAGAAAATCAGCACTTTATGCGAACATTTTAAACAATAAAGTAAGTTGGATTCATGGAGTTAGCGACTGCAGATCCAAACCACCAATGAATTACTACTTAAGTGTAATTTATTTTTTTTATTCAGTGTAATTTCATTATTTGCTTTACCAGTTTATAGTACTAGTTGAAAAGACTTTCTATGAATTATTTCTAATTTTTTAAATTCAACCATTTAGAATTTTTTAATTCAACCACTGCTCCATTTTTTTACGATAAAGTATGATAAAAAATATAGATTGCGAAAAAAATATCGGAACGTAAAAATTGTATGAAACATGCCACAAATTACATTACAAAGTTGATAGAAAGCTACAGTTTTTACGTTTCAATTTTTTTTTTTCGCTGCCTATATTTTCCATCATACGTTGACTTTATAAAAAAATTAAGCAGTTTCTAAATGGTTGAATTTAAAAAGAAAAAATAATTCATCGAAAGTCTTTTCAACTAGTACTATGAACTGGTAAAGGAAAAATAAATGACAGTGGGTAGTAATTCATTGGTGGTTCGATTTGGCAGATGTTAATTCACGAATGAAACCCACTTTTTTCTTTAAAATGTTCGCATAAAATGCCGATGATCACGAAATTCATACAATAAACCGGAATTTTCATTTGAACGTTTATTCGTACCATATAAAGCGTGAAATCATACGTTGCATTGTATCTTAGACCGTGCAATGTGATCCTCGTCTGATGAACGCAATGAAGACCCTCCGGGACACCGCGATGCTGATGTTCCTTGGTAGCGCCATTTTTGGTCGTTCGTGGATGACTCTTTAGAATATTTCTTGCGGCACACAAAGTTCTCGGATGAGAAGACGTTCCCGATGTCACAGCGAGACAGTAACTCGACAGATGAGGATCAACCTGACTGATGGTTCGGAATTTCAAAATATTTGTCACAACATCAACGAAAATAAACGTGTTACAGATTCGTGATACGAAATTCAATAAGAATTTAGACACAAATGAATCTACGATGTCTAGGTCAAGGTCAAATAAAAAAAAATTGGTTCGATGAGAATCTGTGTATCGTGATAAAATTGAAAAAAACGGTGCAAACTAAAAACGCGCACCTTGCTTCCGCATTATTTTACCTCACCCATAAATTCCCTTCTGGGAGAAAGCTGGATTGTCAATTTTGGCTTCCTCATAGGGAAAGCTTTCTGAACGAGATGAAATAATGAGGAAACAATGTGTAATGTTTCATATTTGCACTTTTATTTTTAATTGTGAACCCCGCTCGTGTTCTGTTGTGTTATTGTTAATTTGCTCATTACATGCGACCAAATCCATCTGGTGGAAACTAACACTAACACGGGTACGTGTTCAGAAAAATTCAGCAAAATGAGAAGATTCCTTCTTATCATTTTGCTGAATTTAATAATGTTGACACAACTTCAATGATTTTGCGGAATATACGTAAGGTCAAGCATTCAACATTTTTACAACCTTGAAGCTGTTTACCAATTCATTTCAAAATCGATACCCAATACGAGATCTGTTCAAAAAGTATCGCGAATTTTGAATTTCCGCGGGCTACGTATATTCGATTTACAATTTTTTTGTGGCGTTAGGTTGGTACTCACGTCCCTCACTTATGCTGAAAAAATCGGCCATTTTGAATGTTTAGTTAATTGTTGACAGCTGTTTTGGTTAGACGTGTTTTGGCTTGTCTTCGATTTTTGCCTATTCCAAAAAAGCAGCTTCCATTGCAATGATTGAGCTTTGGTTTCCACGTCATAACCATAAACTCATGATTCGTCACAAGTTATGACCCTCTGGAGCAAATTTGGGTTGTCGCAGACCGAGTTCAACAGCTCCTTAGCAATGTTAACGCGACACTGTTTTTGTTCGAAATTGAGCAATTTTGGCACGAATTTCGCGGCGACCCGTCTCATGCCCAAATCATTGGTAAAAATCGAATAGCACGAGCCAATCGATATGTTTAGTTCCTCAGCAACTTCTCTAACGGTGATTCGACGATTGGCCAATATTATTTTCTTCACTTCATCAATGTTTTCGTCTGTTGTTGATGTGCTCAGGCGTCCGGGACGCATTTCGTTGTTCGCATCTTTTCGGCCCGCTGAGAACATTTTGTACCACCGATAAACGTTGGTTTGGTCCAAGGTAGCTTCACCATATGCCACAGTCAACATTCGGAATGCGTCCGCGCACTTAATTTTGTTTTTCACACAAAATTTGATACAGATTCTTTGATCCATTTTTTGGAATAGGCAAAAATCGAAGACAAGCCAAAACGCGTCTCACCAAAACAGCTGTCAACAATTAACTAACTATTCAAAATGACCGATTTTTTAAGCATAAGTGAGGGACATGAGTACCAACCTAACGCCACAAAAAAATCGAAAATCGAATATACGTAGCCCGCGGAAATTCAAAATTCGCGATACTTTTTGAACAGACCTCGTATGGTTATCCCCTAACCTGTTTTTATGCAAAGAACCACCGTTACAGTAAATTTAATAAGGTTTAAATGAACACATAATTTCCTAGAAAATATAAAAATAAACATACAAATTGAAAATGCAATATAACCTTAACCCTTTCACCCATTTATGCTAAATTCAATAACGATCATCCTTTAATGATACTCTATTCACGAAATAAAAATTAATCAAAAGTGTTAAACGTTGTCGAAGTTCCGTCGAACACAAACATTTTTTGAAAAATTCAAATTTTATAAAATCCAAACCCGCCAAGCGATTCTCGTCAAATTCCATACCAAACATATATAGCAAGTTAGTTGTTCCATTGCGGCTTCATTACAGATGAAGGTTCGCGAACGAAATGAAATTATTAGTGAATGCAATTTTTTTATTTGCACGCTTTTTTTTACTTCGATTTCAGCAGTCCCAAACTTGCAACGCTTTATGAAATCTGAATCCTTTCACCGATTCGCCCTAAATTCAATATCAAACACCCCTTAATGATACTCTATTCGTGTAAAGGCAAGAACCTAGCTCGATATTTTAAAAATTTCACAAGTCAGAATGATAAAAGGGTTTTTCCGAGCGATTCGAAAAAAGTTGTAATTTCATAAAGTCTGAACCTTCCTCTGATTATCGCTGATTAAATTCAATGCCAAACATCCTTCGATAAAAGTGTGTTATTGTGAAACATTCTAGCCGGATGTTTTAAAATTTGCAAAAGTTGGAAGAATCCGATATTTAGAAACTCGTTTGGGCATAAAGAAGGATTTGTGGATTGGCGAAAATTATGAAAAATAATAAACAAAATTCAATTTATATTTAAAAAAACCGTATGAAATCGACCAGTCTTCGAAACAATGTAATTGTAATGTACTAGGACCCCGATTTTACGAACTTCGATTTTGTGGAAATTCATTTTCTATCGGGACGGTGAAGGGGACGAAGAAGTTCATGGATGGGGGTTAAGGTAGCGCGGCGATTGGCTATCGTGAACCTCGATTCTGTAACGTACGGTCCTGAGGTCCGACTGTATAGTGCTTCTTTGTGAAACAATGTCCAAAATTCACAGCATTCTATCAATTTTCATCTAAAACTAACTTTTGACTAAACCTGCATACGCTCAACATTATTAATCAATTAATTGAACTAATGTTAGAAAGCTGAAAAATCATACCTTTTGCTCCAAGAAACAGTCAATCGACGTCGACTTCTCCTTTGCTGAAATCTCAGACTGTTATGACGTTGTTTATTCCCCAGTAATTCCAAAGATTTCTCCGGAAGATGATCGAAATCGCTTGACGTAGCGTATAAAAGTACGGTATTCGGTGACGCATTCGTCTGCGTTGTCTCTTGATTGCCAATAACAGATTTGATCTCGAGTCTGTACAGTCCGGCTCGTACCCTCGGTATCGTGAAGTTTTGGGCATCTTTTCCCTCGTAGGTGAATAGGGGCGAGCCAGGAACAAGAGTCTTTACGGGCCACGTGGCTTGAGCTGTCATTAATTCCCATATATATTCGATTAAATCCGATGGCGCAAATGTACCACGTGACATACGAGTACGAAACAGATAGCTGCGAAAGGAGATTCGTGATTTTTCCACTACGGTAGAAACATTCTCGAAGTATCAAGAGCCCAGCCAATTTTTGCCATAATTGTGTGTTTCCCAAGTTTATTTCGACTCGATCAGTTCTGTAGTGTCTAATGAACCACAATTCGCGTTTTTGAAGTGGCTAGAGCATGTGCTTCGCCGCCTTCAGAGCACGTGAAAGGTTTGAAATGTTTGGCTGAACGCCATTCCTAAACTATCAAACCGAATTATTGGAAATTTGTTCAAGGATTCTGGATGCCTCTATTTATAAAATAAGGACTAGAATATTCCGAAATTCAAAATAGAAATGTGCATTTTCAACAAAAAATGGATAGGTTGACAACAAAAATGGATATAGTTATTATTGTATAGCGTAATTCTGAAAAATGGTGCCTTTGCGATAGAAACGGATAAAAACCGTGACTAACGACCCTTTGTTTACTGCTGTATATGCAAAATTAACGACGTGGTATTTGGTCGAAAAATACCCAGTAATCGTGGAAAAGTGTTTTGGGTTAGTTCGTTTATATTTCACTGGCGCTACTTGCAGAAACGAACGTGAGATTTTGACTTGCTCTATTGTTAACTCACAAATAATTTTCGAGATTTTTTTAGATCCTACGTTCTACCTGGCAAATTAGAAGTTACAATACAAGAATATATAAGAAAATCGCTTCTGGCACGGTTAATGGTCCTCGAATGTTATGCCGATTTCAAAGGTTCTCACTATACCAACGCTGTTGGAATTTCTCCTTGTCTTTCACATGCTCTTAAAGAGAGGCTAAAGGTCAACATAACCTCAAACAATTTCTGACGAGTTTATCTCGGAAACGGCTCATTTGAATTTAAATAAAATAGTAGGCAATCTGCGTAATTGATAAACGCAGAAGGCTCCGCTACTTTTTTCCATTTGATTAAGCCGTCTCAAAAAAAAATGTGTTAGTACGTTTTTCTCCACTCTCTCGTACTGGCTAGCACGGAAAAATAGGAGGAAGGGGTTTACTACGCCTACCCTTAAGGCGAAGGCACACACCTTCTGATTGCTTCGAAATTAGGAATCATACTTTCTCGGAAATGACACAGCTGATCGGGCTCAAGCTCGAGCTCAAGTAGCTGCAAAGCTTTTGCTGCATGGAAATAATTCACCGTTAGGGAGAAAGTATAATACTAATTTGACAGCTATCTCTCTCTGGTGCTCATGTGTGACATGGAGTACGTAACATTGAATGAATATACTGTAAGAATAGCACTATAGCGACCAGAGAGGATAGACTATAGTAAGAGAGGCCGCTATAGTCGCGTTTCCCCCGAATAACGGTCCGACGAATATAATGCCTGATATCATTGATTATCATTATAATCGGTATACTGGCGAATAGATTCATGACCTGCGGCTCGCACTCTCCCAGCGACCGCGAACTGTGACGGTTTTATATCTATTGTGCGTCGATTATATTGTACGAGACAAATGTGTATGTCTCTATATCCACCCATGTATCGGGATTTCAACCTGTCATATACTTGTCGGGAATAACGCGTGCAAAGAAGTGTTATGTTAAGTGTCGACTGCGGATCAAGCAAATTATTGGCTGGGAGAGGTAAGATCGGCAAATTTATGATTATATAAAGAATAATAATGCGAGATAAATTATGATCAAAAGTATGTCCGATAATTAGTGTTTTAGAGAGAGCCTGTTTAAGGAACCAAAAAATAAAAAGGGGAATCGTTCGACCGATCAAGTGACGCAACGCCCTCGAAACAAAAAAGAAAACAAAGAAAAGATAAGCGAAAGAATTTTCTATTATCAATATATGTGTGTGAATGTGTGAATTTATTATGTATGTATCTTGCGGCACCTTCAAATTATAACGAATTTTAAACGATCTCGAGTCTCCAAAATTAATAATAAAAAAATAAATAAAATTCACAATCAAATATTACAAATTTCAAACAAACAACAGACAGAAAAATAAATTATAAAAGAAATAACGAAAATTGTCGTTATTTCCTCAAAAAATAATCATAATAATTTTAATAAAGAAAAGAAATTATTACAATATACATGGAAACTCAGATGTTGCGTCTATTCGACGCACATGAAGAAAAATTGGGGTATGGGAAACAGTAGGGGAGAATGGGCTACTTGTTTCTTTTAGTGGTTGGTAAACTTATTTGAAAGAAAAATTTCAAAATATGCTGACGTCTACGTATTTTAGGAAACGAACAGCATACATTTTGATACAACATGATTATTTACGAAGAAATTATTATTATTGAGCTATTACTTAATGTAATGGCTGACGACAAATGACTCATTGTACCCCAGTTCACTTTATTATCGGGATGAATAAATTTTACCGATGATATGGTAAAAACAATGTCTCCAAGGGTTTGTGATAAAATTTTGAGATTTATGAAGAGGATACTATTTACTAACTGCCAGCGTTATAAAAATCTGAGATCCCTAGATGAGTTAGGTCAAGACACGTGTGGAAAAACTATATAAATACTAGCCCCACCCCCCGGCCGATGGGGGTATTCCGTTCAGCGTACCCGCTGACTGGAATTCATACCGAGAAAAAATGTCCTTGCGTATGTTCGTGTGTGAGTTAGGGTAAAACAAATCAACTTGATATATCTCGAGAACAAATTGAACGATCTCTTACAAACTTTGCAGAGATTTAGGGCATCTAACCTCCGTTTTTTGATCTCCAAAATCATTGAGAATTCGTGATTTTACACCATTTTGAATTTCTCGAAAAATATCTGTGACCGCTCTAACTTTCGGAAATTTTCATCGATCGAGTCAAAACTGTTTACATAAAAGCGTTTGGGGACAAGAATGTTTGGTGTTGAATTTAGCAAAATCGCTTGTGTGGTTCAGATTTTATAACATTTTAAGTTTTTCGAAAAATCGTTCAGATTGATTTAATTTGCAAAAGTTTTGAAATCATGGGTTAATTTTTCTCTCATGAATATAGTATCACTGAAGGATAATTGGTATTGAATTTTGCATGTATCGGTGAAAGGGTTAAGATTTTATTGAATTTTTTATTTTTTTTTATTTCCATATTTTATAAGAAATTATGTTTGTTTAACTTCCTTAAATTTTCAACTATAGAGGTGATACTTGCCATAAAATAGGTTTGTGGATAAAGAATGATAATAAAAAATCGTGAAACTGTGCATCCCGTAGTATCTTGGAACTGTTTGAATCGAATTCATTTTAATAAAGATGCAAATTGGAAATTTGCACATATTGCTTCTTCATTATTTTATCTCGTTCACAAAAAAACCTTTGTGAACGAGATATAATAATGAAGAACCCTTCTCTATGAGGAAACCAAAATTGAAGAACTAACTTGATCATAGAGGGGGATTTGTGAGCTTAATGAAGTAATAAGGAAGCAATGTGCAAGTTTCTAATTTGCATCTTTTTTATTTTCGGATTGACCCGACAATCCGAAATGGGAATGTGCCTGCCAGGAATTGGAGCGAGAAGTAGGATCGGTAAAATTATGCAAAGACGAAAAGGTACAATATTTAAGCATTGGGGTACAAGTAATTTTTCAAGGATTTACAAGAGAGGGCGTTACTAGTATTAAATCGCATCAGACCATAATTTAACCACCTTAATGTTAAAGCATCATCAGTAAGCTTTAGTCTTCGGTATGTGTAGTTTTGTCAAAGTGTAACGAACATAGTTTGGTCGAACTCTAAATATGTCGACTTTTGTGCCACCGAAACGCAATTTGCGGGAAGGTTTACTTTTCTGCTCCATTTGAAGAAAAAAGCAACTGATAGTCATCGATTGCCGGTGAGGCTTATGGGGACCATGCTATATCAATTTCAACATGTGAGTACGGTTTAGACGCTTCAAAAATGGTGATTTTGACACGGAGGATAAGTAACGTGAAGGAAGGCCAGAAACGTTTGAAGATGCAGAATTGGAGGTATTATTGAACGAAGACTCCAATTGTTACCAGACTCCATTGTTACCTTAATTTGTTACCATTTTTACACAATAAAGCCTATTGTCAATTTTCACAAAAAATCCTTTAAAACTTACTTGTACCCCTAATAATAATATTTCTTAAGAAATAATGTCTATTCAAACTGCAGGATAACTTTTTGTTAGTAACTTATAATTTGATAAACACTTTTACGAGGTTGTATTCTGATTGGTGCGACAGACTGAATTGAAGCGTCGTCGTCGTTTGTTGTTAGTTACATTAAAATTTTATTTATTGTTTCTCGTCACCGAACAGGTCGAATGGTCGAATTCAACTCCCTTCTTTTCTCCGTTAATCGAAGTAGCGCGTAGCAGTTCGTCAGATATTAGTTGACAAAAGATAGGCGGGTTGAGCGCTGCACATCTCGGCTGTCTAGTTTCCGACCCGCTACCGTGAGATCCCCACTGTCAGCAAAATTGGCAAACACTGTGACCGTGGGATCTTCGACAGCTACTGACTCCCACACGGATAATTTGAAGATTGCAGATTTATTCAGTAGTAAAATAAAATATAAATGTCGCAATTAGTCGATGTTACAAGAGTGTTCTTTTGTTTGTGTAAAATTTGTTTCATAATTCGGTGCCAGGGCACAACTTTACAAATCGATGAAAGGACGTAACTAGCAAAGCATTGTTTGCCCACGACCTGAAGTTGGAACTCCAACACGCGTTTCCTAACCTAACTTTATAGGGATCTTGTAAAAATCTGACGTGTCAATGACATTTGTACGTTCTTCATGCACACTACACGTACGTGTTTGAAACTTTACGCGATCCGAATATCTCTCAACTTTGCGCGATCAAAAGTCTTCGAGGACATTTTTATTGTGATACTCTTGAGACATGATCCTTTAAGGAAAAAAATAGCTCTGTAGTGGGCGTTTTGAAAAAGGTATTTATTTCGACATCTGAAGAGGGACTGAGGGAATTTCATTTCGGAGCTAAAAAAGTACAATAATTAGGAAAAATGCTCGAATTATTATAAAAATTTAATACAAAAATGTAAGAATTGGGTATATACGATATACGAGGTCTGTTCAAAAAGTATCGCGAATTTTGAATTTCCGCGGGCTACGTATATTCAATTATCGATTTTTTTGTGGGGTTAGGTTGGTTCTCATGTCCCTCACTTATGCTAAAAAAATCGGCCATTTTAAATGTTTAGTTAGTTGTTGACAGCTGTTTTGGTTAGACGTGTTTTGGCTTGTCTTCGATTTTTGCCTATTCCAAACAAGCAGCTTCCATTGCGATGATTGAGCTTCGGTTTCCACGGTATAACCATAAACCCATGATTCGTCACCAGTTATGACCCTCTGGAGCAAATTTGGGTCGTCGCGGACCGAGTCCAACAGCTCCTTAGCAATGTTAACGCGACACTGTTTTTGTTCGAAATTGAGCAATTTTAGCACGAATTTCGCGGCGACCCGTCTCATGCCCAAATCATTGGTAAAAATCGAATAAGACGTGCCAATCGATATGTTTAGTTCCTCTGCAGCTTCTTTGACGGTGATTCGACGATTGGCCAATATTATTTTATTTACTTCATGAGTGTTTTTGTCTGTTTTTGATGTGCAGGGCGTCCGGAACGCATTTCGTTGTTCTCATCTTCTCGGCCCTCTGAGAACATTTTGTACCACCGATAAACGTTGCTTTGGTCCGAGGTAGCTTCACCATATGCCACAGTCAACATTCGGAATGCGTCCGCGCACTTAATTTCGTTTTTCACACAAAATTTGATACAGATTCTTTAATCCATTTTTTGGAATAGGCAAAAATCGAAGGCAAGCCAAAACACGTCTAACCAAAACAGCTGTCAACAATTAACTGAACATTCAAAATGGCCGATTTTTTCACCATAAGTGAGGGACATTAGTACCAACCTAACGCCACAAAAAAATCGAAAATCGAATATACGTAGCCCGCGGAAATTCAAAATTCGCGATACTTTTTGAACAGACCTCGTATATTCAATTTATCTGTCAGGGTTTTGTTCTCTTCATTATTTTTCACGCATCGACAATTGTATAAAATTCGAGCGTTCACGACAAAATCACTTTTTTCGGACTGTTGGGAGACATGGTCCTCTTCTTCGTCCGAAGTATTGCCGCCGAATTGTTCTTGAGTCTCCTCGTCTTCGAGCAAAGCATTGCGGAACGGACGATTTCGTAAATTATATGCCATCTAAATATTGGAGCAATAATAAATTATACTATATTATTATTTTTTTATTATTGTGTATTACAATGTATCCCCTTTCGGGTTTTAACGCATGACCCTTCTCAATTCCATTTTTTCCATTTTCCCATTTTTTCATTTTTCCCTCTATCACTCCCTACCCGCACTTCGCTAAGCTAACCTAACTTCCATTGCGTCCGCAGACGTCTTAGCCACGCTGTATGGCATTTGCAATGGACACAGGGGAACTGCGGAAGACATGTGTCAATACAGACGGTTTTTTGTTTTTGAGTGAGTTTTAGTTGCATTGCCATCAGAAACTCAGAAAAATTGCCTCCCGCTCAGTAGTCGGCGTGCAAGCCAGTGCACGGCTAAGCGGTCGCCCATTCCAGTACTGACCGCGGCCAATACTGCTTAACATGGGAGATCGTTGAAGCTGCGCACCGACCGCGCGTCCACTGCGGTCAGTTATTCTATATTATAATATATTATATTATGCCGATATATACCAGGGGTGTTAGTTGAAATTTGCCGGTTTTTTCGATAAAGAAAACACTCAATTTTCAGAGGAATCTCAAAATTTTTTTATTCAAAGTATTGACCATTGGTTTCTACACATTTCGCCCTTCTCTCAGGCAAATTATGAATACCATCCCAAAAAAACTTTTTCTCTTTCGAGGTAAACCATTCGACGAGCCATTTTTCCACTTCTTCAAAATTAGCGAAGCACTGCTCTGCAAGGGAGTGTCCCATCGATGCGAAAAGGTGATAGTCGGACGGGGCGATGTCTGGAGAGTACGGCGGGTGTCATAATATTTCCCAATTAAGTGTTTTTAATGTGTCTTTCACCAGTTTAGCGGTATGAGACGGCGCGTTGTCATGTTGCAAGATAACTTTGCCATGTCTTCGGGCCCATTCCGGCCGTTTTTCGATCAACGCATAATTCAAATTGATCATTTGTTGTCGGTAGCGATCCTTGTTCACCGTTTCATCAGGTTTTAACAACTCGTAGTACACCACACCTCACTGGTCCCACCAAACACAGAGCATTGTCTTACGGCCAAAGCGATTTGGCCTTGCAGTCGATGGGCCGGCTTCACCAGGTGAAAGCCATGATTTTTTTCGCTTTGGGTTCTCAAAATAAATCCACTTTTCGTCCCCCGTGACAATTCGATGCAGAAAAGATTTCCTTTCGAATCGTTGAAGCAGCATTTCACAAACGGTTTTTCGATTTTCCATTTGTCTATCGTTCAGCTGGTGTGGCACCCATTTTCCATACTTGCGGATCTTTCCCATGGCTTTTAAACGTTGGCAAATTTCTCCTCGAGTCACATTTAGTGTTTCTGCCAATTTTTGTTGCGATTGGGTTGGATCAACATCCAATAACGCCTGCAATTCCTCGTCTTCGAACTTTTTCGCTGCACCAGGATGGATTCGCGCGCCAGCCCCCCCACTGGGCAATTCCATTCAGCGTACCCCCCCCCCCCCCCCCCCCCCCCCGGTGGGGGGGGGGATACGGTTAAGGGAATGACCGCCTCAACTCTTGTACACGGCGGCGGCGAAATCTTTATATAATATAGAGAGATACTTGGAGGGCTTTGCTCCCCTGCGCGCTTCGCCAACTCCCCTGCCCCGCGCCCCGCCACCTTCAGAACTCTTGTACACGGCGGCGGCGGCGATGATATCTCTCTATATTATATAAAGATTTCGCCGCCGACGCCGTGTACAAAAGTTAGGGGGGGGGGGGGCGATGGAACGGGAGGGGGGTGGCGTGCAAAGCGCGCAGGGGGGCGAAGCCCCCCCAGTATTTATATAATATAGAGAGATATATATGTGACTGTGTTTGTACGTATTTATATTGAATATATACGTCCTACGCACCCCTAGTCATCTGTACGTCCAGCCGCATAATCGTTGCCATTCACGACTTTGTCTTTTCAACGTTCTCTCTCTATTCATCTCTCTCACTGGCGATAGCGGCCCTCGGTTGCCGTGAGACCGCCCTCGTTGACCGATTTAAGTGAAATTTAATTTAACGATATCGCGATCGTTTTCTACCCCTCTCTCTCTCTCTCTCTCTCTCTCTTGCCGCCACTTTTCTCTCTGGTCGATTGTCGACGTAAGGGGATAGGGTCGTATTGCCGTATCCAATATAAACGTTTCAATTTCTTATATAATTGAGTTAATAGTATGATACTCAATTATGCGTAGTTTGCATCAGATCTGACCCACCGTTTTCGAGATATTAAAAAACAAAGTACTCGAATTTTATACGCACGGGTGGAAACTCAACGCGAGATTCTCATGTCTGGGTTTTTTCGCTATGCTCCCTCCACTATAGTATGGAAATTATATTTTCGTACTTGCCGAACATCTTCGGATGTCACTAAATACGAACAATCGTAGGTTACCACACGAATAATTGAGAAATCAAAAATTAGAAACCAAAATTTGTACTCAGAAAATGATCGTCTGAGGACCGTCTAACATCCATGTAGACGGAGCCTTACCAGAATTGCCGATATGGCTCAATATTGGGACAGTTCCGATTGCGAAGGATCGTTTGCGAGTAGCGCTACAGTATTGACAAACTGGTTTATTAATACAGGGCCAACCATGGCCGCCAAGTTTATTTTCCAGTACTATCCCAGCTTTGGTAAGTTGTTAATACCGTGCCAACGCTGGCCGCAAGTCTGATTGCTAGTACTACGCCAGGTTGAGTAGACCCAGTTCCGAATATCGTGCTAAGTTTGTTTGCCAATATAATGTCAGCTCTGGCAAACTAAGTAATCAATACCGGGCCAATCCTTGCCGCCAAGTGTATTTTCCAGTACTATGCTAGCTTTGGTAAACAAAGTTATTAATACCGTGCCAAATTTGACGGCCAAGTCTATTTTCCAGTATTACGTCGGCTTTGTGATAGGCCAAGTTGTCAATATCGGGCCAACTCTGGCCGCCCAGTGTATTTCCCAGTACTACGCGTTTTAGTAAACAAAGTTATTAATACCGTGCCAAACCTGGCGGACAAGTCTGCTCGCCAGTAGTACGACAGCTTTAGTATGCAAATTTGTCAATATCGTGCCAAGTCTGGTCGCCAAGTCTGTTTTCCAATATTACGTCAGGTCTGACAAACTAAGTTATCAATACCGGACCAACCCTGGCCGCCGAGTATATTTTCCAGTACTATGACAGCTTTGGCAAAGTTATCAATACTGTGACAAATCTGGCGGCCAAGTCTGCTTGCCAGTACCAAGCCGGCTTTGTGGTAGACCAAGTTGTCAATACCATGTCACAACCACTTGTGGCCGCTAGGTGGTGAATTAGTCAGACGTGTCTCTCAAGTGAACCAGTACCAGTATCATTCTACAATTCCTGAACGACGCTCGGCAACGTCATGTAGAAATAACCTATTAGGTTATTTCATCTTAGGTGTGTGCAATCTATGACGACAAGAAAGATGAATAAAAAATAAGAAATAATTAATGTAAATGACGGTAAAATGAATAAAATAATTAGTGTAATTGTTTTGTTGTTGAATGTCATTATTGCGACATTCCAAGCGTCGAAGAGCGACATTACTTCATAACCCAAGTGTCGTTTAAAAATTTTTTTTTTTTATGATCAAATCTTTCCCACACTATAAAATTTCATTGTTTATAAAAAAAGTATTTGAAAAATAGGGCATAGTTATATGCTGTAGCAATCGTATAAATGCAGAAATATACAAACATACCGGTTGATCGGTTCTTGACTAACCGATCATCGACCGTACCTCCGTAAGCGAACACTTTGTATTCAGCGCGTGATTACCTTCCCCTCCGATTAGAATATATTACGCAGCTATCTGCACTCAATTTCATACTGCCGCGTGTTTATAGTTACTACGCTTCCCGTCCTTATTCTCTGTTATCTCTTTAAGTTCATTTATTTTTACCTTTTTTCACTTTTCAAATTGATATTATATCGATAATATATTTCGTGTATCATCGTTGATTCATACTTACATCTCGCCACGTTGCTCTGATAATGATCCTGGTCCGGGGGTCCAACGGAACTGACTGACCACGATATTGGCCCTGTGCACGGTGTGACGAGCAGTGTCAGAGGTGGTCCGTCACGCGGGCTCAAATAATAGAACCTGCAATAATTTCATCTTCATCGAGTATGATATTACCATTCATGTACAGTCGAGAGACAGTGACCACATAATATTTTTCATTGACACCACCGAACCTTTTTCGTCTCGCGAATTTCAATCATGCATCAGGTTCAAAATTCGTGTTTCGTGTTCTGTGTACCCGAAAAAAAGATCCTACTCCGCTGTGTGGGTTAATATATCGAGTTAAGACATTTGAACGTTTGAAAAGCTCACAAGAAAAGTACCCGAGGCGTCCCCCTCCGATTTTGTTGAAACTCATGGATGTTATAGAGCTTTAAAAACTAAGCGACACGTATTTTTTATCTACGGATAAACGGTTTGAAGGGGTGAAACCACCCCCCAAAGTTGCACAGGTCAAAGCCTGCAGTTTCAGATACAAGCAGTGTATCGATTTTGATGAAACAAACATTAAAATGTTTCTTATGCGAAGGAATGAAGAACCCATCAGATAATGAAAAAATATATATTTTAAGGGTTCGAAACACCTTTCAACATATCTGCTTCTTGCATCCTGCATTGCAAATTTACGAATCGATTGGAATGAAATTTATACCGGAAATAAAATTAAAGTTAACATATTTGTGTATTTGTGCAAGAAAACAGTTTTAAGGGGAAAGCTACCCCTATTTGAGTTTTTACATTCCAGTTGCCTTTTTTCATTCCAAATGCGTTTGCTTATACGAACTCTTCCCATTAAGCTAAAATTAATGATTCACCTTTTTTCAATTAGCACGAATACTTAAGGGGGAGGAACACCTTTGTTAGTCCCTTTTTAATAGATATTCAACAGTTTCCGACCCGCTGCCAAGAAATTTAATGATGTACCATCATTCTAAGCCCTTAAAATATATATTTTTTTCATTATCTGGTGGCGTCTTCATTCCTTCGCATAAGAAACATTTTAATTTTTGTTTCATCAAAATCGATGCACTGCTTGTATGTGAAACTGCAAAACCTGTGCAACTTTAGTGAGTGGTTTCACGCCTTGAAATCGTTTTTCCGCAGATAAACAAATACGTGTCGCTTAGTTTTTAATGCTCTATAACATTCATGAGTTTCAACAAAATCGGAGGGAGACACCTCGGGTACTTTCTTTGTCAGTGAAACGAGGTAGAGAAACTATTTGATTTTTGTCATGGGGTTTCGATTAAATGCACTCTATCATTATACCTTTCGTTATTCATTATCTCTACATTTTTTCATGAGTTATAACAACGGGAAAACGATGTCTCATAAGAGACTATGTTAAATTGCAAAATTTTAATATGAATTCTTCGAGAACGATGTACATGAAAATTCTAAAATAATTCAGATCTGTCCATACGTAGGCACGGAACGTAAAATAAAAATTTCAGAAATTTCGGTGCATTTGCGCTCTACCTAGCCAACCTCCTTGACGATGAAATGTGTTGCCGCAACAAGTGAGTATTTGGGGTTCACATTCGAAAATCATAAATTCAAAGTTCACGATTATTATCCCTAAATATTTGAGGCCTTAATGACATATAAATGCTCTAGGTCGTTTGGAAAATGCAAATATGAACCGAGACAAACCCTCACGCCTCCCGTAGCTTTGTTATATTTTAGATAACACCCTATTTTAAGCCAGAGATTACGTGGTAAAAATGAAACTTGCATAATTAATGTTAGCCGGGTAATTTTATACTTTGCAAGCCAAAATTCTCAATCGCTATAAAGCCAGTACCCAACATAGATCCTCAATTCCTCAACAAATTTAATGCACGGATGAACAGATTCAGATATGTTATAGAAATTCTATAAATACCGATCAAGATCAATCGAAAAATAAGGCCTGTTAGGATCGCATTGTAGCAGACGACAGATTCACGTAACTTCGTATTTATCGTATACCATTTCATATCAATGTCATTATCTTAGCATTTACCCGTGCCAACTTACGTCATTATTTTTATTTCGGTGCATGGAGCAATGGGATTCTAAGCCGATCACGTGGTCAAATCTTCGGTATAAAACTTCAAGCGTCACGGAAAGTGCATCTGCCATTATTTAGCATCCGTGAATCCATCGAATTCAATCTGGACAACATGTTCGTCGATAAGAGGCAATCGGGTTCATTCAGGTCGGTACCGGGATCAGCCGGTACCGAGGGCTCTTGATAACTCTACTCTTAACGCTTCACAGTGATGGGCATGCGGTTAAGTGTATGACTAAGGGGTGAGATGTATCCCTCCCGCGATTCTCATCGCTCTGATGTGATCGGACGTACACTGCCTGGTACAACAAATTACCGTGTGGTTCCCCAAGACCTGATTCGGCAATCTTATAGGTTAACCCCAGTTTATGTAAGCGAAGTTTTAATTTAACCGGAGTTCAACTACGCGTCGCCGTTCCAGATCTTGTTTGTGATCGGAGTTTAGCTAAGCCTACACCCGATTATAGCTAACTCAGTTTTCTTTAGTAAATTCTATTGTGATTGATTTGGGGAAACCACTATGGGCCATGTATCTCCATGATGAGTTAACTCACGATTACCGCACTGAACTCGGTCTAAGTCAGATTGTGAATGCACCGGTAGTGTTCGTGGTCGCATTAACTGATATAAAAAATGTAAATCCCATTGAAATTGAAATGCTTGGTCCAATATTGGCGATTTATAGCAATAAAGGGGACATGCTGCTACCCATGCTTGCGTGCAAAAGCAGACCCATGATCCAGGCATATAAAAGTTACGGAAGTTTGATACTTGTATAATGCTCACCACCCCCCCTCACACACACACACACACACACATATGTATATATAAATAAACCCACATTTTTTAAAGGTAATTTTTTGAATATTTAGACTATTTTAAATAGTTTGGAATAATAATATTGCAATTTTCATCCTTTATATACGAGTAGCGACCTTTGTTTTTC
The DNA here is from genome assembly GCA_958009045.1 of Oxytorus armatus. NCBI lineage: Eukaryota > Metazoa > Arthropoda > Insecta > Hymenoptera > Ichneumonidae > Oxytorus > Oxytorus armatus. Next base: position 30,942,123 of record OY253744.1, read on the forward strand.
TGAACTTTTCTTTACTCAGTTTTAATACCAATATGATTAAATGTGCCAAACATCGAAAAATCACATTGAGAAAATCTGTCCGTGAGCATGTGTGTGCATGTGTCGAATTTGCAAAATTCATATTGCTATCTTTCGAGAACGACTTAAACGCTTTCGCCCAAACTTTCCACGAATTTCGGATATTGAACCCGCTTTGTTTGCCGCAATTTCCATTGAAATTACCCTAGGACTTGACATTTTACTGGATTCTTAAATTTTCGAGAAGTGTGTTTTGATTTAGTTCATTTACATTCCACTGGCGCTACTCACAAACGACAACGCGAGATTTTCCTTAGTGAATCTTCAATTCACAGATGATGTTCGAGAGTTTTTGAGATCCACTTGACATGCCTATTTGCTACATGTTCCTTGAATATTACCCAGATTTTGAAGGTCCCCACTATACCGACGCCGCTGAAGTTTGTCATCGTCTTCCGCATACCCTTAACGTGCATATTTTCGTTGGTGGCAAGACAGAACACTTATTAGATAGATTTGCATTATTGTTAAATACAGAAAAAGGCCATGTATGTTCGTTAATTAGTTCTCCGTCATCTTTTATAATTACTGGACATTGATTTTAACTACGGATATTTTTGATTCGCTCATTTTACAGGAAAAGCTAACAGTCGCGTTTTGTACGTTTTGTACCAACAATGAGAAGCGAGGCCACCGGGGATACGAAAATATTTGGCCCAGTTCATTTTTTTTAACGTGTATATACCCGAAGGGATAAAGAAGCGGCGACGGTATCAGACGAAAAGCTCGGTCCCTTCCTCTCTCTCTCCGTCTCTCGCCCCTCGAGTTCGCTCTCACGTGCGCGGCTTCCTCCAGCTTTTTTCTCCGTCAAAATCCGGGGAAACTTTTACCCGTTGGTATTTCACATACAAATAGGAAATGCGTTTCGCCACGTGGCTCACTTGTGCGAAATTTCATGACACCGATAACTTCTCATGAGGTTTTTTTTTCTTTGCCTCCTCCATTCAATAATTATATACGATTTAGGGATATTGTTCCCGGTAACTTATTTTGACTCGCAATTTTTCAATGTATACGATTTCTATATTTAAAATTGTATCAGGTGCACGAATAATGTTTTCCACGTTTACAGGAAGCTTTATTTTCATATTTTATAGAGAATTGAACGCTCTACAAAAAAGATGTCTTTCGGTTTTTCGATAAGCGTACCCATTGCGATGATATCCGAGTTCAAAGTTCAAAATGAACAAAATTTCATCGTTTTTAATATTACAGCGGAACTATTGACTCTATCGAGAATTTTCAAATGACTTTTTTGTCCCTTATTAAATTTGGCATGAAAATTGTCTCATTTATGATTAATTAATATTCATCATTAATTGTTCAATGCTGTGGAAAATTATTTTCTGTCAGAAAACTGGTTCTAATGGGTTAGTATTTAACACAATAGTTACAAAGAGATGAACAAAATACTCACGAGTAAAACAACTTTCTTTATTCCCAATAATAGTGAAAAGAAATAATTCATTAAATTTTTCTTGCAAACTTGCGAGATATCACATTCTCAAAGAAGATGACGCTGTCAACAGCCATTATCTAACTCATTTACTTGCACAATACAAAGCTCTTCATTCCTCTAGACTCAGACTTTCAATATTGAAAAATCACTTGGGACATCAGGTTTTCACCCGACGATTTAAAAAAGTATAAAAATAATACTACTGAATTATTATAAGTCGTGGTATTCGAAGTCTGTCGTATTGAACTGACACATGCTCAATTAATACTTCGGAAATTTACCCTAAACGTATTACAGTACGTTTTAAGAGAAACAGTGTGTAAATAGCACGACTATTATCACCGCTACTCAAGAAAAGTTACATTCCGAGAGAGGTAAGAAGTTATATTTGTACAAGGGATCATGAGTGTATAATAGAACGAGTGGTATATTGTGTTTAGAGGGAGAGAGACAGCAAGTCGTTTATCAAGGACTCCTGAAGGGTTATCGAACGCCGATTATTTTCAGCACACCTAATTTCGTTAATGGTATATCTCTGAATATATGTGGATCGATACAGGTACAATCACGAATTTGACAAAGTCTCCACTCATCATCGATCTACATCAATGGAATACGACTCTAGGCTAGAAACCAACCAAAGATAAGAAATATAAAATTAAAATGTTCTGATTGGCTGAAAGTGTGCGTGCGTTTCTCGTATTAAATAAAGAATTTATATTCCCATGAAAATATATACTTTTGGTTGATATCAAATAATCCTATTGTAAATTGGAAGTAATAATACGTGCCGTCCTCTGAGAAAAAGGCTATTGATACAATTGGCGCCCGAACAAAGACTCGATTCCAGAACTCATAGATTTTTTTTCTGTCTATTTATATATGTCGAAAGTGGTACATACACCTGTCTGTACCCGATCACAAACAAGTGATTCAGAGAGTACGCAGAAACAACAAGAAAATAATAAATCAAATAAACGAGAAAAGAAATCATAAAAAAAATCAGTTAAAATGACAGAAAGTAATAGAGATAATATTAAATTAGTCGAGACTTTGAGACAAGAAAGAGAGAGTATGGCGATCGAAAAACAAAATTTACAAAAATTGCGCGATGAAATTGAACATAGACAGCGCGAAGTTAACAAAGAATTACTTGCAGAATTAAAATAACTGAAGATCGATAACAGACAACAACGGTCTGAACCGGATCGTTTGCGACAATTGAATGAAGAATTAGAAACAGCGAGAAATAAAAATCGAGCGGTGGTTGGTCCAGCAGTTGCGAACGGATTGTTGCGACGTTTGGAGCATTTAAATAACGAGGCAAAGTTGCCTAAGTTTCGAGACGAGTTGTGTGTGCATCTTAATAAATATTTAGAAAAAATCGAGAAATATTTTGACATCAAAGGCACTGCACAAGTAAATATATTAGTTTTGAAAATGATGAAAGATTTGAAACAGCTTTCCTTGGGGAATTCCATTCGATACCGAACCAAGTAAAAATTAGAAGTAGATGGTTGGCGCGTCGATATAAATCACAGGAGGGATCATTACAAACATGTTTTTATAAACAGCTTAGTGAAGCGCAGTATTTTAGACCGGTATGTAGCGAATACGAGACACATTTTCATATTATACAGCAATTACCAATTCGATATCGTCAAAATCTTGTAGCTATTGATTATTCGGATGCCAAGGTTATTGCTCAGGCTCTCGCGCATATTGATATAACGAACGAAGAGTGTGAAAGCGATAAGAAGAGTAATTCGGATTCCGATATTCAAAACAACGGGAATAGACAATTTTTCAATAGAGCTATAAATAGCGAGAATAAGTACAAAGGCGAAAAGAAAAATTGGAGAACGAATGTAAACGGAATCTCGCATTTTCCATTGAATCGTAGATATCAAAATCACTCGTATAATAAATCGAATAATAACAATCAAGAAGTTCAGATCTCTTGTATGAGAATGTCAACCACTCCGAGTTTTATCAGTATCCGATAAGTAATGCTCCGATTTATAATGGGGGATGGCGGTTGCCAGACACGAATATTCCACCGCCTATGGCGATTTTTAGAAATAATCCCTCGAGCTTAGCTCAAACATCGAATAATCGAACTTTGAATGGGAAAGCGGTCAATGACGACGGATCCGCATGTGCGCTGCAATCCATATGACTTTGTTGAGGATCTGATTGGTCAAACTGAAAATGACATAATCAACGATGATTCAGCGTTAGTTTTAAAATTTCGGAAATGTCCACGTATGATGCCATGTTATGCCATGTTATGGCAGTGAAGAAACAAATGTTGTTAGAGTTGAATATTGGAGATTATTGAGTATTGTCACCTTTCCTATTAGTTCCACGATTAATGTCGAATATGATAACGCGAAATGATTGGTTTTAAACGAACAGAATTCATTTGAATTATGAAGATCTCACGATCCATTTAGGTAAATATCTCGTTCCGCCGAGTTTAGCGTCGTACGATCGTGGTTCTTTGGAGCGTATTGTTGTCTCGACATCCAACGATACAATTTATATACAAATTCTCTTAAATCTTTATTCGAAGCCTTTTCGGCATATAGGTTCCACTATAGAATCTCGAAAATATTTGGTGGGAATGCATACGAACTGGTCGATCCGAATTTGCCAACCGTGTCGAAAGGTACGCATAACCGAACCGCTCGACTTCAATCGCCAGTAGGCAATAACATTGTTGACTTGGCGTTGTCTCTGTAAATAGTTTTTAAGTAACTTTTAAGTGACGACGTATTGGATTTGTATGGAATGCGTTTAGCGACGTTAATGTATTGACAATGATCGATATATGTATTGTAATATGAGAGGATCATTTCACGAAACTGAGAGATTGTTGATGGCAGTTACTATTATTATGAGTTAGGTTGACGAAGCGGAATGCGAAATAGCAAAACTCTGTATTATATGCGAAGACGAAGTGATTATAAAATCATGAAAATATCATAACTGTAGAGAACATGTAAAATACTGTAACGTATTGTATAAGCTGTATGCAGGGAGTAGATGTGCACGTAAAAATAGGAAATTTAATTATTGATCCTGGATCAATTTAAATTTAGCGGGATATTGTGGAAATAGCACGTCTCCGTGAACGTATACCCAGGGAGATGTGTCGGTGTTAGCATCGAGGGTAACACGAATCAATATAGTAATTGAGCGTATGATCGTAGATGGCGATATGTCGAACAGCTAGGTACTGTATCATGACACGTGATCCTACGTGATCAAATGCCTTGTCTCGCCCTCTCTCGGTGACCGAGCTAGAATACGGTCGAGTAGTGTAGTGATCTAGTGTGTTTCTGACGGTAGCGCCGGCACACATACACATTAGATCGAATCTACAAGATTCGATCGTTAACAATAGTAATTTCTTATTATTGAGTGAAACATGGCTTGGTAATGAAGAAAACGTCGACATCCCCAATGTTGATTGTATTGTTCACTTCAAACGCAATAATGTTAGAGCTGGTGGTGCAGCTATTTATCAGAATAGAGATTCATTGGATGTTATTACATCTCGCATAATCGTTAGGTTGAGAAATGTAAGGTGATTTGGTTTTGGTCAAGACGATATTGGCGATTTATGTGCGGCACGAATTGTTATGGAGGATGGAAAGGAATTCCCGGCCATGGAATGGCCGGGAATTCCCACGGCATGCCCCGGTTGGTCATGGTCGTTGTATATATTTCCCCAAACCAACAAACTCACAATATCATACGATTTTTACACGAAGAATACTCAAATATAGTCCAGTTGGTTCAATGCTATTAGGAGCAAATTTACATCAACTTCTATTAATTTTAGTAGGGGATTTCAATGTCAATTTTGCCAAAGCTGAATCATTGCTACTCATAAATTTTCTCCAAAATGAATTTCAGTTGATCATGCGCAACCACGCAAATGAGCCTACTACAAGGTATGGCACGACTATAGATGCAATGTTATATAGATATCTTGAAAACATGACATCTAAAACATTCGTTTCATACTTCAGCGATCGATTGTTAATTTCATCGAATCAAACGCAGCAACGACTGCTACTATAACCGAAGTGACAGATGAAGCAACCAAATAAAAATTACAGAAAAAAATCAAAACCTACTTTTCTTGTTATTTTTTTTAAATTCTCCACGCCACATATCCTACACGGTATTCTCAAGATGTTGGATGTTTCACATCTACCAGGCGTCCCATGACGGCTCACTTTTTTTTCTTCAAATTTCATGTTTTTTTTTACTGCTTACTCCTAAATATCTCAGTGAATAATTCATGAAGTGTTTGGAATTTTGGAGAAATTTCAAGTGAATATATCCTAAAAATTATGTGAAAATTTGATGCAAAAGGCTTGACAAGGGTACACAAATTCAAAAGTCACCATAGTCATCCCTTAACGAAAGAGCGATCATGAAATATGAAGAATTGAGAAATGCTATAAAACTTCTAAATTTCGACGACCTAAATGATTACTTAAATGTTTTTAATGGAGTTGAAAAATAAGGTTTTGTCGATCTCTATTCGGCTTCATGATAATTGCGTCGACCTTTCAATGTGCGTAAATATTTGCGAGTAAGCAATAAATTAAGCTTTCTCTAAAAGAGTCTTTGTACTGGTCCATGTGACATGGGATAATTAATGAGGAAGTTACCATCAAAGACATATACACTGGTCGTTATCCGAGCCTCTGTATATCGCTACTTGAGAAACGACGATCATGAATTCGCAACAAAGTTTCAAGATTGTCGGGGCGGGGAACTGAGAAATTCTCGTTTCTCGTTCGCAGTATAAAATAAACCTGATGTGCTTTCGGAGTATGTAACGTCGCGAGAGGCAATAAAGCTCCTCGTTGAGATATCGCCGAGACGTCGAGGCCGTCGTATCCGCGGACGCCCAATTCAGTTAAAAGGAAATATAGAAATGATATTAATAATAATAATAATAATAATATAAGGGAAACGAGAATCAGAGAAAGCTCCGCGATGAACATTTCACGCTATGGATATCCCACGCGATATTTTCGCGGCAAGTAGCCAAAAGATCTTAGACATCTCACAACTACACTGGGAAAAAAAATTACGAAAATCAAGGAATTGTTTTTACCAATGTTTGCCAAAACATCATATGAGGATATAATTAGTTCGATCGAGCCAATTAAACTTCATTAAAAAAATTATAGTTGATTTTACAAAATTCTATCGTAATATCACGGAAATATGTTATGGAAAATACTGAAAAAACACCTCATTGTCATCTCACAACTAGAATGAGAAAAAAAATTATTCAAATCAATAAAATGTTTTTACCAATATCCGCCATAACATATTCCTTTCATACGAGGATATAATTAGTTTATTCAAGAAAATTAAACTTCATTAAAAACTCAGTAGTTTATTTTACCAAATTCTGTCCTAATATCGAAGAAATATGTTGTGGAAAATATTGAAAAAGACAGTTCATTGATATTACTAATTTTTTTGTCTTAATGCATAATAACAATATTAATACGGGATTACAATTCGTCATTAAAATACGTTACTCGGGTGACAAATTAGACTTTTCTTATAAATTTCAATTTTCATGTGTAATTTGAATACTATAGAATTACCACAATTACAATTATAACATTAAATTTCAATTGGAATTTGTATTATGGATTTAATTGTTCAATTAAAATTACAAAAATAATAAGTAATTTGTATGATCCATTGGAATTTGCAGTTGGAACAATCCACTTACAAATTACAATCGCGATTCGTAACATATCCTACACGACGGTACTTGTGCAAATCTAAGTTAGGACGTGTTTGGAACGGTATTTTTAATCCATTGGAAAATATTATTAACAATTAAGAGAAAAAATTTTCAATCGTATAGAAAAAAAACATTAAGAATTTATTTTCCCATCATCGCCCAATGCTTAAAATGTCGGATTTGTGATGTAAAATTTTGCTGAATTCTTTTTCAACAAGATCGCGCCGGACATTCTTTAATCTTGTTTTTTGAGTTTCTTAACGTTCAAGTTCATTACAAGACGAAGAAATTGATGTTGGCCGTTTTTCTCGATATCATACTGTTTTTAAGTAGTGAGATTGTTTTGAAGTGTTAAGCCTCGTGATTATTCAACAATTCATCAAATGAAAATGGATTGAGAAAGAAAAATCGAAAAAAGTCAGAGATGGTCTCTTCAGTAGTAACAATGATACAAATAAAAATCCAGATAATCAAAATTGATCATTCGTAAATTTGTGTATGTTGGTAGCGATTTGAAATTTTCTAAAACAATCTTCCAGCAAGATTTTACAATTCATAATTTTCCAACGAGACATTATGTGATACTACTAAAGTCCACAATCGCCTAGATTCCCCGTTAAGAATTTACCGTCAAAGTGCCTTAAAGTGACTATCTAGTACCGTGCTAAAACATAAAACATAATAATTGGCTTATATTGATGTGTTCCTCTAACGACTTGTACGCGGTTTTCACCGTGGACAATATTAGAATTTTCAAATTTACCGTCAGCAAGTGCAATATCAAAATTTTCTTAATGAACGTTGAAGAATTGCACATCCAATATTTTTCGTGATCTCCCGTAGGAAAAGGATACGATTAAAATGAAAAATCCTCATTTTTTATTGACATTGAAACATGTTTTACCTATCGCTGGCACGTTTACAATTGACTTTTTTTTAATGATGTTCGAAAAAGTGGGAGACTTTTGAATGAATTTCCTTGAAAGGTTGAAAGGTCTACTGACAATAACAATACAGTAAAGTGTCACCATAACTCAGTAATTTATGATACTAATTTAAAAAAAAGGTCATTCATAATTGAAATGAAAACCATTCGATTTCAGCCATCATCAGTGGGGTTTTACAACGTCGTCGGCCGGGTCTTTGGTTAAAGCTTACACATGCTTGTTAGTCTCCCCGTGCGTTGCCGGTGAATGCTCTTTTTCTTCATATGCTTCTCTCTCTCTCTCTCTGGTACCGAACTGTGAGCTATTGTAAAATTAGCGTCGGCACACAATGCCGCCCGACGCGTCGTCTGGGGTCGTGTTCACGACCCCCGTAGCTAAATCCAGCTTTTCGCGACGGCACAGGAGAGTAAGAGAAACGATTGAAAATGAGCATCGGGCACGTACAAGTAGCGTGCGGATACATTTAGTAAATGTTTTTTTTCGCTTCTCAAACATAATAATTTCAAAGCATGAATGATTTGAAACGGAAAAAAATAACGAATAAAAACAAAAATATTCACTTTGATACGTTCCCAGATTGTAGAGTGGCAGAAATCTGATATTCCGGATGAATAACGTCCGTTCTGTTGAACTCTTCGACTCTCGTTGGTCTCTCGATACCGTAAGGACGTGGACTTCCCTGAAATTCACGCCTCTCTTGTAGCAAGAGAACGTCCTCGCCACGGGCACTGCCTTGATTCTTCCGGTGGGTCAGGATCACAGCCAGTAATACGAGAACGATTACGTTCGAATTGCCAAACATCTTGACGCGATTATTCAAGAAGGTTTACACATACACACACACTTATATACACGCGAACACGTTAATTGCACTATAGAATGATTGTTTTAACATTGAATTATCAATCGCAGATATTATGAATGGCGATAAAATGATAACGAAAACGTATAGAACGAGAGATATTATGAAGAAAAAGGAGATAAAAAAAGACGCCTGTTTTTTCCCCGTAGAATACGACTTGTTACTATAATTAGTAAGTTTCGACTCGATTAGTGTACCGCAAAGGGTATAAGGACTTTGCGACTCGTGAACAGAATCGGCCTAGAACTCTCGCGACGACGCCCGCAACTGTTGTGTGCTCCGCTTAGTAAGGAGGCCAAGTCGAAAGCCCCGGCTGGCTTTCTCGTCGACAAACCCCTTCTTTGGGAGAATGAGTGTCGTGTATGTGTGAGCGTGTGTGTGTGTGTGCGTTTGTGTGTGTCAGAGAGAACGAGACAGAGAACGGAACGCGCGGAGGGGCACACAATACAAGAACACGACGTCGACGGCGACGAAGATGAAGCCACAGACGACGAAGAATGACGACAAAGTCGTAGCTTACAGTATGGTGGTATTAGCCCCCGCGTAGAAACGTGACAAAGCTTCTTTAAGTAGCTCTCATACCTTATTGTTAATGTACTGGAAAATTTCGTACATTATAATTATGTTTATCCTCAAACACTTTTTGTTAAGTGTACAAAATTTCAGATAACGTTACGGACCATTATAGAAAGAAATATTAACTCTAAAGTCACCAGACTTTGATTGGGTTATACCGAAAAACGTGGTCATCTCGAGTTTACTCAGAAATTTAACTTCCATAAACATCGGAGACCGAAGATTTTTGACACTTCATTTGTTCGCGAAAATGTAAGGATTCGATTGATTACAAAAAAGAAGGGGTCAGCGGGACGTTTGAAACAGATATTTCGTCTTAACACCTTCTTCCCCATCGTCAAAGGCGAATACAGTTTACGACGCGGTTGCTCGCCTTGCGTTTTGCGCGCTGCCCCCCCCCCCCAACACCCCGCAAGGACCGTACCCCACCACAAGAGCTCTATAACCATCACACCACCACCGTAGCCCTTACCGCCTCGCTCCTTCCTATCGGATATCGAAGTTGTTGCGTTACTTTATTCGACACGTTACGAATAACGCGGATTCAAGTGATAACATCTTGGAAGATCGTACAGTAAACTTTACTGTGAATACAATTATTCGTGTTGAAAAATGATTATGAGGGCTTGAGGGAAAATTTATATTGGTTACGAAAAATGTCGATTTTTTTTTGTTGATATTAGTAATCTGGATGTGTGTAGTTGTGTAGTATTTTTGGTTTTACGATCAGGCAAAATACACTTTGAAGTCTCTTATCGATTTTTTTTCGGATCTTGCGTTCCAGATATTTGTCGGCTGTTGAAAAAATACGCATTGCGAAATATCAAATTTCCGGCCGGCCAAGGAACTGCTCGGAGTGGAATTATGCGCATACTTCAGAACGCACAAGATGATCGCACTAAGTGATCCGTAGATGGCGTTCGGTGATTCTAGTGTAATTGAACATTGGCTTCGGTTATCACCAATCGGACACACCGTATAACGATTAGCAGGTCATTCGTACCTGCTTTCCCCTCCTGTGAAAAAAGAAATATCCCGAAATATGGAATGGCGATTTAAAACTGAATCCACTAATTCATCATTTGGCGTTTTCGGTTGGTACACCCGCTCTGCTCGAAGTCAATCCAAACGGTCGTGAGTGGTACCTAGCACTACCTATCGCTCGCGTAACTTTCATCGGCGCCATTCTCCCAATTTTTTTTATTTAATCTACACATACGTCCGATTCAGACATTCTTCCAGCACGATATAGATATGGCGTTTCTGACGAAAGGAAAATATTTTTTTATATCATTTAGGTACAATTCTATTTTGTGAAGTCAACAAAATTATCACAATGTTTTTTTTCCCCGTTTAGCGAAAACTAAAACTTCGATTTCGAGAATTATTTTGGTGCAAGTTGTTTAAGATTTGGTGACTTGAAAACAATAGAACATTTCGTAAATGACTTGGGTGAAAAATCTGAAATAATTAACGGGAAGTCTGTTTAACTGATACTACACCCGAGTAAAGTAAAAAAAAATACCAGGGTCGGCGGAAAAGTGGCCGGATTGGCCGAAAATATTTTATAGAACCATGGCTAAACAGATATAACAGATACTCATAATGGCGGCTATTGTACAAAAATCACATTTGAAGATAGATTTGTTGTAATAGATAGGTTATTTTTCTCACATATGTTTTTTGTGAAATGCATAAAAATTCAATCTTTGGGAAAATATATTCTAAATTGTCTGAATGTGATATAACTCTGCAAACACGTTTACTGTTATAAAACGAAAAAAATACTTATTAAAAAAAGAAACAGTAGAGCGTTCTGAGATGCTGAAATAAAATGCACATTAAAAAGTCATTTTCATTAAATTCATATCATGCGTTCCACATCAACCGAACCATCACCTCACCCGTTGCACCTCACAATCATGAATATTTTGGCAAACTAAGGATTATACAGTATCTGGCCGAACACGAATTTTGATGTAAGTATGCACGATCACAGAAAGTATGCGGACTTATAGGATAGCGAAGTTTTCTAGTAGTTATTATTAGAGGCGCAGTGTCTCAAGAACGGCCAATCGAAATGCAAAATAGTAAAGGATCATTTTTTATTTGTACGTACTTTATGAGAAGAAAACAATTGATAACGCTATTTTGTATATATTACGGTGTCGAATCATTAAGAGTCATTAAAATAAAATTTTTGACAATTATGTTGTTTCAAACATATGAGACATTTTTTTTCGGATTCTACGGATTTTCTCCCATAAAACTATGTCCTTCTCGAGATGGTGAAATTTAATTTTTAAGTACTACAAAATGATTATTATTAATGGGCGCTTTTGTCATGTTATTCGAGTGAATGCCTGAAACTGAAGACGTACAGCCGTCTACAGCGAACTCTCGAGCTAGTTCGTAAAAAAGTACGAGAGCCGAACGAGAGAGGTAACTTCTCTTGTCCGCCCTGCCAAAAACTTCATGAATAAATTTATGATAAACCATAAATGAGAATTTCTTCGTGTCGAGAGACCTGACGGTGGTCGACGTGCTTCCCACGTTTTTTTGTATTTCTTTTTGCTGAATTTCAAATTGCCTCTAAGAGAAAGGCCCGCACGCATCAAGCATCACTAGCCGTTAAACGAGAATCACTTCGGGCTGACCATGCAGCCCTGAACAAACCCATTTCTCTCGTTAAATGTCTCCCTTGAACACCGAGACGACCTCATCGATGTTTTACGACGCGAATCCGCGTTTACATTGTGTTTAATTTCTTTTTATTTCAGCGCTGGGCAAAAAGATGATTCTTCACGTGATCTCGTTTACATTCGCGTGACGCCGAGTGATTATACTAAGAAAAAGAGAATGCAAAACGGTAAATAAAGATCAAGATTACAATATTGGGCGGGTTAGGCTGTGAACGGGGTTCGATCAACGAGCGATCATCTCTAATCTCTTGGACCGATAATTGTCCTGGACGAGCATAAAAGTAAGGGGCTTCCTCAATTTTGGCTCTCCGATATATATAGGACGTTTTGCGAATGCCCACAAATTACGACGAAGCGATTTGAGGAAGTTGCAATTTGCACCTTGTTGCCTTTAAGTTAATGTCGATAGTCTGAGACTTCCTTGATTTTGGATGTTAAAAACATTTATTGAAGTTCCATTAAATAAGAACATTTTCATTGATCCTCGTGAAATTTAATAAGGAGGATCCTTGTCCGCTAACATTTATGAGACCGGGGCGATCACAGCCATTTTTTCAATAAATTCAAGAAGCAGATAGAGTGGGGCGGCGAAAGAGAGAGATGAAGAAATTTACAGGAATTATACTAGACGACGGAAGATTGGACGGCATGGTATCCACCACAGGCCAGACGTGATCGCCCATATTTTACTCGGGTCTCATCAAACTAAATGAAGAGGGAGAAGAAGTTGAAAAAGAAGTAAATGAAGAAGAGGAAGAGATCGACAAAGAAGAGAGAGCAAAAGAAGAAGAAGAATAACAACAACAAGAAGAAGGAGAAGAGGATAAACTATACGACAAGGGGTAGTCGTCCGGGCACTAGCGAGTAGTGAAGTTCACTCAATGGTCAGCCATCCGAGTCATCGCGGGACCAATATCTGCTGGAATCGTGAAGAGTTTCATTACATAATGTTTTGGGGAGATCTTTACGATAAACGCAAGGATAGACAAACAGTTTTACCACGAGAGATATAGCGAGTAAGAAATTGATTGTAGGGCTCGTTATTTTTTCGACGTGTATAGAATTGCAGAGGAAGACATAGCGAAGTTGTCAATAGCGTGACTTTTGCCGATGGTTAGCAGAAAATATAAAATTCCTTGGCGTGGACCCACTGAATGTACAATAAAAATATATAAAACAAATATTTAAGTGCAGATTCATAAGTCCCAGATCGTCAATGATGAGCACCGAGACGAAGGAAGAAAAAAAAGGAGTCCACGAAGGTTTCACGATACAACGGAGATGATGACAGCGGCTCGGTTCAGTGGGCAGGACGATAAATCATGGCCCGCGGTCTAACCAGCTACTCCTCTTCGCGGTCAGGGAAAAATCTTCGTACACATATACACAGTGCGAAGAAGGTGAGGGCCTCCAGGCAGAAGGAAATGAGAAATTTACGATACCGATACGGGGACCGAGACAGAAGTTCTCTTCCATGATGAACGTCATCGATGCTGAGGAATCGGAATTATTGTATTGAGCGTCAGTAGAGGATTTGAGATAAGTTGCGAAAGATTTGTACCTGCAAAGGTGGAAATTTGATGGAAACGATGAACGTTGTAATTTTTATTTCATGATAATTTACGAATTTGTGATCTCAGCTTGATTAGAGTAAGTTTTGGTTTCGCAACAACTTTATTTCAAGATTTTCGCTGACCATTATTAGTGCCCTTGGACAAAATACAATATCCCCTATTCAAGAATTTTTATGTAACTCCTTCGTTGTTCCATCCGTGACTGAAAAAGTTGGTGTATCGAACGGAATCGCGGAAATTCTCGAAAATATTTCACATGTATTGTGATCGATTTATTCAGCATCTAATTGGTTACTGAAAGATTTTGGTCTCACGTACCCAGAGCGTTTCGGGCTTTCGACTATTTTCCGCTTTCTTCTGAAATACCTTATTTGCTGCAACTGATTATGTGTTTAACTCATTATTGATGTTACTTCCTGACAATCCCTACGTATATTAAAATGTTATCGGAGCCTGGAATCTAGAGTTGCAGTGCATTTCATCGGCTGACCCATGTGTACCGTAATAAGGGGTAAAAAATTTGTGTACCATTCAAGGGTTAAATTTAGTTTGCTGACAGAGTTTCGACTATGTGTGCGACCGCGTGCGTGTTAGTCGTAAAACATTAGTAAAGAGATATGATAACCAAAAATTGAAGTTTGATACGTTTATATGGAAAACGTGAAGAACGATATAACGACAAATCAGAAGGTGGCTTATATAGAGGAGAATGGACCTTATCGAAAAAAATTACTGAGAGAACTACTGATAACAATTTCTGAGAGCTTAGAGTAGTTAACAACTTAAAAACTACTCAAAGTTCACCTCTACTGAATTCGCTACTAGAAATTTCCAGTAATTCACCACTGAAAATGTCTAGTGAGTTTTGTCACTGCTGGTGATTTGCTGTAGTTTTCTGCAGTTTACTGCTACAGATTTCCATCAGTTCGATACTGAAAATTTCTGGTAGTTTTCTACAGCTTACTATTAACACTTTTTTGTAGTTCACTACTGCAGACTGTTAATAGTTCGCTACTGGATATTTTTCGTCATTCTTCAGCGGGTCTCTACTAGCAATTTAGAACGGTCCGCTTATATTGGTAACAGGAAACGTTCAGGCACTTTCTCTGTGAGTTAATGTTACGCACGTTGTCCCCGAAATGAACAAATCGTATAAAAGGGGAGAGTTTGTAAGTGATGTATCGATGTATCTATCTATATTTGTAATTTCCTGCGGGGATCATGGAGTTTTTACGCCCCGATCAAAATCGCTCAACGTATGTGGCACGTTGTGGATTTGGCAAACCCACAATATCTCGCAATTCAGGTGTCGGATAAAATGCTCGCTCTCTTTCGCTCCGGGGACTCCGACTAATCAACATGTCCTTGATTCTTTACGACTTCGATCAAGCTTGACCATCCAAGGGGTCAATTCGTGACGAAATGCAGAGAAATATATCGAGCGGTTAATATTTTCCTCGAAGTGGCCATTCGGAGGAAGCATCATAACCATCCTCAACATCCAAGATAAAGCAGCACCTCGGAGCAAATAGAAGAGTTATCGAGGAAGCCATTATTATACGCAAAAAGTTGAATATACTATATTTCAACACTTTCCTTACTCGAACAACAAAAACAAAGAAAAAGAAGGGAAAAAGTTAACGATAAACGTCACGTGCCAAAGTAGAAGTGATCCCTGATGAAGAATCACAAACTGAGTGAATCCGTACAGACTGCACTGTGTGACTAAAGTGACTGTGGTTCGAATGAATGTTTCTGTTTGTGTTCGTTTTACTTTTAAGTTATCGATTATACCGAGAATTCCTTATCATGAAAATGTGAAATAAGATTAAATACTTGCCGTCGAAACGCTGCTGAGTTTTCTACCATTTACCAGCAGTATAGTGTAACAAATTCTGCAGGAACCACTGTAACTCGGCTTCTGTCAATCAACTTTAGAGTTCTCGGTAGTAACTATTAACGGATTAAAATTTCTCGTGACTCAACTACTGTTTTCTGTAGTTCAACGACAGGGATCTTGGCGGTTACTACCCGCGGGTAGTAAGTATTTGTGACCCGACTACAAGTTTTTCTGTAGAGAATATTTAGTTCTCAGTAATAACTACTTCTACATAGTAATTGCTCATTCAGGAACTATTGCACTGTCAGTGGTAACCGGCGATGGAGGGAAACTACTTATTCAGGAACTACTGCAAGCAAGTAGTAATTACTTGCGTATGGTTTCCCAAAATTCACGCAAGAAGTAATTTTGACAGAAAACACAGGTCGTCCACATCGATATCTTTCAATTTAGGCACAGCAAACTGGATTGTCATGTCGCGATAGCACCATTAACTGTTATTGCCTAACCAGCTGCATTTTAAAAGAAAAATGGCCCGATGATGCCTGTACCCGAAAATCCACACCAAACAGTAACAGGCTGTGGATGCATTTGTTTTTCAACAATCACCCGTGGATTTCCTGGACTCACCCTTCTCGCTCCTTTTTCTGTGGTGTTCCTGGACTCTCAGCAACACTCTCACGAACTGCTTCGATGTTTTGTATTAAAGGACGACCAGCGAGGCGGCGGGGGGGGGGGGGGGGGGGGCTGAAGAGTCAGCTATCACGCTGTCTTTTTTTCGTTGGTAACACATTACCGCACAAATGGCGCAAAATTAAAATCTTGCGTGAATTTTGGGACACCCTTTAGACACAAACCACTCATTCGGGAACGACTCCATTCGCAGTGGTGACTATGGATAAATACAAACTACTTACTCAAGAACTACTAGACACTCAGGAGTCACTACCGAGATTTGAGTAGGTACTACTTTGGGTCCAGTAGTCACTAGTGGATTCCCAGTAGTTTTTTTCGATAAGTAGGGGTAATAGACTAGTGAAGGTAGAAAATATTTTTCGAAATTGTATTATAAAAATATAATTTTCCTTTTCTAATAGAATTGAAAAAATAAAAGTTTAAAATTTTATATTTAAAGCAAAATTTCGACCAACTTTAATGCCGTTGACTTTTTGTGGATTATTTGCAGACTTCAGTACCAATGTAAACGTCTATGTCACATGTGGAAGCGTCCGCGTCGACGGATTTTTGGTAGATGATTCTAATAGATGTATTGCCGCTCTACGGTAGACCATTTTTTATTTGGGCAGCGATAATAAATACCATACACATATTCCCTTGCGCATACTTTTTCATTAGCTCATATTTCCATTGGAATTCGCACTAAACGACATTGGTCAATGGTGAAAGAAATGCCGAACGAATTTTACCCTTTATATTCCATTGGCATTTCCATTCAGTTTCTATGGAATGAAATTTCCATTCGAGCTGGCCATTGTCGTTCCATTCTGCTTACTGCCATTAAAAGTTTTCCATGACTTTTCCATACAATTCGAAAGTGTATGGTAACCGACCTTTTCCATTGACTACCATTGAGTACTCAACGGCATATTCTGCTAAGGGAAGTACACTCCACTGTGTCGAATCTCGCCTTAAAGAATGGAGCTAATAGAGGCACACTTATGATGCTGTGAAACAGATAGAGGACAAGGATGTTTGGTATTGAATTTGGCAAAAAAACGTTGGAGGTGTTCAGATTTGATAAAATTTTGAATTCCTCAAAAAATGTTTGTTCAATTGTTTTGTTTTATAAAAGTTTTGAGATCTTGGGTTAATTTCTGTTCCATGGATAGAGTATCATTAAAGGATAATTGATATTGAATTTAGCACGAATCGGCAACAGAGATAATATTTTATTAAATTTGTATTTTTATATTTTATAACAAATTATATGTTTGTTTAAATTTAGAAAGGGAGAATCGATACTTGCCATAAAAATAGGTTAGGGAACTATTTCCTACATTAATTGGGGATAGGCTCTTTTGTATTGAATTTATAGAAAATCTATAAAAGCATTCTATACGGATAGTTTTTTCGTTTTTTCGAATATACGTTATACATCAAGGAAACCTTACACTATCGAGTTAAAGGAGATAAAAAAAAGTGCAAAGTGAAATTCGCATATTTCGTCCGCATCGTTTTTGCCTATACACAAATGCTTCCTCTATGGCGAATCCAAAATTGAAAAAGTCTCTTGCTTATATAGGAAAATTTGTGAATGCGCTAAAATGATGAGGAAGCAATATACAAATTGCAATTTGCATCATTTTTAACTGTGTATGGTGTCAGGGCGGAGTTTATAGTGGACATGTGTAAAACTATCGATAAACGGAACCGCCTTTATGCGTATAATAAATAAAAAAATGCAACGTCAATACTGTACCACATCGTCGCCGTCATTTCCGTCTGAAAGGAGTGAGGCTTTATAGGCTTCATATAGGGTACATGCTTTAGGTTCAAAAATGAAAACACATATTTGTCCCTCATGATTCTCATGTTTGGGTCGTTTGAAAATATTTCAACAATCTAATTGATATCTATTTGCACTGAGCACATTTTTCCGGTTAAAATTCACAAATGGAAATGGTATTCGTCAATTCTACGAAATAATTTAAGGGAGAACACCACTGTGACCCCCTGTTTTCTTTTCACATTTTTCAAGAATTTTTTTTTGTGGGAAAAAAAAGAGTTATTCGAAAAATTTGTTTGGGTTTTGTTCCTTGTTTATTAATGTATCAAAAAACATTTTTTTCACATTTTTCACGCCGTATGGTGGCGCTGGGGAAGCTCTCGCGTCGGGTGCTGTCATTTCCGCGGCACGCAGCAGAACTCTCTTCAACGTAGATCCGAAAAAAAATACCGAGTGTTTTCGTTAATGATGTGATATTTTGAAGAGAAGTACACAGGGATTTGGAAAAATATTGTTTTAAAAAAAATAGGCACGCCTTTGAAATTAAAGTTAATTTCAAAGGAGTGCCTATTTTTTTTAAAACAATATTTTTCCAAATCCCTGTGTACTTCTCTTCAAAATATCACATCATTAACGAAAACACTCGGTATTTTTTTTCGGATCTACGTTGAAGAGAGTTCTGCTGCGTGCCGCGGAAATGACAGCACCTGACGCGAGAGCTTCCCCAGCGCCACCATGCGGCGTGAAAAATGTGAAAAAAATGTTTTTTAATACATTAATAAACAAGGAACAAAACCCAAACAAATTTTTCGAATATTTTTTTTTTCCACAAAAAAAAATTCTTAAAAAATGTGAAAAAAAACAGGGGGTCACAGTGGTGTTCTCCCTTAATACTGTGGTCTCGAAAAAAATATAATGTAATGATTTATTCTTTTTCAAATAAAGTTTTCGTCGTTTCTAGAGTGTTTTTCTTCTGTATTGACTTGTAATTATAAGAACCAATAGCAGTGGCTTTTTCCTTTCCCGCTCTTGACTAATAGGAGCGACAATACCAAATAAATTTTATTCCAATTCTTTACTAATTACTTTTTCTCAAACGACTGGTTGAGAAAACCAGCCGGCTGGCTGGCCATTAGGCTGGTTGTGGGATATCCGAGGTCGTCCAAGGAAATGTCACTAGAGCTCGTGATATGGGAACGTAAAAGTGTTATAACTATTTGCGTCGATGAGTGTTATTCCTTACTCGAAGTTTTAATATTCTTGATTTTTTTATTTTTCTATTCTTGTTTCCAATTTAAGGCTTTTTCTTTTCTTCGTATATAGGTAGGCCTGATAACAACCGGACTAGTTCGTTGGTCGAAAAAAGAATTCTTGTTGCCGCACGCTTTCCGGCGCTTTTTGTAATTTTCTGGGGGTATGGAGCATAAACTCATTAAAAAAATTTGGACACAATTTGAAACAGTTGTTACTGACGTACGTCGTGACTTTCTCAACACATTTGTTATCAGCGTGAAGTTGTTGTCGTGAAATTACGAACAATATAGTCAACAAAATTTAATTTCGAACAATAATAAGTTTTCCGTACAAAATTTTCCAACAAACAGCTGATCGACGCTTGGCAATGCCATTTACCTATTCGGTTATTCCTACATGATATATGGTCATCATGTATCTCAGGTCTGTGTGCCCTATGCCAGCAAGATAAATTATTAATAAATAAGAATTAATTAATTTGTATAATGACAGAGGGAATAATGGAAATACGGTAATTTTGTTGTTGTTCAAATATCTTTATATTATTGCGACGTTGCCAAGCGTGAAAGGGCGACATAAAAAAGAGTTGTTTATAGAAAAATACTTGAAAAATAGGTTACGGTTAGATGTTGCGAAAATCATATAAATGCAGAAAAATACCGCCTTAACTTGCGTATATGGTTCATGTGCCTTGAATTTTTTTCAAATTTCAATGTTCCCCACTATACCGACGCTGTCGGAGTTTCTGATCGTCTTTTACATATGCTCTTAAATTGGGAGATCCCCGAAGCAGAGCACCGCCTGCGCATCGCCGCTGTCGTACATTAGTATTTATTTGTGATCGTAGCCGACATCGTGCAATAACACTTTCCGCCGACCGACAACCAGAAAAAGAACCAGAACAATTAACAGTCAGTCGAAAAGACGTACGTCTGAGATATTATTCGAAAAGAGACGCCATGTTGAGGCTTATTCTTTGGAGGACATAAAATGAACTAAAACGTAAATAAAAAATGTCAAACACAGCAAATAACGTGATGGGCGTTTTATATATATGTTTATAGAAATATGCACCGCAGCTCATGCGCGCATGCATTACACAGAAATGAACGTACGCACATACAGATGCGTGCCAACCGCTCAAGTGTGGAAATTTGCAACGTGGAAATGATATTTTCTCGACTTGTAGCGAAAACAGTCCGAATCGAGAAATTTTCAACATAAAAATGATATTTTTATGATTTTTAGGGAAAAAAAATACAAGCGTGGAAATTTTCCACTTGAAAATACCATTTGCACGATTTATAAGAAAGAAAAAACGCTAAGTACGGGGCACATGGCATTTCACGATTTTTTTAGGAAAACAAATCAAGCGTGGAAATTTGCAATGTATTTTGTTTTGATGTTCATTTTTTCAGCGGCTAATAAATCTATACACGCGTGTAGATACGCGGCCAATCTATACTAGCCTTTGGTGATGTGGACTCAGGCCAATGTAGAGTTGAGCTGCTTAAAATCGGTCTCTGTAGAAACGACCAGCTACCATAAATCGGATGCGTGAGTTTATTGACCTCCCGATAATGTGGCGTCAAGCTCCTCGGCAATAAGTCTATGATACACAAGATAGCCATAGTCGAGGTAATGGAACACCGTACTCACAGAAAAAAATAATCGTCGCAACCACATAATCATGCTTCTAAATAGGTATAACGACTAAAATAGTGAGTTCAACTATTTTCGATCTTACGAGATACAGTTGGTTCAGAAGGCATGACGATCATTGCCAAAAAAATATGCAGAAATCTGGTCGAATGCATGGATAAAAGGTGTCAAACTATAATCAGTGAAGGAGGTGATTAGGATATTAGGTAATTGCGCAATGGCTAACAATATGCACTTTGATAAAAAAAATATCTTATTTAAATCCCGATTTTTTCCAGATTATGACGAGCTGTTTCTTCTCGAACAGACTGTATATATATCGCAACATTAATTAATAGTTACTCAACACAAGCATTTTTCGTTGGCGGAGCAATGAATGCAGTTGTAACAGCAGTACGCGGCGTTTCAGATATAACCCCAAATGCATAGTTACTTGAAGCCACAATTGATAGTTGATACAACAAAAATTATGGTGAAGGTAACAATCTATATAGATAAGGCAATAGAATAAAAAAAATGTACCGGGAGCAAGGATAATATAGCTGCTTCAATGCGAAATTCCTATCCCTTAGCACAATGCCTTTTTTTTTACGCAACCCTAAACCCGCTGTTATCGTAATTGCAATAAAATAGTAAGGTCCGTATACGTCTAATAATTTGTCGTTCCATCAACTATTCTATTTCGTCGATTAACTATTCCTAACGGCCGTATCAACATTTATAGCTTTGTTCACTTCACTGAGACGGTATGAATTACCGTCTCAGTGAAGTGAACAAAGTTATAAATGTGCTATAAATGTGTGTTGAAGTGCAATCATAGTCTCGCGAACTACGTATAACGTGTAACTGTGAGAGACGTTGCATGTTCTGCGGTTATTCATTCACAATAATTTAAATTTACAGTCATTTTAACCAATTAGTGAGACAACAGGACAAGCTGTGTGTTGTCTGTATAATAGTCTAGAACAACTTTTCCGATATAGTCCAAAGTATATTTGTTGGCCGAACGTATTTTTTCCAGTTGTACGGACCATTGAATTACAAGTTTTACTTTTACAATAGTTACATTGGCTATCTGTGGATAATAGCGGCCAAATAGTTGTCCTGACTGAATTTCTCAGTGTGCGGTGTTGTGACGAGCGCTTAATGCTCAACTTCACAAACAACGAATTTTTTTGAAATTCTAGTTCATCCAGAGTCGAGTAAAATAAAGATAAATAGAGAGAGAAAGAGAGAGAGAGAGAGAGAGAGAGAGAGAGAGAGAGAGAGAGAGAGAGAGAGAAAGAAAGAGAGAGAGAGGCGGGAGCTGGTCGTAGTGGACAGTTCCCAGTATAATTATTACTATGCTGCGTAACATTTTCGTGAAACGATAGGGAGAACTGGCGTTTTTCGATTGAACCATATAAGTTACGAGTTAAAAGACTGTTGTTGCTCAGCTAGGTCAAAAGCCTTTGCCTCGGGCGGGGGTTAAATATCAGAACGGCGAATATTTTCAAATTAAAAAATTACTAATATAGAAAAACGAAGATGAAGTTATTCGGAAATTCAGTTTTTCGATAGATAATGATAGCTATGAAATAACTGTTATTATGAAAGGTTATTAATTCGAAAGTTCATTTTTCGCGAATATGTGTTCAGGAAGTATGTGTCTTTTGAAAATACAAAAAATAGATTTGAACGATGTAGAAAGTCGATATTTCCGATACAAAAAATAGTGAGTAGTTAATATTATAACACCCAATCTAGCAAAAAGAAATATGCTGAGCTAACAAATTTCGAATGTGTAAAGCTTGGACACATAAATAATCGATGGGTCGAAATATCGAACATCAAAATACGGAATATTAAAGTACGTCGATCTCAGGCCGAAATGGTCAATTTATCTAAAAAATTTAGCACATTACGGAGATCGATTTTTTAAGTTCACGTTAATAACACAAAATATGCAAGCTCTGCCGGAAGAAGCCGAATTTGACAAATTTGTACTTCATGTTGGCGATGGAATGTTAAGGGGTCGAGGTTTTCGTTCGGTATTTTGACCTTTCTACTTTTTGCTCTTTCGCTATTTAGACCGTTCGACTTGTTGGTCTTTCGCTATTTTGACCGTCCGAGTTTTTGGTCTTTCGCTTTACTGAATTCAAAATTGGAAACGTTTAAAATATTGATAAATCTGAAATTCGTACACTCGACTTGTGAAGTGCTCGACATTTTTATCAATTGCATATTTCGTCCCTCGCAATTTTGCTCGTCGTCATATTTTTTTTCGATATAAATTTATTTCAATATATTTGTCGACGCATTTTTTCTCTACTGATTCAAAGACTTTCTTAAGGTGAGCCTTTCTATAGTTGAATGTTCATTCATTTTTAAACTGGAGATTTCGGCCGTTCCAAAGTTCCAAATATTGGTTGTTCTGATATTTGACCCCCACCTGTTTCTATCTGTCGTTTTGATGTATGTATGGGTACATGTATAATACCCGTTCTCGACGATTTCTACGCTTCGTCGTCGTTCAAACCACCGGGTGAAGAAACGTTGAGAACAGCGTAGACGATGGGACGCCTCACGAATGTGTTCACAAATAGTCTCTATAACGAAGCGCCCCGACTCAATTCTGACTCATTTACCGTCTGGGCACGTAGCCCTGCAGCTTACGAATTAATATACCTATATATATACTTGTACAATAATAGTATGTATATTATAATATGCTACAAGATTTCGCGGTAAAGCAGCGTGGTCAGCACGTGGATTTTAGCCAGTATCAATATTATACATTTTTTCGTATACGAACAATTTGTTGAACCTTACAGTTGCTTAACACATGAATTGGATAAATGAAATATCGAAATAATTTAAATTAACGAAAAAGTAGCAGTAGCAAGGTCGACCCGAAGATTTTTGCTCTCTGTGACACTTTCGCATATTAAGAATCCGCTGACTGATTGAGTGAATTCTTTATGACTTTAGTCTCTATCACTTTCATTTATCCATTCGTTCAATTTAAAAATTTAGAATTCAATTTAGAACGAATAACCTGAAAGGCTGTTGATACTGTATACCGCAAATTTTATTATGTGTCAAATAAAACAACGAAACAAAAAACACATACACTGCAGTTCCGCGTAAGTTGACTAGTCGGGACCGAGGCAGTAGACGTAAGTTGACTTTTCCCTCTATTCCCACTCGTTCACTACTGACGTCGATTTAGTGCGCATGCGGGCAGGATCCCGGTTCTACAGATTCCAACCGTACACATACCCAACTGTCACAACCAAACTGACACGAGCATACGAATATTTCGCAATATTGTCACGACAAAACTGTTCCCGAACAAAACTCTCACAATTAAAACTGTCACCGCACAAACTGTCACCACTCAAATCTCCTGAATCTCTATTCGACACGTGCAGAAATCTTCACGAACAAAACTATCACCGTCTAAACTGTCACGGTCTCAACTATATTCTGCGCAACTGTAACGCAGCAGAATAGTCCCCGTCTCCATTATCAGGGCGTCTACTGTATTCTGCACGTACCGTCACCGTCCCAACCGTTACCGTTCCAACAGTCACCGTTCCAACCGTCACCGCACAAAACTGTCACCGCACCAAGGCGCGGTAACTAACTCACACGGGTATAAGCTGAACTCGTCGATAAGAGCGCTCGGGCTGCTTCACCAAACGCGGCGCAATAGCGCGCGATATTTCGTGCGTGTCCGCTATTACCGATCGCTGAGCACAAGGAACTTCGCGCAGTGCGAAGGCTGTGGTTGAGACGACAGCGGCGAATGACGTAAGTATTAGCGGGCACGCACGAAATATCGCGCGCTATTGCGCCGCGTTTGGTGAAGCAGCCCGAGCGCTCTTACCTACGGGTACAGTGTCTACGAGTGTGAGTTGGGTAAATCTCGCGTTAAGCGGTGACGGTTGGTGCTGTGTACAGTTTTGCCCGTGACAGTTTTGCCGGTGACAATTGCCGCGGTAACAGTTGCTGCGGTGACAATTTAAGCGGTGACAGTTTGAACGGGGACAGATTAAACGGTGATTGTTTAGACGGTGACAATTCAGACGGTGACAGTTTAGATGGCGAAGGTTTAGACCATGACAGTTTAGACGGTGATAGTTTTGTTCGTGGAGACTCTGCACGTGTCCAATAGAGATCGGGGAGAGTTGCGTGTTGACAGTTTGTACGGTGACAGTTTTAATGGTGAGAGTTTTGTTCGGGAACAGTTTTGTCGTGACAATATTGTGAAATATTCGTATGCTCGTGTCAGTTGGGTGTACAGTGTACAGTGTACAGTGAACAGGTGTACAGTTGGAATCTGTAGAACCGCGGTCCTGCCCGCATGCGTTAACTGACCATGGAGTCGAGAGTAAAGGAGACCGATCGCCAGTGCGGAGCGTACGAAAAATTCGTCCTCTGAAATCCGGCGTGTAGTGGTTCGAGATTTCGCCAAAAGCTTCTCTGCCGTTTTAAAGTCCTCAGATGAAGTCAGGAAGAAGTAAACTGCACGTGGAATCTAACTGAACCTAGACACCTACAGTAGATATAAATATCACTCTGCGGCGTAATCACGCGTAATTATTAATATAAAAATTATATAAAACTAATAATCACGGCCAATCTATATAAGAAATTATAGCAAATTTAGGTGAGTCGACAATCCATCTACCACACTTCGGATCACTGCGTCAAGTCTCTCCCCACTACTCGTGGGGTTTTTGTGACATCAGCGCCTCGCAGTGTTGGCTGGCACAAGCCTTATTTGGCGGATTTCTGATGCCGCTTCAGAGGTAAGGAGATCGGACTCCTTTACTCTAGTCTCCGTGGATCTGACGCGTGTTAGGGGAAACCTGTCGGTAGTGAAGCTACCGACAGGTGAAGGAAGTGAGCTTAGGTGGGTTACGCGGGATTGTCAACTCATGGGAGGTTAACTTACGCGGGACTCCGCTGTAAAATGAACTAACGTTTCCTAAAATTGCAACTCATCGATTTTTTTTCAATAGTACCGATAGCAAGGAAAAGCTTTGACATTCTTGATAACCGCTTTAGGTCTGATTTACAGTAGTCGCAATGATAAGTAGCAACGACATGCTGACCACGCTCCAACATAGGTTTCCCATCTGCCACTTGCGTTTAGGAACCACTGTAGACCAGGCATTTCGAATAAGGATATTGATTATCAAGGTAATCGTCCTGCTGTGTGCTAGTCAAATAGAATAGCTGTCCAAATATACACATAAAAAGTGAATTCAATTTTTGACAGCCAATATGTTTTATATAAAATAATTTCATTCGTAAATAACAAAAACGACCGCTGCTGTGACTTCGATTCCATGTACAGGCAAGAAGAGTTTAGAAGCGCCGCCGTCGTTCTCCGCATGTTGGCTGATTTTTTTTAGTTGATTTCGTGGGTTGAACGCAAGCGCTGGAGACAAAGAATATATAGGCAAATGCGACAGCTGAAATGCCCTGTTGTTAAGTGTTATCCCGACCCGTAATAGCAAGCAAAGTACTCACCGCCAGGCCTGAACCCTTTTAATATTTATTTACTTTTACTTTCTGTAGGTCGATGACCACTCTTTTTTTAATGTGCACAGATTCACAATTATTTCACGAGTGGGTATAAATTATTTGCTAAAATATGGGTTTTGGCCAATAAATAACACGTCTCAAAGTGCAACAAGGCCGTATTCTCATTGAAATCCGTATTAGACGAGTAATTATTGAAGATTTTTGTTTTCGTTTAAATGAGGTCGATGAGATCGCCTCAAACTTCGGAAGATTCATATAATCAGCTTCAAGTACCACTATAAAGATTAAAAAAATGGAGCCATCATGGGACGCCTGGTAGATGTGAAACATCCAACATCTTGAGAATACCGTGTGTGATATGTGGCGTGGAGAATAAAAAAAAATAACAAGAAAAGTAGCTTTTGATTTTCTTCTAAAATTTTTATTTGGTTGCTTCATCTGTTACTTCGGTTATAGTAGCACTCGTTGCTGCGTTTGATTCGATGAAACTAACAATCTGTCGATGATAGCTGAAGTATAAAGTGAATGTTTTAGATGCCATGTTTTCAAGATATCTACAGAACACTGCATTTATAGTCGTGCCATACCTTGTAGTAGACTCATTTGCGTGGTTGTTCATGATCAACTGAAATTCATTTTGGAGAAAATGTATGAGTGGCGATGATTCAGCTTCGGCAAAATTAACATTGAAATCCCTTGCTAAAGTTAATGGAAGTTGACGTAAATTTGCTCCTAATAGCATTGAACCGGCTGGACTATATTTGAGTTAAAACCATGTAAAAATCGTATAATATTGTGAATTTTTTGATTTCGAGAAATATATACAAAGATCATGACCAATTCCCTTCCATCCTCTATAACAATTTGTGCCGCACATAAATCACTAATATCGTCTTGGCCAAAACCAAGTCCCGTTACATTTCTCAACCTAACGATTATGCGAGATGTAATAACATCAAATGAATCTCTATTCTGATAAATAGCTGCACCACCAGCTGTAACATTATTGCGTTTGAAGTGGACAATACAATCAAAGTTGGGGATGTCGACGTTTTCTTCATTACCAAGCCATGTTTCACTCAATAATAAGAAATTACTATTTTTTACGATCGAATCTTGTAAATCTGGGACATGGTTTCTGAGACTTTGACAATTTAGCGTGAATAACGACAATCCCTTTCTTGATGTTATGAAATTTGATAGTAATCCTTGGAGTGTCTCGAGTCTATTAAGCGATAATCTTTTAAATTCTTCATGCAACTCTACAACTGATGGATCAATTCGTCTACCGTGGTAAAATTTTAGATCATTATTACGTGTATATATGTATAAGCCTTCAATACTTGTTACTCGCGATAGGGCTACACATAATAATTGTATAGAATGAGTTTTGTTATATTCATAAACAATCTCGCTGTAAGACCCTTGAGACTTATGAATAGTCATAGCATATCCAGGTATCAATGGGCAATGATTTCTTTTTGCAACGACCGTAGACGCGGTGTCGTTAGCGAGCGATAGCCTATGAGAGTCGCGTCGTTCCGCTGGAATCTTCCCTGCAATTGGCTGTTGCTCGCTAGCGCCAGACGCTATGATATTGCATCTGGTTCAGAATCGCGCCTCGCATGCGCAATCAACCTGTGCGCAGCGTTGAGTGGAGAGAAGCGTCACCACGACGTGCCATCGACGTACCCTATCGACCGATTTACTCCCAACGCGCGTAAAGATGTTTCACATCATAAAAGTCTCACGTTAAAGTTGAATTTCATGATCACGAAACGGTTACCTTAAATATGCGGAAGATAATCACGAGCTGGGACCAAACGGGGCCAATTCTCTTGTCGCATCAGATGATCTTGATCGACCTTATATCCTTTATACCCTCAGTAGTAGCTCAGGCACCTCGTGTTCTCTCTCTCACTTTGAATAAATCACAGTCACGAATGTGGTGGCGGCGGTGTATGTAAATTTTATCATCGTTCTTGAAGACGAGGAATAGAATCCGAGTAAACTCTATATTGACGTACGAGCGGGGGACCCAAAAAAAACGGGAATTTCGTCATAATTTCTTTATTTTTTAATATTTTTACACCAAATTTTGATCACCTTCGAAGTATTCTCCTCTGACCACAACTCACCTCTGCAAACGATCCTCCCAATGTTCAAAACATTTTTTAAATTCACTTATCGGGATGTTCCTTAGGCCTTCCAGCGATTTTTGTTTTACCTCCTCCACAGTGCACAGTGGGCAAAAAGCAGAAATCGCGGCCAAAATACAAAAAGTGCTCCAATCGCGGTGAAGTATGGTATTGGGGGGTTTTCGGGGTCGCTGATTCCCAATCCGTACTCAAAATTCAGAAATTCAAAATGGCGGATCGAATATGGCGGGCGAAAATACTAAAAATGATTCGATTGTGCTGAAATTTTGTACTAATAAGTTTTCGGGGTCGCTGATTCTGATTCCGTACTCAATAGTCAGAAATTCGAAATGGCGGATCGAATATGGCGGGCGAAAATACTAAAAATGATTCGATTGTGCTGAAACTCTGTACTAATAAGTTTTCGGGGTCGATGATTCCGAATCCGTACTCAAAATTCAGAAATTCAAAATGGCGGATCGAATATGGCGGGCGAAAATACTAAAAATGATTCGATTGTGCTGAAACTCTGTACTAATAAGTTTTCGGGGTCGATGATTCCGAATCCGTACTCAAAATTCAGAAATTCAAGATGGCGGATCCAATATGGTGGGCTAAAATGCTAAAGATGCCTCGATTTGAAATTTGGAACGAATACATACGTTCGTGGCTGAATCTAGCCAGCATCCATTTAAGGACCCATATCTATCTTTTCTCCTTTTCGCTAATTGCCATTTCTTCTTTCGTTTACTTATGAGAGCGCTTACAATTTTTTTCATTTTTCTTAGCGATTTATCCTCGACGTCACCTATATTTATATTGAATTTTTCCAGAATGTAACTCACAGCCACAACTGTATCTTTTTCGCTACATTTATTTAATAATTGTTGGACAATTTCTCGTTTAGTAAATTTCTAACCCATGGTTTCAAATGATACTAATGTATGAGCACAAGTCAGTGTTCTCACTTTTGAGATAATATAGTGTAAGAGGACGGCTTCCTTCTTAATGAAACACAGAAAAGACTAATTAAAAGTACGTCTTTATTCCATAACGTTCAATTCACAACTCACAAACTCCAATCAATCAAACAAATGTCTTATCAACCAAAAGACAGTCCATTCAACTGTCTAGATATTATATATACATATGTGATATTTCATATGTACCATGTATATATATATATATATATATATATATATCTCTATATTATATAAATATTTCGCCGCCGCCGCCGCCGTGTACAAGAGTTGAGGGGATCGAGCGGGGTCGGGGGAGGCGTGGGCGGGGGAGGAGTGGGTGGTGGCGCGGGCGGGGGGGGGGGGGGGGGGGGGGGGTTGGCGCGCGAAGCGCGCAGGGGGGAGGAGCCCCCCTAGTATATCTCTCTATATTATATAAATATTCCGCCGCCGCCGCCGCCGCCGCCGCCGTGTACAAGAGTTGAGGGGATCGAGCGGAGGCAGGGGGGCGTGGGCGGGGGAGGCGTGGGTGGCGGCGTGGGCGGGCGGGGGGGGTTGGCGCGCGAAGCGCGCAGCGGGGCAGAGCCCCCCTAGTATATCTTTCTATATTATATAAATATTTCGCCGCCGCCGCCGCCGTGGCCGCCGCCGCCGTGGCCGCCGCCGCCGTCGCCGCCGCCGTGTACAAGAGTTGAGGAGAGCGAGCGGGATCGAGTAGGCTGGGTGAGCGGATCGAGCGGGGGCGGGGGAGGCGCGGGTGGGGGGGGCGGCGCGCGAAGCGCGCAGGGGGGCAGAGCCCCCCTAGTATATATATATATATACTATGACTACTACAATAGTATCAATTATGAATATACAAAATGCGAAATTGTTCAATAATTGTCAGATAAATTTATCGAAACAGATACAGTTGTGGCTGTAAATTACATTCTGGAAAAATTGAATATAAATTTAGAGGAATACAATGAAAAAAAATTGTAGGCGCTCTCAAAAGTAAACGGAATAAGAAATGGGAAATAGCAAAAAGGAGAAAAGATAGATTTGGGTCCTTAAATGGGTGCTGGCTAGATTCAGCCACGAACGTACGTATTAGTTCCAAATTTCAAATCGAGGCGTCTTTAGCATTTTCGTCTGCCATATTGGATTCGCCATCTTGAATTTCTGAATTTTGAGTACGGATTCGGAATCAGCGACCCCGAGAACTTATTAGTACAGAATTTCAGCACAATCGAATCATTTTTAGTATTTTCGCCCGCCATATTGGATCCGCCATTTTGAATTTCTGAATTTTGAGTACGAATTCGGAATCAGCAACCCCGAAAACCCATGAGTACCACATTTAAAAGCATTTGAAGCACTTTTAGTATTTTGTAAATTTTTTCGGTTTTCTGGTCCGTACTCTGTGTAAACATTAATATTAAGAGTTCAGATGAAAAGTTGCAAAAAGTAGCAGGCTCATTTTATTCGTCGATAATTAACGAATGCAACGATAATTTTCAATTGCTGATATCAAGGATTGCCTAAGGTTGACGACATTCCAAAGTATGATGAGGAGCTACAACCGCCGAAAAGTCTTACTGAAAGATAAGCGTGTTCCAAATCATGTTTGATGTTCCGAAATTTCAATTTTTTTTCTCATACCTACGACTATTAGTAAGGATAAGAACCATATCCCACATTTAGATTTGCAACATTCGTTGAAATTGATCATATTTATGACATAATAAACCATCGCATTCTTTACGCAATTTGTTTTCATTCAACTACTCATTGTAAGAACATTTGAACCTTAATATCTCCATTTCAGACGCGAATCCTTTCAAGTGTCGGTCGACAATCAGAATGACCCGCGTCGTCCGTCCACGTGTTTTCTTCATTCCATCCCTCGCGTATTATAAACTTGTGGTGTGCTAAATTGTTCGGTTCTTGTACTTTGCGATACCTCTGTTCCAATGCCGTTTTCTCTCGCTCTTCGTATCACCCTCTCTCACTCACTCTCAGTTTCTCTCTCTCTCTCTCTCTCTCTCCCCTGCTTTTCAGCGGTCCTACCTATATATATACTCGGGTTCTTTCTACTCCGCTTTCGTGCAACGACGATGGGAACTCCCGATGCTTGGTCCAGTGGCAAGCGACAACACGACGCTGCTCTCTCGTCACACGATTTCGGGCAAGGCGAAATTTTTTATTGTCGCGTTCTCGCGGGTGTTTTCACCCAGGAACTCTTTCGACAACGCAATATGCCTAATACGTTGAGGAATGGTTTTTGGATCAGTGAATAAGTAAGCGAGTATTAGGAAAATTTTTTCGGGAATTAAACATGTTTTTTTTGCTTGTTTTGAAATACACTGTCGGCTACGATTTCATTATTTCACTTGCAAGCTTGTGATGCAACTTTTCTTCATATTCAAAGTGCCAATTTTACATACATTGCTTGTCGGTCACATACTTTGGAACTAGAGCACGTAGTGTTTTAGATGCAAAGAAATAATTTAACTATAACTCGAAATAATTTTTTAGTATATGTACATTTACATAATTTTGCTGAATGGCTACTGTAATAATTTGGAATGTGTTGTTTATTGCTCGGTATTTTTGATATTATAGTTATTAAAAGATATGCGCGTAGATTCCTATTTCAACCATAATCTGAGAGACGAATTTGTTTTTTAGTGCAATAGTTTCCCATTATACATATATTTCGTGTATATGATGAACAAATAAAAAACAATTAATTTCCTTCAAATTCAAATAAAATTCTCCAATGGATTGTCGATCATTATATCGTTATTACACTCGGAGAATTCAATGAAAATAAAGCGATTAAACGAGCTTACCTGTTATGAAGCTCTATCGTAAGTGTTAGCGTTTCATTTTTTTGCGCCGTTCCGAGGGTCATCAGAGTGACGAGTTTTTCCGAAATCTTCTGAAGGTTCGAATTTTGCACTTGCTAGTGTGCTCAGCATGACTTTCGGATTTCATACTCTATCATACTTGGGCTTAGTTGGACGTAAACGAAAAATACCATTAAAGAATCTAGTGAAATCGCTATCTTTTGCGATATCATTACCCGAAACTAGCGATATGGCTGATCTTGTTGAATTAAGAGTTTCATAAGAAGCCCCAGCTTCAAATTTTGTAATAAAAAACTCAAGAGATCGTTCCCAAGGGATTTGCCGTATGGGGATCAACCTCCGCACTTGCGCAAAACACCCACCCAGAACGCGCTAAACACTTCTATTGTGGAATTGGTAGCCCTTTCTTCATAAACGCGTCCCTGATAATTTGCCAGCAATCAAATGCAGGTCTGCTACCAGCAGATGTTGAAGCAATCTACCAGGGAACAACAAAAGTTCGTCAGAAGGATTGAAATATATTGGCTTCTTGTGAGATATGAATTGAATATCCGGAAACATTAGCCTTAAGAATAATTTCAAATGGAGGAAAAGTATCGAAAAAATTATTTCTCCAATTCATGGTAAACGCGTCAATGGCTAGAGCATCGGGTTCTCTATGCCAAACACAAAAAACTTCGCATTTTGTGTTTACTCTAGTTGCTAATCGATCTATTGACGGCACACCAAAATGTCGCACAATTTTTGAACCTTGACTCTCTATTCGCATCCTTATTATTCACCGACGCGATATATTGACATAGCTCCTTTGTCAAATTAATCAAGCCCGGGCATTGAACCCCCTCGCACCCATAGATTTATATAAACAATCGCGGTCGCGTTATCAACTCGTAACAGAACTTGAACTCCCTGTAAGTCGGAGGCAAAATATCAGAGAGTTATAAATGCTGCCGTGAGTTCGAGATATTTCATATGTAGGAGCTTTTCGTTATCCTTTTATAAACCATGAGAACCTTTTCCGTTCCAATACTTCCCCCAACCTACACAAGACACGTCTGAGAATAATTCACGAACGTATTCAGGGCTAGAAATTGATCGCTTTGATGGTTCCAGTTTCTTTCCCTACCAAGCAAAATCCTGGTGATGCGAATCCGGTATGTCATTGTTTCGTAATCACTGCCACTGTCTAGGAGGGTGAAGAAAATTTCCCTTCGAAAAGCTTTGAGGTATCCACAATTATATTCCAAAGCCGGACTATACGCAACCAAAATCCCAACGAATTCGGCAAATTCTCGAATTTTGCAGCTCGTCTTATGCGAAAAAAGTTGGACTAACAGTCGCGCATTCTCTCTTGTCGCTAGTCAGCTCTAAAAACATATCTACTGTGCTTATATTAAAACCAAAGAACTTGCTAGGCTGCGCTGGCTTTTCAATGCTTTCCTCGTAATTCACACAGACCTCAAGTGACTCGAATAACCTGACCGAGGTAGTCACATTACGTCAACAAGTTTGATAGTCCGAACCGATACATAATAGGTTATCCGATAAATGACAGGTAAAAAATACATGGAACAATCGATAATCCGTTCAGCGAACATGTGGATTCGTATAATTGGTTTTTAAATAAGAATCGGAGAAATTTTCTACTGTCACTATAAATCGGGATTGAATAATATGCGTTCTTTAAAACTTTAACCATGAAGTCTCCTCTTGAAACAATTTTTACCGCAGTTCTCCAATCGTCCATTTTAAAGTGATCCGTTTGAAGAAACTCGTTTAACTTTTAAAAATTGTAAACAAATCTCTCAACTCCATCTAATTTTGGAACCAAAAATTAACTTGACACAAACTGGCTTTCTTCCGGAGAGCATGATTGAATTGCGTCGGTTTCTAATAGTTTTTATCGTCAGTATGAACTCTCGATCTTCGTTTGGACTGTCTAATTTTGGTCCTAGAGGTACCGCCCTTTGAAATATTGTAAACACAGTTTTTATCTTATATCCGCTTGCGCAATGTATACCAAAGTTATTCGCAATTTTTTGCCGTTCCGAAATAAATGTTACCAAGATATTGCCGTTTTCATTGCGAAAGCCCATTGCGACAATTGTGCCAAGATCGCGTAAGACAATCCCAAGACAGGAATATTGAAAAAAATTGAAATCTCCCGTATTTTTTACTGCAGGTAATAATTTGTTTCGTCTAAACAAAAAAAAACAGGTCTTTGACTTTTCGATAACAGTTTTGATGAAAAAAAATCTTTAAAAATAGTCGGCGAAGGTCAAATACGTACATTTGACATAAACATAAGAATTGTCTGTCGGGCCATCAGCGTTACCGTTCGCTTTTGAGATTCCCTCGTAGAATCCTATACTGTTTTCTGAATTCATCGCGAGATGCTCACCGTGTTTCGACCGGTGTATTATTTATTTATTAGGACCGTGCACGGGTGGTCCCGCGACATGACGGAATCGATTACGCAGGATTCGCGGAACCGGAACCTGCTTCGCGAACCCCCATATCTCCTTTTCGAATTATGCTTTCCTTCTTGAGAGATTCGATGCTCCAGCGCTCCTTGCAGTCTCTCCAGCATCTCCTTTCCCTTTCCCTTCGATGGATCACGAAGAAACTTTCATCTCTCTCACGTAGCTCACAACTCCCCCACCATATGAAACTACGCAGCAAAACGGTCATCTTTCTCGGCCTTCCTAACTTCATCTTCCTCCTCTTCGTCTTCCATCCCTTCTTCCTCCGCTTCTTTTCACATCGAGCTTATTATGTAATCAGAATAACAATAATTGCTCGAAACGACTACACTCATCAATCGAGGAGAGACAGCCGCGTCTGAGGCCATATAGCGATAGCTACTTGATAGTCCGGCTATCCTCATCTTTCTCTATCTCCCATCTCTTTCTCTCGATTTTACCGTCGATCAAAATCTCCGGCAAACCCATCTCAATCCCGCAACATCTTTCTTTAGCCTTCGGGAGAATGAGAAGGATGAAAAAGGCACAAACTTTATGAGGATTGTCCCCCCCGTTCGATCCCCGATAATTATCAAACAACTTGACAATAACTCGTCCATGAAACGAACCCATGTATATAGGCGCTCTCTACGTTAACGCAATCCAGGTCTACCCTCGTCCTCTAAAATTTGGTCCATGATTTTTTAATGCTATTGTGCAACTATGAGAGAGATTCATTTCCTTTTAAGCAGAAAAAATATGAAATTTCGAAGAGGCCCAGCTACTACCAAGCTGAGGCTTTTTCAGGGTTTACTTTGAACGCTTAACTACCATTTGTATGATCGGATTTTCGATTTTTTTATCTAGACATATGAATTTCATTAAAATATGTTAAGTAACATTTTTCACCATATTATTCAACTTTAACATCAAAGAACTTTTTTAGATTATCGAATTTGACAAGTCCGGTAATTTATAGGTGATAGGCTTGTGAAAATATGTAACAAAATTCAGCCTTGCCCATATGGAAATCGCATGATGCGCAAGTGATATATTGAAAATCACATGATTTTTTCCATAAACGTTATCATTTAACAGTTTATTTTACGGTATAATATTGCAATAATAAGTGGGAATTACTTGACAGTTCTCCGTAGGTCACATTTATCTACACTCGCCTCTTCATTAATTTCTATTTTCTGCAATTCGCTAATAATTCTTCACTAAAAAAATGCCGTCAGTTAGATAAACTTTTCGCTAAATAGCAGAACTGTCAAAGCAATTCCACTTAAATTTTTTCCACATCTCATTCTAAACTCTCAATTAGCTGTTCGAAAGCAGCGCCTGCCTTTATTAACTAAAATTAATTACATTTTTTCAACTAAGCGTTGTAAAAGATGTAAGTATGAACAATGTTGCACAATAATAAACGTATTTTACTGGACATTAAACTTTACATTAAAACGCAGAATAATCACCTTTTGCATTTTTATCAGTCTATTTTATTCAAGCCCGTATAAATTCCACAGGCAGCGGCACTTTCTAAACGTGCTGGGCTTGTTTTGAGAAACACTATGTAATAATGAAAGAAAATCAACTTTTTTGACAAAAGTCACTACAGTATGCCTTTAAGAACATATAAACGGTCTGTTTTATTGCCTTTGTATTACCGACAGGATACATGGAAATTTTTAAACCGAAAGATTTTTTTGGTCAAGTTATTCGAACACCCTTACCTCTATCGTAAACACCAGAAAATGTTGAAATTAAAATAGAAATATACATTTCCAGCTAAAAACGAAGAGGTCTAAAATAAAAATGAATATTTTTATTATTGTATAGTATAGCGTAATCCCGAAAAAAAATTACCATTACGATAGAGATGAGTAAAAACCCTAAGTAACGAATCTTTGTTTTCTGCTGTCTGTGCAAAATTAAGGACATGGTATTTGGTCGAAAAATACACGGTAATCGTGGAAAAGTGCTTTGGTTTAGTTCGTTTATATTCTATTGGCGTTGTTTGCCGACCCGACCGCGAGATTTTCCTTACTCAATTTTCAATTTACGGACAATTTTTGAAAGGTTTTAGAGTTCTACCTGACAAATTAGAAGTCACAATACAAAAATATAGTGTAAATCGCGTTTGGCATAGCTAATTTGCGTATTTGGTACATGATCCATGAATGTTACCTAGATTTAAAAGGTGCCTACTATACCGACGTTATTCGAGTTTCTCATCATCTTTCACATGCCTGAAAAAACTATCCATTTTTCGAATTTCATTATGAAATACCTATCAAATGTATAATGATGACAATTGATACAGTCATTAAGTGTTCGTTACTGTACGCAATAATATTTTGGAATGTGAACAAAAGTAAACCGATCAAAAATAATTCGGTATATCATCAGATATATATACAATAAATTGAATTTATGCAAATATCGAAGTTAGAATTTTTGAGATTCTCTGTCTCCGTGCGAAGAGAATAGGTTCGTGCACTGGGCTGACTGGACATTGATAGTTGAGATGGAAATTTATTTGCGGAATTTCTCGTCTTGGAATTCGGGGCCCGTGCGTCGCCCCCCCCCCCCCCCCCCCCCCCCCGATGTTCAAGAGTAGTCCCGTCCCATGAGGCAGGATAGAGAAGTGACAAGAAAAGGACGAATACACACATGAGTATTCTATGCTTAAGGGACAACACCACTGTAACCCCCTGTTTTTTTTCACATTTTTCAAGAATTTTTTTTTGTGGGAAAAAAAAGAGATATTCGAAAAATTTTTTGGGTTTTGTTCCTTGTTTATTAATGTATCAAAAAACATTTTTTTCACATTTTTCACGCCGCATGGTGGCGCTGGAAAAGCTCTCGTCAGGTACTGTCATCTCCGCAGTGGTTCGCGGCACGCAGCAGAACTCTCTTCAACGTCAATCTGAAAAAAAATACCGAGTGTTTTCGTTGATAATATGATATTTTGAAGAGAAGTACATAGGATTTTTTCGATATCTCAATAATTATAAAACTTATAGCCTATTTTCGACGAGAAATTTTGCTCAAAAACCATTCTTTAATTTCAAAGACGTGCCTATTTTTTTTAAAACAATATTTTTCCAAATCCCTATGTACTTCTCTTCAAAATATTATATCATTAACGAAAACACTCAGTATTTTTTTTCAGATAGACGTTGAAGAGAGTTCTGCTGCGTGCCGCGAACCACTGCGGAGATGATAGCACCTGACGCGAGGGCTTCCCCAGCGCCACCATACGGCGCGAAAAATGTGAAAAAAATGTTTGTTCATACATTAATAAACAAGGATCAAAACCCAAAAAAATTTTTCGAATATCTATTTTTTTCCCACAAAAGAAAATTCTTGAAAAATGTGAAAAAATACAGGGGGTCACAGTGGTGTTGTCCCTTAAACTTCATGGATCCATGCAAAATGGAGAGGGCCCAATCTGCACGTAATAACGCAATTCACTTGAGACTTGATGAAGTTATACTCCACACGCAATACGAACTGTGCAGTGTTAAAAGAATTACGAATTCCGATCGTTTGGATCGCGAGTCGCACCTTGCTAGTGTGTGTAATCTATTATTGGGAATGAATAAGGGCCCGGAAGGTGGAAACCTTATAGACGGAATTTCGCACTTTAAACTGCCGCAACAGATAGGACGATCGGACGACCGGGAGGACGCTGATTGTATTTAAGAAATTCCGATTCCAGGCCGACAAAACTCGAACAAATACAAAGAAACTCGTATGGGTAAGGCATAAATACTTAATTAAATCAAAGGGTTCTGTTCGGCGATTCGAACAAAAAAAAACATGAATTTGAACAAGTTCGCCTGATTTATGTATGTTTTACTTCCTCATAAAGGAAGTTGTATGAGGAAGGATGGTAAAACCGCTTTCCAGTGCTTCATCGGAAAAATCTCGAGGATCGTCCGAAAAGTCGATAACGATAATCTTTTTACTGCCGCTTATTTTTCCGGAAATATTATTTCCTCGAGGTTCATCTTCAAAGCCATGCCTTCCCAGCAACGCGCAGCGATTATATAGAGGCGAAAACAAGGAGAGGTGAAGTGATTTCATTTAAAAATAATTGTGAACAAAAATGTGTGCTTTATTTTATAAGTAACACCCAAGCCTTCCTGCACAAGTGTGCATACAATTCATCGTAGATATATATCCGCTACCGTTGCGTTATTGTTATTTCGTTTCATAGATCTTTTCTTCTTCCATCGGTGATATTTAAGTATTTTTCCTACCGTGAAAATGCAGCAGACGGATTCCATAACCCCGAGACATATAATCGAGAAACTTAATGCATTATTCAGCTCATACTTTTGACTTTATTGGTTGTAATGCTCGTGTACTCTACTCATACGAATATGATCTGTAGTTCCGACGTAGCCTGTTATGGTGCTGGGTGACGAGTGGTGGTAGTCCATAGCTATCGAAAAAGAAACCATGTTCATTTGCGTTCATGTATACGGCAACCTACTGCCAGGTTTTGCATGTTCGCCTATATTGACTACGATAGCTATGGATCTGGACCAACGATTCGAAATGCGGTCGGCTGGAAAGATGCCTTTCGTTTACACGCGGATATGGTGAAGTGTCTTTAATACCTTCAGGTTGTTCAGGTCAAAGGTGTTGCTTATGCGCGGGTTCGCGGTGAGAGTTGGGGGAGAGTGAATTGAAAAACGACTATTATCGTAACCGCGATAAAATAGTAAGGTCCGTATCCACCTAATAATTTGGGGTTCGATCCACCAATTTATCTCATCGATTAACTATTCCCAATGACCATGTCAACGGTTACTGATTTGTTCACTTTACTGAGAAGATGCAAGTGCAATCATAGTTGCACAAACGGCGTATAACGGGCAACTGCGAAAGAAACGATGTGTTACTGCGGCTATTCAAACGGAATAACTCAAATTTATGGTCAATTCAACTAATTAGTGATGAAACAGGACACATCGTGCGTTGGTCTAGAATAACTATTCTAATATAGTCTAAATTATATTCGTTGGCCGAACCTATTTTTCCAGTTCTATTGACAACTGAATTATAAGTTTGACTTGAAACATAGTTACATCAAGTATCCATAAATAATAGAGGCCAAATGGTTGCCGTGACTAATGCAATTTTCCAGTGTGCAGATGAAAGAAACAACCATTCTTACATGAACAACCTGTTTAGTCTGGCATTGCGCGGGGATCGGTGTTAGTACCGCCACTTTTTTCTCTGTCTATTAACGACATTGGAAGATGCCTCAAACCACCTCCATCATAGTTATCGATGACATCCAGATTCATCGGAGCTGCTATTCCGCGCAATTACCCGAGGCTCGGTAGTTGATCAATCAGGAAAAAGGGGACAGCAAAATCTTGTAGGCGGAGTTACGCTTGTAACTCTTTTCTTCAAAAGTCATGATCCTCGTCAGTACTTTTTTTTTAAGTCTCTTTGATGTCCGCACTCTAATTCTGATTATCGTAAATAGTATCAATTTAGCCGTGCGTTTTGGACGTGTAAAATCTCAAAGTTGTTATGAGAACAATCTTGCCTTGAAATGGACATGTGGGACTCATCTCAAAAAAAGTCCATCATGTAATGTTTGGATTCAACTATCACAGGAACTCATGTCATGTTAACTGAGATGCAAGCTGCTCACGATCCTAGTTATTCCGTTAATCGATTATTGCAGTGTGAGTATAGACGAACTCGATACTATATTGCAGAGCCTTGCTGAATTTCTATATTCCATTTGTTTAAAAAAAAAACCAAGATATTTTTCCTTGCTACCATAAACGTTGGCAATCCATAAAAAAAATCTTCTCATTCACGGATGCTGTAAATATCGGGTTCGTTACCTCAAAACAGTACATCCTGGCGTGCTTCGTACTTCGCACCTTCGAACAAGTCAGAGTATCAGGTTCGTAACCTCGAAACACTTTAATCCATCTCAGTGTCGTCGACCATAGCAATTCGTCACCCTGGCATCGTGTTACCAGATACTTCATCATCGATTCGACACCCCGATATCGTATTACCACACACTTCACCATCGAACATATGATTGATATATTTTTCATATACATTGCTGGGAATTTGGAGTGGATTTGGTACATGTACCTTCAATGTTATCTAGATTTCAAAGGTGCTAACCGATGCTGTTAGAATTTCTCATTAATTTCCACATGCTCTTAAGGGGAGACTAGTTCAACATAACCTCAAAAAACATATTCTGTGAACTGAAAATTTAATAAGGAAAATCTTGTGCTCGGTTCTGCAAGTGGCGCCAGTGGAATATAAACGAACAAAACTACAAAGCTTTTCGACGATTACTATGTACGAGGTTTGTTAAAAAAAAAGTGACTTTTTATTTTTTTCGAAAAATATTTATTTATTCATCAATATATATTTTATCTCCTTCAAAGTAATCCCCCTCAGATATAATACACTTGTGTCAGCGTTTTTTCTAATCGTCGAAGCACATCTCATATGCGCTTTTTGGTATGGTCTTGAGCTCTTCCAGCGATGCGGAATTCGAAAAGTCACCTTGTTTTTTAACAAACCTCGTATTTTTTGGCCAAATGCCATTCTGTTCATTTTTCACATGGAGCAATAAACAAGAGCTCGTTAGCAAAGGTTTTTATCGATCTAGAACTTAATGGTATAACTTTTCCGAATTATGTTATACAATAATAATTATATCCATTTTAGTTCGTGATTTATGAGATTTTAACTGAAAATGCACATTTCCATTCGAAATTTCAACATGTTCTCGGTTTTAAGTTCTGGATAGAAGTCTCTAGAATTACTTATTAAAATTTCAAACCATGTGGTTTGATAGTTTAGGAATAGCGTTTGGCCAAACATTACAATGCATTATGTCGGTATAAAAAGATGGTAAAACAGACCTTTCCCACACTTCTAAGATACAGCCAATTGATATTGCAAATGGCTATTTTGGGTTTGAAAATATCGAAACCGAAAAACGGGACTCCCGGGAATTATTTGTCATCGAAAATAAAATTTACCGTCATGTATTGAGAGACATAATCGATAACCAAACCGATGGACCGGTGACAAACTGTTTTATTTTCGTGATCAGCTCATAGCATCCTTTTACTTGTTTACCATATTTCTCACCTCGCTCTGCCCTCTCTCTCTCTCTCTCTCTCTCTGCATTTCTTTCTTTCTCTCTTTCTCTCTTTCTTCTCTTTCTATCTCTCTGTCCCCTTCCTCGATAACTCGTAGTAAATTAGCTGTTTTTTTCGTATGTTTCATTTGTTGTTCCTCCACGGGAAGCTACTGTCTCGCTCACGTTATCGTTCTTAATGACCGGTTTCATACGAGAGATGTTTTCTCCATTATCGAACACTTTGAACGCTCTGATAAACGGTTATGAACAAATTCGGGACAGAGAAAGATGGATAAAATCGAGAAGGCGGGG
This sequence comes from Oxytorus armatus, assembly GCA_958009045.1. Taxonomy (NCBI): domain Eukaryota; kingdom Metazoa; phylum Arthropoda; class Insecta; order Hymenoptera; family Ichneumonidae; genus Oxytorus; species Oxytorus armatus. The sequence continues at coordinate 30,984,755 of OY253744.1, forward strand.
CAAAACGGCCCTCTTTTACGGCAGTACACATATTTCACACCCGCATTACACGGACCCTTAGCATCCTTAGGAACAGTGCGCGATGTATTATACTTTCGAGGCTGAGCTTATAATCGTGCCCGGACAATTTCGTGGTAACGGAAATAACGAGGCAATCATTAAAAATATTGAAAGGGGCCGTTTGGCCCCGCCTTCGTGCAACCGGGCCAAATCGCTTCCCTTTTTGTTAATTAACGCTCGATTGCAAAGAAGGGGTGTCCGTTTAACTACCACATGAAGATAGTTGCTTGTCTGGTAAACCCCGCCGTACATATAAACGATTGTATAGTAAGATATTCTCTTTATACTCATATATGCAGACGTTGTCCAGGAAAGACTCTTAACATTTTTACGATTAATATGCAGAGTTTTCCAAAGATTCTTGCAATTTTTACGGTAAACCAGAATTTTCTTTTATTGCTAATTAAATAATCAATCAAACTTATCCAAGTGACGTTTGATTGTAATTATATTCGTCGCCTCGTTCTCCGGATTTACAATACGTAGTACCGTCTACTTCCGCGTGGTATCGCCACAGTCTTCATAGATTAAAAAGAAAAGGGGGTGTCTCCCATCTAGAACCCACTCCCGCTGTGCCTCATAACGTTTCTTATGTCCATGGTCATCGCACGTAAAAAATTCCTTTTCTCGACAAAATTTTTTTTGTCCCCGAGTTTGTTCCTTTCACCAACGAAAAATGGATGGCACGAGAAAGAGCCTCGCCCGATCGGCGAGGAGGAAGCAGAAAGAATGATGAAGACCCTGAAGGAGCTACAGGAAAATATTATGAGCCGCACTTTGGAGGATGAAGGCGACGAAGATAGCGGCAGCATGGCCTCGCATACGTAGTTTGGCGATCATTTTTTCTTTGTACTCATTACGGCCGATCTCACACGCGAGGTGATGACCAGAGCGGAATATACAGTTTCCTCAAATGATACGGAAAACAGCGTTTCCAATCAGTTTCCCGAGATAGATAAGAGAGTATTATTGATCCTGGGAGAGGATCCAGCTGCAAAGGTACCGGCAGAGCTGGTCGTACATTCAGCTCTGTCCTCCCGCTGGAAAACATGGATAACCTTGGGACTCGAAGTACATAGCAGGGGGGAACTGCTCGAAGAATACTTCCGTAAGGCAAACGTTCGGCTCGAACCTTCGGAACTAAATTCAGAGATTACGGCAACACTAACCGTGAAAGAAGCGAGACGATCATTTCAGGTCCTCGTAGACGCAAGCCGATTCAGCGCTGGCAGCTCTCGGCTCGGCAATGACCACACTTCTCTCCGGAGGAGAAAGGGTGGACGGGTTTGTGATCCTTGAGCACCTGTCAGACGCGGGAAAGTTCCTGACTGACCTTTTTCAGGGCCTTAGCGTAGCTCACAGGACCTGCATTCTACCAAGCGTAGACAAGGGGGTCAAGGACTTACTCGAAAGGACCGCACCCGTAACCTGGCTCTTCAGGGAAGATCTTGGGGAAAACATTATAAAAAATCGATCGCTCGAGAAACTGGGCAAGGATCTCAAGCCTCAGGGGGCGACAAAGAAAACTTTCACCAGGAGTTTAGCGACTTTAAATGCCAAAAGGTCGTCGGCAAAAGGTCAGAGGACATCCCAAACGAGCACAAGACCAAAAGTCCCAGCAACATCGTTCCGTCGAAGGACGTTTACTCGACCCAGGTCCCCAAGGAGACCGTCGAACTACAAACCGGCATATCGAAAGAAGAAATAGAGCAGGTGAGCCTAGCTGGTCGTTTGCGCCTCTGCATTAATAAATGGGAGTCAACAACTTCGGATAAATTCGTTATTGAGTGCATCAGGGGTTTTAAGATCCCATTCACGGGGACCCCCACACAGATTTCTCTTTTTCAAGCTCAGGAGTGGTCAGCTAGAGAATCAAAAGAGATTCAATTGGAGATCGATAAATTACTTACTACAGGAGCGATAGAACCATGCCCTGTCGAACCAATTCGTCTCAAACATATTTCTCGGTGAGAAACCAGGCGGGTCGAAGCGCCTTATCATTAATTTTAAAAAACTCAACGAATTTATACTCACTCCTCAGTTCAAAATCAAAGATATTCGTACGGCGTCAAAACTCCTCTCAGAGGGTTGCTTCATGTATCATCTGGACCTAAAGGACGCTTATTTTGCTATCCCGATTCATGAGAGTGACAACAAATACCTCAGATTTTGCTAGAGGGGTAATCTTCGTCAATTGGTATGCCTTCCGTTCGGACTTAACATCAGCCCCTACGTGTTTACGACAATCACAAAGCCGATCGTGAATTTCCTCAGAGAGAGAGAGAGAGAGAGAGAGAGAAAGAGAGAGAGGTTTTACTCGTATGTCAGTTTTGTGACTTAACGATTTCTTGCTCTTAGGCAGATCGTTCGAAGCATGCACGAAGAACGTGCAAGCGACGTGTACCTTCCTGGAATCGCTGGGCTTTATTATTAATTTCGAAAAACATAGCCGAATTCCAAAAAATCGGTGGACCTTTTGAGCTTCGTGCTGAACACTCGGCCACAAACCCTCGAACTGCCCGTAGAGAAACGCGTTTCTCTATGGGCAAATAGAAGTAGATCTTTTTGCCTCAATGGCTAACACAAAATGCGCAGTCTTTTGTTCTTGGGGACGCGACTCCTACCCAAAGTTCGTCGTCGTCTTCACAATATCTTGGAGCGACCTGTTTTTCTATGCTTCCCCGCCTTCGCCGTGATTTCAAAGGTCCTTGATAAGACCCGAGTAGATAAAGCCTGCGGAATTATGATCGTGCCTCGATGGCCCTCACAGGCTTGGATCCCAGTTTTTAACTCATTGATAATAAGCGAAACCGTCGAGTTTCAACCGTCTGTATCCATTCTTATGTCGACTTGCAAGATCACCCCCTGGCACCCAGGCTTACTCTGATAGCAGGAGTATTATCCGGGAAGCTTACAGAGGGAAAAACCTTCCAGAAGCAGCAACGGACATCCGTGTCTCGTCACTGCCAGACTCAGCTTTAAAACAATATAACTATGCCTTCAAGATGTGGTGGAAGTTCTGCAATAGGGGCGCCGTTGATGATTATGAAGCGAGCGTATCGAACGCCATATCCTTCTTATAGGAATGTTTCAATGGAGGGGCATCATATGGGACTCTCAACTCGGCGAGATCCGCGATCGCCCTGATTATTTCGGCAATATCAGAAGACAAGCCAATAGGCCGGCTTTTCAGGGGCATTTATAGACTTAGGCCTTCATCCCCCAAATACATCAAGGCATGGAATACTCTTCCCGTCTTGGATTGCATCGCGAAACTGCATCCAGTGGAGGCGTTCAATTTCTCGGACTTATCAGACCGGCTAATAATGCTGTCAGCCCTCGGAACGGGGGAACAAATTCAGACATTCTCCCTGATGGATATCGAACATATCTCGATCACATCGTCCGGGGTCGAATGCAACACCATAGAGTTAGTGAAAACGTCAAGAGCGGGAGCAAACCAACCGTTCTTTTTCTTCCGGTTTTTCACAGACGAGCCATAATCATATGTGGTAAAAATTCTAGTTCAATATCTCGAGGTTACCAAAGATGTGAGAGGCAATACTAAGAGACTGTTTATTTCATTAGGAAAAGCTTATACGGTCGTAGGAGCGCAAACATTGAGTAAGTGGATTCGAAAAATACTTTCTCAGTTTAGTATCGACGAAGAGTTCTCCGCATACTTCACGCGACACGCGGCAACATTCTCCGCTTTCGCGAGAGGCGTAAATTTAAGCCTGATACGGAACTCCGCTGGTTGGTCAGCCAACTCACAGGTTTTCGCACGTTTTTACAACCGTCCAATTGTTTGTTCTTCACACGACTTTGCCACGACGGTTCATTTAAGAGCAGAGCTCTCGATCAGATCAGGTCTGATAGTAGTGAAAGTAGCACAGTTCTGGACCACGAGCTCTGCACCGACATTTACCGTCGATTTTTAGCTCAGACACAAACCACTTAGCCGAGACACAAACCCGGATCATTTTCTACATTATCAATACTCGGCGGTTATTTCCTTCTTTATCGACATTTCCTTATTTATCAGCATTTTTAACTGTATGAGGCGCCTTCACCAAGCTTAAGAGATCTGCATCAACACTTTTTAGCCACAAACCACTCAGCCGAGACATAAACCCGCGGGGTCGGACATTTACCGACACTTTTTAGCTCAGACACAAACCACTTAGCCGAGACACAAACCCGCGGGGAGCAGCACGTTGGAATGACGGTGGGAGGGCAGCACGTGTCGGGGGGGGGGGGGATTCGCCGCGTGTCGTTGGAATGACCGACAAATACGGGGGGGGGGCACGCCGCTGAAAAGAGCGTATTGAATATCACCATATCTCTCTCTTTCGAGTCAGGGATTCACTTTTTCGGACACCTGATCCATCGAAAAGACCGACAAAAGAGTTGACGATATCATTAATTTAATTAAACAAATACCAGTCGTTGATTTCTTAAACCAACAAAGAGTTAGCATAATTTGATTCACGGTGATTTCCTACAAAAGATCGAGGAGGATGACGTCACGCCGTCGATAGAGCCATATCTATTTATAGATATTATACGGGTGTTAGCTAACTTATAGTGTTCCCTTGAAACTTGTACAGAGCGTGTCATTCTGAGCAAAACGCGCCTAGTAAAATTGTCGTGCAATAAAAATTGACCGAGATATCCGTATTCAAAGTCCGAATCTGAGCAAACAATGGTATTCAGCCGCAACGAGTTAGATAGCTACGAGTATAGGGGCGCGGGTTCGATCCCAAGTCTCAACATTCTTTTCTTTTTTTTTCCCCGATTTCTTGTCAGAATGTAATACGAATGTCGAATGGTGTTTTGGGAAATGTGTTATTAATTAACCAAATGTTCATTTATTGGTCTGCCTATTCGCAAATAGTCAACTGTCAACCAACGGCGTCAGACGGGCATGCATCATTGACATTCGAGAAAAAAAATGTATTTACTTTTGACGTATCAACTCGTCGTTCTAAACGTTTTTTTTTAAATCAAGGAACGTTTTTCGACGAAGATAAATCAACTCTATGATGAATAAAATCATAGCAGTCGATCGTCCTGTGAACAGATCATGTTTTTTTGACAATATAGTTACACAAAATAGATCGTAGTTTTTTGACAAAAAAAGAATTACAACAATTGTTAATGGCCAGCTTCGATAGATAAAAAGAAATGTATTCTCTGTCACCATTGTGACCCAGGCATGCTTAATAAACTGTCGGTCAACGCGGTGAACGAGAATACGTTTTTTTTTTAATGAAATGCAAGTGATAAACATGATTGGATTTATCAGTCACGTTTGCAACAGCGATTGATGGCCCTGCGGAAAAGACGTCGGATTCGCAATAAGGGAGTCAGGGGTTCGATCCCGGGTCAGGAATTTTTTTTTTTTTTTTTTTTCCTGTGGTCTTTATTACGTATCCCGTTCATAGGAAGGAGTGAGATAATCGTTCTCCAATCAACTGTTATTTTAAATAATTTAGATTTAATCCTTTTAATCTTTTTAAATAATTTAAAAACAATAAAATGCAGAAAAATATTTATTTCTCGTCAACGTAGTGAGATCGTTTATTTATTGTAAAGAAAAAAAATGAATTCTCTTTCATCGCAGTGGCCCAGAGATGCTTAATAAACTGTCGGTCAATGCGGTGAAAGAGCCCGTGTAAAAAAAATTAAGTCTACATTAAGTCTATCACGTGGTCTACGAAAAGTCTCCCTATTGGAACAAATGTAGACTTGAATGTAGATTTCTGAACTCGGTGATTAAATCCATTATAAGTCTACGAAAGTCTATATCTCTCGATAGTGTATGATACGTTCCATATTCAGTTTACGGTAAGTCTACAGGATGTCTATGTCCGATTCTTCGAGCAGGATAGACCTCACGTTCACGATCGCAACTCGCAAGTAAATTTAAGGTAAGTTTGCCCGGTGTATTTATTATGTATTGAAATATAGACTTTGTATCCGGAAAAGTCTATTATAAGTCTATCATAAGTCCACACCAGGTCTACTATCTACTAAAAAAAAAAGTCTATTATAAGTCCACACCAGGTCTACTATCGTTTTTTAAAGCTAGTTCATCTGAAGTCTGAAAATTACGGCGATTGTGGACCTTAATGTAGACCTAGTTGGTTGCAGTAGAAGAGGTCACTAAAAATTTATATCATGTCTATAAAAGTTGTGCGATCGATTTATTAAGTATGCCAAAAGTCTGCATATTCTAACGATTATAGACTTTAATATAAAATTGGTCGTTTGTAGGAGAACGGTGATAGAAGTCTTTCAAAAGTCATCCAGACATAATTATAAGTCTACCATACGTTTACTCCAGATCTCACGTCTGCGATCTGCAGTCTTAAATAAGAAATGTACAATAAATGCACAGGTTGTACTTACTATAGATCTCCTTCGAAACTCCAAAAAGTCTATTAAAAGTCCACATTACGTCTACAACCGATACTTTAAGCTAATTTATCTGAAGTCTGGCAATCACAATGATTATAGATTTTAATATAGATCTCGTAACATGATGTCGCGTCATCGTGTCTCGTGTCATGATGTGTGTGTAGCTTTAGAAAACGATACTAGACCTGGTGTGGATTTATAATAGACTTTTTCCGGCTACAAAGTCTATATTTCAATAAATAATAGATACATCGGGCAAACTTACCGTAAATTTACTTGCGAGTTGTGATCGTAAGAATCGGATATAGACATCCTGTAGACTTACAGTAAACTCATGTGGAACGACGTATTCACGACGTATTCACTCATTATCGAGGGATATAGACTTTCGTAGACTTACGACATCATGTTACGAGATCTATATTAAAATCTCTAATCATTGTGATTGCCAGACTTCAGATAAATTAGCTTAAAGTATCGGTTGTAGACGTAATGTGGACTTTTAATAGACTTTTTGGAGTTTCGAAGGAGATCCATAGTAAGTACAACCTGTGCATTTATTGTACATTTCTTATTTAAGACTGCAGATCGCAGACGTGAGATCTGGAGTAAACGTATGGTAGACTTATAATTATGTCTGGATGACTTTTGAAAGACTTCTATCACCGTTCTCCTACAAACTACCAATTTTATATTAAAGTTTATAATCGTTAGAATATGCAGAATTTTGGCATACTTAATAAATCGATCGCACAACTTTTATAGACATGATATACATTTTTAGTGACGTCTTCTACTGCAACCAACTAGGTCTACATTAAGGTCCACAATCGCCGTAATTTTCAGACTTCAGATGAACTAGCTTTAAAAAACGATAGTAGACCTGGTGTGGACTTATAATAGACTTTTTTTTTTTAGTAGATAGTAGACCTGGTGTGGACTTATGATAGACTTATAATAGACTTTTCCGGATACAAAGTCTATATTTCAATACATAATAAATACACCGGGCAAACTTACCTTAAATTTACTTGCGAGTTGCGATCGTGAACGTGAGGTCTATCCTGCTCGAAGAATCGGACATAGACATCCTGTAGACTTACCGTAAACTGAATATGGAACGTATAATACACTATCGAGAGATATAGACTTTCGTAGACTTATAATGGATTTAATCACCGAGTTCAGAAATCTACATTCAAGTCTACATTTGTTCCAATAGGGAGACTTTTCGTAGACCACGTGATAGACTTAATGTAGACTTAATTTTTTTTACACGGGAGAATACGTTTTTTTCGTGAATAAATTCCAACTAAGAAACTCGTTTGGATTTGTCAGTCCGATGATCGTGTGGATAAGATGTCAAATCCTCAAAAAAGTGCAATCTTGCATTCGACCGTGGGTGGAGACATTTTTTTTTATTTCAATGAGTTTTTCTCCAAAGAGCGGATCCGAGGAATGTCCTCTACCAGTGCGACAACACACCTCAGTCCAGCTTATTTTTTGAGCACGCAATTTTTAATAAAATGGTTGAGAAGCAGGTAATTATCTCTGAAACTATTAAAGATAGCTGTTACGAATCTTTTCGTCAACAAACCCCAGATATTCCCTCTACGCATAGCGACCGCCACCTTGATCCCAGCAGCCTTTGATTTTTGAGCGGGCCATTTTTTAAGGGCCGATAATGGGGCGTGAATTTCTGAAACTATTTGAGATAGCGTCCCGACAATGGCATCAAAATCAAATATTCAGTCGAACGGAGGTGTTCTATCAGGAACACGGATTTTCTCTCAGTTAAAGAGATATGTAAGACGTTCGAAAGGGCACCTGGTCCCTGCAGTCTTGGTACTCGTTTCCGCATGCGACGAGTCGCAGATTGTTATTCTTTAATGTAGGAGATGAACTCAATGATCGGATACATTTTTTCACATTTGATTCCATATTCTCATATTCTTACAATCAATCCCGGTATTGGCTCCATCTCTTATGATGAAAGGGAACGTATACCTTGCAGTCTCGCTACCTGTGTCTGGAAGCGACGATTTGCAGGTTGATATGTTTTTAAGTCAGAGATGAACTCAATGATCGGATAAATTTTTCTACATTCGATTTAATATTCTAATATTTCTAAAATCAATCCCGACATTGGTTTCATCGCTTATGGTGCAAGGGAACATGTACCTTGCAGTCTCGGTACCTGTTTCCGGAAACGACGAGTTGCAGATTGTTATTTTTTTTATGTAGGAGATGAACTCAATTATCGGACCCATTTTTTCGCATTCAAGTTCATATTCTACTATTTCTACGACAAGTTCCGTCATTGGTTTCATCCCTTCTCATGAAAGGATACGTGTATATTGCAGTCTCGATACCTGTGTCTCGAGGCGACGAGTTGCAGAATGATATTTTTTGATGTAGGAAATGAACTCAATGATCGGATAAATGATCATAAACTCGATGATTCGATTATAAATAAAGCAGGGAACGATTTAGACGAGTCTTTCAAGCCTGCGTACGATACGAACAAAAGTTTGATGAATTTTTTATTTCATAAAATCCGCCATCGACTTCGATTATTTAAGTCAAGCGGCGCATCTCTGATGATGAAATCGAGCATTGATTACCATCAATACTTACCACAGGAGGGGTGCGGCCATCCCTCTACTTCTTTGATGCTGCGACTACGATGTTGGTGGGAGATTAATTGGGATAGAGTCAATTGAATGTTTTTTTTTCTTTTTTAATTTCACAATCAATAATATATATATATATTTTTTTTTCAAATTTTCACATAGTAACATTTTTACATTTGGTATTAAAATATAGTTTACACTATTTACAGCTCATAGGATTACTCGTAGCCCCATGATACAGTATTCGTAGAATAAGCACGCATCATTCTTTCATCATCGTTCCAGCTCAGTGATACTTTATTTTGACTAACAGTCTCCACCACATGGTTTCGGCTTCTAATTAAATTTTGTTTTTTTATTAAATTCTCATGGTTAAACAGACAGTCCTCATAATCATCGAATGTTATTGTTTTCAACGCGGATGCTCTGACACCTTTCACTCGTTTCGGCTCTCTCCGATCTCCGTGAACTTTATACGAATACAATATTGCTTTTAATCATATAAATTCTTCCATGATTTTTCCATTGTTTTCGTCTTTCATCAGGCCTAATACTTATTTATTGGCTAGCGATATGGCATAGCGATTGTTCGGAGGGTAGTCCGAAGTATCGAATTTATGCAAGTCTTGCTTGATCACGCTGTACATGTTCTGAATGGTTATATGATAAATAAGACTATCCGTATCTGTGTACATCAATTTAGCCTTTTCCGCAAATTTACTTTTCGTGTAATTGTAATAAAAATCGTAGATGGATATCTTTGATAGATCAAGAATCGTAAATCCGGTATAAATCGGTTTATTAAATTTCACCTGTAATTTGTTTAATTCTATAATTACCATATCTTTATCGATAATGGTGCAGCTATGGAACGTAGATTTCGCGATAAGAGCTCGTGCTCCATTTCTCCCATTGCAGTCAGTCACATGTTTAACGTCTCGATGTTTTTGAACGTTCTAAATCGTTTTTCCAAACACAGCATTATTCATTAGCTTATAAAAATTTGCCTCAAACACGTTATTAGAATTTTTTGCATTTCCATATTCAAATCGATATATTCCTTGAGCCAAGGTTTTTGCTTGAGTTTTAATACTCTATAGACTTTTGTTAACTTTAATCCGAGACTTAGGCACTGCTGCAAATAACGGTAATGAATAATATTTTTTTTCTTTGGTCAGAGGGTTGTCATCAATTTTGTTTTCGTTGCCTGTGTGACAGGTGGAACATAGTGTTCTGGAGAAAGTGGTAGGTCTTTGTCAGATTCGTGAAGCTCCTGTGGGTATTCCAAGTCTACTTCAAAAATGTACCCTATGGAGGTATCATCACTAATATTCTCTATGTCTAGCTCATCAAAATTATCCACCCATACGAAGTCGCTATAGGGCAGAGCTTGAATCATAGGTGCACCGTACAAATTGTTAAGATCGAAGTACATTAAATATGATTCCTCTTTTTCCGAATCATAGTCCTTATCCATATGTCGATTATTCGCTCGTGCATATCCATTTGAACACTGTGCCAAACCACCTCGAATGCCTTTTTCGATAAAAAGGAACACATCAACATCGTTAATAAGTTCGAGCTCTACACCCGTCAATTTTTGCATTGCACCGAAAGCTAGTCCTGGGGCTGTTTGATAGTGCAAGGGATCTAGACCGTACGTAGTCAAGCAACTGTAGCGAAAATTTTCAAAAATGTCGGCTAAGAGTAGCACATCAGTCTTCAAATAAAGATCGGAATATTCGCCCAATGTTTTGATTTTAAATATTTGCCAAATATTAGACGCGTGTGTATACGCCTCTGGGGAAATATCTCCGTTGTTTAATTGTAAGAAAAATTTGTCCTTTGGAGGGAATTCAGTCTCATCGAGTTTCGCCCTAGTAAAATGATATTGATCTTTGATTTGAATATCCCAGTCGTTAAAAAATTTGGCGCAAATATGGCAATTAGTCGCTAAATCGAATTCAGTTTTGGCAAGGTCATTGAGTTTCTCCATTGGCACGATATTCTTTACGCGAACATCTAACGATGTAGCTAATATTTTTAGTTCGTTCATGAACCATTTTATGCTATCTTTATCTCGAAAAGATCTGAATTTTGATAAAGAGTCGTCGTAGCTGCAGCGTAAATAATAGGCAATACTGTGAGGAACATGTTTTTGATGACATATCGTGTTACTTTCTACGGATAAAACGGGTTCCACGATACATTCCAGGTCTGCATAGATCGTGAATGCTACAATCTGTTGATGTTTATAATGTTTGAATTTCAGTATCGTAATACTGTCCGTGGGAAAAGTCACTCTACACTTGTTAATATTCACACAATCGAGCTCGTATTTTTGTAGTGTATTACCAGTTTGAAAATGGCATAAACTTCTATCGCAGAGCCAAGTCTTGCCATCATGTGCAGAGATCTGTGAAGATACCAATCGCGAGTTATATTTGATTCAAGCGAAATGATATGTAGGTTTACAGTTTTGCCGATCACTTTCTTCCTCCTCGCAATCTATGTCCGTCTCTAACATGAGCAAATGAATCGTAGCCTTGCTCGACTTGTGTTTACTTAGGTTTATAGGTACGATCACGGCGCCAGCTTTTTTTCCCCACACAACTTGATAGTATACACGTTGATCGTGAGTCCATTAAGTTTCTCGAATTTCGGCACATTCTTGAGACTGATGGGAAAATTTAACCCCTCGTACTGCAATATCTCGCTGAAATGCGGGTACAAACTTGGTCGACCGGAATGTACGGTAGCTGGGGATAACACTGCTGTGACGGAGTAGAGAAAACAATAATTGTCGTTGTTTCGAACGTTCACTACAACTTTTTTCGCTGTATAAATTGAGGGAGACTGATGAATGATGATACACCTCCGAGAAGTGGCACATATTTGTTCATTTTCACCGTCACGTTTATTATTACACTCAAAGACCAGCCCGATTCTTTTTCTTGAAAATCCTCAATGTTGCTTGATAGTTTTTCCGACGCATATTCACTGAACCACTTGTCAATGTCCGTCGATGGTAAAATGATTTCATTTCTCGTGTAAAAAAACTTTTTTTCCTCGACGATTTTCTCAATTTTGGTGATTCGAAAGTTACACGTCAAGATCATGTTCACTTTCATATCACCATCTGCCTCCAATGTTTGTCGCAATTTTTCAATAATCACGCTCTTCGAATAGCCCAAAAAATGTTGCACATCTTTATGCAGCAAATTAACGACCATGCCGGTCCTTATTCTTGAACGAAAAGCTGACTCCATGTCCACCCACTGCACTTTTTCACGAGCAACACCAGCACCGCGTTCCTTCAGTTTTTCAATCAAAGATCCTATGATGGCGATCGTTATTTGAATACGAAGTTTTTCATTTGTCAAACAGCCGGTACTATGAAACACTTTATTCAAAAGTTTTATATTTTTTTCACCAAGCCTTATCCAACGCTCAGGTGTTGAGCCCTCCTTAAGAACTCTACAAGCTCTTTCCATACCGTCGATAAGTTCTTTACACTTACTCGCATCCATGGTTTGTTCGTGATTACTCGCGCAAGGATAAAAAATCGTTGACGAGGCTTCGAGCGCTAATGAGCATGATCTTACATGGCAGGGATATTTAAAGAGGGGAGAGAGATCTTTAAGGGTGATCGAGCGACATTAGAGTCGAAGAGTTTGCATTTTATTCGCGTTTTGTGGGGGAGCCTTTAGGTGGTCGCTTGAACGCTATAACTGGCACTGGAAAGGGAGAAAGGGTGAGAGAGTGAGGGGCAGCGAGAGACAGCGAGAGAGAGAGAGAGAGAGAGAGACAGTGATATGCAAAATAATATCTATAAATCTATAAATAGATATGGCTCTTTCGACGGCGTGACGTCATCCTCCTCGATCTTTTGTAGGAAATCAACGTGGATCAAATTATGCCAACTCTCTGTCGATTCAAGTAATCAACGACTGGTATTTGTTTAATCAAATTAATTATATCGTCAACTCTTTTGTCGGTCTTTTCGAGGGAGGACGTGTCCCAAAAAGTGAATCGCTGACTCGAAAGAGAGAGATATGGTGATATTCAGTACTCTTTTCAGCAGCGTGCCCCTCCCACCCCCCGCCAGCCGTTGTCGGTCATTCCAACGACACGCGGCGAATCCCCCTCCTCCGGACACGTGCTGCCCTCCCACGGTCATTCCAACGTAGAGTCCCCCGCGGGTTTGTGTCTAAGTCGAAAAGTGTCGGTAAATGTCCTACCCCGCGGGTTTGTGTCTCTGCTGAGTGGTATGTGGCCAAAAAGTGTTGGTGTAGATCTCTTGAGCTTGGTGAAGGCTCCTCACACAGTTAAAAATGCCGATGAAAAAGGAAATGTCGATAAAGAAGGAAATAACCGCCGAAGATTGATAATGTAGAAAATGATCCGGGTTTGTGTCTCGGCTAAGTGGATTGTGTGTGAGCTAAAAAATGTCGGTAAATGTCGGTACAGAGCTCGTGTTCCAGAACTGTCCTACTTTCACTACTTCCGGTTCTATAATTTGTATTGCATAAGCAAATTAAATAACAAATTTGAATGTCCTCTAAATATCTACGTATTGTAATCCTGAAAACGAGGCGACGAATATAGAGAGGCGAGAATACGAGAGGCCTCGTTCGACGGGATTACAAGCCCACATGATGTATCCCCCCCCCCCCCAGACTCTAACCAAAATCTCATTTGTAGTTACAATTTTCTTGTGGGAAATACTTTAAACATTATGAGGCAGAGCGGGAGTGGGTCCTAGATGAGAAATACCCCCTTTTCTTTTTAATCTCTGAAGACTGTGGCCACAACACGCGGAAGTGGACGGTACTACGTATTGTAATCCCTTCGAACCCGGCGTCTCATATAATTACGCTCGAACTTTACTTACAGGTAAGTTCGTTTGATCGTTAATTGTATGAAGAGTCTCGTTCGATACGATTACATGATATTACTGTCTACTTCCAGACGACAATGTTACTTTATTTTAGATCTTATATAAACATCTGTTCGTTAGTTGGTGGCTAGTTGCGTAGCGCTTCCCTTACCGCCCGTGACACGTCATATTGTTCTAATCAACCGTAGAATCACAAAAATAATAATTGTAATAATGAACGATTGTCGGGGTACAATCAGATATGGGTCGGGAATTATATGTAAGATTGATATCGTGAAATTAGCGACGGGGAACAAGCGGTAATATATCGGCACGTTAGTACGCGGTAAGCGAAGCACGCATGAATCGATAGCAATTTGTGTCGTTCGCGGGCTAGCAAGTAGCCCTTTCACTTACATTATATCAAAAACTAGATGGTATATACAATAATTCCGAAATGTTTATAGAATTATCCTAACATAAGGTAGATAACCGTGCACCGGGATATTCATATCCGGAGCGGTAATACCTGGACACTCCTGGGTATTGCCTCGATCCACTGTTTTGTCGTGGTTCGTTAGATTTTTAAAAACCCTTTGCACAACATAATAAAATAACATCGGCATTAGTTTGGTATACGCGATGAATATAGGTTTTTTTTCAATATCAATTATCTCACGATTGTAATGGCCCACGTCTGTAAATTTTCGCAGCCATTCCAATAAAATCATGATTAATTCGCCCATGAAGTGTCACAAACACTTCAAGAAAGTTATTGCAAAAGACGAGTGTCTTAAGTTCGTGGACCTTCTTACGACAGGGGGTAATCATCTCAAACGAGACTGTTCATGTAATTATGATCAAACTTCCGTTATGGGTAAGGTCGATCGTAATTATATGTTAGAACAGGTCCAATTTCTCACAATATAGTCAAAAAAGGAATAACCTTAGGAGTGCAGCTTTATCTTTACTTTTAACAATATATCAATGACTTTGTTAGTGTACGCTCCAATAGAGGTGGTGACGTCAAACATCGAGATGAAACCTCTTTTTTTCCACATGCCGTCTCCAGATACGGTACATTCCGATGACGGATTATCGTTATCATTCCGAATTGGGGATGTCGATCGTTCCGATCGAGAACCACCTGTAACTAAAAAAAATCCAAGACGTAGAATTAGAGCAGATTTTTTAAGAAAATCCCTGTTAAACGCAAAAAAAGCTTGCACAACAACTTGGAGTCACCCGACAAACAATCTTTAATCGCTTACTTCAGTTTGCCTGTGTCGCAATCGTCAAGATTCGAAAGGATGAATGTTTTGTATAAAATCGTGGGTGACACCGAGTAATGAGTATTCCCTAGCGGGTCTCACAACCATCCCAGCCTGGGATGGGCATTGAATTCCAACATATCGATATTTTGATATCGATATATCGCAAGATTTTCGACAGGACCGCGGTCATGCATCAGCAAAATACAAAAATCGACGACTGGTGAACCGATTAGGCAATCTCCCCCAGATTTTGCACACACCTTAAGATACTAAGTGGAAATAATCTGTAAACTTTTCAGGGAATTCTCACGGAAAATCGTCGAAGCCGCCCACCGACCGCTTGTCCACTGCTGTCGGTCTGGGCTACGATTGTAATACATTTTTTATTTTATTAAACGTTTGTATTGTTAAGGAAATTGTATGTTTGTTTACATTTATAATTGTAACGGTGGTAGTTACCATAAAAATGGGTTAAAGGACTACTTCGTACGAAAATCAATAAAAGCATTATATATTTATAGTATTTTAATTTTTTCGAATACGCATCGTAAATTAAGCAAACCTCACACTACCAAGTTAACAGAAGAATGGTGTACTCGTACATTGAAATTTCCACATTGATTCGTCAACATTTTTGTCAACACACAAACTTTTCTCGATACGAAAGGCAAAATTGAAAAAGCCTTCCTCGTCAAGATAAATTTATGAATGTGCAAAAATGATGAGGAAGTAATCGGACGCAAGTTTCAATTTGCACTATTTTTCTTATTTTGTGCTTTTCCGACGCGGTTTGTGCTTTTTGAAGCATTTTGAATACATTCATTGACATTGAAAACTGAAAAAAAATATTTTCACGAAAAATAAAGCCTTCACGAGTACGCGATATAACAATGCCTAATGTTGGTGTTTATTTAAAAAAAATTTAAAACCGTTAAGTACAATTTTCCATCTTTTCTTTAATACCCAAATTCTGAAATCTATTTTTATAAATAAAAACTCACGATGATCTTGAAGAGAATTAGTTAGTCGAACTCTCAAAGAAAGGTGACATCCCGGTGCACGCGCGAGACACAGAGAGAGCAGATGTAAATCATACGCTGGTGATATTCGACTCCTTTACGGTTTCTCGATTCGTTATGCTTACCCGTTATTTTTTGTTCTCAATTACAGACGATCGAGGAGAAAAAAGTTTGGGGGATCTATAACGTTCGAAGACCCATAAATGTCTATAACCCACAAGCCCCGGAGTGTGTCTTTCACCTTTTCATGATGTAAAACATCATATGACACATATGCGTTTCGCACTCTCGATGTGTAACATGTAAATTCATAGGCCTATTAAAGTTTCCATAACACGAGCATGTACGAGTGTACACTGTATATTGAGATCTCGATCAGCCAGGGGAGAGAACCGTAATTATTACATTTTTTGCGTCTTTATGTATGAAATTTCATTACGCGACATTAGATGACATTTGCTCGTTTTCGCTGAAACAAAGTGCTTATTAAAAATACGAAATACGAAAATGATTTAAAAAAAAACCTGCAATTTGAAACTTGAAAGTTGCTTCTTCACAATTTCGCACAACGCCCAAAGATTCCTCAATGAAGAAACCAAAAGTGAAAAATACAGAGTTTCGTATAGAGCCGGCTTTGAGCATTATCTGAGATTTAGAGGAAATAACTTTCAAGTCGCAACTTGGAGCTTTTTTCTCCAATAATTTGAAATTTTGCGAAATCCCAACCGATTGTCGAAAAATTTGACCCTAATCAATAGCCTCAATGACATCCTATCTGTATACCAAATTTTACCCCTTTATCTAAAAATGTTGAAACAAATTATACGATCTGCAGTCTTAACAAACACCTATATCATTCATTCGAAAAAATTAACAATCCAAACATTCAAAACGTCCTCATTGAATTCCTCCAAATTTAATAGCAAATATCCTTTGATGGTCCTGATTAGGTGTACGAAATTATGGCTGGATAACCAAAAAAATCACACGAACTAGAGTAATCATTCAAAATTTCAAGAATTAAAAATGCCTCGATCGATTTTGCCCAAATTTATCAGAAAATATTGTTTAATAGTACCCAATAAGTGTAAGAAGTTTTGGCTCGATAGCCTAAAAATTAAGTGACCTAGAAGAGGGTCTAGACTCCAAAATATGCCAAAAATTGGAATGGCTATAATTTTGTTGCCATAAAGTTGAGACAAGTAAAGCATGCTTGCGGTCGAAAAAAGAAATTTGGGCTTTACGATGGTGCAGGGAAAAAGGCCGAAGGTTAAAACTTGTAAGTTTGGAAATTTCACACAATTCTCAAAAAGTTTGTTCTATGAGAAAGATATAAACTGAGAGAGATATAATTCCGTATTGAGCAGACGCCTTGAGTATTGCGTGAAATGTCGAGGAAGCCGCTGGAAAGTTTTAACTTGCAGCTTTTGTTCATTCCTTAAAGTAGAAGACGGAAAAAAATTTGATGAGATAACACTTTTTGGTCCTTGCGAATTCTCGAAAAAATATTGTTTCAAAAATTACTGGGGTTCCATCTTTGGAATATGTCGCTCTAGCTTCGCGCATGCCGAATTTCAAGTTGATAGGTTAAGCTGTTTAGGACTTAGTAGCCTATGACGAAAGGACAGATGGACGGACGGACAATTGAGTCTCACCCTAAGGGTTTTGTTTATTTCTACAGAACCCTAAAAATGTCTCTATCCTTGTAAGTGGAGTGTCGTTTGAAAGTGCTTACTTTAAAGATGGCAAAAGTATAAAAAAAATGTTTGTCGATCGTTATTTGTTAATTATTAGTGTTGCCATCGTTTCCGATTTTCAGGTTTTTACGTCCTTTACCCTTTGTCATCATTTTTATTTGATTCCCTGGGATTCGCAAAATGTTGCGCGCAGCCACTCTCCCTATGCACGACCATAAGTTTGTTTACGCAGATTTTTGCTGACGCTAAGTTGAGATATTCAAGTTGCGTAGACAGTTAAATGCGCACGTATAGAGTCACTTAAAAACTCTTCTTTAATTACTTGTCGTCAGGACGCTGCCGCATCTCTTGATATGGAGAATGAAGAGATGACGTTTGCGCGGCGAGATTTTGATAACGCCAGGCAGCGCCAAAGAGTAATGTCTCACGCAAACGCAACCTCTTTACATGTGTTATTAACCCCCGACTGTCCGCCGGGCAAAATGGCAGGAGTCATGGCACAATGTGAGGAAATAAGAAATAGGAATAAAAATCAGTCAATCGCCACGCACTTCAGATAAGCTACGCTAATCGAGTGGCTGACTTTTATTCCTATTTATTATTTTCCCGCATTGTGCCACGAGCTTTATGTGCTTAGTATCGCAAAACGAATCCCGCCTCAAATTTGTATGGTTGGCGTTTGTGTAAAATATAAAGCGTACGTTGACAAAGTTTGGCACACTGGTTGAGCAAGCAAGGAATATCGGTTTCAATCCAAGAATTTTCGACTTTCGTAGTGTATTTGCAGAGAAAAATATCTTTAAAAATTAACTTTAGAAATTACTACTACAATTATGAAGACGTGTGTACGAGAGTGTGCAAGCTTCTCACGTTCCTCACATACCGCCAACCTCGTTCACGTGTAACATTGTTCATGGCGCCCTCACACAGGATACGGTGCGAGCATCGCACCGCGTGGTGCATCCCCTCTATCGTGCTGTCGAGCCGTCATTATTATTATGTTTTCAAGCGTGTGTGTTGTGTGCCGGTGTGCATGCGATGGGGTCCAAAAATTCAACTTGATATTTCTCGAGAACGAATAGACCGATTTTGTGTAAAATTTGCGCAGATTTAGGGCATCGAACCTTCGTTATTTGCTGCGATTTTCGTTCAAAGCCCTTGACGATTAGAGATTTTGCGCCATTTTGAAATTTTAGGAGAACTGTCTGTGCTCGCTCTCACATACAGGCGTTAGGGGGAAATGATATTTGGCATTGAATTTGGCTAAAAATAACTTGAGCAGTTCAGGTTTTATAAAATTTCGAATTTTCTGAAAACTTTTTGCGGTTCCTTTAATTTCCAAAAGTTTTGAGAAGTTAGATTAATTTTTCTCCCACGAACGCAGTGTCACTAATGGAAGATTGGTATTGAATTTTGCATGAATCGGTGAAAGGGCTAAGATTTTATTTAATTTTTAATTTTTTAATTTGTTAAGAAATGGTATGTTTGTTTAACTTTCTTAAATTTTCTATTATAGAGGTGGTACTTGCCATAAAAACAGGTTTGCGGATAACCACGTTCGATATTGACTTTCAAATAAATTGATAATGTGCCTGAAGATTGTAAAGAAATTGGAATGTTCGGACTTTTATATATTTTGCAAAATCAGTGAAATTCTGTAACTTTAGTATATTTTGCAGAATGATAACGAAGAATCATGAAACTTTGCAAGCAGTGATACGTTAGAAACACTTGAACCGAATTCATTTAAAACAAAAAAATTATGCAAATTATAAACTTCCACATATCCACATTGCTTCCTCATTATTTTATCTCACTCACAAAGCTTCCTCTATGGCGAAGCCAAATTGAAAAACTAACTTGCTTATGAAGGGAAATTCGTGTGTGTGATAAAATAACGAGGAAACAATTTGCAATTTTATAATTCGCAATTTTTTTTTCTACCGTTATTTTGATTCCCCTGATAGAATAACAGACATTGCGAGAAGGGGATTAGATGAAATGAAATCAAACACGTGTTATTACAATTGGTATGTACAGTTTATTTTGGGAGGTTTAATATAGATAATTCTCATCGTAATCGGGGCGGGGGGGGGGGCACA